>CM060105.1:3042500-3670000 GCA_030522415.1 Channallabes apus | reverse complement strand
GTTTAGTTATTGGGTTTAGGAGTTCGCTTTCAGTCATAGGGTTTAGGGCTTAGGGCTTAGTCATTGGTGTTTATAAGATAGGGCTTAGTCTTCGGGTTTAAGTCTGGGGTTTAGTCATTGGGTTCGGGAACTGGGGTTTAGTCGTTGGTGTTTCAGAGTTGGGGTTTAGTCATTGCAGTTTAGGAGCTAGAGTTTAGTCATTATATTTTAGGAGTTAGGGTTTAGTCTTTGGGGTTTATGATTTAAGGTTTAGTATTTATGGTTTAGACATTGGTTTAGGACTTAGGGTTTCGTAATTTGGGATTTAAGTGTTAAGTTTCTGGGGGCTAAAACAGGTGGCTGATCATTTCCACTGTCACAATTTATTTCAGTCACTGGGGTTTAGGAGTTAAGGTTTAGACATCAGGGTTTAGGAGTTAAGGTTTAGACATCAGGGTTTAGGAGTTAAGGTTTAGACATCAGGGTTTAGGAGTTAAGGTTTAGACATCAGGGTTTAGGAGTTAAGGTTTAGACATCTGGGTTTAGGAGTTAAGGTTTAGACATCAGGGTTTAGGAGTTAAGGTTTAGGAGTATATTAGGAGATATTAAACACACCGGGTTGATAAGTGTGTGCAGCCTCTGTATGGTAAAGTGGGTTATGTGGGAAGATCGGAACTCTGTGTGTGTGTGTGTGTGTGTGTGTGTGTGTGTGTGTGTGTGTGTGTGTGTGTGTGTGTGTGTGTGTGTGTGTGTTTGTAATTTGTGTAGGCCAGGTGTGATATATTTAGATGTGGGGTATGGACCCATTTGGGTCGGCCCAGTTTTCATGACCTAGCCACCAAATCAGTGTGTGTATGTGTGTGTGTGTGTAAGACAGAGAAAAAAAGAGAGAGAGAGGGAGAGACAGAGAGAGAGAGAGAGAGAGGACAGGATGATGTCTGTACTGTGAATGTGTCCCAATCCACTATACAGTCCACATAAGCACCATCATTAGACCGTCGTGAAACCATATTCAAACCACACAACTCCATCTCCATAAACATCTCCATCAGTACACCATGCAGTAGGTGTTGCATATCACACACCACATGCACTATATAGTGTACTGTAAGTGTGTCCTAAATCACACACTTTGTTTATTGTATGGTGAACATTAATGCCAGACCGCTGGTACTATATAGGCCACATAAACCCCATCCTCAGTCCAGTGTGTGTGTGTGTGTGTGTGTCCCAAACCACCCCAGCACTTTAGTATAAAATGCTCATGTGTCATTTCTAAAGCTAATTTGTTGACTAAAATGTTGCAGTGCATGGTGGGATGTCAGGCATGTTCCAATACGTTTTCAACCGACACTATGAAATGAGGGCTGTATAATAATAGTGTGCTGTGTAGTGGATATAGACTGGTTTAGGACACGTCCGCAGACATACAGCTCAGGGCTGAGTGTCAGAGCGAGTATAATGCAGCTGTGTGTGTGAGTTTAGGCAGTTTATAGGGTACAAGAGGTTAAGATACCTTTTCTATAAAATATACCCATGCACACACACACACACACACACACACACACACAAACAGACGGATATAAAGATGTGAGGTGAGGATGCAGAAGGAGATAAATAACAACATATAAATGCTCACCTTTACATCCCTGCTATAATGTGAATGAGTGCTAGATCAAAGAAAATATAAAGAATGAATGAAAGAAAGAAAGAAAGAAAGAAAGAAAGAACGGGCATTTTTCTCCTCTGAATTAGAATTAGTGTTAGCTTGGCTGGTTTTAATAATGGAAGTTCTAATCTAAAACGAACAGAAGAAAGAGCAGAATATTTCCTTCCATTTACTGAGTCGAAGCTAGAGAGCAATTGAGAAACATGCGCACACACACACACACACACACACACTAATGTGAGCTCAGTCTGTCTATTTTGGTGTTAAATTAATTATTCTGTCCTTCTCATCAGAACTATAATCACGCATTAATCCTACAAATGCATCCATGTGCACACACACACATACACACACACACACATACACACACACACACACACACACATACACATGCACGCACACACACACATGCATACACACACACACAGTGTTTTTATTATTAGTTGTGTTTGTTTTAGTACCTGTGTTCATAGTCGAGTTTGAATCAGTGTTAGTGTCGTGTATGAGTGTGTTTATTAGCGTGTGTGTATTAGTGTCTGTGTTCATAGTAGTGTTTTTATTAGTGTTCGTGCTAGCATTTGTGTTTATATCAATGTTTGCATTAGTATTTGTGTCTGTATGTTATTGTTAGTAAATGTGTTTTTATTATCGTGTGTACAGGTGGTGTAGTGGTTAGCACTGTCGCCTTGCACCTCCAGGGTCCGGGTTCAATTCCCCGGCCAGGCTCGATTCCCGTCTCTGTGTGTTTGCATGTTCTCCCCGTGCTTGGTGGGTTTCCTCCCACAGTCCAAAGACATGCAGATTAGGCTAATTGACCATAGAGTGTGTGTGATCTGCGATTGATTGGCACGCTGTCCAGGGTGTACCCTGCCTCATGCCCAGAGTCTCCTGGGATAGGCTCCAGGTCCCCGCGACCCTAAAAACAGGATAACGCGGTATAGAAGATGAATTAATGAATGTTGTGTGTATTAGTGTTTACAGTATATTTTTTGTTTTTTATTAGTGTTTGTGTTCATGTTTGTTTTAATGCTTTTATTAGTGTTTGTTTGTGTTCATGTTTGAAGTGTTTGTATTAGTATTTGTTAGTGATCTTTGTTAGTGTTCAGTATGCTTATGTTCATATTGCTGGTCCTGTTAGTGTTTGTATTAGTATTTTAGTAGTGTTTATGTTTGTATTAGTGTTTGTTTTCATGTTTGCTTCAATGTTTTTTATTAGTGGTTGTGTCTTATGTTCGCATTAGTGTTTTAGTGTTTATGTTCGCAATAGTGTTTCAGTGTTTATGTTCACATTAGTGTTTCAGTGTTTATGTTCGCATGAGTGTTTCAGTGTTTATGTTCGCATGAGTGTTTTAGTGTTTATGTTCGCATGAGTGTTTTAGTGTTTATGTTCGCATGAGTGTTTTAGTGTTTATGTTCGCATGAGTGTTTTAGTGTTTATGTTCGCATTAGTGTTTTAGTGTTTATGTTCGCATTAGTGTTTTAGTGTTTATGTTCGCATTAGTGTTTTAGTGTTTATGTTCGCAATAGTGTTTTAATGTTTATGTTCGCATGAGTGTTTTAGTGTTTATGTTCGCATGAGTGTTTTAGTGTTTATGTTCGCATGAGTGTTTTAGTGTTTATGTTCGCATGAGTGTTTTAGTGTTTATGTTCGCATTAGTGTTTGTGTGTTTATGTTCGCATGAGTGTTTTTGTGTTTATGTTAGCATTAGTGTTTTAGTGTTTATGTTCGCATTAGTGTTTTAGTGTTTATGTTCGCATTAGTGTTTTAGTGTTTATGTTCGCATTAGTGTTTTAGTGTTTATGTTCGCATGAGTGTTTTAGTGTTTATGTTAGCATTAGTGTTTTAATGTTTATGTTCGCATTAGTGTTTTAGTGTTTATGTTCGCATGAGTGTTTTAGTGTTTATGTTAGCATTAGTGTTTTAATGTTTATGTTTGCATTAGTGTTTTAGTGTTTATGTTCGCATGAGTGTTTTAGTGTTTATGTTCGCATTAGTGTTTTAGTGTTTATGTTCACTTTAGTGTTTTTGTGTTTATGTTCGCATTAGTGTTTTAATGTTTATGTTCGCAGTAGTGTTTTAGTGTTTATGTTCGCATGAGTGTTTTAGTGTTTATGTTCGCATTAGTGTTTTAGTGTTTATGTTCGCAATAGTGTTTTAATGTTTATGTTCGCATTAGTGTTTTTGTGTTTATGTTCGCATGAGTGTTTTAGTGTTTATGTTCGCATTAGTGTTTTAGTGTTTATGTTCGCATTAGTGTTTTTGTGTTTATGTTCGCATGAGTGTTTTAGTGTTTATGTTCGCATTAGTGTTTTAGTGTTTATGTTCGCAATAGTGTTTTAATGTTTATGTTCGCATTAGTGTTTTAGTGTTTATGTTCGCATGAGTGTTTTAGTGTTTATGTTCGCATGAGTGTTTTAGTGTTTATGTTCGCATGAGTGTTTTAGTGTTTATGTTCCCATGAGTGTTTTAGTGTTTATGTTCGCAGTAGTGTTTTAGTGTTTATGTTCGCATTAGTGTTTTAGTGTTTATCTTCGCATTAGTGTTTTTTTTCATGTTTGTTTTAAGGTTTATATTAGTCTTTGTGCCTGTTTAAGTGTTTATGTCCATGTTGATATTTGTACTAGTGTTTGTTTATGTTAATGTCAGTGTTTGTTTGTGTTCACATTAGTGTTTGTTATAGTGATTACATCAGTGTTTGTATAAGTGGTTTTGTGTGCATTAATGTTTATTTATATTAGTGTTTGAAGAATTGTTTCTGTGTGTGTTCATGTTTGTGTTTATAAAACTGTTAGCATAACATCATGACCAGAATAAACTGTTAACCTGTTTAAGCACTAACTAATGCATTAGCTTTATGGAGCGGTACAGTAGTGCTTGTGAAGTTGTAAAGGTGAGTGTATTGTATTAGCCTCACTGTTTAGGTGGGTGAAGCTGTTGCCTGGCAACTGGGAAATATGGACGCCATCTATAACCTAGCTAATGACTGGGGTTAATGATTAAAAAAAAAACAGTGATTATGATTTATTTAGATAAACAGTGAAATGTAGATGTAGAACCTCTGTATTACTTATTAATATAAAAAAGAGCTACAATTACAGAACTCACGACTGTCATGACTTGTGTAATTCTGTTTTGCAACAAAAACATTGCATACTTATTTCATATAAACCGTTACACATGTATTAGTAATGTAGATACTGTAGAGGACCATAATGTACCCTATATACTATAATGTAATAAGTTCCCTTATTAGTGATTATCAGTGACACAGGATCTGTAATCAGGTCAAGAACTCTTCTCTCAGTTCATGTTCCCCTTCTCCCTGTAAACTTCACATACGACATGGAGGTTTTATTTTTATTTTTTTTATATAAACCCTTAATCTGAGGTGATGCATTCCAACTTAATCAATACTAGACATGTAGTGTACTACACAGAGTGTATAATGGGGCATTTCATATACTGTGCAGGTCACAAATGGCTGTGAGGAGAATCACTCTAAACAGCTCCATGCTTGATATATAAGGGCGCTACACACACTGGGTGTAACGACATTCTATCACACACTGAACCCCACAGTTTTTACACACTACACAGTGTCCAGTACAAAGTCTTCTAGGGAGTAAGTGTGAAATACTGCAACTATAGAACACGGATATACTGTAGGCTAATGATCAACTAATATAGATCTCCACATTCCCTGCATAGGGCACTAATCTGATACTAGACAAGAACATGAATGAGGTAATGATTCTTCCTAAATAATGCACTTCAGGTCGGCTCAGGAGTCATTTGGGACTGAGCCCACTGTTCCCTAAGGGGGTAGGAGATGTATCACACATCCACTCAATTCACACATCTTCTCAGTAGTGCACACTTGGTCTGGTAGGAATTAAAAGCAGCTATAGCGCACTTTAACTTGGTAATGTATACCCTATGAACTTTTATCAGATTATAGACCCTACATAGTGCATTATTAGTCCAGTGAGTGTCTAGAGTCCTAAGCGTAACATGTTATATGCATTTTACAGGCTGTAATAGCTGGATTAATATTAATTCACTTTGCACTACATTGACACACTCTTATAGAAAGATCATGCACGAAGCAATGATATAATTACATGTGGTGTACTGAGATCCGGTAAATAGGGTGAGAGATAATGATACTATGTAGTGTATATCTACCATTAAAGTATATATACACACACACACACACACACACCCTCAATGAAATAATAAGACACTCTTTTGACCTACCTTTCTGTTTCATACACACACACACACACACACGCACACGCACACTTACCTGTCATTAAAATCCAGATTGGTAGAGGGAAGAGATGAAAGAAGAAAAAAAATCAATCACCCCGTTTCTCATCCAACACGCTTTGAGAGACAGACACTTAAGGAGTGGGGAGAGAGATAGAGATGTAGAGAAAGATGGAGAGGGAGGGATAGAGAGAGAGAGAGAGAGTGAGAGAGAGGCAGACCGAGTGTCAGGCCATGAGATGGAACGACAGAACACCTCCAAGGTGTGTGTGGAGAAGAAGAATAGAGTGAAGACTCCAGCTCGTCCGTTTTTTCATTTATTGCTCCAGATGGAGGAATGACGAGATATGTAGAGTGGGAGATCCCAACCACACACACACACACACACACACACACACACACACAAAGCTGCCTGGATATACCTGTTAAACACGGACCAACACACACATACAGTATACACACGCACACACACACACACATGCACTACAACCCTTGCATTCTAGCTACTGCTAAGGATAACCACTGCCTTCTCTCTCTCTCTCTCTCTCTCTCTCTCACCGGTGGATAGATGGATGGTGAGAGGGAGGGAGCGAGTGATGGCCACAGCACCAGCCGTGCATTAGTATTCAGTTGGAGAAGATAAGTAGGAACACGCGGTTCAAGTGAATGATGCAGGGAAAGAAATGAGTGTGGCGCCCTCTGCTGGTCCAACACTGTCTACTCCACAGAAGGGGATAAATTCAATACATTTTGTGGGATGCTTATATAACAGACCCGGCACTGAACCCTAAATGAACTTGCACCCAATTAACATATACTGATTAGTCAAGGCATTCAACAAGTAAATTCTACTGGTGATCTGGTGGCAGCTGTTAGGGGTGTAATAAACTAGGCACTAAGTACACAGACAGCTCTTGAGGTTAGAAGCAAAAAAAAAAAAAGGGCAAGAGTAAAGATTCGGGTGACTTTGACAAGGACCAGATTGTGATGTCTAGCCAAATGGGTCAGTGGGTCACCAAAACTAAAGGCCTTGTGTGATGTTCCCAGTCTGTAGTGGGCATCACCTACCAAAAGTGGTCAAAGACAGGAGAACTGGTAAATGCGCTACTATGTAAAGCCTTTCCCAGCACATCCTAAAGATGCTCTCTGGGGTTAAGGTCTGGACTCTGTGGTGGCCAATCCATGTGTAAAATGTGAATGCTCCCGATGAAATCATCTTGGAATATGGCCATGTCAGAAAATCTGGTCATTCAGTACATTCAGGTTGTCGGGTGATTTCATTGTTTGGCCACACAATGTTGCTGAGCCTAGACCTGAGCAACTGAAGAAACCCCAGATCATAATACACTGTAAAAGCCAATTAGTAAACCTTACTTTAAAAAAGCATGCAAACCGATTGCCTTAAAAAAAAAAACAAGTAAAGTTACATGGGAATAGTTTGTAGTATTAACAAACGGCTATCTAGTATTGTGTACTTACAAGAGAGTTCCAGTAACTTAAAGCTAAATTGCAGCATATACTTGATTGTTTACTTTAGATGTACTCATCTTTAGTACAGGTTACTCAGAATTACTATTTTTAACAACTATAGAATTTCAAGTGAAAGATACTTTGTATGTATTCCAAACTACTGATTTATGCAAGTTGAGATAACTTGACATTTTCTGCATTCAACTTGAATTTCTAAGTTTAATTTACTTCAAAAGTGACCCAGTTTAGTTATTAAAACCATGCAAACCCTATTGCCTTAAAAAAAAAAACAAGTAAGCATTACTCCGATAACTTAAGTGCATCAATTGTTTATTACGTATAAAGCACTGAAAAGTGGTTCGCAATTTCACAAGGAATCCACTTACACCTTGACAAATACTCTAAGGCAGTCACAGTTCGAGGGTCAATTTATTGTATTTTTATTTTCTTATTAAGAACTAACAGGCACAGAGATGGTCCACATAAGTTTACATTGCGGTACAAATTTACTTAAAATATTCACTTTAGGTTTTACATTTTTAAAAAAATAATAAAATTCAATCCATTCAATTGTTAAATAAATTTATTTAGAATTATACATAAAATAAATTTTCTGGATCAAAGGGGAAAAAAAAGACCTTGACCTGACTATAACATCTTAAACCAACAGATTTAACACTTTGATCAACATCCACTGTCAGGAACAATTGAAATCTGACACATATCATCACTATTCTTACACATTTTAACCTAACATGTAACTTAAAACCATAACGAAGCTTCAGATGTTAAAAACTTCCTGCTGCTTCTTTCAACATCTGAAAATTGGCGCCAATTCACCCGTTCACGAGCTGAGCACGCACACATTCTACTACGCATGCTCTCTTGCTTCTTGCTTCTTCTTCTCAACCTTTTTTTTACCTCTTCATTATTCTTGGGCTCGCTGCTGCCTCTCACTGGTACAATAACGTCATTGCTTTATTTGTTGCTACTTATGTGTTGCAAGTAAGCATCCCTAAAACTATTAAGTAAATTGTTTTACTCACCCTGCAATTAAGTGTTACTCAACAAAACCTTGTAAGAAGTATAGTTAGAATTATTTTTAGCAAAGTTTAATATTTATATTCGAGTCAGCAAAGCTATTGGAATTTACAGTGTACTGCCCCCTGAGGGTTGTATACTTGGCACTAGGCATGATGTGTGGATCCACCATCCTCTTCTTACCCTGTTGCACCCATTGCTCTGTAACGCTGTAACGGTAAATCTGGATTCATCAGACCTCATTGCTTTTTTTCCCTATTGATTCACAGTCTATTCTTTTGATCTCTAGCAAATTGAAGGTTTTTTTCAAAATATTTTTATTGATATGTAGTTTTCTTAAGGCTATAAAGCTGTTTAGTACCAATCCCTTGTGTTCTCTTGGGAATGCTATTTCCCTATTAAACATATTTCCATATAAAACATCAGTTCCATTCTTTTTTTATACCATTTGATGTCACTAAGCATTTAAGTGATCTCCTATCACTCTCAGTCAGGCTGATTTCTGACCAAAATATGTTGGGTCACCACTATCTCTCCAGGTTTTAAAGTTCTTAACCCAATTTTAGTAGTTTCAGAAATCTCCTTAGATGTTTTCTTTGCTTGATGAAGGACAATAATTCCACCCTTCCAAAATAATGTGATCTATGTGAGATCTTTGCCACAACCACAGGTTATGTCTTCTGACATGGCTGTTTAAAAAAATGAGAAGCTCCTCACTGCATCAGTTAGGGTTAAATAACTTGTTGCAGCTGAAACATATTAAACACTGTAGTAATTAGTTTAGTTAGTTTAGTTAGTTTATTTATTTATATAGCACATTTAAAAAACAACCATGGTTGACCAAAGTGCTTCACAATCGCTAAAAAGATAATCACACACAATCAATCAATACATTAAAAGTTGTCAAAAAGTCTCAAAAACTCAACTCAAGAAATAAAAGCCAAAGAATACAAGTGTGACTTAAGTAATGTCTTAACAATTTCAACACTCTGAGCAGACTTTATGTGAGCAGGTAAATCGTTCCACAACTTCGGTCCCACCACTGAAAAAGCTCGCTCACCTTTATATTTTAATCTGGCTCTCGGAACATCCAGGAGCAACTGATTAGACGACCTCAGTTCTCTAACGGGAGTGTGAATATGTAAAAGCTCTGATAAATATACAGGCGCCAACCCATTTAAAATCTTAAAAACAAGCAATAAAATCTTAAACTGAATCCTGAAACGGACAGGAAGCCAGTGTAGTGAAGCTAAGACCGGGGTAATGTGCTCACGCTTTCTAGTCCCAGTTAAGAGCCGAGCTGCTGCATTCTGAACCAACTGCAAACGCTGGAGAGATGACTGATCCAATCCAACATATAAAGAGTTACAATAGTCCAGTCTTGATGTTATAAAAGCATGAATTACACTTTCAAACTCCTTACATGGAAGGTAGGCCTTGACTTTCGCCAACAGTCTCAGTTGAAAAAAACTGGCTTTTATCACAGAGCTAATCTGTTTATCAAATTTAAAAGCACCATCAAAAATCACACCGAGATTCCTGGTAAATGGACGAATATACGTTCCTAAATCATCAAGTGCATCTACACAAGCACCCAGATCACCAGGATGAGCAAACATAACAATCTCAGTCTTATTTTCGTTAAGACAAAGAAAGTTCTGATCCAACCATATTTTTAAATCTCTCAGGCAATTATGTAGTGACAAAAATGAAGCTTTGTCATTTGTTTTGACAGGCAAATAAATTTGTACATCATCCGCATAAAAATGAAATGAGATGTTGTGCTTTTTAAAAATATCCCCAAAAGGGAGCATATACAAAGAAAACAACATAGGGCCCAAAATGGACCCTTGGGGAACGCCACAAGAAAGTAGGGCAGTAGATGAATAAAATTCACGTAAATGAACAGAAAAACACCTGCCTGTTCAATATTCAATTATCCAATTGAAGCTTCATAAGCATTGACTGGGCAGTGTATACCCCACCTCTTACTAATGAGATATGAGATACATAATAAGATAATAAATTTTATGCACTTCAACCATCACTGGTTTTAATGTCATTAGTGATTGATGCAAAGAACCCATTTTTTATGTCTTATATCTTATATGTCTGTCAAAGATCTGACTTCTGAAAGGCTCTAAATTTAACATCCTGTACAATGCAAAACATTACAGTGCACATATATACAGTAATGACCTGACAGTATAAAACATATACACTACACATACACTACTAAAGGTTGACCACTACCTCTAAATTTTCATTTAGATTTATTTATCTAGTTTTTAAAACTACTTATTATGCTATGCATGACCCATTTATTTGTAATTACTTAATACACAATGTATTGAAATTACACAGAGATCAATTATGTGACTCGCAAATGATTCCAGATTGGACAAACATGGCATTAGATACAAGGCAGAGGTCATTAATACATACACCTTCTGCTGCTCATAGAAATCTCATAGACCCTTATTGGATATGCCTTCTGTAAACCTTATTGGATACCTTAATAAGGTTTGGACATCATTATCCATTTCCAATCCATTTCATACCCAATTTAGTGCAATTTGTTTTTAAGTAAGTAGCTGAATATTAATGCCACCCTGTTGGACATATGGTTCACTACATTGGGTGTATTAATAATCTATAATTGGGTGTATAATATTATATTATATAGTTGTATTGAATTAATACAACTATATAGTTATGCTCTTGAACACAACGTAGGAAACTGGATCTCCAAAGTCTTGCTAATTGACACATAGTGCACTACACAAAATGTAGATAGTCATTATATCATACCCTTTTTTATGTCCATGCATAGTCAATAAGGAATTGAACCAGTAATGATTCTACGGAATATACAGTGCACTACATCTACTGGTCTGACTTGTTTCACTACTGTGTTTCACCAATGCCAGCTGGCAAGGAATGTTCAGTATGCTGTTGGCTCTAACAGAAGAACACAGTTGCTGGGTGGATATTCCCATGCCTAGGCTAGCCAGTTGTAAGTGTGGTACTGGGTTGCCTGGGCCCACTCAGTGTGTTGTTTGACAATTGGTGACACACTTTTAATCTGGCCTTAAATGTCCTGGATAAACTTGATAATAAGCTGTAAGGGTGAAGGATGTTCTTTGCATGTCTTTCTCACCAAACCCAGTAGCAGGTGAGACTGGCAATGAACAGCAGCTCAAACAGCATCGACCTGGATTTGGCTCTGCTTTTAGGGTCTGATTAAACCTTTTTAAGTGCTTGTCAGTTTAGCGATAATAAATAGAATTTCTGTCTTGTCATACCTGTAGCAGGTCATGTATGTTTCAAAGTGAACTCAAAGAAATTCTTTATCTGGAAGTATCTCAATAGGCAGCCCCACTTAGCTGCAGGGGCAAGAATTCCCATGCAATGATTTTGGATGTTACTTTGTAAGGGGAAAATTACCAGAGGTTAAAGTAATGAATTACATTTACTCGCATTACTGTAATTGAGTAGATTTTTTGTGTACTTCTACTTTTTAAAGTAGTTTATAAAATCTGTAATTTTACTTTTACTTAAGTATATTTTGTTTAAGGCGGCACGGTGGTGTAGTGGTTAGCACCGTCGCCTTGCACCTCCAGGGTCTGGGTTCGATTCCCCGGCCAGGCTCGATTCCCGTCTCTGTGTGCATGGAGTTTGCATGTTCTCCCCGTGCTTGGTGGGTTTCCTCCGGGTACTCCGGTTTCCTCCCACAGTCCAAAGATATGCAGGTTAGGCTAATTGGCGTTCCCAAATTGACCGTAGTGTGTGAATGCGTGTGTGAATGTGCGTATGAGTGTGTGCCCTGCGATGGATTGGCACCCTGTCCAGGGTGTACCCTGCCTTGTGCCCGAAGTCTCCTGGGATAGGCTCCAGGTCCCCGCGACCCTGAATAGAGGATAAAGCGGTACAGAAGATGAATGAATGAATGAATGAATATATTTTGTTTAAAGTATTGTACTTCACTAAATTTTAAATCATATTCGCTACTGAGTAAAAAATAAATAAATGAAAATGAAAAGTAATACAAATAATACAACGGGGAAGGAAAAAATTGCACTCTGGAAACCACTGCACTGATTGATTGATGGAGAACAAACGCACTAAATTCATAAGAATGATGGAGACAAAACAGATGTCAGTGATGCAGACACAGCTGGAAGTGAAACGCCAACAAATTCTTATGAAGCAAACCCCTGGTTATATTTAAGCGACCACTTTGATTTCAAGCACAACAAAGGGAACAGATTTATTATGCGAGATTTATTATGGGGTCACATCCCACCCCATTCCTTTTACAAACATACTTTTTGGACTAATGTATATGTCATCAAATTCAAATTCAAATTCAAATTTTATTGGTCACATACACAATCATACACAGTATAATATGCAGTGAAATGCTTTATACGACCGCCAGTGACCTTAAAAAAGAAAATAAAAGCTTGTACGTAAAATAAATAATCAATAAAAAGGAAATACTGAAGAAATAATTTTAACGAGTAAAATTAACTGTGCAATAAGGGCATAATAAAATATTGCAAAAATATAGAATATAGGGTAGAGTATATATGTATATAGAATTAAAGTGTCGGTGGTTGTGCAAATATGCATGAAAGGTGACATGTGCAATTGTCCAGATGTATGAGTATTTAGTGCAAGTGTGTATGAATGTGTCCATGATTGTCCAGTCAGTGTTGTGAGCTTAAAAGGTGTTATTAGTCCTGTGTGGAGGTGTGATTGTGATTGAGAGACCTTATCGCCTGCGGGAAGAAGCTCCTCCTCAGTCTCTCTGTGTTGGCCTTTAGGGAGCGGAATCTTTTCCCAGACCGCAACAAAGAGAACAGTCCATTACTGGGGTGACTGAGGTCCTTCATGATCTTCCTGGCCTTAGTCCAGCACCGCTTGCTGTAGATGGAGTGCAGGTCAGGGAGCTCAGTGCGGATGATGCGCTCGGCTGATCGCACCACCCTCTGTAGAGCTCGTCTGTCCTGCATGGTGCTGTTCCCGAACCAGGTCGAGATGTTTCCCGTCAGGATGCTGTCTATGGTGTAGGAGTAGAAGTTCCTGAGCACCTTGGAGGGCAGTCTAAAGTCTCTCAAGCGTCTGAGGTGGTAGAGACGCTGCCGGGCTTTTTTCACCACGGTGTTGATGTGACAGGACCATGATAGGTCCTGCGTGATGTGAACACCGAGGTATCTGAAGCTGTCCACTCTCTCCACTGGGCTCCTGTTGATGACGGGGGTCTGGTAGTTCCTCTCCTGCTTTGTACTAAAGTCCACTATCAGCTCCTTTGTCTTACTGATGTTCAGGAGGAGATTGTTCCTCTGGCACCAGTTCTCCAGATTTCCAATCTCCTCTAGGTAGTCCGACTCATCATTGTTGGTGATCAGTCCGACCACGACGGTGTCGTCAGCAAACTTGATGATGGAGGTGGAGTTGGTAGTGGCCACGCAGTCGTGGGTGTACAAATAGTACAGCAGGGGGCTCAGAACACAACCCTGGGGGGCTCCAGTGCTGAGAGTGAGTGTAGCTGAGACATGTCCGCCCATCCTTACTGCCTGTGGTCTGCCAGTCAGAAAATTGGAGATCCACTGACATATAGATGAGCTCAGTCCCAGGTGCTCCAGCTTGGTGGTGAGAATTATGTGTGTGGAGGGAATTATTGTGTTAAAAGCAGAGCTGTAGTCGATGAAGAGCATTTTAACATAATTCCCTTTCCTACTGTCCAGGTGAGTGAGTGATGTGTGGAGGTGAGAGATTGCATCGTCTGTGGAGCGGTTCTGACGGTATGCAAACTGTAGTGGGTCCAGTGTGTCGGGTAGTGAAGAAATGATGAAGTCTCTGAGAAGGCGTTCAAAGCACTTCATCACTACTGAGGTGAGGGCTACAGGGCGATAGTCATTGAGGGAAGCAGTGTGTGGTTTCTTCGGGACAGGAACAATGATGGACTCTTTGAAGCATGTGGGGATCACCGACTGAGATAAAGAGATGTTGAATATCTCAGTGAACACAGGTGCTAGCTGGTCTGCACAGGCTCTGAGGATACGACCTGAGATGCCGTCTGGTCCTGCTGCTTTCCTGGTGTTCACTCTCTTGAAGGCTCTCCTCAAGTCGTGCTCGGAGATGATGAGCGCGTTCCCGGTGCTGGCTGTGTCTTCCTGTCTGCAGCCGTTAGCGCCGCTAGCATTAGCGCCGTTAGCATTAGCGCCGTTAGCATTAGCATCGCTAGCGTCTTTAGCTGCAGCCTCGAAGCGAGCATAGAAGATGTTGAGCTCGTCTGCCAGAGTCGCGTCCGCGTTCGTCATACCGGATGCTGGTGCTTTATAGTCCGTTATTGTTCTCAGTCCCTGCCACAAGCTCCTAGAGTCACTCTGTTGAAGCTGTGACTCTAGTTTTCTCCCGTAGCGCTGCTTCGCCTCTTTCACCGCCTTCCGGACGTTGTATGACGCAGCCTTGTACGGTTCCATGTCCCCCGATGCAAGTCCCGTGTTGTAGGCAGCTGTGCGAGATCTCAGAGCGTCGCGGATGGTTTTATCCACCCACAGCTTCTGGTTGGGAAACGTTCTGATAGTCTTTTTCTCTACCGTATCGTCTACCAGCTTTTCAATAAATCCCACAACCGCTTCCGTAAACACGCTGACGTCATCATCGGAGCTGTTTCTGAACATGTCCCAGTCTGCGTCATCGAGTGCGTCCTGTAACGCGGCCACCGATTGGTCCGTCCAGCGCGCGACCTCCCTCTGGACCGGCACTTCCTGTTTCAGCCTTTGTTTATATTTTGGCATGAGGAAAATGGCGGCGTGGTCGGATTTACCAAACGCTGGACGAGATTGTGCCTTGTAACCGTCTTTGACCGTGGTATAACAGTGGTCCAGTGTCCTTTCGCCCCTGGTGGGGCAGGTGATGTGCTGATAAAAGTTCAGCGTCCCGGTGTTGTGTCTGGTGCTGTGTGAGCGCCTCATGCAGCTCGCATAAGGTCTTCTGTGTCTGCTTGTGGAGGAATGTAAACGGCGCTGATTATGACCGATGTGAACTCCCGTGGAAGATAAAATGGACGACACATGATGGACAGTAGTTCCAGATTTGGTGTGCAGGAGCGTGTGAGAGGAACAACGCTCGCGCTGTTGCACCAGCTGTTGTTCACCATTAAGCACACGCCGCCTCCTCTGGACTTCCCCGAGTCCCGTGTCCTGTCCATGCGGTGAACCGAGAAGAACTCGGCCGGCTGTATGGCGTGGTCTGGCACCGCTGGGTTCAGCCATGTCTCGGTGAAGCAGAGGAGATTGCAGTCCCGAATGTCTCTCTGGAACTTTATCCTGGCCCTGAGGTCATCAAGTTTGTTCTCCAGTGACTGGACGTTGGCGAGCAGGATGCTAGGCAGAGGTGTGCGGTGTGCACGGGTCCTGAGCCTGTTCCTCACCCCAGCTCGTCTCCCTCGGGTTCGTTGCTTCGCGTCGCGTCCATTGTTCTCCCTCAGGATCTCACTCGGCCAGCTCGGATCCGGAATTAAAACCGTCGAATTGTGAGTACATTGTATACCAATAGAAACAAGAGTGTCTCTATCATACCTAATGTACTCAATGGTGGTGATTTTGCCGATTTTAAAACACTGAAAACTAACTTAAAAAACAAAAACAAAGAAAAGGTGGTCGGAGCAGTCGTGATGGCAGCCGACCTCACCGGCGCCATCTGAAAATGATACTGTCTTATGAGTGGTGTTCACGTCAAAGCGAGAACAAAACATAAAACCGATTTGATTCTGACATTTACAGAAGACTTCACTCACAGTACGGTAATGACTTAAATACTTAACTTGAGTTAAATCCTTAAACATCTGAATGGTGTAAACCTTTCAAAGAAGGCCGTCTGTGACTGATGATCCTGGCTGGCGTAGCTTGAAGCCTCTGAAATAATTTCAGTGAACGTTCCAGGGGAATACTCTTAGGAAAAATTTACTGATTTTGGAGAGAGAGAGAGAGAGAGAGAAAGAGAGAGAGAGAGAAAGCAATAAACGGAGCTTTTAGGGTGTTCTGTTCTGCACAATTGGATGTCCCATTTTGGCTTGAATGTCCCTTGTGTAAAAAGACACCCAACTTTATTCATGAATTAATGTAAACTATATCAATTTTCAATTTTATTCAATGGAAAAGTTAGGAAAAATGGGAATTTCATGAAAAAAATTTCCATTTTTAATTTAATACACTTTTTAAAAAATAAATTCAGAAAGAAAATGAACTTTTACCACAATTTTCTAATTGTTCGTGATGCACTATTATGTACAGTGGTGTGAAAAAACTATTTGCCCCCTTCCTGATTTCTTATTCTTTTGCATGTTTGTCACACTTAAATGTTTCTGCTCATCAAAAACCGTGAACTATTAGTCAAAGATAACATAATTGAACACAAAATGCAGTTTTTAAATGAAGGTTTACCTTATTAAGGGAGAAAAAAAACTCCAAATCTACATGGCCCTGTGTGAAAAAGTGATTGCCCCCCTTGTTAATCAAGAAATCACTTAAATAGAAGCTACCTGACACAGAGAAGTAGACCAAAAGCACCTCAAAAGCTAGACATCATGCGAAGATCCAAAGAAATTCAGGAACAAATGAGAACAAAAGTAATTGAGATCTATCAGTCTGGTAAAGGTTATAAAGCCATTTCTAAAGCTTTGGGACTCCAGCGAACCACAGTGAGAGCCATTATCCACAAATGGCAAAAACATGGAACAGTGGTGAACCTTCCCAGGAGTGGCCGGAAGACCAAAATTACCCCAAGAGCGCAGAGACGACTCATCCGAGAGGCCACAAAAGACCCCAGGACAACATCTAAAGAACTGCAGGCCTCACTTGCCTCAATTAAGGTCAATGTTCACGACTCCACCATAAGAAAGAGACTGGGCAAAAACGGCCTGCATGGCAGATTTTGGAAGGTGCGTGTCCCGTTACATCTGGCGTAAAAGTAACACAGCATTTCAGAAAAAGAACATCATACCAACAGTAAAATATGGTGGTGGTAGTGTGATGGTCTGGGGTTGTTTTGCTGCTTCAGGACCTGGAAGGCTTGCTGTGATAGATGGAACCATGACTACTGTCTACCAAAAAATCCTGAAGGAGAATGTCCGGCCATCTGTTCGTCAACTCAAGCTGAAGCGATCTTGGGTGCTGCAGCAGGACAATGACCCAAAACACACCAGCAAATCCACCTCTGAATGGCTGAAGAAAAACAAAATGAAGACTTTGGAGTGGCCTAGTCAAAGTCCTGACCTGAATCCTATTGAGATGTTGTGGCATGACCTTAAAAAGGCGGTTCATGCTAGAAAACCCTCAAATAAAGCTGAATTACAACAATTCTGCAAAGATGAGTGGGCCAAAATTCCTCCCGAGCGCTGTAAAAGACTTGTTGCAAGTTATCGCAAACGCTTGATTGCAGTTATTGCTGCTAAGGGTGGCCCAACCAGTTATTAGGTTCAGGGGGCAATTACTTTCTCACACAGGGCCATGTAGGTTTGGATTTTTTTTCTCCCTAAATAAAAAAAACCCTCATTTAAAAACTGCATTTTGTGTTTACTTGTGTTATCTTTGTCTAATAGTTAAATGTGTTTGATGATCAGAAACATTTTGTGTGACAAACATGCAAAAGAATAAGAAATCAGGAAGGGGGCAAATAGTTTTTCACACCACTGTATATAACCAGATTTATAAGATCTGCATCAGGACCATTAGGTGTTGCTGTATTCACAAATTCAACATTTGGCCTAATGATTATTATCTAGATGTTTTTCATTAGTCACTGTTTCTGTTTCCAATAAATGTTCCCAATTCACTCAAACACTCAAAATCACGTTGCAACTCATTCTGCTTTTTCATTGCTTTCCTGAACTTGTGTTAATCAAACTAATGTGCTGGGTCATTGATTCAATGATTACCCATTTAATACTCCTGTAACATTAAAATAAATGATTGATATTTACCTCCTGTTTTGTTTTTTCTATTCAACCTCTCCTCTTTAGTCGTGTTGGAGCTGTGAAAGAGATATTGGAAATATATAACGTTTAAAAAAATAATAAATAAAAATATATATTTTATGCTGTAAAGCAGGACTGGAGCTGTACTCCATTTACAATATTTTGATAAAAAAATTATTATGTACATGTCAACAAATATAATTCAGTTATTCAAATGCTAACTTATATTTGTGAAATAAACTTAAATTATAGTGTAAATTTAAGACAAAATTAATATTTGTTGTTTATGTATTTATTTTGATATGTCCAACTCAATCATAATCACATTATTTGTGATTTTTTGAGATCTTATTAAGGCAACATAGCCTTTTTATTTTTGTGAAATTTACAAAGCCGCAAAATATTTTTTTAGAGTGCAGAATGGCCTCTATTGACCTAATACTTACTGTGACAGCACAGCCTATGGCATTGAGCATTTCTTTTGAAGATGGGTCCTCAGGTCTCTGTTCTTCTGTTTGATTTATTTAAATAATTCGAAGTGCATGTAAGCACAATCCAGCTTTTGCCAGAGCACATAATTCAGTTTGGTTGTGTTACGTCCTGGTCTAGGGTCAGGCCACATCAGACAATAAAGAAAATAAAAAAAAATGGAAAAGGAAAGAAAATAATGGGAAAATAAACAGGGGGTGATATCAACTGCTCTTTAATTCTATACTGAATGTAATGTAGTTAGACAAGCACTAATCAATCCACCGATAATAACAGTATTTTTATTATCTTACTGTAGAAATACTAACAAATCTTATTCTGCTTAACATTCAATTAAAATTAAAGCAGACAAGTCTCTAAAGAAAGGCTGTTTATGTGGAGAGAATTATAGAAAGTGTAAGTTATGGGGTGATAAATGAGGGAGGCAGACAGAAAAGTTAATCAGTAGGAAGATGGAAAAAGTCAGGAAAATTGAAGCAGAGAAGAATTATGGAGAGCTGAAAATAATTATTATACAGGGTAAACAATTTTGGACTACAGTTATAATATTATGCCAAGATGATGTCTGATGATGATCTGGACAGTCTAAAGCTTTATGATATTTAAAATTCACATCATAAGGCATCACAAGGTGGTATCTTTCTGTTGATTTTAACAAGTTCCTCATTTTATGTGTGTGTGTGTGTGTGTGTGTGTGTGTGTGTGTGTGTGTGTGCGTGAGAGATAGAGCTTTGCATTTGCACGGACAAGACCAAGGATGTCGTGACATCTATGACCATCCTACTGCATGACTGTACATGTAGAAGCGCTAGAACACATGCACGAACTGACACACATGCAGTTCCAGGAAGATGTTGTGATAACAACATGGTTGAAAGGCGTGAAAATGCAAAAGAATTTTGACCGCAAGAGGAAATCAGCGGGCTGGCGAGTGTTTTGTGCGCAACATGTGTGTCTGCTATGTGCGTGCGAATGTGGCGCTGCCATTAGAATAAAAGAGTCACTTCTGCATTTTTCATACAAATCCAACCTGCCCAACTGCCCTGGAGCACACACACAATAAGTTTGATTTATATTTGTGTAACGGGTTTGATCTATGTGCACGAAAGGAGGGAGGATGGAAAGAAAGGGAAGGAAAGGTTGTGCACGTGCATGTCCGGGAGCAGTGCCACACTGGCATGAGGGCACGCAGCTGGTGATAGGTGTCTCCTGCACGCTACCACAATCGTTCTTCTCCTGCTGTCGATGGCCGGTCTGACCCCTCCCAGCTCTGAAGATGTGGAGTGAAGGTGCCGCGGGACCTCGCACAGTTGTTTCTCATGCTGTCCTCAGCATGGAGATCAAAAGACGGAATTCCAGTGTCCCTGGGGCATGGCTCATCGGCCCATTTTCCTGCCATGCTCTCAGGCTCCACTGCATTACGTACTTCCCGGACCCCGGGCTAAACTCCGCACCTTGCTTTTATAATGCGAAGCAAGCCCGAGATCCTATTAATGTAATTATCACCAGCCGGCCAAAATAGGCGGCCCTGTCCCTTTGCATACCTGCAGAAGGGGGTGCCGCATACCTAGGGAGCCTACGGAGTGAGCGAAAAGCGATAATAGATTTGGGTGCACGCTCATCACAGGTGCACGCTGTGACATTGGCCTTCCCCCAGCTCCGAGCTCACCATTGCCACTGACACTGCCTGTCCGTGAATAAGACCTCAAACCTCATTTGGGACTCAACCCATGGTCCATGCCAAGTGCGCGCGTGCCACATTCTCCACCAGTGTAATGGGTTCAACCCTATGTGCACGGACGGCACCATGAAGCACGGACACGAAGCGAGGTCTTATGGGAAAAAGGGTAAATTATTTAGGTGAAATTGGGAAGGAAATGGTTAAAGGAGGGAGGACGGAAAGAAAGGGGAAGGATGGAATGTGCACGTGCAGATCCGGGGGCAGTGCCTAACTGGGTGTGGCCTCAGATGGGAGTCCTTGCTGACATCTGGCGGCTGGGCGGCTTTCCCGGCTTGGATCGGGGGCCTTAACACAGTCCTCCTCGTGGCCTTTTCCTCTACATCAGCGGGGCGGCGAAGGCGGGCTCGGTGCGGTAGTGAATGTGCAGCAGGAGCTCGCGCAGTTCTTTCCTGGAAGGGCGGAATTCCTGTCCCTTTGCATACCTGCAGAAGGGGGTGCCACATACCAGGGGAGCCTACGGAGTGAGCAAGGAGCGATAATAGATTTGGGCGCACGCCCATCACAGGTGCAGGCCGTGACAATTTGAATATTAGAGTATGAGCATGAGGGGCTCAGAGTGTTAGCCCTAATGATGTATAGCCTCAGTTGTATCCAAGTGTTAAAGTGTCACTGGCAATCTTTAAGCGATGAATAAAGATCTATCTGTTTCTTAGATATTAAACAAAAAAAAATCTTCCCAACATTGTTGACTGATGGTACCTTGTTAATACCAAACTTACTGTAATTTTCATTCTTTTAAAGCTCTCTCTTTCTCCCTCTCTCTCACATATGTGTGCACACACACACACACACACACACACACACACATAAATCACTTAAAGCGCCTTTACACTTTTTTTTAAATCATTCTTAATAAAAGTGTCTGCCACATGCCTAAATGAAAATGTAAAATTAAAGTGGGACCTGAACCCCAGTGTAGCAGTGCATCGAGGAACATGACTCATCTCAAAATAACTCAGATATGGGTTTAGACAAACACTTGTGCTTGAGGAGTCTTCAGATTAAAACACACAGGATGCACTTTTTTACTTACATGACATTTCATAGTAATGTAATGCCATATATTAGGTTCTGATTAATTGAGCGAGTGTCTCAATGGTTTGCAACCAGACTGCATGAAAGAATAATCTATCAGTGTGCTTAACATTACACTCAACCATGTGTTTACAGAAACAACACAGCATTTTTTTGTTTTGTTTATTAAAATATTAAGATGGGGAATTTTCTATGTGTTTTATTGGAAACTTATAATTAAAACTATTTAAACATTGTATTAAACGCAAAAAATAAATAAATCTTATTTACTGGGACCTCTTGGTTTTATTGTTTTACAGAGCATGTTTATGTTTCATTTATTTTATATTTAACAAATCGTCACCTTGAGATTATGAAGTTTTGTTGGACATTTTAGTCAAAATTTAGTTATTTGCATTTTCTTATTCTGTAACAATCTATTTACATTATGTGAAGTTGTGTGCATCTTGGGACTTTTTTATCAAAAACAAAAATCCACTAAATCAAATGTAATTTCCCAACCCAGCAAGAGTGTTAATTTTACTCACTGATTGGGTAAAATAAAATAACCCAGCTGTCATGTTTCTTTCGGTGTCTGCGTCGGAGGTGAGTGCGAGGCATGATCGCGGAGGCGAGCTGACGGTTCAACAGAGTTCTTTATTTTGAACTTCACACAAAGCATAAAACAAACAAAATCCCTCCAACACAAACTAAACTTAAAACGACTAATGCTAGACGCCTGACTGAGATTCAGTCAGGCTATTTATAGAACTAAACATAAATCAACTAATAATTGGCTTACCTCGGTTCAGGTGAGCTTCTACGTCACCTGACCGAGGTGCAAACTGGGAAATGAAGTTTAACCTTAAACATAAAACAAACTACAAAACAAAAACCAAAACCGGGCGTTAGGCGCCCTCTAGGGGTCAACCGTCACAGTACCCCCCCAAAAAAAATGCTCCTCTGGAGCATCCTCGGAGGCCCCGGACACCCACCCCAATGTTCTACCTTCCACCTCTTGGCCAGGAGGCTGGGTGACGGGGCTGGAGACGTGCTCGGCGGTGGCAGAGCTGGAGACGTGCTCGGCCGTGGCAGAGCTGGAGTCGTGCTCGGCCGGGGCAGGGCTGGAGACGTGCTCGGCCGTGGCAGGGCTGGTGACGTGCTCGACGACGGCGTTGGAGCGGTCACTGCGCTCGACGACGGCGTTGGAGCGGTCACTGCGCTCGACGACGGCGTTGGAGCGGTCACTGCGCTCGACGACGGCGTTGGAGCGGTCACTGCGCTCGACGACGGCGTTGGAGCGGTCACTGCGCTCGACGACGGCGTTGGAGCGGTCACTGCGCGCGACGACGGCGTTGGAGCGGTCACTGCGCTCGACGACGGCGTTGGAGCGGTCACTGCGCTCGACGACGGCGTTGGAGCGGTCACTGCGCTCGACGACGGCGTTGGAGCGTGCACGGCGCTCGACGACGGCGTTGGAGCCTGTGCAGAGCTCGACGACGACGTTGGAGCCTGTGCAGAGCTCGACGACTGCGTTGGAGCCTGTGCAGAGCTCGACGACTGCGTTGGAGCCTGTGCAGAGCTCGACGACTGCGTTGGAGCCTGTGCAGAGCTCGACGATTGCGTTGGAGCCTGTGCAGAGCTCGATGATTGCGTTGGAGCCTGTGCAGAGCTCGACGACTGCGTTGGAGCTTGTGCAGAGCCCGAAGACTGCGTTGGAGCTTGTGCAGAGCTCGACGACTGCGTTGGAGCTTTTGCAAAGCTCGACAGCGACGTTGGAGCGTGCACTGCGCTCGACGACGACGTTGGAGCTTTTGCAGAGCTCGACAGCGGCGTTGGAGCGTGCACTGCGCTCGACGATGACGTTGGAGATTTGCAGAGCTCAACAGCGGCGTTGGAGCGTGCACTGCGCTCGACGACGACGTTGGAGCTTTTGCAGAGCTCAACAGCGGCGTTGGAGCGTGCACTGCGCTCGACGACGACGTTGGAGCTTTTGCAGAGCTCAACAGCGGCGTTGGAGCGTGCACTGCGCTCGACGACGACGTTGGAGCTTTTGCAGAGCTCACCAGCGGCGTTGGGGCGTACACTGCGCTCGACGACGACGTTGGAGCTTATGCAGAGCTCACCAGCGGCGTTGGGGCGTGCACTGCGCTCGACGACGACGTTGGAGCTTTTGCAGAGCTCAACAGCGGCGTTGGAGCGTGCACTGCGCTCGACGACGGCGGTGGAGCTGTCACTGCGCTCGTCGACGGCGGTGGAGCTTTTGCAGGGCTCAACAGCGGCGTTGGAGCGTGCTCTGCGCTCGACTGCGGCGTGGGAGCGTGCGGTGCGCTCGACTGCGGCGTGGGAGCGTGCGGTGCGCTCGACTGCGGCGTGGGAGCGTGCGGTGCGCTCGACTGCGGCGTGGGAGCGTGCGGTGCGCTCGACTGCGGCGTGGGAGCGTGCGGTGCGCTCGACAGCGGCGTGGGAGCGTGCGGTGCGCTCGACAGCGGCGTGGGAGCGTGCGGTGCGCTCGACAGCGGCGTGGGAGCGTGCGGTGCGCTCGACAGCGGCGTGGGAGCGTGCGGTGCGCTCGACAGCGGCGTTGGAGCGTACTCGGCGCTCGACAGCGGCGTTGGAGCGGTCACTGCGCTCGACGGAGGCGTTGGAGCGGTCACTGCGCTCGATGGAGGCGTTGGAGCGTGCAGTGCGCTCGATGGAGGCGTTGGAGCGTGCAGTGCGCTCGACGACGGCCCTGGAGCGTGCAGTGCGCTCGACGACGGCCCTGGCGCGTGCAGTGCGTTCGACGACGGCCCTGGAGCGTGCAGTGCGCTCGACGACGGCCCTGGAGCGTGCAGTGCGCTCGACGACGGCCCTGGAGCGTGCAGTGCGCTCGACGACGGCCCTGGAGCGTGCAGTGCGCTCGACGGTTCAACGCCGTCCTCAAAGCCGGGAGGCGGCGGTAGCACAGGTGCGTGGGACAGTGGCTGCTGGCACGCTAGCTCGCTGTCCTCGAAGCCGGGAGGCGGCAGCAGGACAGGTGCGTGGGACAGCGGCTGCTGACATGCTAGCTCGCTGTCCTCGAAGCTGGGAGGCGGCGGCAGAACAGGTGCGTCGGACAGCGGCTGCTGGCATGCTAGCTCGCTGTCCTTGAAGCCGGGAGGCGGCGGCAGAACTGATGCATTGGTCGTTGGAGCTTGTGCAGGGCTCGACTGCAGCGTTGGAGCGTGCCCGGCGCTCGACTGCAGCGTTGGAGCGTGCCCGGCGCTCGACTGCAGCGTTGGAGCGTGCACGGCGCTCGACTGCAGCGTTGGAGCGTGCACGGCGCTCGACTGCAGCGTTGGAGCGTGCACGGCGCTCGACTGCAGCGTTGGAGCGTGCACGGCGCTCGACTGCAACGTTGGAGCGTGCACGGCGCTCGACTGCAGCGTTGGAGCGTGCACGGTGCTCGACTGCAGCGTTGGAGCGTGCACGGCGCTCATTAGCTTGCACGGAGACTGGATGATGGACGCGCCGTTTTGCTCTTCGCGCAGACACGGCGCGCAGACTTCCTCCGCGACGGGCTCAGGCAGTGGTCGGGGGATGAGCGCATCGTCCAGACCCGGGAGGGGGATCGCTTCCGGGGCTATAGACTGGTTCTCCCGAACCTGGACGAACTGCAGTTGGAGCTGCAGCACCTGCTCGCGCAGGTCACGAATGCGCTCCTGGTTGGACTCCGCCCACTGCCTATAGAAGCCTACCTCGTCGCCGTGCTGAAGCGGCGTCCAGTCCTCCGTGCTCAGCTCCGGTGTGCTGTCCGCGCCACCTTCAGGCAGTGGCCGTGGGAGGAGTGCATCGTCCAGATCCGAGAGAGGGATCGCTTCCGGGACTACAGCTTGGTTCTCCCGAACCTGGACGAACTGCAGTTGGAGCTGCAGCACCTGCTCGCGCAGGTCATTAATGCACTCCTCGTTGCGTTCCGCCCACTGCCTGCAGAATCCTCCCGTTTCTCCCTCGGCCGCTACACCTCTCGGCGGTGTGCGCCGGATGACGGGTCCGCAGCCTTCCCAGCTTCGCCTCGCCTGTCTCTCTCTGGCTGTCATGCTGTCCTCCCATGAGCTCACCGGCTCAATGTGCTCGCCGTTACTCCATTCCTGCGCAACTTCCCTTTCGCCGTGCTCCTCGCCGGCCTCCAGCAGTTCCGCCAGCTCGTTGGAGATGATAATTTCTCCTCCCGAGTAATTCCCTAGGAGGAGATCCTCCGCCATGCCTCTTGGTAGGTCTAGCATTCTGTCATGTTTCTTTCGGTGTCTGCGTCGGAGGTGAGTGCGAGGCATGATCGCGGAGGCGAGCTGACGGTTCAACAGAGTTCTTTATTTTGAACTTCACACAAAGCATAAAACAAACAAAATCCCTCCAACACAAACTAAACTTAAAACGACTAATGCTAGACGCCTGACTGAGATTCAGTCAGGCTATTTATAGAACTAAACATAAATCAACTAATAATTGGCTTACCTCGGTTCAGGTGAGCTTCTACGTCACCTGACCGAGGTGCAAACTGGGAAATGAAGTTTAACCTTAAACATAAAACAAACTACAAAACAAAAACCAAAACCGGGCGTTAGGCGCCCTCTAGGGGTCAACCGTCACACCAGCACCTAAGTAACACTTGACCCAGCAAGAGTGTCAGTTTTACACACTGGTTAAACAGTGGGTAAAATGAACAACCCAGAATTCTGGGTTAAATGCTAAAACTCAGCACATGGGTTAAAACAACCCACCGCATATTCTGTCCAATAGTGAACCAGTTGTTTAAACCAGCAGTTTTTAATTGTAGTATAAATGAAGCTCATATTGCATAGCACTATAAAGTACAGTACATACTATACTGGTATGACCTGCCAAATATTTCGTTCATTCATCCGCTGGGTTATTTATTTTTGCATTCATTTGTTTTTTATTTTTGTTTGTGTGTGTTTGATTGTTTGTTTAATTAATAACTTCTGAATTTCCAGTTAATGACCTTTACTCTTGGCAATCACTCACACCTATTTATGCATTTTTTCCCCATGTATTTAAAAATACTCTAACATTTCAGTGTACTGTACACTGTAAAAAGTGAATACTGAAAATAGTTGTTGGAAAAAAGAAATATATGTTGGGCTAATATAATGCTGGTGTCAAAAAAGAAAAATATGTTTTCTCAATGATTGTATAAATTTCATTACTCAACTACGAAAGTTTCATCAAGGCAACGAGTAAAACTGTGTTCATGAAACATTTAACTGCACACAAACCATTTTATGTTGGACGAACAAGAGGGACCTCTGCGCATGCGCAAAAGCGTTCTTCCAGAATTTTCGAACTTCCCGCTATTTCCTCCCGAAATGGTGAGTACTTCATGGAAACTAACTGTCCTGCAAAGTAATTAGCAATTTTAGCTTTATAACATATATATTATCCAGCAGCAAGCTTTAGAACATTATATTTTCGAGTGTTTATGTATATAATTTGGAGTGTTACAGTAGTTATCTGACAATGCACTCGTTTCAGCTCCTAACGCATTTTTTTTCAGATGGTATGTACATTGACATTAATGTTAATCTATGAAACCGCTAAAGTTTACTTACGTTACATGCATTTTATTCATTTTAATGACTGATAATTTCAACGGCTATTTGAAAAAGACAGCGCGTTAGTGCGGCACTGAGGGAGCTTAATGTTCTCACTCCTTCATCATTCATTAACCTTATAGTGTCTGAAAACGGTTATAATGGCTAAACGGACATTTTTTTGTCTAGGATTTTTAATGGTTTTGAACTACAAATGGTTACTTAATTAGTTATTCATATATTTTTCTTTTTGTATTTCAGGTATCAGGTATTTCAATATCTGGGAAACAGTGCTTACTGCATCTGCAAACAATCTTGGAGCTTGGCAAAATTATTTCACAACATTTATTTTTAATATCTTAAACCATTTCTGAGTTAAAGCAAATATTTTATTATTTTCAAATAAGCCACTGCACGTTTTTACTGAGAAATATCAGTATGTTTTGTTCTACAAAGCAGAAGTCTATTTTTCCAGTATACTGTTTTGACTGAGTGTGATATTAGTAAGCTTTGTAACATGAATGTTAAGGCCACAGTTTCATTCTTGCATTTTGGAATGTTATTGCATATTTTGTTATAACAATGCAGCAGTTGTTTATTTGTTGAAAGAGTAGCTGGATTGCACTTAATCAATGTTGATAGTCTTTAACAGGTGTTTAAAGTTTACATTAAAAAAATATTCAAATTTAGAGGAATGTGTCATGTTATTTGAAATGTGGCTACAGTGAATAACCTACTCAAGTAAACTTTAAGATGTTAATTTTATAATTTTGCAAGCATAATTTCCAATTCAAAATGTACCTTTCAGTCAACTTGGAACATTTAATTGACACAACATTATATTTCAATTTGAGACTGCTTGTTGGCCTAACTAGGCATGTTTATTCAGCATAGAACATTTAGTTGACAGAATGTTTTATTTCAATTTGTGTGTACATTTAGAGGTAGTCAGCACAGCAAAAACAAAATAGTTTATACAACTTAAATTGAGCCAACTAAAAATTTTAGGTGCAACAGGTCACTAGAAATTTTTTAGTTGGAGTAGCAAGAAATTTTTTACAGTGTAGTCTAGTGATCGCACAGCCTGTTAACCAGATACAAACCCAACTGAGATGCAGATGCACCCCTGACATTAACATGGGTAAGTACTGCCACAGAGAGAGAGAGAGAGAGAGAGAGAGAGAGAGAGAGAGAGAGAGACGAAATTCACCCTCAGAACCCACGACTGATCCACTTTTGTAGTTGATGTTTTTTCTTAAAACCACATCCGTTTCTGAAAGGCCCCAGGTTCCCATTCTCACGCATGCCCTCTGTTCCACTGCTGACTACTGCAGTTTTTTTTTTTTTGTCTTCAGTAATACTGTCACAGGGCTAAGTGTGAATAAAATCAATGCAAATATTTTATATTTACATGCCACTGTAAATATTTACATTTGTCCCATTTTAAGACCAATATATCTCCAAAGAATGCCTCATCCTCACTCACTTTTTTAACGCTCAGGCTTTTGCATAATATTGTGAAATAATTTTTGCAAAATCAATCATTAAATCATTAAACGTACAGAGGTTGGTGTGCACGAGCACCTGCGTTTTTTACCCCTTGATGCTCAAAATTGAAGCATTTTTTTTCCCTGACACTCTTATCAAGAAAATATTCAACAATTATTTTACAAAACAAAGTGTTTACAGTTGCATGTCACACACTTAAGGTAAAACCTTGAGGTTTTAATAATCAATTAATTTTAACCTTACATGTGCCCTCTAAAAGTGTCTGCACAGCCTTGATGTGTAGTGATCTGAAAATATGTTTTAATGTACAGTATATCCATGTTATTATAGTGTCAATCTCGGTAACACTATTATAGCTGTTACAATGATTCTCTCTCTTTTTTTTTGCATACAATTAATATTTAAATTTGATGCATTCATGTTGCTGTAAATGTGTGCTTTTTTCTTTCTTTCTTTTTATTGTTTTAAGAAAAACAATTGCAGAATGGGATGTTTGACCTAAAAAATTGAGAAGCATTGCTGTACGTAGAATATGCCTAGAGCTATGCTAGAGCTGAATACTATGGCTCAAGTGCCATACCAAATATATGATATTCATAATTTTTGACTTTTAAAAGGTATAGTATACAGTACCAGTCAAAGATTTGGACACACCTTTTAATTTATTATTTTTTATTTATTTTCCACATTCTATAACAATATTGGGTAATTCAAAACTATGAAATAGCTCATATTACATTAGGTAATTAAGTAACAACAACCACAACATATTTTAACAGTTCTTACAAGAAGAGTATTTTCAAGTGCATTTGACAATACTATTCCTGCAGGGATTATTATTCTTTCAGGGATTATTGTATTAGTATAATTCAGGGACCACAGAATTACAGTATAAGGTGTGTCTAATCTTTTGACTATTAAATAGACTGTTTAATGAAATCACTTCAAACAGTCACTAGAGAAATGTAAACAGGATGAATCAGGCTGGTCTGACTTCATTCAGCATCAACAGTTTTATGTCCTACACGTATTGACAGAAAGTAATTTAAATCATCTCCATTAGGTGATGGAGCACTGGATTTAATTACAGTACTGTATGTGCAGAAGCTCTCCAGTTCTTTAACTTTAATGAAAAATGTGAAGCAAACCTTGTTTTCATATGGCACATATCATGTGGGAAACAAAATGAATCACAAGCAGTATGGTTCATTTGTAGGTTACTTTGTATGGCTCTGAATTAATTTGTTGCGCACACATGTGGAGAAAACTTTCCTCAATTCTACACCACTTTTAACACTGAAACAGATCAAGGGTAAAACAAAAAGCAACATCAAACACATTCCAGGATGAGTACCATCTGGGAGTCTGGACTGGGTGTTACAACAGAATTTACCCTATCTCATCACATAATTTTAAGACATTATGTCTGTCATAACCCGGTCTTGGTCAGACTGCAACAATGAAAAAAAAGACAAATACAACTATATTTCCTTGGTGCAAATTTTTAAATCACACCCTCCTAAAAATGACATGTAAACTCAATCAGGAATAAATTTGATATGCACATGAATATGTGGACTAAAGATCACAGCTAAGCATCTATATATAGATATTAGATGGATTAATATGCCAAGACCTTGTGATCTCCCTAGACAACAATCAGATGACTCCTTCAGTCACTGGCACAATCTTGGGGTAACTCCAGACAATCATCTGTCATTTTGTCCACACATTGCTAACCATATGCCCTCATGTGGATTTCTTCTTCATACCATCTGAAGAATCTGCCCATTTCTTTCTACAGAGACTACTGAGGTGCTTGTTCGGGCCCTTGTTATTCCAAGACTGGAATAAGTCTGCACCATTTGTCCTTTGCAGTTAATCCAGAATGCAACTGCACATATTGTTTTCAACATTCCCCCACACCACCCCACTTCTCTGCTCCTGGACTGGCTTCCTGTTGTTGCCTACATTACATTAAAAACACTGATGCTTGCCTTCAAACAAAAAAAAATGACCCAGCACACATTTACCTCTCAGCTCTAATCAAACGCTGCACCGCATCACGTTCCTTCCGATCCTCCAGCACTGCTCAACTGGTTCTACCATCTCTCAGAGGTCAAGGAAGACATGCATCCAGAATGTTATCTATATATACTGTTATCTCCTTAGTTGTTGTTTTTGCTTGATTCAGGGCAATAATTTGACCCTTCTGAAATGGACATTACAGCTAAAGCAAAGAACAATTAGGTAACCAGAAAATATAATCATGAAAAGATTAGTATACAAATAATATTAAATAAGATGTAGAAAACTTGAATCTTAAGTGCTTAATTCATTTTATAATAAAGAGTATTGAAGTAGTTATCTTTTTGGAGAGACTTGTTTTCATTGGGTCCGAGTTCTTTTTAAGGCATTTGGAAAATGAGGATTCAGTTGTACTGCTATTGTCATAACAATAAATAACCATCCACACATAACCCAAATGTTACATGTGAGTTGATAAGCCTATCATGTTCTTGAAATTTTATAAAATTGTCAAATAATATATATTTTACTATAATGAAACACATTGCTGTTGTTTTTACCGGAGGTGAATGCGGAGCACAAAAGTTTTGTACTCACTCAGGTGCCCTGTTTCTGTGAAACAGGAAGAAAATGTGGTTTAGGCAAAGCTTCGAGACATTTTGTAGAAAAGCGTAACTAAACTGCATTAAAGTCATTGTATAATTTGGGGAATATATTACATGTCAATTGGTTATTATTGATCACAAATATTATTCCACAAATAAATGGTAAGCAAATTATAATATCATACAAATCGTATGTGCATCCAATACTTTTGCTAATAGGCAAATCTCACTTTTTTGTGCCATGTCCATTTTATCCATTTTATTTATTATTTATTAGTTGGGGGTGTCTTTCAAAATATCAAAATAATGATTAAAATAGTGTTTCAACAATAATGATTATTATTATCAGTATTTTTATTTAAGTACTTTATTTCCATTGTGGTATCATGGGTATCATGCTTAATCATTCCTTTTGTTTTGGGCATGAATATATGGTTAGCTGCATTTTACCGACTATGCCAAGCACACTGCCATGCATGCACACATACTGTGGTGTACAGACCCAAATTGTAATGTGCACCTCATGTCATATTTGGAGTTAAACTGAGTTGTTTTGACATGAAAAGTGGCATTCTTGTTCTTTAATCTAAATTAATTTACTGCCGCATATAGGCGCTTGTTAAATCTGAAATGCAATATTTTTCTTTGTCATGGCATATCAGTAATCAATAAGAGGGGTCTGGTTATACTCAAGGTGTAAACACTAAGATAAGTAAATTTCATTTAGTTGCTTTTTTTTTATTTGTAAACATATTTTCTCATTTTATAAAATCAAAATCTCAACTTTTTATGTTAATAAAAAGAAAAGTTATGAACAGAACTTTGTAACACAAAAATGATTTTTTCCAATCCCAAGAGACCTGCATCACATAATCTTATTCTTCTCTGTTGCACATATTTTAAACACAGTTTTGTAAGTGTTCTCTCATTTATGCAGTGTACTCAGATATTTTGAACTTACTCTGGGGCACTGTTTCTGTGAAACAGGAACTAACACTGGTTTTGAAGTTGATTTAAGATATCCTGTAGAATAGTGTAAATGGTAAATGAAATGTATGAACATCATTGTATAATATGTGGGATGCAACCCATGTCCACTGGTAATGATTGTTTTTCACAGAATAAAAAAAATCACCTATAAATGGAAAGCATGATACAATATCACCCAAATATTATGTATATCTTTATTTTACTAAAATTTTTTATTCTTTTTAAAGAAAATTCACATCATGTTTAAAGTTATCAGTGGACATTGCCTTGTTTTAAAACAATGAATAAAACCATTATATTTAACAAGAAATATATTTTATTGAGTTGCTTCTTTTATGAGCATTAAATTATAAAGTAATTTTTCCCACATAAAAATGGAATACATTAAAATATTAATTTGAAAACATTTTTCATGTATTTAAATTATATATATCAACTAAATATCACCATCAACTTAAATTTACCATCAACTAAAGCCAGGGGTCTCATTTATCAAGCGTGCGTACGCACGGTTTTATGTGTACATCATGCGTACGCACAATTCTACTAATAGAATGCGATTCATTAATTTGTACGTGTGCGTGAAAATGTGCGCACATTTAGAAGAACTCCTGACTGTGCGTAAGCAGAATCCCCTAGTGGTAGAGAACTGTAATCACATATAAACCCAGTGCCCTTAAACTTCACCATTAAAATGTCAGTGTTAATAAATTGATACATTGAATAATTGAATACAACAGGTGATTCTTAGTTATCTGGAACTGTGAATAATATAAAATCCATTTTAATCCATAAAATTTTGGAAATACATTGCTTACAATGGCAGACCTTGCGCTTCTTGAAGATTTGCAACAAGCACTTTTGCGCAGAGATCGCGTTTTCAGGGACCGCACAGACTTACTCGCTGAGAGTGATGTGCAGTCCCCGTGCACACTCATGTTCTTTCTACTATTGGCTTTTAGCCACAGGCACATTTCAAAGGGAAATTGGTGACAGGTCTGGTATTTCTCAACCCACCATGAGCCGAATTATGCCACACATTTTACATGCAATTATATCACTTACATCACAGTACATTACGTTTCCAAACACCGCAGCGCAAAGGACAAAAATTATGACAGACTTCTATAACATCACATGATTTCCAAGTGTAATAGGGGCAGTTGACTGCACACATGTTGCCCTGAAAGCTCCTACTGCTGATGAATATGCATTTGTACAGTAAATAGAAAAGGCTATCGTGCAGGTAATCTGTGATGCACACTTGAACCTGCTAAATGTCGTTGCGAACAGCCCGGGAGATACACATGATTCCTTCATTGGGACTTCGTCTTCAGCAAAGCGCTGCTGGAGAAGGCTGGCTTATTGGTAAGTGTGTAACGATTAATCAGGATTTAAAAATAATTGTAAAATGAGATGACTTCTCAACACCATATAATGTACTGTATTTTAATCTACATCATTGCAGGGGATCGAGGATATGCCCTTAAATCCTGGCTGATGACCCCAGTGGTAAACCTTCTATCCCAAAAGGAGCTGAATTACAACCGAGCACATGAGCGCACAAGAAGCACAGTAGAACGTGCAATAGGCTTGCTGAAGGCTCGATGGCTGTGTCTGTCAGGCAGAGGAGGCACATTGCAATACAAACCCAACAAGGTTTTGAATGTTTAAATATTTAAATTAAGTTTTAATTATATTTTATAACTACAATATTTATAATATACTGTATACATAATTATTTGATTCATTATACAATATAAATGTGCTTTAGGTGTGCTATATAGTTAAAGCATGCAGTGTGCTGCATAATATTGCCATTAAAAACGGTATACCACTGGATGAGATGCCGATACAAGAAGATCACCACATGGCAGAAGGTTTCGACCCGATGCCAAATGCTGTGGCCGTGCAGCTAAGAGCAGGGATAATCGAACGGTTCTAAATCTGTTTCACAATAAGGAGTAATTGTGAGAAAATGGTGAGATCACTTGGAGCTTTTATTGAACTTGCATGATGCATTTAGTGAATCACTAATGTTCCTCAAGTCCACATTGATTTGGTGCAGTTCCTCTTTTATGCTTGCAATGCCGCTCACTAATTCCTCCTGTGTTTTCAGAACCGCATCAGTCAGGACTCGTGGCTCGAAACGCATCGGACGCGCTGAAGTGGCAGGCGGAGCAGGACCTGGCAAAACTGGCAGATCTATAAAATAAATGTTAAATGAACAATCCAAATCATTTGCAATGTGTGTGTTATTTATCTATGAATAATATATCGCAACACAAACATTTGAAAACCTACTAACCATTTTCGGATGGCTCGGCCTCTCCTGCAGTTGATGGGATTTTGCACCATCAGTGTCACCATCGGGGTGACACTGAAATAAGACTCTGGCCTCCTCCCGTGGCACCGATGTCTCTTCTGTGGGCTGCAATTCTTTTTTTAGAGGACACTTTCAAATCAAACCACTTTTTCTTGACCTCTGCAGTAGTTCTACATAAAGGTGAGATGGCATTTAGCGCATTAGTAACCTGTCCCCATGCCAAGACTTTTTTTTATCTTTGCCATTCCGCCTGAAAAAGCAGCAAACAAAACTGTCTTATAACATTGTACCTCATTTAAAAGCACTTCCATTTCTTTGTCTGTGAAGTTTTTTTTTCTTTCCTCTCTTCACGGGATCCATGATCACGGTTCTATAGTGCCCTGGCGGCATTGGGTTTTTATAAGGAAGGTTGTTTGCCAAATAAGGTCATTTGAGGGCGTTTCTGTATGCAAATTTAAATTACTATGCACACGCACACAATTTAGAAGGAGTGCGATTCATCATCAGTCATTTCGTACAGCTGTGCGTACTCACATTTGATAACTCCCAACTTTCTTGTGCTTACGGCTGTTGGTATACGCACTAGTTTAGAACTTGTTTTACGCACGCTTGATAAATGAGACCCCAGGTCTTATTTCTCTCACTCTCAACTCTCCCTGTTTACTGTTTCTGTGTCTGACTCATCTGAAGAATTTTCTGATGTTCGTCTACAGGAGATGACTGGAGAGACTTTGCTAGTGTAGCTGTTGGGTCCATGTCCTTTGTTAAGGCATCTGGAAAAAGTGCAAAATGAAACAGATGGTGAAAATTCACAACCACACAGGTGTGGGGGATCTCCAGAATAATTATTGCTTATTGGGCAGCTACATAATAACGTTGGCAAGTCAAGTTGTACTGTTAAAGTTATAACCATTCCGGCTCTTTAGGCCAGTATTGTTATAAGAAAATAAAAGGGGGTCCAACTTTGCAATAACCCATGAGGCAGTGTTACAAGTATTCCCAAAATATATATGATATATATGATCAATGTCCAACACAAATGTATGGTCATAAAAATGTCCATCTCAGATGTTAGGAGAGAAAACCAATTGACAAAGAGTAAAGTCTTATCTGTTGCAGGGTAGATTGTTGAAGGTATAAAATCACGGATTTAAATGGATGTCTTCCTTGGGGTAGGCCAAAAGTCCATTAGGTTAAGTTCTTGGGCCGTTGCAACTTTGCACCCAAACTCCAAAATCCTACTCTCCACACCCATATTATAATATTTACAATTTAGTTATAATAATTGCACCTGTATTTTATCTATTTTGAACTTGGTGTTATTTGATCTTATTGGTTTAGAAATTTATATTTCAATAAATAGTAAACTTGGCCGATTTCGTTATAATTTTGTTGACAAGTGGGGCTTGAAAATTCTCCATTGACCTGTTGAAAAGTCTGCGCACGACTAGGCTCCAACTGTTCCCTATACTTCAACTGATTCCAACAAGATTCTTGCATTAGAGTCAGTGAACTCCCTGTGTCGACCATAGCTTGAAAATATCTTCCATGAATTACCAAGGGTAGGGTCACCATCCTCAAATTGTTCTGAGCAGGGATGTGAAAAGGCTGAATGATACGTGTGCTTGATGGTTTGACTTGGAGTGACTGTCTCTTTCAGTTTGGACTTTTCGTTTCTGTACATCTGCATTTACCTGACTCCAATACTTCTTAGCTTCATCCAGATCTCTTTCAATTTGTGTTCCAATCCTTACCAACTCCCCGACGTCTTTGACAGTTCCCCTCAAAAGACTGGCCAACCATGTATTGCAGTTTCTTAAAATGGGCTGGACGGTCTCTTTCTCCTTCATCTCTTTCTTCCAGTGTAGACAAAGAGCTCGATAATGGTACAGTAGGTGAAGTCACGAATAGACTCTTTAGGACCCTGTTTTCTCTCCAACAGTCATTTAGCAGCTTCTGCCTCATATTCATCATTAAAGAAAGCTTGCAAGAAATTTTCCCTGAATTGGCTCCATGTGAAGATAAATCTGCGTTCTGCCAGCCACCAATCCTTGGCCGCTCCTTTCAAAACGGAATTAAGAGAGGCTAAAATCTCAGAATCAGTAAGAGGTCTCAGCGCAAGATAATCTTCACAACGTTCTACAAAAGAAATAGGATCACTTTCTTCATCAGAGTCAAACTGTGGAAATTCAACTCTAACAGGGGGACAATATTGAGAAAAATGAACACTATCTGGTTTAGCAGATACAGGTCGCTGAGATTGAGCGTTAGAAGTTCGGTACTGTGGAGTAAGAAATTTTAGTTTAGCATACATTTGTACATCTCTCCTCTTTAAACAGTCCACAACTGAGTTGCCTAGATCCTGAATATCCATCTGAAGAAGGTTTTTTACCCTGTCACGTTATCGTTCTATTTTATAACTCAATTTATGTTCCAATGAAGAGCATCGGTCAATAAAAGCATCATTCAATGCTTTAAGCAGCATGAACTTACTTTCTGCACACAATCATGAAGATCTTCCTCGAGTGTTACAATGCGTTGGGTTAGCTCTTCTGTTAACTGAGGAAGGAATTGCTGTCCCCCATCTGCTGGGGGATCAGAATCATTATCTTCTTCAAAATTTATATACAGTTCACTAAAGGTTGTAATGAGCTCTTGTAGATGAGGTGGTTCCCTTCGAGTGACAAATGGTCCAGCAGTGAAATCTGGAATGGGTTCACCCTCAATCTGGATGGGTTCCCTGTTGAGTCTGGTTCCTCTCAAGGTTTCTTCCTAATGCCATCTCAGGGAGCTTTTCCTTGCCACCATCGCCGTCACCCTTGGCTTGCTCATCAGAGACATTTCATTCATCATTCATTCATCTCATTATTACCTATACACATTTTTCTCACACATACCCACTTTCAAATATTTTATTTTCTAACAAAATCTTTTTAATACCAAAATATATAAGACACAAAGATTAACGAAAGTCATTTGCCAGCGTATATTGAATCTTTACATAAATATAAGAACATACAAAATCAAATTATATGAAACATTCACAAACAGTATGATCAATGTCCAACACAAATGTATGGTCGTATAAATGTCCATCTCAGATGTTAGGAGAGAAAACCAATTGACAAAGAGTGAAGTCTTATCTGTTGCAGGGTATATTGATGAAGGGATGAAAACACGGATTTAAATGGATGTCTTCCTTGGGGTAGGCCAAAGGTCCATTAGGTTAAGTTCTTGGGCAGTTGCAACTTTGCACCCAAACTCCAAAATCCTACTCTCCACACAGTAGCACACTTGAAGTGTAAGGAAAAATCCTGGTTGAGCAGCAAACAAATGTTTCCCAAACCAGGATCCTCTAGAGAAGTAGCATCTACCATGAGGTAACAACTGAATCTGCCTCTTGTTCTACTACTTCCGCTTTTATTTAAACTAGTGAGTTGCTAGTTCAATTCAATTCAATTAAATTTTATTTGTATAGCGCTTTTAGCAATTGACATTGCATCAAAGCAGCTTTACACAATCAAAATAATTATTTAAGTTTGTATGGAATGTGAATGCGTATGCGTATGAATCAAAATGGTCAGTTTGTCCCTGGTGAGCAAGCCGAGGGCGACAGTGGCAAGGAAAAACCTGAGATGGTGATAGGAAGAAACCTTGAGAGGAACCAGACTCAACTGGGTGAAAAATGATCTGCATGAAATTATATGCATTTTACTGTGTGTTAGGTGGCAGGCAGGTCAGCTATAACAGTTGATGTTAGTTGATGTTAATATGGAGTCCATGTAGATATTGGAGACTCAGGTAGACTTGTAGGAAATTCCAGTCCTGAACTATCGGACTGTCAAGTCTCCAGAGAAACAGTTGCCAACACCAGTCGAGGCCAGAACCGTTGTCTAGGTAGAGAGAATCATCCCCAGTCACCAGACGCATACAAAAGAGACACACAGTGCATCCATGTGACGAAATCTCCAAGCAGAAGCCGGGCACCAGACACACGGGGCATCCATGTGAAGAAATCTTCAAGCAGGCACCAGGCACCAGGATGGGTCAGACAGGTCCAGAGGGCAGAGGGGGTCTGGATCACTGGCAGCTCAGGAACGACATGTGTAGCTCGACAGAGAGAGAGAAAGAGTGAAAGGGGGAGACAGGGGGAAAGAGGGAAGAGAAAGAGGGGGAGGAAGAGAAGAAGAGGAGAGATGGCAATTAGGTATGGTCACAGTCATACGATGTATAATGTGAATGTATATTAACTGTAGAGTGCAAGTAGAGACTCCGGCAGGACTAAGTATGACAGCATAACTAAAAGGGAGAGCCAGAAGGAAACACAAACATGAGGGCTCTCTGAAGTGTAAAGCAAACAATCACCTCACAGTCAACAAACCTGAGTGATCAATGAGAGTGAGTGTCATGCGCACTCAGCCGTGACCGGCACTAGGACCCGGAAGTAAGACGGTCGCGAACCTGAAAGCATAAAAGGAAACAAGATGGCGCCGCACATCGCTCTGTCATTGAGTTTTGCCCATGCTATTTCGGAATTGTTCCCATTCACGTGAGTACTCACTTTCTTGGGTTTGCTTTCAGACTGAGTGTGTTTATAGGATGAGTGTTCAATTCAATTCAATTAAATTGTATTTATATAGCGCTTTTAACAATGGTCATTGTCTCAAAGCAGCTTCACAAAAATTAAAGAAATTTAACAAATCATAATAATAATAATAATAAATAAATAAATAAAATAATAATAATAATAGAAAATAAATAAATAAAAACAAATAATAATAATAATTATAGAAAAGAAAATAATTGGAAGTGTGGATGCGTGAGAAAAATGTGCAGATAATAATGAGATGAATGAATGAAATTTCTCTGATGAGCAAACCAAGGGTGATGGCGACGGTGGCAAGGAAAAACTCCCTGAGATGGCATTAGGAAGAAACCTTGAGAGGAACCAGACTCAACAGGGAACCCATCCTCATTTGGGCGATAACAGATAGAAATGATATAACATCTTGTGTGTTGTGCAGGTGAAAATTCAATATGACAGAAATTATTTAAATTGACTGAAGACCAGTTCAGCATAGGGATGAGTCAGTAGGTGCAGAGAGCAGATGAGGTCTGGATCACTGGAAGCACAGGAGCAGCATGTGTAGCTCCAACCATCATAAAGCTGAATCCAGCTGGAGCTGGTCCTTCTCTGGATGCCTCAGGAACCTCGCAGGGTCGGCCTTTGTCTACTGAAGCTGGCAAAATCTCCCGATGCCTCGGGATGGGTAGAGAAATACAGAACAGTATGTTAGATTGTGTCTTTCCTTTACTCATTCACTTTGAGAGTCCTTAGAGCAAATTGCGTGATTATCCTGTCCGCTCATGTCCATCTGCGTTTGGGTTTACCATTCACGCTACAGGGCTAACTGCTAAGCTACGTCTTTCTGGTCGTCATCGGGTTAGTTCTGACAGAATGACAGAGGCTAGAGCAGTAAACCCAGCGGATCACGCGCGCCTATGCGATGTGGTTGACCAGCATGCTGTGCTTATCAATAAGCTATCCGGGGAGCTCGATTCTCTGCGCCGGAGTGTCCAAGACGTTGCGGCCTTGCGCCGCAAGGTTGCAGAGCTTAAGTGGGCGAACGCGAGCCTCCGGGCGCCTGTTGATGGCATGGCTAGCGGTCCGCCCGCCACAGTGGCCGCGGCTTAGCACCAACCCCCCCCCACTTCTGATGTTTTTCTAGCACTCCCGGATAAATGGGATGGCACGGATGGGAAATGCAGTGTGTTTCTAACATTGCTGGAACTGGTGTTCGAGTTTAATGCCACCAAATACTCCACCGACCAGCTACGCATTGCACTACTCGTCTCGTTGCTAACAGGGCAGGCAGCAGAGTGGGCCACGGCAGTGCTGCGCGCTGACACCAACACCGCTCACTCCTACAACGAGTTCACCCGTCAGCTCAAACTAACTTTCGAGCATCCTGCGGGCGAGGAGAGTATTGTCCATGAGCCGGTACACTGCGGACTTCCGCACTCTCGCCATCTAGACCTCGTGGGGAGACGCAGCCCTCCGGACATCCTATTTCGAGGGACTGGCTACCCATATTAAGGATGAGCTAGCCCTCCACATCGACCAGTGCCTCCTCTCCCGTCCAAAGCCAGCACCTCGAACCCTGCCGCCAGCCCCCACCTATGCCTACACTGTAGGCACCAAGCACCATCCATCTCTCCGCCACTACTGAAACCACCACCTCAAGACTCACGGTTCAGGTAACCCTCCACCGTGGCCCCAAGCGGGTCCGAAGTACCACGTTCATCGATTCCGGTGCCGCGGGTAACTTCATTGACTCTACGTACGCCAAAGGGTTGGGGGTGAAGATTGAGGCGTTATCCCAGCCAATGAAAATCACCTCTGTCGACGGGTGGCCCCTTTCATCTAGCCCCATCACCCAGCAGACCCAACTCATCACTCTTGTCCTCAGTCAGCACCAAGAATCCATCCAAATCCACCTCACTCCCATTTCCTCTCCACCTCTCAACCTTGGATACCCCTGGCTACTACGACACAACCCGCTGATTTCCTGGACACAAAACCGGATCCTTCAATGGGGGCCGACCTGCACCGACCTCTGCCTACGGGCCCAGGCTGGGACATGCTCCAGGGAGTCCGAGGCCCCCGACGTCGACATCCACGCCATTCCTCCACCTTATCGGGACCTGGCTGAAGTGTTCTGTAAACCGCCTCACCATCCATATGACCTAGCCATCGAACTCCAGCCGGGTTCCCACCCCCCCGCGGCCATCTCTACTCCCTTTCCAACAGCGAGACCCAGGCGATGGAGGAATATGTCGCCAGCAACCTGCGACATGGCACCATCCGGCCATCCTCCTCGCCGGCAGCCGCGGGGTTCTTCCATCTGGATGCCAGCCAATCATTCGGTGTGGAGGTGATGCGTCGGAAGTGGGCGCCGGCGCTGTTCTCTTTCAAAGAGGTCCAGACCAGAAGCTACACCCATGTGGCTTCTACTCCAAAAAATTTAACCCCACTCAGCAGCGATACGGAGTAGGGGACCGTGAACTGTTGGGCATAAAATGGGCTTTGGAGGAATGGCATCACTGGTTCCAGGGCGCCAGTGAGCCGTTCATCGTCTGGACGGACCACCAGAACCTACTCACCATCCGCAACCTCAAGCAACTAAACCCACGACAGGCACGGTGGGCCCTGTTCTTCGAACAGTACGATTTCCATCTCTCGTACCAACCGGGCTCAAAGAACACCAAGGCCGACGCCCTCTCCCGTCAGTACGAACGAGAGGCGCCCGGGCGGAGCCCGTGCCTGTCTTACCACCCACCCGGATCATCGCACCCCTGCATTGGGATATGGAGACGAGGGTCCGCCAGGCACTGACCAGAGAACCCGCACTGGCACGCATGCCGCCCGGATGGCTCTTTGTTCCAAATCAGCTAAGGCCCAAAGTCCTCCTGTGGGGCCATTCTTCGACCGTCGCGGGACACCAGGGAACCCGAAGAACCCTCGCCTTCGTGGGACGGGCCTTCTGGTGGCCCTCGATGAGGAGGGAGGTCACAGAGTTCGTCCGGGCATGCCCAGTGTGCGCCAGGGCAAAGGACTCCAACCAACTAACACCGGGGGAGCTTCAACCACTCCCCGTCCCCCGTCGGCCCTGGTCGCACATTGCCGTCGACTTCATCATGGGCCTACCGGCATAGGAAGGAAAGGACGTCATCCTCACTATTGTCGACCGCTTCTCCAAGGCAGTGCACCTGGTGGCCCTCACCAGACTCCCGTTAGCTAAAAACACAACCAAGCTGATATTGGAGCACGTAGTCCGATTGCATGGGTTCCCAAAGGACATCATCTCGGACAGAGGTCCCCAGTTCACTGCCCGGTTCTGGAAGGCCTTCTGCCGTCTGATCAATTCATCCTGCAGTCTGTCTTCTGGTTACCACCCCCAGACGAATGGTCAGGTGGAGCGAACCAACCAACAGCTGGAGCGTTACCTAAGATGTTTCGTGTCGGATCGTCAACGCTCCTGGGCCCGCTACCTCAAGTGGTCTGAGTTGTCTCACAACCTCCACGTGTCCTCAGCTACCAACCTGAGCCCATTTGAGGTATGCTATGGTTTCCAGCCTCCGATGTTCACTCACCAAGAACCAGAGGTTGACGTACCATCGGCCCAACAGTTGGTTCGCCGGTGCCGGCGGCTATGGCACCAAGCCAATCTTGCCATCCGACGCACCAACACCAATTATGTGACTCAACACCGCCGCCGGCACCCTCCGGGATGGTTGTGCCACGTAGGTGACAAGGTATGGCTGTCCACCAAGAACCTCCACCTGCACACAGAGTCACGAAAGCTGTCACCGAGATTCATTGGACCCTACCGCATCACCCTCAGGATCAACCCTGTCACCTACCGGCTCCAGATGCCTGCGGCGCTCCGGATCCACCCCGTCTTCCACGCCTCCTAGCTAAAACCGTTCATCACCTCACCCATGATTTCACCCACCCCCCCTGCTCCTCCCCCCCATATCATTAACGGTGGTCCCGCTTACACCGTGCGACGGATCCTCGACTCGCGCCCTCGGGGGAGGGTCACCCAGTATCTAGTCGACTGGGAGGGCTACGGCCCCGAAGAGCGGTCCTGGGTTCCAGCATGCTTCATCCTCGACCCTGGGCTCATTAGGGACTACCGTCACCGACTATTCCATAATTTTGGGGCTTTGTAAGAAAAAGCTCTGCCCCCAGCTGTAGTTTTCATAATACGCGGTACTGACAAGCAGCCTGCATCCTTTGATCGAAGTAGGCGGGGCGGATCATAGGACACTAGCAATTCACTCAGATACTGCGGCGCGAGACCATTTAATGCTTTATATGTCAAAAGTAGTATTTTAAAATCAATGCGAAATTTTACGGGGAGCCAATGAAGTGCAGATAAGATAGGTGTGATGTGCTCATATCTTCTGGTTCTAGTGAGGACTCTCGCTGCTACATTCTGGAGCTTATTTAAAAAGCATTTCACTGCATATTATACTGTGTATGATTGTGTATGTGACTAATAAAATTTGAATTTGAATTTGAATTTATGCATCTAGCTGAACAACCAGACAGTAAGGCATTACAATAGTCCAACCTAGAGGTGATAAAAGCATGAACTAGTTTTTCTGCATCGTTTAGCGACAGTATATTTCTTATCTTGGCAATATTTCTGAGGTGAAAGAATGCTATCCTGGTAATGTTATCTACATGAGCTTCAAATGAAAGTCTGGAATCTATAATCACCCCGAGGTCTTTTACTGTTGCACTTGATGAAACAGAAAGGCCATCTAAAGTTACAGTGTGATCTAAAATCTTACTTCTAGCTGAATGCGGTCCTATGACTAAAACTTCTGTCTTATCAGGATTAAGCAGTAGCAAGTTAATTAGCATCCAATGTCTTATTTCCTGCACACATTGCTCAACTTTACTGAGATGGATTTTCTCATCTGATTTTGATGAGACATATAACTGTGTGTCATCAGAATAACAATAAAAACTACTCTTGACGCGTAGCTTTGTCTTAAAGTTTCACTCTCACGACAGAAGTCCGATCTCTTTGTCTCTTGTAGTTTATTTTGTCAGCATCAAAGAATCAACACTTCATACAGTCATCTTGAGTAAATCCACTGTGATTACAACACCAGTTGCTGCATCTTGCAAATCTCTGACTTTTACAACAACCTAGTTGCTGTATCTTACATTCTTAGCTTACCGGGAGCTCACGAGCTTACGGTCAAAAAGCTTGTGTTTCCGTAGCCTTCCGCATCTAAAACTGAACTCTCTTTCATATGACAGTCATACAAATGCATGTAATAGTGGAATGACATCACAGACCAACTTACGATTGTCAAAATGGATGCATGACTAAGAAATTCAAAGCTAATGGCTTATGTAACAAACTTAATGCTTAATGCTTTACTAATGACTAGAACAAGGTAGAATAAATGAAATAACAACAAATAAAATAAAATAAAATAAACACAACAACAAATTCATAACAAGTACGATATGGCTCTTACAATCATGTTTACGGATTATGTTGCCCGAGGAAGCATGTAAAGGGAAAAAAGCAGTCGGCCTAAAACTGAACCTTGTGGAACACCAAACTCCACTAGAGAGCATGCAGAATAGTCACCATTTAAGTCTACATACTGATAACGATCGGTCAAATACGATCTGAGCCAGGAGGGAGCTGCACCCTTAATTCCTATTACATTTTATAATCTGCGAAGAAGAATAGCATGATCAATGGTGTCAAACGCTGCACTGAGACAGAGACATTTCATTCATCATTCATTCGTCTCTGTAAGGGACTGCCCCTAGAGGGCACTGTGGCTGAATTTTGGTTTCTGTAGTTTTTTGTTAGAAGACCCAGTTTCCCAGAAGGCACCTCGGTCAGGTGATGACAAAGTTTCACCTGTGCTGAGGTGGCTCATTAGAACTTGTATAAAAAGCTATTAGCCCTGGGAAACTGGGTCGAGCATTGTTATTGTCTAGTGGGCTTTTGTTTTGTTTAATTTCACTTTGTGTTAGACTGGCTCTGAGAATGTGTTTTCTGAGTGAATGTAATTATGTGTTTCTTTGATTTCACCCTTAGTTACGTGTCTGGAAGCTGTGATGGTTACCCCTGTGTTTCTTGTGCCATTGTCAAGTCGTTTGTGTCTCTCACCAATTCCTAGTGCCCTTCCCCGGTCTCTGGAGACTCTCCCGGTATGTAACCTAAGCTCGGCTCCTGGGTATGCTCTACGAGTGTGTATGCATGTGAGTGTTTGTTCTGTGGGTGTGTGTGAGTGTGTGTGTGCGCGGGTATAGCGCGACTCTTAGCCGGGTTGGCGTTTGCCTGTAGTGCCGCTCATAGGAGCGTGGTTTCAGTACGGGTTTACGTGTGTATGTGTGATGTGCTTAGGTGAGTATCGGGGTATAGGTTTTGCATGTGTGTGTGTGTGTGTGTGTAGGGCCGCTCATAGGAGCGTGGCTTACGTGTGTAGGTATGTGTGATGAGCTTAGGTGTGTATGATATGCGTGTGTGTGTGTGTGTGTAGGGCCGCTCATAGGAGCGTGGCTTACGTGTGTAGGTATGTGTGATGAGCTTAGGTGTGTATAGGTGTGTATGATATGCATGTGTTAGGTGTGTGTTTGTGTAAGGCCGCTCATAGGAGCGTGGGTTACGTGTGGGTGTGCGTATGATGGGCGTAGGTGAGTATGGGTGTGTATGTTTTCCAGGTGTTAGCTATACGTGTGGGAGAGAGTGCCGCTCATCCAGGTGAGCGTGTGGATGGGTAGCTCCTAGGATGGAGCGTTGGTCACTCATAGGAGCGTGCATGCGTGATGCGCTATGGCGAATGTGGGTGCCGCTCGTAGAGCCCTGCTTTAGTTACCACCTAACCGAGCTTGGGTTATACCGTCTATGTATGTCTTGAGTCTGTTACTGTTTGTTATATGTCACTATATGTTCCAGGTATTAGAGTCTGGATACCAGAGCCTGTGTCACAACACAGAGCTCCGGTCACTATATGTTTCAGGTATTAGAGCCTGTATCCCAGAGCCTGTGTCACAACACAGAGCTCTGGTCACTATATGTTTCAGGTATTAGAGCCTGTATCCCAGAGCCTGTGTCACAACACAGAGCTCTGGTCACTATATGTTTCAGGTATTAGAGCCTGTATCCCAGAGCCTGTGTTACAACAGAGCTCTGGTCACTGTATGTCACTAGGTTTCAGGTATTAGAGCCTACATGTTACAGAGATGGTATCTCACCATAGACGGAGATTATGTGTACCAGCTCCCAGAGTCCGAGTGTGTTACGTTTCTGGTGCCCCTTGAGTGTGTTTAAGTTCTCTTATCATTAAGTGTGTTTTGTTTCGTTTTCCCTTGAATGGGTTTTGTTCCGTGTCCCCCCTGTGGGGGTTTTGATCCTGAATTCCTGGTATGTGTGATGGTATGCTTTCAGAGCCAGTGTTTTATTTTGGTTGAGAGTGTTTGTGAATAAAGACATTTTTTGTTAATCCAACCCCCCTGCGTTTATGCCTGCCATTAATATGCCCACGGCGATAAGAACAGCCCGTAACACCACAACGTGACAGTCTCATTATTATCTAGACACATTTTTCTCACACATACACACTTCCAATGATTTTCTTTTCTACATTTTTTCATTTTTTGTAAATTCTTTCATTTTTGTGAAGCTGCTTTGAGACAATGACCATTGTTAAAAGCGCTATATAAATAAAATTGAATTGAATTGAATTAATACAAGCATAGTTACACAACCCTGATCAGAAGCCAATAGGAGGTCATTTACTACTTTAACGAGTGCTGTTTCTGTGCTGTGATGAGGCCTAAATCCTGACTGATTCCGTTCATGTATGCCATTTCTATGTAGATATGAGCATAGCTGCTCCGCTACTATCTTTTCCAGAATCTTAGAGATAAAGGAGAGGTTTGATATTGGCCTGTAATTGGATAGCTGACAGGAGTCGAGGTCAGGTTTCTTAATAATCGGTTTAATGACTGCTAATTTAAAAGATTTTGGAACATACCCAATACTGAGTGAGGAATTAATTATTCTCAACAGGGGTTCTGTTATAACTGGTACTATCTGTTTAAGAAAATGTGTCGGTATAGGATCTAATATACAGGTTGATGAATTTGCAGAAGAGATGAGTGAAATTAGTTCATTCTCTTCAAGGGGAGTAAACTATTCTAGATTCTGATCTGACATAGTTAGTTTAACAGCTGCATAAATTGCATTGTCCAGTTTTGAAGCCTCAATTTTATGCCTGATGTTTATAATTTTATTATTAAAAAAAGTTCATTTTCCTATAGTTCAGGATGCTCTCTTTCCATGCTATTTGAAATACTATCAATTTAGTTTTACACCATTTACGCTCTAATTTCCGAGCAGTCTGTTTTAAAGTGCGCGTGTGATCGTTATACCAGGGAGCGAGTTTCTTATCTCTAATAATTTCTTTTTTCACTGGAGCGACATTATCTAGGGTATAACGGAACGTCGACTCTAAATATGCAGTCGCCTGATCGAGTTCTGTGAGGTCAGACGGTGATCCAATCAAAGTTGATAGCTCTGGGAGATTACTGATAAAACTCTGTGTTGTAGTTGATGTGAATGAATTTTTAATACGGTAACGCGCTGCTGTCCGTACATTATCACTATGGCACACTTTAATTGAGACAAGATAGTGATCTGATATAACTTCAGACAGTGGAATTGTGAATAAATTTTTTATACTTAATCCGAGAAATATTATTAAATCTAGTGGTGCCCCTAGTGGTCAGGATGAACATTCCACTTATACGGTACACATTAAACCATGTAACAATACTTGACCGTTACAAAGTGTACATGTCTATCGACACAAAAACATAACCCAATTTTTACATAAGTTGATACGCACAAGAAAAATTAAACTGTACATTTTATAAAATTGTATGTTGCTGTTTTATTTTGCACATGTACCTGCTGAACTCAGATGTTTTGTACTTACTTAGGGGCCCTGTTTCTTTGAAACAGGAAGAACTAGTGGTTTAGGTAAAGCTTTGAGACATTTGAGAAAAGTGCAACTGAACTGCATAATTCACTGTATAATTTCGTGGATACCTTACATGTATGTTGGTTATTCATCACAAATATTATTTCACAAATAAATAGAAAGCATTTCATAATATCATGCAGATGTGTATGCACCCTGTCCACGGTGTACCCCACCTCGTGCCCTAAGTCTCCTGGGGTAGGCTCCAGGCCCCACGCAATGCTGAATACAGGATTAAGCGGTAATGATAATGAGTGAGTGAGTGATTCAATTCAATTCAATTCAATTTTATTTGTATAGAACTTTTAACAATTGTCATTGTCTCAAAGCAGCTTTACACAATCAAAATAATTATTTAAGCTTGTATGGAATGTGAATTTCTATTAATCAAAATGATCAGATTGTCCCTGATGAACAGGGACAGCAGGAAATAATGCCATTAACCTTCCTTCTAAGTTATCTCTTATGTTAATGGGTCGGTTTTGACCCGTGTCTTTAATCAGCCATTTTACCATCAAAACAATTATTTATCACATAATTTTTTTCCTTTCCTCTTGGTTACTTTGTTACACTTACTTCTTCATTAAACTTTTGTTTTTAATATTTTTGCTGTGACCTCATGAGCTTTTACTTTAAAAGCATACCACTCATTTTCAATAAAAAAAAAAACGATTAAATTAACCTCAAGAGAATTATTTAAATAAATAAAATGTTATGTTACCAGACTATTACTGAGGGGTATTAGAACACATCTCTTAAATTAATTTATTATGTATATTTTTTAGTATAATATTAATTACTATAGTAACGTCTATGGTGTTATGGGTCAAATTTTACCCATATACTGTATATTTATTTCAAAGAAAAAGGCAAAACAGTATTTTCAAATATAACTTTGATATAAATGGAAAGCTAAACAAGTAAATCTCAAAATGTGGATTTGCAAGGTCAAACAAACAACGAACAATCAAGCAAATCAAACACATAGAAATGAGGCACTAGTTCCAAAAATACGTCTTTGTGTGCAAGAACATGCATGTGCATTTAGATGAAAGTGTGGCAAAAAGTGACACTTTTAGTGTGTTCTTTGCAAATATATTTTTTGCAGTAGAAGCAGAGTACGTTTGTCTTTCTGTCTTTATTGCACCTGACACTTCTTTCTTTTAGAATCAGGTGGCCTCAGTGGGGTTGTGGCTGTGACTGTGCACTGATGCTCTTTGTGTTTCTGATGGTGTGGAAGGAGTGCTACGTGAGCTCTGCAGCTGTCTGACCCAGGCTGTAGCGGATGGGTCACAGGGCACCCGTTCCCTTCGCTTAATGTGTGCCTTGACAAGGGAACTTCCTAACTCTTCAAGAATCATTCTCCGCTTGTTTTTTTTTTTTTTTCTGGTTGAGTTCCACCCTAGGTGATTGTGAGTCCACAACACAAATTAATTGTATGCAGACACATCTAGAATGTAATAAAACACAACCATTGGCCATCTCCTGGTCATTCTCTGCCAAGTGTAGGTGGCAGTCACCTTGTTCAGGTTTTCCACTCCACCTGTGTTTTTACTATAGTCCAAGATAATTATGGGCTTTTTGTCACTTGCTGATAACACAACTGCGTCTTTGTGTAAAGTGGACATAAGTATCACACTCCGGTGTGTTTGTTTTTGGACAATATGAAACAACCGTGGTGGGGTCTGTAAAAGCAAATTTTAAAGAAACTGGAGCCCTGTCCAAAATTCACCAACTTCACCTGCAAAATTTCGACAGGCAGCTCAGGTTAATTTTTTTTTACTGTGCCCACCATGGTAAGTTTCCACCTGAGAAGTTCTTGTCCAAGGTCAAAGCTGGTAAAGAAATTGTCACATATGATATTGGAAGCTGCATCATTGTGTGCATTAGTTCATTATTTTATTTTCATCGGAATAAGGTAAATTTCATGGTTTTTGTTAATTAGTTTGTAATTAAGTACAGTGGAACTTGGAAACACTTATCTGTCGGGATTTATTTATTTTTACTTTTTTTTTTAAGGTCAAGTGCAGGTTAATTTGTTTTATTTTAATCATTATTTCCATTATTTCTTATGGGAAAATTAAATTTGGTTTACGAGTGTTTTGGAATACGAGCCCACTTCTGGAACGAATTATGCTCGTAATCCGAGGTTCCACTGTACTTTAAGTGTACTAAGTATAATTAAAGTAGTTCCACTTTAGCACACAAAAGTATACTTAATACACTTAAAATTGTGCTTTTGTACAATTTAATAACAACATAAATGTACTTAGTACAAAGTTAGTTGTTCCAAAATAGCAAACTTTAGTCATTAGTCTGGCTGCAAGTACAGTGGAACGACAGATTTTTAATAAATTTTGACTTGAAGTCTTGGTTTATGAGTACCGAGTATCATGTATCACACATGCGCTTCTTGTTTTCTTGCATAAGAAACATTTAAAAAAGAAAACAGGTGGTGAACAGCATGCAAGTTTTTTTAGCATGAATGTGTTCAGCTAACTAATTATCATTACAAGGCACAGCCGAATGACATTGTTGGACACAGTATGTCTTAAAGGTACATTTAATAGTTTTGATCATTATACAAGCTAAATCAAAGCTTAACTACAGCAAACTATATAAGAAAAATAAGCTTACTTCTTACTTCTACTTTTATCCTCCCATGTATTCACACATACTTGCCACTAGGAGGATGACTTAATTTACATAAAGCATCATTACTAAAATAAAGAAATGATAGATTTGGGATTTTAAACTATTGTTTTAATGACATTTCAAGTTCAATGGGATAGAGTAGAGAGCATGAGATTTGAGTACGTAGTAAAAAAAAGCAGACTTGATAAAAAAAAAAAAACTAATAATAAATAGCTGTCACTATCTGTTCCCCAGATTGTTCCTTTGAGTCACAGATAGCTGCAAGACGTTTGTTGTTCTCACTCATTTGACTGATCATTCTTGACATGTCCTTGTTGTACAGAAGCTCATTTCCAGTGATATCATTTGTGGCCTTCATCACATCCTCCATCACCTTCAGCACAGGCTCCTGGATGATGAATCTGCGAGTTTGATGTTCAGCCACGCTTGCTCTCCCACTCAGGACACTAAGAAGATGGACGGCACGTCTCACTTTCTCCTGGAAATCACAAGCAACCTGCTTCTGCTGCTCCATCTTCTGGATTTTTTCACGTGTCTGCTTCAGCTTCTTATCTTTCTGAGTGATATCACATTTGGTTCGGGAGATTTTGGACTCGTACTTAGATACTTTATCTTCGTATTTTTCCACTTCATAATCAGACTTTCTCACCTCCTCTTCAGCCTCCTCAACAGCCTGTTTTGCTTGACTTAGTTCAATTGCACCACCAATCAACATGGCAGAACCTGAATCACAAAACAGTTTTATAGAAATAAACAAAATTCCAAACATAAACTTTTTGCCTAAAGAGCAAGCCAGAGGGGATGGTGGCAAGGAAAAAACATCAGAAATAAATCTTTAGAGGAATAAGACAACATACACTAGAATCGAATAGTGTGATTTATTTTTAATATATTATAAATTATCTCCATTATAGACTTGTATATGACATAGGTAAAATGCGATATATTTATTTAAACTGGAACTTATGATTAATTTATGAGATTGAACATTAGATTAATTTCTAAAGCAATTAGTAATTATTTTAATTTTAACAAGGTGTCAACTGTAATCAACTGTACAGTGATGGAGGGTAAAGTGCAAAAAAGTTCTTAGCAGTATAAGTCTCAAAGCTTTGAAACACTAATACTGTGTCTGGTTCACATACACTGATTAGAGGGCTACTTTATAAGTTTGGCTTTGTAAAATATACCTTTATCCCCTGCTGTAGTCTTCATTATACTAGATATCAACAAAGAGTCTGCACCCTTTGATCAAAGTAGGCATTACAGACGCTAGCAGTTTAGTCAAGTACTGTGATATGAGACCATTTAGTGTTTTATATGTCAATAGTAATATTTTTAAATGCAGTGTGGATAAGATAGAGGTGATGTGCTTATATCTTCATGGTTCTAGTGAGGCTGCAGTCTGAACTAAGTGTTTATGCACCTAGTGTAACGTTTAGACAGTAAGGCATTACAATAACCCAACCTTGAGGTAACAAAAGCATGAGCATTTTTTTCTGCATATATTTCGGCAATATTTCTGAGTTGGAATAATGCTATTCTGGTAATTGTATCAACGTGAGCTTCAAATGAAAGACTGAACTATATAATCACACCAAGTTCTTATATTTTACATGATGAAACAGAAAGGCCTTTGAGTTACTGTGTATGAATCGGTTTTGTTTGGTCATTATATATACACATCTCACCTGCAATCCATCCAATCACTGGTATAATTAACAGCCCCACCCCAACGCCTGTGATGACTTGAGCATTGTATTGCCTGGCTTCTTGTTCCTCAAGTGTCTGTTTTGATGAATTCAAGTTATCCCTGGCCACCTCCAGAGCTCCCTGAGATTCACTAAGTAACTTTTCATTTGATTCCTGCTTCATTCTCAAGCTCTCTAAGGTTTCTTTCATAGTTTTCATCTTGCGCTCAAATTTTCCCGCATTTTGTACAAGTCTTTCTAAGCTTTCATCCAGACTCTCTAAGCCTGAACAAACCACCTGTTCGGATCTCTGCAGGTGCTGATGAGTCTGCACTATCTGCTCCCTGATGTAGTCATAGTTGGAGCTTTGACCAGTAACAGAATCTACATGTCCCATATAGAGACCCTCATACACTCTGTTCAGGGAGGAGACACCATCTCTTAATGGAACAATAACAGCCTTAGCTGTGTTCTTCAGTATAGCTCTGCAGAGACAAAGAGAAATTATAACCACATAAAACTGGTCACTGTTAAAACATATTCAGTCATAACATGAGTAAATGTATAATAAAATTGTAAATTGTTAACAAATGTAAAACAGCATTTATTTCACATTGCTGTTGTATTCAGCACATGTGAATGCTCTAGAGTGCAGAGGTTTTGTACTTACTCTGGGGCTCTATTTCTGCAAAACAAGACACAACAGTGGTTTTGGATACCCTGTAGAACAGAGTACATAAACTGCATAAGAGTCATTCTATAATTTGAGGTAATTTCCATGTACATTGATGATGATTACTCATCAGAAGTATCAAGTATAAGTGGAAAGGATGCTATAATATTCCACAAATGCTATGCACCCAATGCTTCATTTTGCTAAAAATTTCTCTTATTTTACCAAACTCACAGTTCCCTTTCAAGGCTTCACTCGATGCAGCGTGAAAACGCTATGGGAACTATTTTGTCCAGTTGCCAGTCGTGAAGCATTGTGTGAAAACACGCCAAGATTTGGCTATGTATATAACCTCGGTCGAGTGACGTAATCTGATTAGATGCAGGTGGAGGTTATAAAATACAGGTGAGCCGGCAACAACCTCAGATCATTTGTCTTCACTTTGACCTTGTTGTGAGCGTGTGTGTTTAAACCAGCAAAATAAGAAGTGTTTAACTACCGATATCGGAGTTTTAAACAAGATGTCCCTCCATGTGTGATAATTCATATCGGAGGGCGATCCTTACTGCTACGATTAAAAAAAAAAATTTTAAAAAAAGTGGTCGCGCGCCTCGCATTCTCCGAGCCGCGGCGCATTTTGGTGCTTAAAACTTACTTCCTCGTTGGATCAGGAAATCCCTCTGTCGGCTCTCAAGCGCGCCATGGGCTTCCTGTGAATGGGTAAGGATAAACATCCTATCTTGCTTAAACTGCTGAGACTGATTAATCTCCGAGTACTAGGAAAAAAAAAAAAAAAAAAAAAAACCCGGAATCGGGTGGGCGGAGGGTGGGGGGGGGGGTGCGGAGCCTCAATGACGCGCTCCCCCAGCTTTCTCCATAGGAGTTAACCCTTTCATGGAGTAGGCTGTATTAATCCTGTGTTTTCCTACCATTGACTGATTTAGTTGTTTAAATATAGTTAATGTGGAATCACAGAGTTATATGATGTAGCCCAGATAGAAGAGACGCTTCAAAGCTCTCTCTCTCTTGGGACATCATCCTTCCTGAAAAGCTAATACTTCCTTTCAAGCTGTGTAGACTTTCATCTTCCCTGAAGGGAAAAGCTTTTCAGGCAGCAGGTCAGGTTGCTGCTTCTTTGCACACCATGGCGGTTTTGCAGGCCTACCACGCTACCTGCTGAGAGACTTGAGCACTGGTGGGGCTCTCCAGATAGGGCATATTGGAATTAAGCCGGGCCACAGACTTGTCTCTGCGTGCAACAAAAGCAGACGGCTCGTGCTATCGGCCGTTTTATGGCTGCGACGGGTTTCGCGTGGAGGCATTTGTGGTTGAATCTTAGGTGCATCAAGGATAAGAATCTTGCATTCCTCCTGGATGCCCCTATCTCGCCCTTCGGCCTGTTTGGCGATATCGTTAACTCGGTCGCCACTAGGTTCATGAGGCGAAGTTATATGAACAAGCCTTCAGGAAATTCTTTCCCCGCCGTACTCAAAAGTCGGGACTGTCGGCCACCCAGTCTCCACCGGGTCTGACACTTGCGAGGCGTGAAACACAAGGGATGTGTTTTTGAGCCTGCCACCCCTTTTTGGGGTACGATGCGCCTCACTATCAGCCTCAAAAGGTCAGACTGGCATATTGTCTTCTTGTGCCCAGGCCATGGGGGTGCCCCCGCCCCCAATGGGGAGATGCACGCAGAATTTCTTTCTAGAATGAAGTGGTCTCCCTGACACCCCCAGGAGGTCGGTGTTTTGCTCCGCCACCGTTGGTGTTTCGGGCAACACCAGTCTCCAATAAAGTGTTAGGTCTTCGTTTTTTTTCCTGCCATGTTTCAGGATGCCGAACATCTAACACCCCAACCCCCCCCCTCCGTTTAACCAAGTCTCCTTGGGTACTAAGCACTGTAGAGAAACTACAGGACTCAGTTCACATCACCTTCCGCGTTTCAAAATGGCGTGATCTCCACTTCCATGAAACCGGAAGGTGCACATCTCCTGACAGAAGTTGCTGGGTATGCGGTCATGGAACATGTTCCTCTACCAGACAGTGAGTCAGACTACTATAATCAGCATTCCTTGGCAGAGGAACGGGGGGCTGCGTCCAAATTTTTAGATCTCGCGGGCTGTACCGCAATCTAAAATAAACAATACAGTTCAATCTTGACTGTTAAAGTGATTACTCTCAATCCTACCAAGCGATTGATTTGTGACAATCGATTGAAGGACGCTTACTTTCATATAGAAATACTCCCACAACACAGGAAAGACCTGAGGTTCGCTTTTGGGGGCCAAGCTTACCAGTATCGGGTCCTTTCAGTCGGTCTAGCTTTCTCACCAGCACATATTAAAATGCATGGATGTAGTTCTGGCTCTTACGACTACCAGGGCATCCATATTTGAATTACATAGACGACTGGCTGGCCCAGTCTCGTTAGCTAGCGCTTCGACATCAGCATGTCGTCCTAGCTCATCTTGTCTCTTAGGATTGAGACCCAACGCCACGAAAGCATGCTCTTTCCTGTTCTGAGGATTGGGTGTCACATGAGATTCGATCCTAAGCGGGCACAGCTGTCTCCCGCTCATGTCGAATACATTAACAACACCGTCAAGGAAATCAAGCTTGACCAAGAAAGTGACCATCACTTTCAGAGATCTTAGCTCTTATGGCAGCCGTATCCACGGTGACCCTTGGGCCTGCCCATGAGAGCATTTCAGTTGTGGCTAAGACAGGGGATTTCACTCTAGGGCCAATCCCCAACAGGGGTTACGCGCCAGGTGCTTCGTACCCGTCCTATGTGGTTCAGACCCCGGGTTCTGACTCTGGGTCCCACTCTAAGTTCGTCTTGTCGTCGCAGATGCTAACGACAGATGCTTCCCTCACGGGCGGGGGGGTGCGGTCTTAGTTGACCGTCCCAGCCCAAGGGTGCAGGAGAGGCCTTCTTCTCGCACGGCACATCAATTGCCTCGAAATGATGGCTCTATTTCTCGCCCTGAGTGCCATGTCCCATTGCGGGTGGACATCATTATGGCAAGTCTCATATATTAATCGCCAGGGCGGACTGTGCTCGCGCCGCTGAATAGCTAGCGCACCAGGTTCCTGTCCCTCAGCGCGATTTACGGTCCAGGGCATATGAAGGTGAGAGCAGTTGTAACTGCCCAGTCAATCTCTGACACACGGGGAATGGAAACCCCACCCCGAAGTGATCAGTCAATCTTGGTGAGATTTCATGCAGCAGAGGTGGACCGCTTTGCCTCGCAAGATCAGCAAATGTCCCCTTTGCTATTCCCTGACTCTGGATCTAGTATCCCTCTTCAAGAGCTTACTGTCCAGTACGTGCTCTTCAGATTTACAGTACGTCCACCGCATGAGCCAGTGGCGTAAGTCAGAGCGCCACTATACTGGGTGAGAGATGCCATTTCCCTCTCCTATGAGGCGCGTGGGCTCACTTCGCCTCTAGGAAGCAGGGTTCATTCAACCTGGGGGATCGCCTCATCTATTGCACTAGCAAGAGGTATTCCCCTGCAGCAAGTGTGTGCGAAGCAGGTAGACCCAGTCCACTCCTGAATTGTTTCAGTGCTGGAGTCCCTGCAGGAAAGTTGTCCTCGGGCCTGTGCCCAAGTACTCTCAGGACGCACGTAACTGCATCCTCACTGAGCTATCGGCCTAAGTCCATAAACAACATCACCCTATTGTGTTGAAGCATTCCATCCTCCGCCTTTACACCTTTGGAGCAGGAGAGACTTCACTTACTGTGTCCAGCAGGTGCTCTTCAGATTTACGTCCACCGCATCAGCCGGTGGTGTAGTTCAGAGCAGCCTTTACATGTCTTGGGGCCGCTGGAGCGACCACCACTACACTGGGTGAGAGATGCATATTGCCCTCTCCTATGAGGCGCGTGGGTTCACTTCGCCACTAGGAAGCAGGGCTCATTCAACCAGGGAGATCGCCTCCTTTTGCACCAGCAAGAAGTATTCCCCTGCAGCAAATTGTGTGACATGGAGGGTTGCTCCTCCCCGCACACATTTGTTACATTATAATCTGGATGTTCATGCTACTCCGGGCTCAGGCAAAGCCCCGAGTTAGCTGCCCAGGCATGGTTCTGAGACCTTCTCGGCTTTGTGCCACACGCTACACAACCTTGGGGTCCAGACACCTGTAGTGCGGCGGCGTTGGTATTCTCGTTCCCATAGCATTTTCACGCAGCATCGAGTGAAGCCTTGAAAGGGAACGTCTCGGGTTACATTGCTGTAAGCCTGTTCCCTGAAAGGCGGGAACGAGATGCTGCGTCCGAATGCCGCACTACCACGTGACCGGACGTCCGTTCAGACAAATTAATCTGAGGTTGTTGCTGGCTCACCTGTATTTTATAACCTCCACCTGCATCTAATCAGATTACGTCACTTGACCGAGGTTATATACATAGCCAAATCTTGGCGTGTTTTCACACAATGCTTCACGACCGGCAACTGGACAAAATGGTTCCCATAGCGTTTTCATCTCGTTCCCGCCTTTCAGGGAACAGGCTTACAGCAATGTAACCCGAGACGATTTCTGCTATGTCCATGTTTTCTGTTTGTTTTTGTGGTAAACTGCATTGGTTTGACATTTTAATAAAAATAATTCTTGTTGTTCATTTCCTGTTTATAGAAGCTTGAAACTATTGCTTTGAAACTAATACTCTCTTTACTTTTATATAAAAATGTAGTACAATATTTTTTATGATGCACAAAATGTTTGTGTTATATCATAACATGCTTTAATCATCATGAATGGATATAGAATGTACATTCCAAACAAACCTAACATCCAGGAATGAGAGTGGAAAAGACACAGACTAACACAGAAGTGAAAACAGTGGCAGAGATTAGTGAGAGAGAGAATAGGAGTAAAAGGGAGAATTGACCACAGAGAAAACATCTGCTAATGGAAAAGTGTGGAGATAATTATTTATCCACCATGTCCTCATCAACTATGTTATACCCCATGTTTTACCTTTAAAGTAACTAAGATTCTTCTTCTGATAACCTGTAAAATTTACTGTAGATCTACACTAGTGGGAGGTTTGCATGACATTTTTTAAAACTATTAAAATGATCTGTAAGCGGGTTTTATAATTACAAATGTTCCTGTTATTAATGACATTGCTGAACATGTGTGGGAAAATAAAAAAACTGGTTTTCGCAAAATACACAGCCCTTAAAAGTGTGTTTTATTTTATGGCAGGATTTATATAAATGATTGTAATAACATCTTGTCTGAGTAGTAAAAATCATCATTTCCCTTGAAAACAAAAGTTTACATTTAAGCTTTGCAACTATCAGATAAGTTAAAGTGAAAAATAAATGATACAATTTATTCTGTTGAGAAATTGCTGTTCTTGTATTGTTTTTATATTTTTATTGATTTGAAATGTACCCCAATTTATAAACACCAGACAATTAGTCAATAAATATGTATAGTATAAAATGCATGCCAAGTTCATATCAGATTTTAATCAAAACATCATGACATAAAAGTATACCTTGAACAGAATTAACACTATGAGAATGGTAACATGACATCAGATCACACATTTACAGAAAAACTTCACTAGAGAGTAGGAGTAAAATCTTACCATTTATAGTAAGTAGTTTATCCTCTTTCAGCTCAGTGAAGAGTGTTTTTTTTTAATGGTTAGCTCCTTTTAAACTGCATTATGAGTGTGTAAGGGCAGAAGTACTAAAGGGGTGGAGATTTATCTGGCTATAAAGCTCACTAAGTTTTGTGGGTCTTTCCCTGTCCTCCCTTTGTGCTGAGAGAGCTGACAGAAGACCTCGTCCTCATCTTTACTGAGAACCACCCAGATATCAAGGTAGAACCTTTGTTGTAAAACTAAATGCGTACCGCATAATATTTCATTAAGTATCACTGCTGTTTCAGTAGCACAATTTATACAACCATAAAATATCATTAGTGTAAAGAGTTGCTTAATCATTATGATTATTCTCTATAGGATTTGGAGTAAATTTCTTAAATGTAACATACGGTACTGTATCTGCTAGTTACAAAGCGTATTGGGGGAGGGGGCGGTTACATTCCATTTCCATTGATGAGTATTCTTCACAAATGTATTTAACTCATAAATGGAAAGCATTATATCACACAGATATTTTGTGCATTCAATGCATTGTGCTAATATTATTTTCCTTATTTTACCAAATTCACAGTTTTGCTTATCCCTGCCACTGTTTTCACCTCTTCTTATGATCTGAGTTAATGGCCTGGTTCTCTGCTTCATTAGCAGGATTTATATTATCCCTTATATATATACGGTGGCCCAGAAGGGCAAATCATCTTTCCCATATGTATGTTTTTTCCCTTGTAAATGTGTGCTTTTTCTCTTGAAAATTTTTTTTCCCTTGAAAAAAAAAATTCTTTTCTTGAAAATGTGTTTTTCCCCTTGTAAATGTGCTTTGTCTCTTGAAAATGTTTTTTTTTCCTTGAAAAATTTTTTTTCTTGGAAATGTGTGCTTTATCTCTTGAAAAAAAAAATTTCTTGAAAATGTGTGCTTTTTCTCTTGAAAAAATGTTTTTACTTGAAAATGTGTGCTTTTTCTCTTGAAAATGTTTTTTTTTTTCCTTGAAAAAATTTTTTTCTTTAAAAAAATGTGTTTTTTCCTTGAAAAAAATTTTTTTTTCTTGAAAATGTGTGTTTTTTTCTTTGAAAATTTATTTATTTTTTTCTTGAAAAAAAAAACACCTTTTCTTGACTGTTACATACATTTGTAAACACATAGCTAACTACGCAGAAGAGCTCTAGCTATGATATTACCACTACATTACACTGCAGTATTATACACTATATGGCACTCATGAGCTCCAATAAACTGCATACAACAATTCATTAACCTTCTGTAACATTTAACCCATAACAGGAGCAGCTAAGAATTAGCTCAGGGATATAGTTGATAGACAACAGTGGACATTCTGCTATCTTAGCTCTTTTAGTAAACTAGCGCTTAGCATAATGAAATTAACTTGCTTATGGATCCATATTTGGACAGGTGTTTTACAGAAACAATGGAGCTAACTGTTTACATCACGTATATGTGTCCAAATACACTATTAAATTAGTATATGCTAATGAACATGCTAGTTTCCCCATGCTAAGCGCTAGCGGTTAGCATAGTCATATTAGCTTGCTTATAAATCCATATGTGGATGTATATTACAGAGATTCCATGGAGCTGATGGTTTATATCAGTGTTTAATGGTCTAAATGAGATTATCTTCCTTTTAATCACTGACATTTACACTCGGCTCGCATTTCCCCCAAACACTCCAATAGTATTAACACTGCTACAAAGTTATCATTAGTGCCTAAAACATCTAATTAATTTTATATATTAAACATTACCTGGTAAATGTGTCCAGTTGAAAAATTAGGGAAAGTTATAACGTTATCACGCTATAATTCACTGTATATTCCATCATGTTGTCCTGGAGCTGATATCCAGAAAGCTTCCATGTTCAGTTGCGTTTTGACCTCACTCCCATAGTCCTTTGCGCGTTATCTTTAGCATTTAGCTTGCAAAATACGGGAGAAAGAGAGTTCTCACACGGGGAAAAGCAGTTGCGCACAAACGGGAAAAAGCACACATTTTCAAGAAAAAAAAAAAACAATTTTCAAGGGAAAAAAATTTTAAGAAAAATATTTTTTTTTTCATTGAAAAAACACACATTTTCAAGAAAAAAAAAATTTTTCAAGAGAAAAAGCACACATTTTCAAGAAAAAAAATTCACGAGAAAAAGCACACATTTTCAAGGGGAAAACAATTTCAAGAGATAAAGCACACATTTTCAAGAAAATAATTTTTTCCAAGGGAATAAAAAACTTTTTCAAGAGACAAAGCACACATTTACAAGGGAAAACATTTTTTTCAATGGAAAAAAAAAATTTTTCAAGAGAAAATGAAAATTCCTTTGTGATTCCTCATGCATGTTGTTTTAGTCAAGACCTTTATAATTATTCTACCATCATCACTCAGCGAAGTTTGGCCCATAATCCGTTAACTACTAATACCCCTCTCACCTACGCGGTTTCGTGCGGTGGCCGTAAGTATGGTTTATCAGGATTCACTGCGAGTTTTGGCGCCGTGATTAGGTTTCCATCTTTCCGCGCGAAATAGGTGAGACCGAATAGGTGAGATATGGGTATAAGAGCAGGAATAACAGAGGGGGCAAGTTATCGGGGGCGGGGATTGAAGGACGACTTTCACACACACACACACACACACACACACTAACGGATTGGGAATGACTGCTCTCTGGCTCATGGATTACATAAATTGTCTGAATAATGGATTACATTTTTGAAAACATAACTAAATAATTTAGTACTTCAGTACAGAAATGGCAGACCTAATTCGTTAGATTACTCGTTACATCAAAAAAGTAATCCAAGTACTCTAACACGTTACACCCAACACTTGAGCATATATACACTACCGTTCAAAAGTTTGGGATCACTTTCTAACTCCATGATGGTTCCTGATGTTTATTTCTTTCTACATTGTAAAGTTTTGCTGAAGGCGTCCAAAAAAATGCATGAATCTCCTTTGAACAGTTGATATTGAGATGTTTCTGCTACTTCTGCTCTGTAAAGACTTCATAACGCCTCTAATCTGAGACGCTGTTAATTGGTCATTTTTCAGGCTGATAACTCTAAATGAACTTCTCGTTTGCAGCAGAGGGAGGTTTTGGTCTCGTCCTCCTGGGACGGCCTTCATGAGAGACAGTTTCATTATGGTGCTTGACGGATTTTGTAAATGCACTTGACACAATACTGTTCTTGCAGGAACTATTACAGAAAGGCCGACCTCTGTGTCTTACAATAACAACTAACAGGTGTTTTTCTTGTTGTTACGTAATTACCTAATTCCATACATGTTATTTTATAGTTTTGAAATCCCCAGTATTGTTGTAGAATGTAGAAAATAAATCACTAAACAAAAACAAAGAAATTTGCAATTGACTCCAAACTTTTGAACGGTAGTGTACTTCTTTCTGCTTCTTCAGATACACTCCCCTCCTTCAAGGATTATGATCCCAACAAACCCTGCATGTCCAGTTGTCTCAGCTGGTGATATACTTAAAACAGTTTGATTTTTAAAAATGTTTTAATCAGGAAGAAAGTGAAAGTGTATACATACTGTATGAATAATTTGTGCTGTGACATATGCAGACTTACATAGTGTAGAAATGGATTATCTACAATACTGAGTAATTTCGTTGACAATTTCCTAAATATTACCCATAATTTCTGTGGTAGGTGGTAGTGGTATTAACAGTTTAACATAATATTTAAAAAATTTTAATTAAAACATAAACATAATTGAATTTAAATAAAAAAAAGTGTAAATCTTTAAAATTAAAACAAACATAATTGAATTTAAATAAAAAAAAGTGTAAATCATAACACTGTACATAACATAATTATGGTCAGTTAATATACTCAATCAGAACAAGAGGTTATATAAAATATTCAATAATATGAGAAAAAACTTAATACATTGTATTAAAAAATTACATTATACAATTAAGTGGAACCTCGGATTGCGAGTAACATGGTTTGCGAGCGTTCTGCAAGACGAGCAAAGGTTTTTCATACATTTTGTCTTGATAAATGAAAGAGTCTTGATTTTACGTGTGTACTCGTGGGGGGAAGTATGTGTGTGTGTGTGTGTGTGTGTGTGTGTGTGTGTGTGTGTGTGTGTGTGTGTGTGTGTGTGTATGTGTGCATGTGTACACAGCAGCCCCCCTCTCCTCTCTCAGGTCTCAATCACTGCAGCTAGGCTGCTATTGCAGTAACTGTGTCTAAAACTAATGACACATATGCTCTCTGCATCTCTGCTTGCTCTCCCCTCTTCTTGAACATGCCAATCCATACCATCACTACTGGATAGGTGAACAATAAATCCACATATCCACTAGATGGCAGTAGTAATGGTAAAGATTTTCATGTTCGAAAAAAGCGGAGAACAATCAGCTGAATGTGGGAAGCAGAAAGCATGTGTGTGTCATTAGTTTTTGCCAACAAGCACTGGATTAGAAAATTCAATGGGTCAGAATATTTTGAATTGAGAAAACTTAAGCATCTGTTAGTCACTGCCTGGGCAAATAAATGTCCCTACTCAGAAATTTTGTTTAACTATCTTCAGCTTTGATCAAAGTTTGCAACATGTACCAATTCATGTGTGAAATTGATGAACTCTGTTTCAGTCCTACTTCATGATTTTATCATGTTGTATTAATCTTGTGTTCTATATACGGTTATATTTCTATGTAGAAACAAGGATACTATGGATTCCCAAATTGCAAAGAAAAATCAAAGCCTCACCACGGCTGAGGAAATGAGAAACCAAACCAAGCTTGTGATGCAGCCATACGCCAACTGGGAGGAATATCTGACTCCTGCGCCACTTTCCATAGCCATCCTGGGAGAGCTGGTCTTCATTTCCTCTAGTACAGATTTCTCCATCAACAAGAACCCACCTAAAGGTGGCTATAAGTACATCAGATACCCAGATTCATTTCGTGCCTGCCTCATGCAGGTGTGCAACTCTGGCTGGGGGGCTTTCAACGAAGCCCATAAGAACATGGATCAGATTAGACTTCACACCATGGCAGTTCCAGATTACATGAAGACAGCTGTGAAGATCCTGTTCCAAGACAATAATGAGGTTGTTCAAGCTCACCTCCCTGACCAGCTAGATAACATTCGTGTCATTGCAGAAGACTGTCTTCAGCTGGCCGATTTAACAGAAAAGAAATTCACTGATGTCATAAATATTATCCAAGAATTGCTGGAAGCTTGTTTAAATGCTCAGTACTTCTATGGCGAGGAGCTGGATGCTATCAAGAAGAAATTGGATGAGGCCAAACTGAGGAAACAGTCATCAGAAGAAGCCATGAAACGCTCAAAAAAGGCAATAAAAACCATGGGAGAGCAAGTGAAGGAAGCACAAGAAAGTTATAACAAAGCAATGGATTCACTTCCCAGTGGATGGGACATGTTAGCTATGGATTTTGTTGGCGGCCTGACTGAGAGCTTTACAACTGCTGTTAATGGATTAACAGCTGTGATTACCAACCCTGCGACCCAAACCCAAGCTTCCACGACATTTTCTGAAACAATGCAATTTTTCAGATGCACTATTAAAGAATTCAACAGACCAAAAGTTGATGACGTTGATTTAATTAATATTTATAGCAAATCTGCAGAAATCCTAAAGTGCACAGAGAATGTCCTAAAGTTTGTTGAGAATGACACAATTAACTGGAAAGACTTGTATGATCAAAAGAAGAAAGGTACAGTAACAGATTTTCAGGCAGATCAGTTCAGAAGGATCAGGGAAAGTTTAAAAAAAAGCCCAAACTGTAGTGATAAAACCTACGCCGACAGATTATGTGATGAGCGCATTGCAATCTGTAAAGACATATCAAAGTATGCACCAGAGGGGAAATGTGAAGATGCAAAAACACAGAAGCTGATTGAAAGCATCAGAAATCTGACTGTCTCAGCTCAAACTTTCGACTGCAAAAGCAAAGACATCACAAAGTCTCCTGCACTGGCTCCCAAACCACCAATGATGTACAAAGAAGAAAGTAAATCTGGAAAGATGAGGGCTTCTCAAAGAGAATCAGACAATGCCAGATTCCGCATCGAGCAGAGCCGTGCTCAACTGGACAAGACCAGAGAGACTTATGAGAAGAGTGTTGAGAACATGGAGAAAAACCAAAAGGAGCTGACTGAAATCTTAATCACCATGAGGAACTGTGAGGTCAAAGAGATTGACTTTAAGACCACTATACAAATGCTGGTCAAAGGTATGGATGCCATGGGGAGAGTGAAGGAGCAGTGGGAAAAGATGGTACGCTTCTTTCAGATGGTGTCCAACATTGTGAAAACCAGCCTGACCAGAACCCTTAAGGACTTTGTTTCCACATCCGAGAAAACACAAAAACTTTCCTACAACGCAAAGCTCTTCTCCAAAGATCTGCTCTACACTCAAGCCTTTCAAGCCACTAACATTGCCAGTCTTGTACACATGATCTCAGCAACCTACACTGAGGTGTCCACCCAGCACATCATGGATCGTGTCAGCTCTCTGGGAAAACTGATGGCGATGGACAAGGAAAAGCCGGAGTTTCTGTTTGAGCGTCAGATGTTACAGAACTCCTGCGATGACGCTCAGAAAGCTATTTTACACCTTGTCCTTAAGAATAAGAAAGAGTTTGAAAGAAAAAGTCTTGCAAGACTGGAGAAGATTGATAATGAGCTGCTCGCCATTCTCCCTGCTGCTGCTCCAGAACAGCTAAAAAGCATTCAAGCAGCTGTTAAAAAAGGATTCACAGATGAAGATGTAGAAGAGTATTCCTGAGTGAATTAACAAAATTTAAATTATATTATAAAATACATATTATATTATAAAATAAAATACAGAAAATGTAAAAGAAGTGCTGTAGAATGATGTAAAATTACTATTCAGGATCCTTTAAAAATATAATGTAGCCCTAAATAAACATTAGGGTTATATTCAATTCAAAATAAACATTCAATTCAATTTTATTTGTATAGTGCTTTTAACAATTGTCATTATTGCAAAGCAGTTTTAAACAATCAAAAGAATTATTAAAGTTTGTATGGAATGTGAATGAGTATGCCTCAAAATGGTCAGATATTCCCTGGAGAGAGACTCCCAAGTTCAGAGATTTATGTTGGTTTTTGGTTAAGTTTCAGAAGTTCGGTTTGTTTTTGGTTTTCATGCCCTTTTGAAGTCCTTTTTAAGTTGGTGTACAAATAAAACGAGTTTTGAGTTCCAAACCTGCATCTGCGTCCGCCTCCTAAGTGTGAATCATGACACCAGCAAAGCTTTCATATAAGAACTTAAAAAAAACATTTTTTTCATCATTCACCTATGCTGTGTTGCTGGTGAGTATCTCCGCCACTCAGGTTTTAGGGATTTTAATAATAAGTAATATTAATTTACATTTATTTCACTCAAAAGTACATTACTAAATTCTTAGAATACACATAAAGGTTTACAGAATATTATTTACTAATTGGAAACAAGTCTTCTGAAGGATTAATTTACATAGTATTATTCACTTTTGTTATATTTACTTAATTTACTGATAATTTACTTTAAATCTTCTATCCTACTGTAACTTCACTCATATTATAAAGATTATAATCAATTGGGATGGCCTAGTTTATAACGAATTTCCTATTATTGGTATATTTCAATTAAAGGGACATATGTATTTTGCATTAGTTGCATTAGTTGTGAATTAATTCTTGCATTATTTGCAAATGCACTTTTATGCACACAATTATGGTTTTCATTATCTTTGCATTAAACAACAAGGAAACATTTCTTACTTAAATGTATTGCTTTGTCCTCAGTAGTTTCTTATTTTGTAGTTTGATTTGATAATTTGTAATAAATAAAGGAAATAAAAGGGAAACAATAAACAAAATAAATCTACATCAGGTGTTTGTTGTGCTGGTTCTATCATAAACATGATACCAATGGTCTTTTACTACACAGTAAAAAAAAATGAAAGTGTCTCAATGTAAAATAAATAAATAAGTAAACAAATACATGTTCCACAGCTTTTATGAGTTTACTCAACTTTTAGAGAAATTGGTGATCAAACTAAATATTTCACATTCCCTATTTTAGTTGACACATCATATACCCAATTAAAAACCCTAGGTTGACTCAATTTGTTATTTCAGTGAGCTCAAGTAATATTGGTTGTTTGCTCAATTAATAATTTTTCTCTAGGGTTTACTTAGCCCAACTTCTAAAAAGTAAGTTTCCAGCTGTTTTCCTCTTTCCAGTTGTTGGTTCAGTTTATTATTTATCTCGAGTTAATTTAGTTAAACATTCCTGATAGTCAAAGCAATTAGTAAACTTAACCCATTGATGTTGTTAAAATTATTGTTTTTCTGTATAACAAATTGGCCTAACAATACCATAACAATTATTACCATTACAATAAAAAACATTATTCTTCAAAAAGTAGTCAAAGTTAAATCCGAGTTTAAAACTCAGGAAAAAACCTGGGGAGCACTAGATACTTATCAATCCCTTTCTAATTCTTTTATATTGCAAAAGTATAACCATTTTAAAAATTAGCAAAGGAAATTAAATATGCTCTGCCTGTAAAGGATTCTGACAGAAATCCTTTATTAACGGGGCAGAAATTATGTTGGTAAGAATATGCTCTGGCAGTATCATGTGACCGCAGAGAAAAACCAAGCTCAGTGGAATTGTTTTCTTGATTTAGCCTTTCAGATGTGAATGAATTCTTGAAATCTGGTGGCATGAATAATAAGTACCATGATATAGGGGGTATAGAAAAGAATCCCTTTTTTAAATAATTACATTTTGTTGCTTTGCAACCTGAAATGAAGACTGACAGTTTTTGTTTCATCCAGCTGCACTTACTGTGCAACATTTCAATCCAAGTGAAAATAAGTAAAAAAAAAACAACTTTCAGAAAAATTTAGAAGGAAAAAATTCACTGATTTGGAAAAGGATCACCTCTTCCTAAAAGCTCATGATAATGAACACTCTTTGTCATAAATTCCTGCAACTGCTCCAGAGTTGCTCTAGGCTTCTTTGTAGCCTCTCTGACCAGTTCTTTCTTGGCTCTTTCATCGAGTTTGGGATCAGTTTCATCCTTATCCACGGAAGGTCTGTGTTGTACCAATATAATAGACTGAATAGTAGACTTCATTGTCTATTATTAATTCTATTATTATATACAATAATTTTTTTCTTTTTATAAGGTAGTTATAAAGTTTAATTATTGTACACAACATTATCCTTGAGATATTTAGACAATGCGTTGTCACCCATAGTTGAGAGAATGAAAACTTTCATTTTCTGACAGTTTTTCTGACCTGATATCTTAAAACTACTTTTAATTAAAACCATGGAAGGCACAGATTCTACTGCATACAGGTGTAATTAGGAAAATCACACATACAGTGGGAGCCACGTCAAACAGCCGCCTGGAGCATGATGGATCCATGACGGAATCATGATGGCACCATGCACGCTTCATGCACGGACTGTGATCCCCCGCGATGTTAACGATGCCCCGCCCCATAAACGCCCCCATGCGCTTTCTAAAAAGATGGTTGCAATGGCGTATAATTCCGCCAGATGGAGCATTGAATACCAGGAAACCCAATACCGTATCTTTAATATACAGACAGTTCTTGTATTGTCAACATAGTTTCATAAATAGATGACGTGGTAAAAAACAACAAACCGATTAATAAAACAGATTTGTTAAATCACTCAATACTCAACCCATGATGATTATGATATTTATTATTTAATAATGAATTAATAAAACTAGTTAGTGAAATATTTTTTAAGACATCCTGAAATAATCCTTAAAGACATGGTAGCGGCTGTAATTTGTAATTAGGTACGGAATACAAACGCGGGCTGTGTGTGACCAAGATTTTTCTCTCTCTGACCCGGTTTATCCCACCCTTCATCAGCACACACACTCAGGACTTGGATGATGTTGCAATTTATTGGGTTCCTGCACACAGAGCAGTAGGAGACAAAACGGCAAGCTCAAAAATGCTAGAACTCCACCCACAGCAGTTCTCCACAGCTCTGCTGCTCTTAACATGAAATGAAACAACAAAATGAACAAAAATAAAAATAATCTGAAATGTGAATTTCTTCAAGACAACCAAACAGTCTAGTTTAACCAATTCAATAGAGTCTCTTTTTTTTTCCAATATTGCTTTGTGATCGTATAGGACATTTTAATCATACAGGAATAAAATAATAGAAAGTCTGAATATAAAGTAAAGCATGCTACATAAATTACACAGCTTACATCATCTATTCTGTAGAACTCTCCCAGATAGCAAGGTGACATTGATTCAATGTTGAAATTTCATCAGAATTATCATTTTGGTTGAGGTTGATTTTTCAATGCTAAATAATGTTGAATCAATGTTGATAATTCAATGCTTTTCTGTGTTGAAAAGACAAACATTGAATCAATGTTGATTTTTGGTTTTGGAACCCATCCCTCATTCAACAATGTAAGGCAAATTAAATTACCTAAGTGCATTTCTATAAAATGTGTATGCATGTGTGTATGTGTTTAAAACAGGTTCAAAAATTGACTACGAGAGATTTGCCATGGTGCTTAAAAAAATAAAATAAATAAATAAATAAAACAATAATAAAAAAAAAAAAAAAAAAAAAAAATATATATATATATATATATATATATATATATATATATATTAGTTATTGAGGAAAAAAAAATTAATTTGACGGTAAGTTTTGTGTATTTACCTTGCTGTCTAGTTTACTCACTTGAGAGCTTAATTCCTGTTTGCCGTTCAAAAGTACTCAATTTTTGGCTCGCATTTAACATCGGAGGGTGTTTTTACACTGTCGCCACGTCAGTATAATACACTCTACAGGCATGAGAATTCAATATGTTGTAGTCTGGAAGTTCCTGCCACTCACGGTGAAAGAATTTTGGCAATTAGACCTACGGTATTCTGTTGGGAAGCATTTGTTTGAGAGCTTAGTTCCTGTTTCCCGTTGTCTGTGTCTGACCCAGAGCAGTGTGCGTGCCCCACATGGAAAGAACCTGTATGAGGATATATGCGCATATATGAAACCTATATGCAGTATATATGTGCATATAACCGCACCTATATGGGGCCAGGGGTAGATCAGTGGTTAAGGCATTGGACTATGGTTCAGAAGATCCCAGGTTCAAACCCCACAACCACCAAGTTGCCACTGTTGGGCCCTTGAGCAAGGCCCTTAACCCTCAACTGCTCAGATGTATAATGAGATAAAAATGTAAGTCGCTCTGGATAAGAGCGTCTGCCAAATGCCTAAATGTAAATGTAAATGTAAATATGAGGATATATGCGCATATATGAAACCTATATGCAGTATATATGCATATATATATGATAATATATATGCTGCATATATGCGTATATATGCCACATGTAGGCAACATTGAGGTGCATATATGTGCATATACAGGCCATATAGGTCTCCTGTATTGCTTCTTTATATCCACATATAAGCCCTATATGTACATACAAGATATGTCTCCTATGGCAGGATCTGGTCATTTTAGCTCATATCTCACTTTGGCAACTGTCATACATGATGCCTAGCTCATATTTTCTATTATCAAGGCAATAACTAAGAACTAACAAAAAAAATGCAAAAAACTAATCCTAATTGGCCACATACAGTATATGAGGATATATGCACATATATGAAACCTCAGTCTCCGTGAAAATCTTTTTGAAACACGTCACTAAAAATAACTGAAATGAGAAATATATCTATATAAAGCTTAAAGTGTCTACTTTTAAATGATGCAAGTCACATTGAAAACAAATATTCTCAGTTTATGTAATCCGTATGAAACCAAGGAGAGGCACAGAATTTCTGTCACACTTATATGCTAATAACCCCGAGGCAGGACATGCCCACGCGCCAATCACATGGAAATCAGTCCGGGTAATTTACATACTAGGCCACGCCCCCGGACACCGGCATGAAAAACGAACACAGCTAGACAGGTTTGAAAATAATGGTGAGAGCAATTAAGAGAGCCCAGCTAACTACCCCCGGAAAAGATCAGATAAATTATGCTATGTTAAAACATCTTGGAAACAGAGCAGCTAAGAAGCTGCTTGAGGTATATAATAAAATATGGAGAGAGGGAATATTACCAAAGGTATGGAAAGAAGCAGTAGTGATTCCAATTAAGAAACCAGCCAAAGACCCAACAAAACCAACAAGCTATAGACCTATAGCTCTGACATCCAACTTGTGTAAAATAATGGAGCGAATGATAGCAGAAAGATTAATATATACCCTAGAGAAAAGAGAGGCATTAGCAAATTACCAGAGTGGTTTCAGGAAGGGGAGGAATACAGTGGATGCTATTGTTAGATTAGAAACTGAAATAAGAAAGGCACAAGCAAACAGGGAGTCAGTAGTGGCGGTATTTTTTGACATAGAAAAAGCGTATGATATGTTATGGAGGGAGGGGTTATTAATAAAGTTAAATAAACTAGCAATAGGCGGGAGGATGTTTAATTGGATTAAAGATTTTTTGTCTGAAAGGAGAATTCAAGTAAGGATAGGAGCAGAAATGTCAAACCAGTACAATTGGAAATGGAACACCACAAGGTAGTGTGATTAGCCCAATACTATTCATCATTATGATAAATGACATATTTACAACACTACCAGGTGATATTAGCAGGTCTTTATTTGCAGATGATGGGGCGCTATGGAAAAGAGGCAGAAATATTGAGTACACAAAAAGGAGAATGCAAGAACCAATAGATAAAGTAGTGGAATGGGGATTTGAGTGGGGATTTAGATTCTCCATTGAAAAGACCCAAACTGTAATTTTTACAAGAAAGAGAATTAGAAAGGGGGCGGTTAAACTAAAAATGCATGGGGGAGATTTGGAAATGGTAGAGACCTATACATTTCTGTGAGTAACATTCGATGCGAGATTGAATTTTGCAGGACATATAAAGAAAATGGAAGACAAATGCAAAAAAGTAATAAATGTGATGAGATGTTTGGCAGGAAGAGAATGGGGAGCTAGTCACTCCTCTTTGAGAATTATATATGTGACAATGATAAGATCAGTACTCGACTATGGAAGCATAGTAATAGGGTCTGCAGCCAAGTCGTTATTAAAAAGACTGGATGTGATACAATTACAAGCCTTGAGAGTGTGCAGTGGTGCTATTAAAACTTCACCAGTAGCGGCAGTACAAGTGGAAGTCGGAGAAATGCCACTAGAATTAAGGAGGATGCAGCTAATGGCTAACTATTGGGTTGGGTTAAAAGGACATAAAGAAACACATCTTACAAAAAAAGTTTTGGAAGAATGCTGGGAGAATGGGAGAAATCGCAGAGAGAATTTTGGAAAAATAGGAAATAATATAGCAAAAGAATTAGAAATCTTTGAGTTACAAGTGACTGAAACTATAGTTATACCAGAAATGGCTCCATGGAAGATGGAATGGCCTGAAATTGACTGGTACTTAGCGGCAGAAAAAAGGAAAACGAACAATGAAGAAAACCTAAAGATACTATTCAATATACATATAAATCAAAAGTACAAAGAATTTGTAATAATTTACACGGATGGATCTAAAGATCTACAATCAGGGAAAACAGGATTTGGAATGGCAATTCCGGAAAAACAAGTGGAAGTACAAAAAAGGACATCGGATAAAATAGGAGTCTACACGACAGAGATAATGGCAATCCTATATGCAATAAAATGGGTAGAGGAAAATGAGGAAGAAAAGGTCCTGATATGCACTGACTCACTGTCAGTATTAACAAGCTTAAGATCATTTTACTCAAGAGCAAGACAAGATACTTTGTATGAGGTACTTCAAGTATACACAAGGACAATAAACAAGGGCATTAAAGTCATCATTACCAGCACATATAGGAATTAAGGGAAATGAAATAGTAGATAAATTGGCAAAGTGAACACTAACAAGAGATAATATTGAGGTACACGTTAAAATGAGTAAGACAGAAGTGAAAAGTATTATATGGGAGAAAATTATCCAAAGGTGGCAGGATAGATGGGACAAAGATAGAAAAGGGAGACACTTATACAAGATACAAGGAAAGGTGAACAAGGAAAGAGTGGGAGTGGGAAGAAGGAGAGAAGAGGTAGTGATGACAAGACTGAGGCTGGGGCATAGCTTATTAAATAAAACACTTAAAATGATAGGAAAACACCAAACGGGACTGTGTGACAGATGTCACGAAGAGGAGTCAGTAGAACATGTGATCATGAGATGCAGGAGGTATGAGGCACAAAGGGAGGTCATGGAGGATAGACTGAGGGAGATAGGGGTGCAGTTCACATTAGAGGAGGTGCTAGGGGCAGAGAATGGGAGGAAAAACAGGATAGTGTTAGCTTATTTACGAGAAACAGGGATAATGGATAGGATTTGAAGGGAGGAGAGGGGAACGACTGGAAGTAAGGAGACCAAGGTAGTGCATAATGGGGGAAGAGGAGGGTTTCAAAATTTTTTTTTTTTTTTAAGCCTACTCTCTAACCCACACTCCGGAACAGGGGTGAGAAAAAGCACCATAAAGCAGGATGCCAACCGTTGGAAAGGATAGGAGAAGAGGGAAGGAGGAAGAGAGGGAAAGGGGGAAAGGGGAGAAAAGTAGAAAGGAAGAAAAAGGGGAAAGGGAAAAAGAAGAAGAAGAAAAAAAAAAAAAAGGGGGGGGGAAGGGGAGTTTATGACCAGAAGGTGGCGGTAATGCAACATAATGGATGCCAACCGCCGGAAAACATTAAGAAGAAGAAGAAGAGGAGGTTTGAAAATACTCCGATTCACTGAGTTTTCTGCACGTTTTGGAAGATGGCACGCGCTTACACATCCGAGGAAACTCTTAAGAATGTTCTGGAAAGTTGGAGGAGTTTACATTTACCTCAGAAGAAGACTGTGTGACTCCGACGACGAACAGGAGCATTTTGAACAGAGAATAGACCCATGCTACACTGGGTAAGTTATTAAGTCTTATATAACTCTTATTCTGATAATATTAAACTAATATTAGTAAATATTTTCCTCACTACAGCTAGCTCTTGTCAGCTTGTGTCACACATTGGCTTTCAATGCCATTTATATAGTTTAGGTAAATCATGCTAACATGCTGCCTCATGTAGCACAAACATGATATTTCCCGGTGGCTAAGCTAATGCCTTATGGAGTTTACAGATGTTTATATTCACCTTGTTTTGGATAGCTTTAGATTATGGTTGCTAATGTGTATTTGGCTCCATTTTGGTTAGCTTATAACACTGCTATCGGTAATGTTATTAGCACAAACAAGCTAATTCCAGGTGGCTAAAATACTGCCTTACGTAGGACATGTCCTGTGACTGATAGGCCTTTTCCACTGCTTTGGTTCCCGTGCCGGTTCCCAATTTTGGAACCAGTGCCGCGCTTTTCCACAGAATAAAAATTGGTGCCGGTGCCCGAAAATAGGCACCGAACCGGCCCCTAAACTCTGCTGGTCTAGAAGCGAGAACCCGTGACGTCACGAGCAGTGGGTGGAGTTATAGGGAGATTTTTCTAAAAATAAAATGGCGGCAACCCAAACGTGGAGTGCGGAGGAAGCTAAAGCGCTTTTAGCAATTTGGACATCCGCAGAGATACAGGAGAAATTGCAAAGTACTTTGAGGAAAAAAAAGGTGTATGAGGAAATACGAGAAGAACTGATAGTCGCAGCCTTCACAAGAACGGAGCAAATAGTTAATAAACTTAAAAAAATGAAGAAAGACTACAGGGACAAAAAGAAGGGGCTGTGTAAAAGTGGCAGCGGTGCAGGTGCAAAAAATTATTTTTATGATGTGATGGATTCGGTGCTGGGACACAGACCATCAAACCAACTTACTGGGGCATTAAATTCAGCAACAGCAATGCTCCAGGAAATCGTCACCCCTTCCACATCGGATCTCGGTAAGCCAACTTCTTACTTTTGTTAGTGTAAAAAAAAAAAATCTCAGTTGCTACATACGTTTGTGTGTGCAGCCATACTGTTATTATTAATATGATGCTTTAACTTGTTGCTCAATTATTCATTCTTGTATGTGTACCGTATGGATGGGTTTACTTACATTCTGTTGAAAGAAAAGCTATGCAAGATGTAAAACCTTGAAAGGAAGGCATTAATGCGTGGTTACTGTGTACAAAATTTAAAAGCAGAAAATATGAAACTGATGTTTTCACTACTGTTATTTAGATTCAAATACATCATGTGTGGGAAGCCATGAAAATCATGGAGAATGCAGTGCATCTTCAGCTTTAAGCGAAGCTTTCTCTTCTACAGAACCACGGAGGAAAGGTAAGAATTGTTTTGTCACCAGTTGCTCAGTAAAGACAAAAAGTATTACAAATTCAATATAACTATTGTGTATTATATAATCAGGCAATTTGCTTATTGTAGTATTTGTGTGTCATTACACAGCTAAGAGAAAGACGAGAGAACGGGACAATGAGGAACTACTTTCTTATTTGGAGAGATCCGATGAGCAGTTTCTCCAGCACAGTAGAGAGATGAATGAGGCCATTCTTAATAAAATGGATGAGACATCAGGTGCTATGCTGGGCCTTTTGGAACGAATGGTTAATGTGATGGAGAAAAAACAGACAACACACAGTTAATGTTTTTTTTTATTAATTTTTTTTTATTATTTTTATTTATTATTGATATTCTAAACACAGTTTAATTTCCAAAAGATGTTTGCACTTTACTCGTTGGCACTTTTTTATTTTTTTTTTACTTTGTTGCCTTTTGGCTAAATGTTCACTGTTGCATTTCAATAAAACACTACAGATTTATTGGTCCTGTCTGGTGAAGTAGTCCATTAATGCCGCTCTTACATCAGCTCCTTCTGGATGTCCATGTTCAGGTACTGCCTGAAGAGGAGGCTGTAGATTGACATGCATGGCACGAAGATCCTCACTAAAGTTGTCACCATGCTATTCACATATATTGTGCAGAACACAGCAGGCCAACACCATCTTCTTTGTAAGGTCAAGTTGACAATCATTCCTTTTCATCAGACATCGCCAATGTCCTTTTAACCTCCCGAAGCTCATTTCCACGACTGACCTTGCACTGCTTATTCTATAATTATATTTTTGTTGTTGAACTGATAATATGCCAGTGTCTGAAAATGGCTTCATCAGCCAGTTTTGCAGAGGGTAGGCAGGGTCACCGATTAAGTAATGACCGACATCACAGCCACAGATGTTAATTTTGTTTTGGCTTAGCAGGTCACCATCACTCAGCCTTTCCCATACATATGACTGTTTTAACACCCTTGCATCATGAACACTACCAGGAAATCCAACACAAATGTCCCAAAATTGTCCTTTTCCATTCACAACAGCTTGTAAAACAACTGAATGCCATCCTTTGTGGTTAAAGTAATCACCTGGGTACTCTTCCGGTGCAATTATTGGTATGTGACTTCCATCTATTGCCCCAGCACACTGTGGCACTCCCCAGCGACTTTCAAAAAAATTTGCCATTTCCACCAACTTGGCTGGATCTGGAAATTTAATGTGTTGAGCAAGAAGTACTCTAATCACAGCATCACAAAAGTCCTGCACACAATTATATACAGTGGATATGCCGACTCCAAAAAGGTGGCTCACTGTTCTGTACTCGCCGCCGGTTGCCAGCTACCAAATGGCAATAGCAACTCGCTTTCTTAGCGGTACACACAGGCTATAGGTTGTGTTTCTTTTCCCCATTGTACTCCGCTGACAACAAATGTATTCAAATGACTCCTGAGAGACTCTGAAATTTTCCATGAACTGCGCCGGGCTGAAATCGGGAACAATGGTATCCCACCACTGCTGTGCTCGTGGCAACATCCACATCACGGGCGATTTACGGCGCACACGAAGTTTTGAGGCGATCTGAAAATTTAAATGTTAAATGTTATTTACTGCATAAATTATGTGTTGAAAAAGAAAAACAACAACAGTATAGTTAGATAGCATTAGCATTTGAGCTAATGCTAGTCTGGGTTAAAAAAAACACATTGTAAGTTAACGGGGTGTTAGAACTTACCAGTCGTCTTGCACGTAATCGTTGTCTATGTCGCTCTGTTTCAGCGGTTATAACACGTCGAATAAGCTGCCTTTGGATAGTGAAATACATTTTAATAGTTTGGAGAATAACCAGTACACTGACTTTGGCCATGTTGGTTTCTGTGTAGTGGGCGTGGCCTGTGACGTATTATCATGCAGCTCCCGCTGAGCTCCTGTCTAGTGTAAATGCGGGCCGGTTCTCGGGTGGTTCCCAGTTCAGCACCGGCCGGGCACCGGCACCGGGCACCAGCACCAGTGTAGTGGAAATGAGGCATGAGTACAACCAGCACATGGGGAGTTGATCACTCTGATCAGCTATTACAATACTATACTACACAGCACAAAACAATGAAGTCGTACAGAAATATTTCTCTACACTGCTTGGACATTGCTCCCACCAATGCTTACCCTGCATGTATGTTTTGTACAGGTTTTTTTTTTTATCTTGCACTGTTTTACTCTGAACTTTTTTCAGTTTTTATTTTGTACTGTTCCTGTTGCAGTTTTACCCTGCATGTATCTTTATCATTAATCTGCATTTATACATAAAATCCTATTAACTATTGGGAAGATAAACATAATCAGTGAAATAATTTTTCAGATTGAAGTTATAAAGGGCTCTGGGGTGTTTTGCCAGGCAGAAGCGTGGAGAGCAGCCCGCCTTGCCACCTCTGCTACTGCCATGGTACGGAATCTGCTGCTGGGCTCCTTCGACTTGGAGACTTGACCAAATTAAAAAGGTAGCCATTATTGGTGAGTAAATGCATAATGCGTTGAGAAGGGAAAACAAAACATTTAAGACTTTATAAGTTCACCACTTTAACCATAGCCTACTTGTATCAATGTTTATTAGCCATCAATGGAGACTGCATAAGGTAGAGCACCCATTATTGTTACTGTATCTGCTTGGGACCTATAATACTAATTCATCGCTTGCTCACTTCTTAATCCTACCTTTCCTCTTCTAAAGCCACATTATATTGCGCTGTAAGGTGTGTAGTCCTCTATTTTGTAGAACATATAGTGTTGCAAATAACCTCGTGACACTAATTGTTGTTGTCTGAAGTTTTAATAAATAATCATAATGCTGTCAAAAATTATGTCATAAATAGATTTTCTTTATCAATTAACTTCTATTAACTAAATAAAATTTTAAATGGGCGGTGGTGTAGTGGTTAGCACTGTCGCCTTGCACCTCCAGGGTCTGGGTTCGATTCCCCGGCCAGGCTCGATTCCCGTCTCTGTGTGCCTGGAGTTTGCATGTTCTCCCCGTGCTTGGTGGGTTTCCTCCGGGTACTCCGGTTTCCTCCCACAGTCCAAAGATATGCAGGTTAGGCTAATTGGCGTTCCTAAATTGCCCGTAGTGTGTGATTGGGTGTGTGAGTGTGTGTATGTGTGTGTGTGCCCTGCGATGGATTGGCACCCTGTCCAGGGTGTACCCCGCCTAGTGCCCGAAGTCTCCTGGGATAGGCTCCAGGCCCCCGCGGCCCTGAACACAGGATTAAGCGGTATAGAAAATGAATGAATAAATGAAATTTTTAATGTAAATTTTTAAAGTTTAATGGAATGGCTGTGTGAAAGATGCTGAAGCTGACGTGCCACTGGTCTTTTGTATTAATGTTGTTCGGAAGCCTGTGTAATGATGTAGTTTCGACATCTATCGACTGAACAGCATTTTTTCGACTTGTTTTCATGTTATTGTTGTTCAGCAATGGCATGGACGTGATGTTTTGGCAAAAGAAGGGTGGGATGGTGGTTGATGGTGACTGAAAGCGGTGACTGAGTAGATTGGACGTCACAGCAGCTCGTGAAAAGGCAGAGCTACTTTATGCAGGCTGTGTGCATTCTACTGTGGATTAACTGTTTTGAAACTTGTATGGTAGTTACATAGCCCCTAGACCTCAGTTACCATGAAAAAAGCCATGAAATTTCAGTTTTGACCATATGGGATCTTAAACAAGGACGTCATCTTTTTTTAATTATTGTTTGTTCGGGGAGGAATTATAGACCACAGTGTCAGCATGATCTTGGGTTGTTTCCTTATCACTTCTTGTGTGCATTTGGCTGTAGCTTGCACACCAGACAGAGTTGTTGGCTATTCATCCTATTGTAAAGTCATGCAGTGTGTAATCTCCTGTCGCCAATTCATTGTGCAGTGTGAACACAGCAGCAACTAAATGCTACCACAAATAGAACAGTGTGAAAACAATGGTGATCCGATGACTTTGAAAATCATGCAGTGTGAGTTTGAGGAGAAGGTAAAAAGCAATGCAAAACAAATAATGTACAGTTTATGTTGTCATTACTTTGCTCTCAAACTAAATGCAATGTAATAATAGGCATTATTTAATAATAACATACAGTGGGTGCACAGGCAGTATGCGACTTCTACCGTCGCCGGTGTATGGCGTGTATGGCGTCAGCATTTGGGTTTGTGCGTTTGCTGGCTTTTACCACTGAGTGACGCTATATAACTATAGACTGACGCCTCAGGCATCAGTTCGTTCTCTCCAGGCTTAATGAGGCGCAGGTCGTCCACAGCTGCACGTCGTTGCAGATAAAATAAAGTGAAACATTGTAAATAAACGAATTCATAATCACAGTAGTAACATTACAGTACAAATTTATAATTAAAATTAAATTCAGTTTTTTAGGATCGAATTTAAGCAACGTAAACTTTGTAAACTGTGTAATTACAGTAGAAAGGCTACACGTGTAGGGTCTTGTGTCATTTTATATTTTGTGTTCTTTAAATTTGTAGCTTTTATAAGACTCTACTTTTATTTAGGTGCACACACAATGACGAAAAAACTTTGATTTTGTTAAATAAATAAAGTAAACGGGGTTCTGTATTGATTTTGGTGAACTTGAGCGCGTCAGAAAATGAACCCAAACTCCGTGTATACTCGCCTCACAGACGTGAAAAATATATACTTATAGAAAGAGAAATATCTGCTTTAATATAAACTAATGAAAAAAAAATATTAGATTATGTAATTCGTATGAGAAGTGAATTACTGTATAGGCGCGCTCACTGATGACGAGATGACATGATCAGCACAGCCGTAACCAAAGGAATCACTAACTTATCAATGAATTATTAAAATGGTCAGAGTGAGTTTCCTGGCTGTTTTAACAAATATTTGAAGTAGATAACAGTAGCCCACATTTATAAAAGCATTTTTATTTATATAAAACTATAAATAAAAAAAATAATAATAATCCGGCATTTATTATTAGGTGTGCCCGCTGCCACAGTTCTTCAGTAACAAACCTATAAAACATGTACATCTGTATGAATAAATTGTTTAAATGTGATCAGTGATTTATGTAAATGACTCAGTTTAGATGTAAGTAAATGCTCCTTGCTATAGGGACTGACATCGGCGTGCTGAAAGATCTAATCTCTCATATCGGCGCGCGCGTTCATCTGACTTTAGATCAAAGTTAAAGAGCACACACGCAGGATCATGCAAACGTTTCCGCTTCTACTCTCCTCTTTCATCAAAAATGAACAATCCGACACGAGCAGATTTGTTTCAGTCAGAATATTTATCAATCATAAAGAGCGGCAACATATACTTGCTGATTAAACACTGCATTTTTAAAGTGAAAGCGCGCGATGTGAGCAGCTTTAATTATTGATAATTAAATCATTATTAAATGGTGGACATAAAAAGCAAAAAGAATAATAATATTATTTTGATTATTATTATCATGTTCTTTTGCTGTTTGAGCGTCTGTAGATTCCAAACTTTATATTTTTACCGTTTTTTAATCACTGAAATGGAAGAGATACTGTAGAAATCCTTATCATAACGTGCCTTGTATTGTTTTTAATCGCTCGATACACGACCCATCATTTTTAATGCTATTTTACAAAGGGTAAATACACATGGAATAATTTTATTTGGTTTGTTTATTTATAGATAAAATTAAAAGTAATTAAAAACAGTGTAGAGTGATTTAATAACACTACATGTTATGGTAAGAAAAGTCTCATTCGAGGGATTTTAGTTTCTCCGAGTGTATACTGTAGGTGAGAACAGTTATTCACAGGTTATTTGCATATGTATGTCTGACTTCGCAAAGCACACCTGTAAAACCTGTTTAAATGTAAATGCTCCTCGCTGCGCGGTTTGGGGGAGGGACCATAAAATTTGTGTTAGATGTTATACAGCAGCGCTTGTGTTTTTGTGTTATCAAGTACGGGCTAATGCTTAACAGTTGCGCAATTATATTTCTATTCAGTAAAGAAAAACACTTGTTATTATTTCAATACATACTGTGCAGCTGTGAGAATTGTGGCAGGAATATAATGCCCTACGATTCACATTCATTTACAATATGTGCGTCAATGTCCAACTTAAACCAAGCATGCGTTGCCACGCTTGGAGTAGTGTGCAAATTTATTTGCCAAATGTGAACAAATAACGAAATAAGAGAGCTTGATTATACTGCATAAACATCATTCAGTACATAAATATAAAAATATTGCATAAATATTATTTTGTACAGACAAATGTCTGAAAAAAAAAAGATTTTAAATTTTAAAAAATATTTTTTTTTTTACCACAAATCTCTCAAAAATAGTAAGATGCATTTTGGTTTTATACTGCAAACGAAAAACGAATCCAGAGCCTGTAATTATATTGCATAACTATTATTTTGCACAAATACTGTAAATCTCTGAATAAAACAATATTTTATTCAGAAATGTAAGACAATATATTTTGGTTCAGTGCCAGACGAAGTAACGTAATTTTTTTGTAATGTTTTTTATTGATTTATTTTTTTATTATCTATTCTGGAAGTTTGCTCTATTTGTTTTAGTTATTTCTATATTTAAATCTTGATGTCTTAAACTCTAACAACTGTAAGTATTGTCGAAATAATTTTTTTTAAAGCCCTAGTGCTGTTTGTGCTGTTTTCTTTAATAATAACACTAAACAGATAAAAACAGAGAGTCTGTCTAAACAAAATAAAACCAATGTTTTCTAACTCATATTTTTTATATTTATAGTTTTTCATGTTTGTTGGATGTGTAAATTATCATAATTGTAGTATTACTTCACTACAACATATTGTTTTGACTTTATTATGACTTAAGCTCTGAATATATTTAAAAACCGATACGACGGAAAATGTAAATTTGCGCCACTGCCGCTTTCCACGGCGGTGAGTGCGACGGTAATGAGCAGTCTGGTTGTCACACCACTGTATCAGTCATTATTTTCTCCCATTTCTTATGCTCCTCTTTTCTCTTCTCCTACTCTATTTTTATCCTTCTCTCCCACGCTCATTGTTAAGATAACTGAAAGTCTTGTAGAACCTTTTTTCCTTTCCTTTGCATCCTTTAATTTCTCCTCTAAATCCTTTCTTCTCTTCTCTTCCTCTGTTGCAACTCATCTTGTATTTTTTTTCAGTTGTTTATCTTTTTTATTTTTCTCTTTTAAACTTCTCTTCCTCCTATTTCTCTCTCTTCCATTGTAGTTCTATCGTCTTTCTTTCCTCTTCCTCCTGATCTCTCCATTTCTGATTGTTAGATAAATGAAGAAGAAGAGTTATTTCTTGTTGTGTCTGCCGCACCTTGATACACTTACCGGTCCGGGCCCGATCGACCGGGAAAGAAAAAACACACACATGCAGGCATGATGTCTGAAGATCTCTGTTTATTCTCAGCAAAGAGAGCACATTTAAACGGTGCTACGTCCCGAACATCAAAAGAACCAAATTCCAAGTCATTAACATGTCAGTCATAGAGGGACCCGGAGACATTTACATTCTCCTGATTAAACAAAAGGGTTCTAGCAGACAAGAGCCATTTGGATGAATCCTCATCTGCATACAGGATATAGAAGGTGTTACCACAGAAGGCATGAGGAAGCACAGTGAGACGTCTGTTCTCAAGGCACAGGAATCTTCTTATTAGATTACACTGTCTTACAATATTATAAAACCTTACACTGATTTTTCTCTCTTTGTCTCTCCCACTGTTTCCAGTTCTCTTCTCTCTCTCTGTTCATTTGTTGCATCCATTCCTTCGTCTTCATGTCATCATCATCTTTTCTCTTCCTGAAATCTTCTCTTAGCTGCTTCTCTCTTTCGGTCATATCTCTTTTCATTTGCTCTTCTCTCTCTTTAAAGTCCTTCTCTTTTCTTCTCTCTTCTGCCTCTTGACTTTCTTTTTGTTTCTGCATTTCTCTCCTCATTTCCTCCATTTCAGCTTCATGTTTCTTCTTCAGCTCTTTTCTCTCTCTCTTCATCTGCTCCTCTCTCTCCTTCAGTATTCTCTCCTTTTCTTTTTCTAGAGCTTTCTTAACATCCTGAAACATCTCATTGGTGTAGCAGCTTCCTCCGTTCACCTTCACCATTGAGTCGATTTCACCCAGAAGAGTCAGGACCTGAGTGTTGCTGGATTTATCATTGTTGTTAAAAACATGATATCTGTTACCAAGCTCTGATAAAATCATCTTTAATTTTGTCCCAGTCCTTTCCAGGTACTGTTCAATTGTCTTTCCTTTCAGCATGTCACCTTCAGTGAAGAGCACAATAGTGTACATGTTGGATTCCTGACCAAATGTTTGTTTAATAATTCTCACTGCCTTTATCTCCTCCTGTGTGAAGTGTCCTATTCTCAGCACCAGTAGGAACACATGAGGCCCAGGTGCTGCCATGGGGATGCATTTATTTATCTCTTCCCTGTTCTTATCTTTATCAGTACTTGTGTCAAACAGTCCTGGAGTGTCAATCACAGTAATCTGTCTTCCACAGACTTCTGCTGTCTCTTTCTGACATTCACTGGTCACTGATTCAGCAGACACATCTTCATTAAATACGTCTTTACCCAGAATGGTGTTTCCTGATGCACTCTTTCCAACACCAGTCTTCCCCAGGAGCACAATCCTGAGCGTGTCAGGGGGCGTTAATGAGTCTGTACAGAGAGAAAAGAGACCTTTAAAACAGACAAATATGAGACAATTATTTTATAATAGCACTATGTTGTCTTTATTGAACTACTAAAGAACTGTTGAAAAAAATCAAATTACAATTAATAAGGATGTTTATATTAATGAGCATGATGCAGAATACAATGGTGTTTGTTTCTGATTGCTGAAATGGAAGTTGCACAGGATGTAAATAAAGCACTGGGTAGAGCCTGTTTGTCCCCAAAGATTATTATTATTATTAGGTTGTAAGTGAGGTACAAACCACACACCTGGGTGTATTAAGAGTTTACAGTGCTACTGGTGGACTGTGGAAGGAGGATCTGAGCTTGTATGTACTATTGTATGATCAGAGACCCTTCAGGAATGCTTCCAGGATGAGAAACCAATGGTGTCACAACCCCTGGAGAGGGTAAGGTCAGTGACCCGTGTGCACAGGAAGTGTGCAAGATAATACTTCAACTCTTGAACAACCCTTATGGAGTTATTTATGTGCCAAAATTTAACAAACACAATCTGCTTTGCAAAGAAAAATAATCGACTCTCACAAATGCACCCAGCATATTTTCTCACAAATGCAATGGAGCAACTTCCTCTTCCAAAACAGCAGACGGTGCTATTTGTCAATTTACTCTATTCTCCCGAGACCTCCAACAACGTGTTTATATGGTTTACCCTGATGTCCCAGAGGAATATGAGCGGGGAACAGTTTTCAGGTGTCTATTATATATCCAGACAGCCAGACATATTAACAATCCACTGTCTTTAGGATATGTAGCCCTGTAGGGGAATAATACAGTTGTATCAAACCACAGCTGCATTTTAATTAACTATATATATATATATATATATATTTTATATCCATAACGGACGTATGCGACATGATCCATCAAAATCTTTTAGAATTAGTGATCAGATCTACATTTAAATAAGCTTTAACAAAGTTATAAGGGAGTTAAAAAGCTTTAAATAAACAGTAAACATACTGAATTACAGACAGAATTTTATCACAAACCTGCTTGTAAAAAGTTTCATAAATTTCATGCATGCTGTCTAATACAATGATTCCTGCATCTTGCTGTATCTACACCGCGCTGCAACAGCTGTCTACAATGTAGGATTGTACTACAGACACAGATGATTATTTAAATGTAGATATGATCACATATTTATAAAAGATTTTGATGCATCATGTCGCATACGTCCGTTATGGATATAAAAAGCCAAACATAATGGCAGTTCTTTCAGCCTTCAATAGTTAATTAAAATGCAACTGTGGCTTTGATATAACTGTATTCCCCTACAGGGCTACATATCCTAAAGACAGAGTCTGGATATATAATAGACACCTGAAAACTGTTCCCTGCTCATATTCCTCTGGGACATCAGGGTAAACCATATAAACACGTTGTTTGTGGTCTCGGGAGAATAGAGTAAATTGACCGATAGCGCCATCTGCTGTTTTGGAAGAGGAAGTTGCTCGATTGCATTTGTGAGAAAATATTCTGGGCGCATTTGTGAGAAAGTCGATTTTTTTCTTTGCAAAGCAGATTGTGTTTGTTACATTTTGGCACATAAATAACTCCATAAGCCCATCTCAGAGGCATCAGTATTGATGAGGAAGGGCAGGTCAAAGTCCAAGTTAATCATAACACGTGAGCTGGTGAGATCTTGTTTAAGGACCTGGAATGTCTGCTCTTCATTGCACCCACTTTCACTGGCCCTTTTTTGGTCAGGTCTGAAAACAAGCATGCTACAGAAAAAAGAAAGATTAAGCATTTGTAATATCCTTCCAACCAATTTCTAAGACATCTGATCTTCCTTTAATATTGCTTCAGGATTACTTCACCAACCCAATATCCAATGTACTGCACCTCAATCAGTCCCAGATAACATTTTTGGAGTTTATAATGAGCCAAACCCTCCAGAGTGCACCAGCAACTCCAATCAACCACTAGAGCTTGACCAATGCTAGTGTAAGCATATTTTAATTACTTATATTTGTGTATGCAGTAATATAACTGAAAACTATTAATTTTATCTTATGGATGCGAGATGAAGTGAACAGAGTTGAGCCAAGGACAATAAAATTCACAATACCAAAGACACCATGTGACATTCAGAATACAGTATGCACCCAACGAACCTTAGACTAGCAGCCATCTTAGAGATTTCATAGTAACCCTAGAAACGACACCAGATATGACACAGCCCCAGACATGATGTAATCTCAGACATGGGGTGATCTTAACTGTGATGTAACAGGCATTGGATACACAAGCAACATGTCAAATTAAATAACCAAAACACACACACATACAGTGATCTGAATAATAAGTTTAATAAAGAAATAGACACAAAATAGTATGTGTATTTACATAGTGAATATTGTACAATACAAAGTATTAGGCCCAACATAAAAAAGTATAAAAAAAAAAAAACACATGGGGCCTGGGTAAGCATCAGTAGCAAAATAAAATGCATAAGAAGTCAATTAGCAAAACCTCCTGTGAGGAAGGGCAACACTAATTTAAAAATCAGTGAAAGGAAATAGAAACAGAAACGCCACAATTTGGCACAGGTGCGGAAGGAAAATCTGTTTGGATACCAACCACTTTAACATTGGTCTGGGTGCCAACACTTACGTGACAAACAGGTCTTAAGAGTAGCGGAGCTGGCGTTGTAGATTCAGGTCATACGGGCCTAAAAGAAAATGGATAAGGACTATCCGCACGTGGCCTCTTAGAAGGACCCGGTTTGGGATCAACTTTCTTGGAAAAAGTGAGCCCTGTCTCCTCTAGGAACTGCAGTAACGATGCTGATGGCTCGGGCTCATCCTCAGTAAAACTCACCGAGGTCTGGCTGTCCGAGTCGTCCAAAGCGACGTGGTGATCATTCGTGCAGATGCGATTAGCTATAAGAATAAAAATAAAATTCGTAAATACAATAAAAGTCACAAACTTAGACAAATAATTAAAATAATATGTAGAAGATGCTTACCCATGGCCTGTCTCTTGAAAACTGTTGAGTAAAGCGCAAGCACCAAGAATTTATAGCAGACGTAAGCGCCCCCCCAATATATATTTAGTTGAACAACAAAAGTGAAAAGATAATGGAAACTAATTTGAAAGGAAAATAAGTTATATTGGAAGCAAAATTTGGTAAAAGATGGAGTCAGATAACGAGGTATATGATGTATAATGAAAATGTAATTTTATTGGTTGAAAAATTTGATAAGGAACCAGAAAAAAAATTATGAGCAAATGAGGGTGCCAGATGAGCGTCCCGCCCCCTGTAAAACTGTATAAAAGAAGGCACCGATGTCACAGTAGGTCAGTCTGTCCTTGGTGATGGCTGGATTCATAACCTAGGCTGGCTCACTTTGTTTTTATTGCTGCAATAAAAACTTATCCTTACTTCATCTAGATCTGCACGGAGTCCGGAGTCTTTCTTTGATTTCTTTTACTAAAAGTTACAGTATTTGGGTAATGTTTTAAATTAGGGCAACTTCAGTGTGGGGAGAATAAAAAATCCACCACACTAGTCTAAGGAGAGAACCTGGTACTGTCTGTGGCGGTGCTGATGGCAGGTTTGGGTCATGCCTCTGGCATTAGGGCCACTAGCCAGTGACCCTTTTGTGAGGTACAGTGTAGAGATGAAGCAGCCTCTCTCCAATTGCTTGATAAGTTCATTCATGCAGTGAATTCTGACCTCTGGTTGAGTCTTCTGAAATCATTGCAGAGGCTCTTGTCAAGTTTGGGCACCACTACTCTTATCACACTGTCCTGCAGCATCCTTGCCACTTCCTCGTCTATGATTTTGCAACATGCTTCCAACAAGATATAATATTGGCCGTTTGAAAATATTCTGGCAAGTGGCCTTTTGAGGCAGGACAGCTTTAGAGAAATGGGTAACAAAGTTTACAATGACCAATAGGAATTTGCTTCCTCTGGGATGTTTTTCTCACATGGTTTTCTGGCATTGTTTTCTTGCATACATTAAGCACAACTTTTTCATCCTTGCACTGAGACCAGGCCTGAAGAAACAGTCCCAGATTTTCTTTTCAGTGTTTCAATCTGCTAACTAACTGCTGAGGGGTTGCTTGTATAAGCCGCTCATCAGCCTTCTGCTCTTTTAGACCACAACCAGCCGAGTTCATCTCGGTTCACTGCATGGACAAGGACGCAGGACTCGGGGAAGTCAAGGGGAGGTGGCGTGTGTTTAATGGTGAACAACAGCTGGTGCAACAGCGCGAGCATTGTTCCTCTTACACGCTCCTGAACACCAAACCTGGAACTACTGTCCATCATGTGTCATCCTTTTTATCTACCCCGGGAGTTCACATTGGTCATAATCAACGCCGTTTATATACCACCACAAGCAGACACTGCCTTATGCGAGCTGCATGAGGCGCTCACACAGCACCAGATAGTTTTTTCCTCTGTTTGAGTTGTTAAAACAGTTGTCGTTGACTATAGTTATCTTTCTTTGTTTTGTTTTTTTAAGTGTATTATACAGCCAGAAGTTTGGATTGTTGAGTGAAAATAGTTTTGTGGCATGTATGTGCTTGTTTTTTTTTCTACACAATTAAACATTTGAATGAACATCTTCTGAGAGGGGTGATTCCAGAATTTTTGCCAGGGGTTGTATATGAAAATAATATATACAGTGGTGTGAAAAACTATTTGCCCCATCCTGATTTCTTATTCTTTTGCATGTTTGTCACACAAAATGTTTCTGATCATCAAACACATTTAACTATTAGTCAAAGGTAACACAAGTAAACACAAAATGCAGTTTTTAAATGAGGGGTTTTATTATTTAGGGAGAAAAAAAATCCAAACATACATGGCCCTGTGTGAAAAAGTAATTGCCCCCTGAACCTAATAACTGGTTGGGCCACCCTTAGCAGCAATAACTGCAATCAAGCGTTTGCGATAACTTGCAACGAGTCTTTTACAGCGCTCTGGCGGAATTTTGGCCCACTCATCTTTTCACAATTGTTGTAATTCAGCTTTATTTGAGAGTTTTCTAGCATGAACCGCCTTTTTAAGGTCATGCCACAACATCTCAATAGGATTCAGGTCAGGACTTTGACTAGGCCACTCCAAAGTCTTCATTTTGTTTTTCTTCAGCCATTCAGAGGTGGATTTGCTGGTGTGTTTTGGGTCATTGTCCTGCTGCAGCACCCAAGATGGCTTCAGCTTGAGTTGACAAACAGATGGCCGGACATTCTCCTTCAGGATTTTTTGGTAGACAGTATAATTCATGGTTCCATCTATCACAGCAAGCCTTCCAGGTCCTGAAGCAGCAAAACAACCCCAGACCATCACACTACCACCACCATATTTTACTGTTGGTATGATGTTCTTTTTCTGAAATGCTGTGTTACTTTTACGCCAGATGTAACGGGACACGCACCTTCCAAAAAGTTCAACTTTTGTCTCGTCGGTCCACAAGGTATTTTCCCAAAAGTCTTGGCAATCATTGAGATGTTTTTTAGCAAAATTGAGACGAGCCTTAATGTTCTTTTTGCTTAAAAGTGGTTTGCGCCTTGGAAATCTGCCATGCAGGCCGTTTTTGCCCAGTCTCTTTCTTATGGTGGAGTCGTGAACACTGACCTTAATTGAGGCAAGTGAGGCCTGCAGTTCTTTAGATGTTGTCCTGGGGTCTTTTGTGGCCTCTCGGATGAGTTGTCTCTGTGCTCTTGGGGTAATTTTGGTCGGCCGGCCACTCCTGGGAAGGTTCACCACTGTTCCATGTTTTTGCCATTTGTGGATAATGGCTCTCACTGTGGTTCGCTGGAGTCCCAAAGCTTTAGAAATGGCTTTATAACCTTTACCAGACTGATAGATCTCAATTACTTTTGTTCTCATTTGTTCCTGAATTTCTTTGGATCTTGGCATGATGTCTAGCTTTTGAGGTGCTTTTGGTCTACTTCTCTGTGTCAGGTAGCTCCTATTTAAGTGATTTCTTGATTGAAACAGGTGTGGCAGTAATCAGGCCTGGGGGTGACTACAGAAATTGAACTCAGGTGTGATAAACCACAGTTAAGTTATTTTTTAATAAGGGGGGCAATCACTTTTTCACACAGCGCCATGTAGATTTTGAGTTTTTTTTCTCCCTTAATAACGTAAACCTTCATTTAAAAACTGCATTTTGTGTTTAATTATGTTATCTTTGACTAATAGTTAACGGTTTTTGATGAGCAGAAACATTTAAGTGTGACAAACATGCAAAAGAATAAGAAATCTGGAAGGGGGCAAATAGTTTTTCACACCACTGTAATTAATACAATTTCCCCCTATACTACATGTTTTTTTTATATAGATTATTTTATAATCAAATTCGTTTGGTGCAATTTGTAAATCATAAATCGTAAATCAAAATTTGTAAATCATAAATAAAATCATTAATTTATATTGTAATATAATATTTCATAGAGGTTATGTTGGGGAGGGGGGTGCAATCCGTGGCAGGGAGGCTTTTTAGCGCATAACACCGGTACGCAGCGTTTCTGAAAGATTTTGCTCCAGCAGGCTGTAACAGGAGAAGATCTAAAATTATTTTTACTTGTAAAAACTTCTCTGTCCACTCCGGAGCAAGAAAATATGCGATTTGTCATTTTTGTGTGTTTATTTCTTGAAAAACAAATGAGATAATCTCGGTTCACCTCCAGTGCTCAAATATGGTCGGCGAGTGCGAGTGACGTCACTCACCATACAATCCCGCCCCACAGTATAGACCCGCCCCTGACGCTGATTGACAGTTCCCTTTCAAGGCTACACTCCATGCTGCGTGAAAACGCTATGGGAAACAGTTTGTCGCGTTGCCGGTCGTTGAAGCATGCTGTGAAAACACGCCAAAGTTTTTGGCTATATATAACCTCGACAGGTGACGTCATCTGATTAGATGTAGGTGGAGGTTATAAAAACAGGTGAGCCGGCAACAACCTCAGATCATTTGTCTTCAGCCTTGTTGTGAAGCGTGCTTGTGATAAATCAGCAAAATAATAAGGTGTTTAACTCACCAATTTGACGAGGTTTAAATCCCTCCGTGCGTGATAATCCATATCGGAGTGCGATCTCTACACTGCTTCGACTAGTGCTGCACGCGCCGCGCATTCTGTGAGAAGCTGCGAGCCGCCGCGCATTCCTGGCTTAAAACTCGTGCATCTGACAGAGCTGCAGCAGACGGAGGTAAGAAAACTCCTTTCTTCCGCGTTGTCATCACGAGGATTCCTCTCTTGTTTACCGGAGATGAAAATAGCCTTAAGCACTTAAAAAAAAAAAAAAAAAACCCAAGCAGTAGACGGCAGCTTCTGTCGGGTGGCCGGGGGGCGGAGCCTCAATGACGCTCTCCCCCCACCCCCTCTTAGCTCTCTTCATATGAGTTAACCCTTTCATGGAGTAAGCTGTATTCATGCTGTGTTTTTCCTGCCAACGACTTATTTGTTTATTTAAATATAGTCGATGTGGAAACGCGGGATTGTATGATGACGCCCAGACAGCAGAGACGCTTCACAGGCTATCTCTCTCCTGGGACATCATCCTCCCTGGTAAGCTTATACTTCCTTTTTAGCTGTGTAGACTTTTATCTTCCCTAGAGGGAAAAGATTTTCAGGCAGTGGGTCAGCTTGGTGCTCCACTGCACACAGGTCGTCATACTGAAATAAAATATATACATACACATATATATATATATATATATATATATATATATATATATATATATATATATATATATATATATATATATTTGTGTGTAACATAAAATAAATGGGGGTGCCCCCCCCCCAATAGCGAGAGGCACCCAGAACTCCTTTTTAACGAATAAGTGTTCTCCCTGGCACCCCCAGGAGGTCGGTGTTTTGCTCCGCCACCACTGGTGTTTCGGGCAACATCAGTCTCCAATAGGCTGTTAGTTCTTCGGTTTTTCCTGCTATGCTTCAGGATGCCGAACATCTAACACCCAAACACCCCCCCCCCCCTCCCGTTTAACCAAGCTGCCGAAACTTTTGCCCTTTTATGAGAAACTGGCAGCGTGGAAGCTACTGCCAAGTATATCTCCTTGGGTACTAAGCACTGGAGAGAGGAACTACAGGATTCAGTTCCACTTCACCTTCTGTGTTTTCAATGGCGTGGCCTCCACTTCCATGAAACCGGAAGGTGCACATCTCCTGACAGAAGTTGCTGGGTATGGGGTCATGGAACATGTTCCCCTACCAGACAGTGAGTCAGACCACTATAATCAGTATTCCTTGGCAGAGGAACGGGGGGCTGCGCCCAAATTTTTAGATCTCGCGGGCTGTACCACTATCTAAAATAAACAATACAGGTCAATGTTGACTGTTAAAGTGATTGCTCTCAATCCTACCAAGCGATTGATTTGTGACAATCGATTGAAGGACGCTTACTTTCATATAGAAATACTCCCACAACACAGGAAAGACCTGAGGTTCGCTTTTGGGGGCCAAGCTTACCAGTATCGGGTCCTTTCAGTCGGTCTAGCTTTCTCACTAGCACATATTAAAATGCATGGATGTAGTTCTGGCTCTTACGACTACCAGGGCATCCATATTTGAATTACATAGACGACTGGCTGGCCCAGTCTCATTAGCTAGCGCTTCGACATCAGCATGTCGTCCTAGCTCATCTTGTCTCTTAGGATTGAGACCCAACGCCACGAAATCGTGCTCTTTCCTGTTCTGAGGATTGGGTGTCACATGAGATTCGATCCTAAGCGGGCACAGCTGTCTCCCGCTCGTGTCGAATCCATTAACAACACCCTCAAGGAAATCAAGCTAGCCCAAGAAAGTGACCATCACTTTCAGAGATCTTAGCTCTTATGGCAGCCGTATCCACGGTGACCCTTGGGCCTGCCCATGAGAGCATTTCAGTTGTGGCTAAGACAGGGGATTTCACTCTAGGGCCAATCCCCAACAGGTGTTACGCGCCAGGTGCTTCGTACCCGTCCTATGTGGTTCAGACCCCGGGTTCTGACTCTGGGTCCCACTCTAAATTCGTCTTGTCGTCGCAGATGCTAACGACAGATGCTTCCGTCACGGGCGGGGGGTGCGGTCTTAGGTGACCGTCCCAGCCCAAGGGTGCTGGAGAGGCCTTCTTCTCGCACGGCACATCAATTGCCTCGAAATGATGGCTCTATTTCTCGCCCTAAAGCACTTCCTCCAGCGGTTGAGAGTGCCATGTCCCATTGTGGGTGGACATCACTATGGCAAGTCTCATATATTAATCACCAGGGCGGACTTTGCTCGCGCCGCTGAATAGCTAGCGCACCAGGTTCCTGTCCCTCAGCGCGATTTACAGTCCAGGGCATATGAATGTGAGAGCAGTTGTAACTGCCCAGTCAATCTCTGACACATGGGGAATGGAAACGACACCCCGAAGTGGTCAGTCAATCTCGGTGAGATTTCATGCAGCAGAAGTGGACCGCTTTGCCTCGCAAGATCAGCAAATGTCCCCTTTGCTACTCCCTGACTCTGGATCTATTATCCCTCTTCAAGAGCTTATGCCTGAAATGGAATGTTTTTTAAAAGTGGAGAGGCCTTCTTCTCGTACGGCACATCAATTGCCTCGAAATGATGGCTCTATTTCTCGCCCTAAAGCATTTCCTCCAGCGGTTGAGAGTGCCATGTCCCATTGTGGGTGGACATCACTATGGCAAGTCTCATACAGTATATTAATCGCCAGGGCGGACTGTGCTCGCGCCGCTGAATAGCTAGCGCACCAGGTTCCTGTCCCTCAGCGCGATTTACGGTCCAGGGCATATGAATGTGAGAGCAGTTGTAACTGCCCAGTCAATCTCTGACACACGGGGAATGGAAACCACACCCCGAAGTGGTCAGTCAATCTCGGTGAGATTTCATGCAGCAGAGGTGGACCGCTTTGCCTCGCAAGATCAGCAAATGTCCCCTTTGCTACTCCCTGACTCTGGATCTAGGCGTTTATTGCACTAGCAAGAGGTATTCCCCTGTAGCAAGTGTGTGATAAGCAGGCAGACCCAGTCCACTGCCGAAACGTTTCAGTGCTGGAGTTTCGGCAGGAAAAGCTTGTCCCCAGCCTTGTGCCCTAGTACTCTCAAGATGTACTTATCCGCGTCCTCACTGAACTATCTTCCCGAAAAGTTCCATTTGTAACGAACAGGAGAAACTTCACTTACTGTCCAGTATGTGCTCTTCAGATTTACAGTACGTCCACCGCATGAGCCAGTGGCGTAAGTCAGAGCACCACTATACTGGATGAGAGATGCCATTGCCCTCTCCTATGAGGCGCGTGGGCTCACTTCGCCTCTAGGAATCAGGGTTCATTCAACCTGGGGGATCGCCTCATCTATTGCACTAGCAAGAGGTATTCCCCTGCAGCAAGTGTGTGTGCAAAGCAGGTAGACCCAGTCCACTCCTGAATTGTTTCAGTGCTGGAGTCCCTGCAGGAAAGTTGTCCTCGGGCCTGTGCCCAAGTACTCTCAGGACGCACGTAACTGCATCCTCACTGAGCTATCGGCATAAGTCCATAAACATCACCCTATTGTTTTGAAGCATTCCATCCTCCGCCTTTACAGCTTCGGAGCAGGAGAGACTTCACTTACTGTGTCCAGCAGGTGCTCTTCAGATTTACGTTTAACGCATCAGCCGGTGGTGTAGGTCAGAGCAGCCTTTACATGTCTTGGGGCCGCTGGAGCGGCCACCACTACACTGGGTGAGAGATGCATATTGCCCTCTCCTATGAGGCGCGTGGGTTCACTTCGCCTCTAGAAAGCAGGGCTCATTCAACCAGGGAGATCGCCTCCTTTTGCACCAGCAAGAGGTATTCCCCTGCAGCAAATTGTGTGACACGGAGGGTTGCTCCTCCCCGCACACATTACATTTACGTTACATTATAATCTGGATGTTCATGCTACTCCGGGCTCAGGCAAAGCCCCGAGTTTGCTGCCCAGGCATGGTTCTGAGACCTTCTCGGCTTTGTGCCACACGCTACACAACCTTGGGGTCCAGACACCTGTAGTGCGGCGGCGTTGGTATTCTCGTTCCCATAGCGTTTTCACGCAGCATCGAGTGTAGCCTTGAAAGGGAACGTCTCGGGTTACATTTCTGTAACCCTGTTCCCTGAAAGGCGGGAACGAGATGCTGCGTCGCAATGCCGCACTACCACGTGACCGGACGGCTGTTCAGACAAATTAATCTGAGGTTGTTGCCGGCTCACCTGTTTTTATAACCTCCACCTACATCTAATCAGATGACATCACCTGTCGAGGTTATATATAGCCAAAAACTTTGGCGTGTTTTCACAGCATGCTTCAACGACCGGCAACGCGACAAACTGGTTCCCATAGCGTTTTCACGCAGCATCTCGTTCCCGCCTTTCAGGGAACAGGGTTACAGAAATGTAACCCGAGACGGTTTCTGTGTAACGAGTTGGAAATGCAATTGCAAATGGATTAGCGATTGCGTTTGAATTTTGGCCGGCTTGACGCGCGGCGCAGAGAAAGTGAAAAAGAAAACGTGGTAATTGATTTTGCTATTTAAATATGACAGGTTCATGACGTGTAAGACCTGGGAAATACAAATGCAAATGGACTTTGTTTTTTCATTTGAAATTTGGCAGTCAGTGTGCGCTCGCAAAGGCGAATCAGCAAACGGTAATGCAAAGTTTGCAATTGCATTTGAATTATGGCACACTTTGTGCGTCCACATATGGGAAACGCAATTGCAAATGCAATTTGCAATTGCATTTGAATATTGTCCACGATATCGTTCCATAAAATACATCTTACTATTTTTGAGAGATTTGTTTAAAAAAAAATCTAAAAAAAAAAAAAAATTCAGATATTTGTCTGTACAAAATAATATTTATGCAATATAATCACAGGCTCTTGATTCGTTATTCGTTTGCAATATAAACCAAAATACATTAACCATATAATATTAACCAAAATATAAACCAAAATATTTAATTTGCTGTATTAAATATTTATGCCGTCTCATCAAACTCGCAACTCACTCCGAAGAGCATCCTTCTCTGCCTTGCAAACTCCCAACTCACTCCGAAGGGTACCAATCTCTGCCTTGCAGACACGCAGCTGCTGTTTCAGCGCCTCAATTTCTGCGCCACGCTTTTCCAGCTCAGTCCTCACGTCCACCACAGTCTGGTCTGTCTTTTTTGTCTTTGGATTCGTTTTTCGTTTACAGTATAAACCAAAATACATCTTACGATTTTTGAGAGATTTGTCGTAAAAAAAAACTTTTTTTTTCAGATATTTGTCTGTACAAAATAATATTTATTTCGTTATTTGTTCGCACTTTGGTTTGCACTTGACTCCACTTGATTTGCACTACTGAGCATCCAAGCTTGTTGAGAAGCAAGCAAGCGTTTGGCGGGAAATTCTTTCCATAATTTAATTATGTTCATTCAACGAGTTAATTTTTTAGTACTGTAAATGAATGTGAATCATATGGCATAATATTCCTGCCCCAATTCTCACAGCTGTACAGTATGAATTGAAATAATAACAATAGTGTTTTTCTTTACTGAATAGGCAGAGCCTCTGAATACAGTGCGCCATTTTAACGGGGGTGGGGATAAGAAAACAGCAGGGAAACTGACTGACCATTTTAATAATTCATTGATACGTTGATGTCTTTTGTTTCGGCTGTGAGTGGATGCGCTGTAGTAATCCACGTTTTATACAAATTACATAACCTGATTTCCCCCCCATTAATTTATATAAAAGCAGACATTTTGCTTTCTGTATCTGTATTTCAGTCATGATATACTAACATATTTTTGCCGTGTAGTGCGCGCGCAACATCTAACGGGCGAGCGTTCACACAGCTGACCAAATCGTCATTAGCATGCCCCTCCCCCAAACAGCGCAGTGAGGAGCATTTACATTTAAACAGGTTTTACAGGTGTGCTTTGCAAAGTCACACGTACAAATGCAAATAATACACCTCCCCAAGTGAATAGCTGTTCTCACCTACAGTATACACTCGGAGAAACTAAAATCACCACTGTTCATGGTTTCAGCAAACTGGGGAGGATATTGGATCTTGCTTCAGGCCTCTTCTTAAATTTGAGTGAGTGGCTGAAACGTGGTTGTGAATTAACCTTTTAATGAATTTAAAACGTTTGCATGATCCCGCGTGTGCGCTCTTTACCTTTGCCGAGTTTTGATCTAAAGTCAGATGAACGCGCGTGCCGATATGAGAGATTAGATATCTTTCAGCAAACACATATTAATGGTGTTAAATAAGTGCTGTCTATGCGCTGTCTATGCTGGGAGAAACGCATGCCAATGTCAGTCCCTACCAAGGAGCATTTACTTACATCTAAACTGAGTCATTTACATAAATCACTGATCACATTTAAACAATTTATTCATACAGATGTACATGTTTTATAGGTTTGTTACTGAAGAACTTTGGCAGCGGGCACACCTAATAATAAATGCCGGATTATTATTTTTTATTTATTTATAGTTTTATATAAATAAAAATGCTTTTATAAATGTGGGCTACTGTTATCTACTTCAAATATTTATTAAAACAGCCAGGAAACTCACTCTGACCATTTTAATAATTCATTGATAAATTAGTGATTCCTTTGGTTACGGCTGTGCTGCTGAAGGTGATCATGTCATCTCGTTGTCTTTGCAGCAGTGAGCGCGCCTATAATTCACTTCTCATACGAATTACATAATGTAATAATTTTTTTCATTAGTTTATATTAAAGCAGATATTTCTCTTTCTATAAGTATATATTTTTCACGTCTGTGAGGCGAGTATACACGGAGTTTGGGTTCATTTTCTGACGCGCTCAAGTTCACCAAAATCAATACAGAACCCCGTTTACTTTATTTATTTAACAAAATCATAAAGTTTTTTCGTCATTGTGTGTGCACCTAAATAAAAGTAGAGTCTTATAAAAGCTACAAATTTAAAGAACACAAAATTTAAGATGACACAAGACCCTACACGTGTAGCCTTTCTACTGTAATTACACATAATAAAAAGGTTCAGTGTGTTAACGTTTACGTTGCTTAAATTCGATCCTAAAAAAATGAATTTAATTTTAATTATAAATTTGTACTGTAATGTTACTACTGTGATTATGAATTCGTTTATTTACAATGTTTCACTTCATTTTATCTGCAACGATGTGCAGCTGTGGACGACCTGCGCCGCATTAAGCCTGGAGAGAACGAACTGATGCCTGAGGCGTCAGTCTATAGTTATATAGCGCCACTCAGCGGTAAAAGCCAGCAAACACACAAACCCAAATGCTGACGCCATACACCGGCGACGGTAGAAGTCGCATACTGCTTGTGCACCCACTGTAAATACGCTAGTTGCTAAAGATGCTAATGCTAGCGGCGCTAATGCTAGCGGCGCTAACAGCTGCAGACAGGAAGACACTGCCAGTACCGGAAACGCGCTCATCATCTTCGAGCACGACGTGAGGAGAGCCTTCAAGAGAGTGAACACCAGGAAAGCAGCAGGACCAGACGGCATCTCAGGCCATATCCTCAGAGCCTGCGCAGACCAGCTAGCACCTGTGTTCACTGAGATATTCAACATCTCTTTATCTCAGTTGGTGATCCCCACATGCTTCAAAGAGTCCATCATTGTTCCTGTTCCAAAGAAACCACATCCTGCTTCCCTCAATGACTATCACCCTGTAGCCCTCACCTCAGTAGTGATGAAGTGCTTTGAACGCCTGGTCAGAGACTTCATCATCTCTTCACTACCGGACACACTCGACCCACTACAGTTTGCTTATCGTCCAAACCGTTCCACAGACGATGCAGTCTCAAATCTCCTCCACACATCTCTCACCCACCCGGACACTAAGAGGGGAAATTATGTGAAAATGCTCTTCATCGACTACAGCTCTGCATTTAATACCATAATTCCCTCCACACTCACCACCAAGCTGGACCACCTGGGACTCAGCTCACCCATGTGTCAGTGGATCTCCAACTTCCTAACGGGCAGACCACAGGCAGTAAGGATGGGCGGTCATGTCTCAGCCTCCCTCACTCTCAGCACTGGAGCCCCCCAGGGTTGTGTTCTGAGCCCCCTGCTGTACTCTTTATACACCTACGACAGCGTAGCCACTACCAACTCCAACGCCGTCATCAAGTTTGCTGACAACACTGTCCTGGTGGGCCTGATCACGAACAACGATGAGTCGGCCTACCTGGAGGAGATTGGAAATCTGGAGAACTGGTGCCAGAGGAACAATCTCCTCCTGAACGTCAGTAAGACAAAGGAGCTGATAGTGGACTTTAGTACAAAGCAGGAGAGGAACTACCAGACCCCCGTCATCAACAGGAGCCCAGTGAAGAGAGTGGACAGCTTCAGATACCTCGGTGTTCACATCACGCAGGACCTGTCATGGTCCTGTCACATCAACACCGTGGTGAAAAAGGCCCGGTAGCGTCTGTACCACCGCAGACATTTGAGAGACTTCAGACTGTCCTCCAAGGTGGTCAGGAATTTCTACTCCTGCACCATAGAGAGCATCCTGATGGGAAACATCATGACCTGGTTTGGAAACAGCACCACGCAGGACAGACGAGCTCTGCAGAGGGTGGTGCGTTCAGCTGAGCGCATCATCCGCACCAAGCTCCCTGACCTGCACTCAATCTACACCAAGCGGTGCTGGACCAAGGCCAGGTAGATCGTGAAAGACCTCAGCCATCCCAACAGTGGACTGTTCTCTCTGTTGTGTTCAGGAAAGCGCTTCCGCTCCCTGAAGGCCAACACAGAATGAGTAGGAGCTTTTTTCCGCAGGCGATAAGGTCTTTCAACCATACCACATTCACACCACAAACACAGAACTAATACAACCTGTTAACGTCAATGGACACAATGGACACTTTCATGCACATCTACACTTACATTGGAACTCATGTTTACATTCTGGACCTTTGCACAAAGACACTTTAATAAGGCACCTTAAGACACTTTTCCATGCATACTTGCACACCATACTTCCACCAAATTTCAATTTAAAAAAGAATTTCCATTGTACAGTATATTTCTATTTTTATTTTATGTACAGTATACTTATATTTTTATTTCTATTTTTATTCTAGTTAAGTAAAAATTTTCCTATCGTATTTCTTTATTCATATTTATTTCTTACTATAAGATTTAATTCTCTTTTTAAGGTCACTGGCGGTCTTGTAAGCATTTCACTGCATATTGTACTGTGTATGACTGTGTATGTGACTAATAAAATTTGAATTTTTGTCATTTTTTCTCTCGTGGTGTCCTTCCAGAACAGAAAATAAGGATTTATGGAAGTGTTAGACTCACCTTCATTTTCTTCATCAAATTCGTCATCCCCATCCTGACGGGAGCAAAGCAGCTTGGAGGTCTTGGCAGGGGGGCCCCGATCGGCTGTGCTTGCTTCGCATTGGGACCACTTCCTCCGTTCTAGATATGACAAGATGTATCTTTAGTCTCAAGGGAACAGGCAGTTCTGCAGCAGCATTAAACAACACTGTATGCAGTAATCACAGTGATCACAGACGAAGGCTAAAAAATTACTCAAAAGTCATTGTAAAGTACACAAGTACAATTACGGATTATAAAGCACCAACAACCGGTATGATGAACGGGGACGCGACTCTGGCAGACGAGCTGAACACTTTCTATGCTCGCTTCCAGGCTGCAGCTAAAGACGCTAGCGGCGCTAATTTTAGCGGCGCTAATGTCTGCAGACAGGAAGACACTGCAGGTACCGGAAATGTGCTCATCTCCAAGCACGACGTGAGGAGAGCCTTCAAGAGAGTGAACACCCTGAAAGCAGCAGGACCAGACGGCATCTCAGGCCGTATCCTCAGAGCCTGCGCACACCAGCTAGCACCTGTGTTCAGTGAGATATTCAACATCATTGTTCCTGTTCCAAAGGAACCACATCCTGCTTCCCTCAATGACTATCACCCTGTAGCCCTCACCTCAGTAGTGATGAAGTGTTTTCAACGCCTGGTCAGAGACTTCATTTCTTCACTACCGAACACACTCGACCCACTTCAGTTCGCTTATCGTCCAAACCGCTCCACAGATGATGCAATCTCATATCTCCTCCACACATCACTCACTCATCTGGACACTCGGAGGGGGAATTATGTTAAAATGCTCATCGACTACAGCTCTGCATTTAATACCATAATTCCCTCCTCACTCACCACCAAGCTGGAGCACCTGGGACTCAGCTCACCCATGTGTCAGTGGATCTCCAACTTCCTAACTGGCAGACCACAGGCAGTAAGGATGGGCGGTCATGTCTCAGCCTCACTCACTCTCAGCACTGGAGCCCCCCAGGGTTGTGTTCTGAGCCCCCTGGAGGACTTTGGAAACCTGGAGAACTGGTGCCAGAGGAACAATCTCCTCCTGAACATCAGCTAGACAAAGGAGCTGATAGTGGACTTTAGTACAAAGCAGGAGAGGAATTACCAGACCCCCATCATAAACAAGAGCCCAGTGGAGAGAATGGACAGCTTCAGATACCTCGGTGTTCACATCACGCAGGACCTGTCATGGTCCTGTCACATCAACACCGTGTTAAAAAAGGCCCGGCAGCGTCTGTACCACCTCAGACGCTTGAGAGACTTCAGACAGCCCTCCAAGGTGCTCAGGAATTTCTACTCCTGCACCATAGAGAGCATCCTGATGGGAAACATCACGACCTGGTTCGGGAACAGCACCATGCAGGACAGACGAGCTCTACAGAGGGTGTTGCGTTCAGCTGAGCGCATCATCTGCACCAAGCTCCCTGACCTGCACTCAATCTACACCAAGCGGTGCTGGACCAAGGCCAGGAAGATCGTGAAGGACCTCAGCCATCCCAACAATGGACTGTTCTCTCTGTTACGGTCAGGAAAGCTCTTCCGCTCCCTGAAGGCCAACACAGAGAGAATGAAGAGGAGCTTCTTCCCGCAGGCAATAAGGTCTCTCAACCATACCACATTCACACCACAATCACAGAACTAATACAACCTGTTAACGTCAATGGACACTGACACATTCATGCACATCTACACTTACATCTAAACTCACATGTTTATGTTTACATTCTGGTCCTTTGCACAAAGACACTTTAATAAGGCACCTTAATAAGATACTTTCTATGGATTCTTGCACACCATACTTCCGACACTAAATTTCAATTCACAAAGAATTTCTATTGTACATTTCTATTTTTATTCTAGTTAAGTTTAAATTTTTCTATTGTATTTCTTCTATTCATATTTATTTCTTACTATAAGCTTTAATTCTCTTTTATAGGTGACTGGTGGTCATGTAAGCATTTCACTGCATATCGTGGTGTATATGACTGTGCATGTGACAAATAAAATTTGAATTTGAAGTAGATAATAAATTAACTTATAGTCCATTGATATTGGAATAATGATCTAATGGTTGCAGATATAAACATTCTCCCACAATGCTCCTCATACCGATCACCCTGACTCAGACTTTTACTGAATGTGCTCTTCCATTTTGTTAAGAAATTGAGTGGGAGAGAGTCATTGTTCAAAATGGCCTGTACTTTTTAAAGTGTCCTTTTTACTACAGTCTCTAGTGAGACATGTCTGATTTCAACAAATGAGCTTGGTTTGGAATAATATAATCAGAATCTGAATAAACCCATTCAGTCCATTTTTCAAGGAGCCAGAAGCTGATCAGAAAATAGCATAAATACAGGAAACAGCAGCAGTCAGATATTTCAAACTAATAAGTGAAAACAGTAGGTCTTTCTCTCTCTATTTTTCAGAAGTGAGCAACAACTCTGACATAGATTATCTGGAAATGAAGTTGATACTTATTTGTGCTGTCTTGTGGAATTCTGCTCCAGTCACACCCATAGCTTTATGTGTAAAAGTGAAAAAGCTGAGAATATTCTTCAGCATTCCATTATCTACTAATGTCTGTGTTGTGCAGCAAAACAAATGTGTACAAATATTATATTATGAACATTATAAATTTGCAGTGGAAATTAGGTTACTATGATAAAATGTATCCTGCACAAGGACAGAACATCTCTGTTGTACATCTCACTAGAATATTTCAACACCTGATATGGCTGACGCACAAACACACCTGATGGACCTTTGAACTGAGATACTGTTTCTCATTTAGATTATACTGTACAGTTTATTTTCTTTAATAGATAATTGTTTTCACTTTTAACCACACTGTACGTGCAGTGAATATTATAAAAATCTTTAATGTATAACAAAAGACCATAGCAAAAAAAAAAAAAAAAAACACATTTCAATGCATCTTCACTGGAATAGGAAAGAAACGCTTTGCTGAACACTTTTGCTAAACATATTTAACTTCTTTTAATCATTTAAAACATTTGATACAGTGCTCTTAAAAACTATGTTGCTTTCCTATGTTTATGACATATTTTTATTCTCTATAATATAATTGTAATTTTAGTTATTATTTTCTAATAACTTTATGACTTTTCAATCCATTTCAATGTTTCAAATGTTAACTTTAAATTTTCACTTCATACATCATGATCTCATCTCACTTAGATTTCATCAACACTCATTTTTGTACAAACTTGTATTGTAATGAAAGGCAGATTTGATTCTTACCTTTGCTTGATGCCATTTCGTGACAGTGATTAGGTTAAAAACGAAAGCAAGTTTTAGATTCCTGGAATATAATAACCTTCAAAAATAATTAACCATTAACCATCTCATCTCCTTATCTTTGTCATGTACTGTTAGATGTTGGGCTGTGGGCAAGAGTTGAGGCATAGACGGAGAGGGGGATGAGGTGTAACAAAGTCAAAACAAAATAAACTTGAACAAAGGAAGTTGGCTTTACCTTGGAGCATACTATAAACAAAAACAATAATCATCAACTAATACACTAATACAAACTAATACAAACTAATACAATACAGACAGGGGATACAAACCAGACGAGACAAGACACACTAAACAGCCTAGAGGACTAAACAAAAGGGACTATACATGCAAGGGGCTAAACACAAACAAGACAGGCTTGGCTAGGCCTACTAGCTATGCACATTAGCTGCTAAGCTAGCTAGTAGCTAAACAGACTAATTGCTAAACAGGCTACTAGCCAGAGACCCTAGGGGCAAACAGACTAGGTACACAGCAGACTAGGTATGAAACAGACTAAGAACTATAAAAGGTTAGTACCTAAACAGACTGATCTAAATAGACGAGGAGACTAGACAGACTAAGATCTAAGCAGGTTAGTAGTGCACTGGTTAGTATTCAAACAGACTAAGAACTACACATGCAAAGGAGGTTACTCACACATAAGGGTAAACACACAAGGCTAATTCTCCTAGAGGCTAATCCTGCTAGGAGACAAAGAGACATACTAACTTAAGACAAATATAAACTTAACTTAAAGCGCCAGAAACCAAAAGGCGAACTATAATTAAACAAACTGAAACAGAACATAAACAGACAAAACAAAAACACACTTAACAGAACTGAAATTAATGCTGGACCCTGTTTCCCAGAACAACCAGCTATTTATAATGAGATTAATGAGTCACCTCGTTCAGGTGAGCACCCGCATCACCTGATCGAGGTGCTTTCTGGGAAACTGAGTCTACCAACAAAAACTACAAAACAAACACAGTGCCCTCTAGTGGGCAACCCTCACAATCTTGTTCATATTCACTACTAAATAGGAGCAAGTACTATTTATCAGTTCCAGCACTGTTCCTTTATCTTTATAACTCATGGACTTTTATCCCTCTAGTGCTGATTATGCTCTACTCATTAATGTGTGCTGTATTAATCATATTGTCCCATTATTTATATGTATTGACCTGTTTACTGTGTGTTTAATCTTTTCTCCGATAGTATTTTTGCAATAAATGCTATTGAAGTGTTTGCAGAATTATGTGTTGTTTTATTGTATACTTGTCTATGACTTTCTCTGTTGTTGGTCTTTCGGCTGCTCCCAGCAAGGGCTCGCGACAGCGGAATATCCAGTCCGCACAACAACTTGGCACAGGTTTTACGCCGGATGCCCTTCCTGACGGAACCCTCCCAATTTATCCGGCCTTGGGACCGGCACAGCATACAGTGGCTATATATATATATATATATATACACACAGACCAGATTCCAAAAAAGTTGGGACACTAAACAAATTGTGAATAAAAACTGAATGCAATGATGTAGAGATGGCAAATGTCAATATTTTATTCAGAATAGAACATCAATCACGGAACAAAAGTTTAAACTGACTAAATGTATCATTTTAAGGGAAAAATATGGTGAATCAAAATGTCATGGTGTCAACAAATCCCAAAAAAGTTGGGACAAGGCCATTTTCACCACTGTGTGGCATCTCCCCTTCTTCTTACAACACTCAACAGACGTCTGGGGACAGAGGAGACCAGTTTCTCAAGTTTAGAAATAGGAATGCTCTCCCATTCTTGTCCAATACAGGCCTCTAACTGTTCAATCGTCTTGGGCCTTCTTTGTCGCACCTTCCTCTTTATGATGCGCCAAATGTTCTCCATAGGGGAAAGATCTGGACTGCAGATTGGCCATTTCAGTACCCGGATCCTTCTCCTACGCAGCCATGATGTTGTGATTGATGCAGAATGTAGTCTGGCATTATCTTGTTGAAAAATGTAGGGTCTTCCCTGAAAGAGATGATGTCTGGATGGGAGCATATGTTGTTCTAGATCCTGAATATATTTTTCTGCATTGATGGTGACTTTGCAGACATGCAAGCTGCCCATGCCACACGCACTCATGCAACACCATACCATCAGAGATGCAGGCTTCTGAACTGAGCGTTGATAACAACTTGGGTTGTCCTTGTCCTCTTTGGTCCGGATGACATGGCGTCCCACATTTCCAACAAGAACTTCGAATCGTGACTCGTCAGACCACAGAACAGTCTTCCATTTTGCCACACTCCATTTTAAATGATCCCTGGCTCAATGAAAACGCCTGTGCTTGTGGATCTTGCTTAGAAATGGCTTCTTCTTTGCACTGTAGAGTTTCAGCTGGCAACGGCGGATGGCACGGTGGATTGTGTTCACTGACAATGGTTTCTGGAAGTATTCCTGAGCCCATTCTGTGTTTTCCTTTACAGTAGCATTCCTGTTTGTGGTGCAGTGTCGTTTAAGGGCCCGGAGATCACGGGCATCCAGTATGGTATTACGCCCTTGACCCTTACGCACGGAGATTGTTCCAGATCCTCTGAATCTTCGGATGATATTATGCACAGTTGATGATGATAACTGCAAAGTCTTTGCAATTTTTCGCTGGGTAACACCTTTCTGATATTGCTCCACTATCTTTCTTCGCAACATTGTGGGAATTGGTGATCCTCTACCCATCTTGGCTTCTGAGAGACACTGCCACTCTGAGAAGCTCTTTTTATACCCAATCATGTTGCCAATTAACCTAATTACTGTTAATTGGTCTTCCAGCTCTTCGTTATGCTCAAATTTACTTTTTCCAGCCTCTTATTGCTACTTGTCCCAACTTTTTTGGGATTTGTTGACACCGTGAAATTTGGAATCAACATATTTCTCCATTAAAATTATACATTTTCTTGGATTAAACTTTTGATCTGTCATCTATGTTCTTTTCTGAATAAAATATTGACATTTGCCATCTCCACATCATTGCATTCAGTTTTTATTCACAATTTGTTTAGTGTCCCAACTTTTTGGAATCCGGTTTGTATACACACACACACAAAAAAAATATATATATAATATATTTTATTTTTTCAAGTAAAATACTACTAGCCCTGTGTAACGGGTTTGGCCCTAAGTGCACGGGCGACACCATGAAACATGGACACGAGGCAAGGTCTTACAGGAAAAAGGGTAATTTATTTAGAAAAATGGGTAAGGAAAGGGTTAAAGGCTCTCTGCGGCCTTTTCCACTTCGGCGGCAGGCTTTACGCGGAAGTGAAGGTGCCGCGGGAGCTCGCGCAGCTCGTTCACGTGCTCCTCTTGCCGAGATCAAAGGCGCCCCCCTTTTTTAAGTCTCTGGGGCGCATCACATCGCCCCGCTCTTGTGCCACTGTCTCTCATAAAATCCACCGTGTCGCAAAGTCCAGCTTCCCAACAGTCAGACCCCGAGCTACACTCTCCGCTGTGTTTTATAGCGCCGGGATCATTAGCGGCGATAGCTCATGGGCCGTTGCCTGATTTTGCGGCCCTGCTCCTTCACATACCTAAAGGGGGGGAGGCTGCCTAACTAGTGAGCAAGGAGCGATATCAATTTGGGTGCACACCCATCCCAGGCGCACGCCGTGACACTCTGTAAGTAAGCTAAGCTAGCAAAGCTAGCGGGCATAAATAGGCTATGTTTAGGAAAATGGTATCGGATCGGTACGTGGACTCAAATTCTCGCTGATTCCGATGCCAGATTTTTTTGTGGTATCGGTAGCATTTCCGATACCAGTATCGGAATCGGAACAACCCTAATTCAAACTCACTTAAATCACCTTTCTTCCCCATTCTGATGCTTGGCTTCAGCAGATTATCTTGACCATGTTTTGTTAACAATGGGTGTACCTAATGAACTGGCCAGTGAGTGTACTGCCTTCCTTGTGCATTTGTAAGACACCCGGTTTCAAAAAAATCCAATTAATCATGTGTAGAAATCAGAAATAGTGTCCTACTATGTATTTAGTGGAACCTTGGATTACGAGCATAATTCGTTCCAGAAGCGGCTTGTGTTCCAAAACGCTCATAAACCATATTTTTATTTTCCCATAAGAAATAATAGAAACTCAAATTATTCGTTCCACAGCCCAAAAACATAAATACATAAAAATAATGAGAACAAAATATTAAGTAAAAATCAAACAAATTAGCACTTCACCTTTAAAAAAAAGTAAAAATAAATCCAGACAGATAAGTGTTTCAGTTTGTGCTCGCAGGTGCACAACTATTTTATCTGAAAAATGAACAAGAAATCTCTCTATTGACACTCGATTGAGTGACACACTAAGGCCTTGTTCACATGGGCGTTAAATTTTTGGATAAACGAACGAGCTCTGAACGTCCTATACGTTTATGTTGCGTTTTGTAGTGCCGCTCGATTGACTTCTACACTGGCGTTCGTTTGTCTCTGTCTAACGACAGCCTGCAGCCCAAAACGTAGTTTGTGTGTTTAACCTGTGGGGGGCAGTGTGTCGGGAACTGGATATGAAAGCCCTTGTCATTTAATTTGAGGTGCCTCCTTTTAATATGGACCATTTTGCAATATTAGACATTAACCTTATTGTTTTAAATTTTTTAAATTAAATTATTATATTTAAATAATATATAAAAATATTTTTTTAAATAATACGGCGACGTAGGGAGAGAAAAAAATAAATAAATAAAAAACGCTGCCACTACTGGGTTCACCCTCCGACTGCACAACATCGGATTAAAGGAAGTTTTTTGTGGTTTATGAAGAAATGCGAACATTTCCGCCCAAGTTTTATTTTTTAAGCATTTTATTGTTGCCTTTTTGCCGCATTTCCCCATGTATAGCATGTAGGATCATGGGATATATCCAGTCCTCCGAAGCGTAAAATAGACGCGGAGAAAACGAACTAGACGTGGTTTCCTTGCGTTCGTTGGGATTTGAACGCCAAGAAAAAGCTGCATGCAACGTTTTTTTAACACCGTATAAACGGTCAGTCGGACAAACGCACGTCACCAAAGCCCATGTGAACACCGTCATTGACTCCTATGTGTAGAAAACCCTCTGCGCTTCATCCGCGGTCACCGGACGCTACGAACGGCAGAAAAACGGTCGATTTTAACGCCCGTGTGAACAAGGCCTAACAGAATCACTGCTGTAAAGTTAAAATAAAACAAATTAACCTGCACTTTACCTTTGAAAAGAATCGCAACAGCGCACACAGACAGAAAGAGCAGTTGATAAAGAGAGAGAACATGGATCTTTAACCTCTCTAACGAGACTTTCTTTTGCTTTACTCGCGCGCAAACGTGTGTTATAATAAACAATACACGCGCTCTGTACAAACACGCTTACAGACACACACACGTTATATGTTATATATATGTTTTACACACACACACACACGTGGTCACAGTGTTATAGTAAACAGTACACGCGTGCACGGATGTTGATTATACCAGTAAGAGACGAGCACTAAGACCCAGCAGGGGAGACAATTACCCACAATTCCGCAGCGCAAGAGAGAGACAAACCATTGGCTCAGTTGTGATCACGTGATGCTCGGTGTCAAAACAAGAAGCGCATGCGTGATTCATGATACTCAGTGCTCGTAAACCAAGACTTGTTTGTTTTCCAAGTCAAAATTTATTAAAAATATTTGCTCAGAACACTCGCAAACCCGCTTACTCGCAATTCAAGGTTTTACTGTATTCACAATCTCTCCTCTGAACATTTCCAAACCACCTCACTCTGTCCTCTCTTACATCATCTCCAAAACATCTCATATGGGTTGTCCCTCTGATGGACTCATTCTTGATTATATCCATCCTTGTCACTCCCAAAGAGAACCTCAACCTCAACATTTATTACCATAGCTCAGGTGTCGGCAACCTTAAACACTCAAAGAGCCTCTTAGACCTGTTTCGGACAGAAAACAAAACACCGGGAGCCACAAAAACTTTTTTACACCCAAAATGAAGATAACATTGCAAATATCGTTTTTACCTTTAAGCTATGTATAAAAACTATAGTGTGTTGCATTTATGAACTCAATGAACTGCTAATCATAACTCTTGTTAATGGCACATACAATCAGTGACATGGAAATATGTAGCGATACAGCAACAGAAACTACATGCAGATGTTGAGGGAACTGCTGAAAAGACATGACAGGTCAGCCTGCCAGTATGGCAGTTTGTATTTTATCATTTCACGGCTGATTGGTGAACACTGTTGCATGTAAATGGCCACACCACTTCCTGCTCCAATATCTGAAGTATGATTAAGCACAATTTAGCCAAAAATGCTAAATATACAAAGCATAGAAATCAGTATGTTTGACTGTTTAAAATCTCCCACCCAGCTGATAACACATTGAGTGTAAAATGCATTCAAGTGTTAGTCAGTCATCAAGCAGTGGAGCTTCTTCTAAACAAGAGTTGATTGAGACTTTAGCCACCATCACCCCATAAGTAAAGTAATTCTGTTTAAAAATATACATATAATGCTATTGGTCCTATAGTCATACCACTATACCACTTCTTCAGAGCCCTGTGAAAAGCATCATAGTGAAGAAACTCATAAAAGCTTTACAATAAATAACAGAGGATGATATTGATGCACTCTGAATTTGAATGTCTGCATTATATTTGCTATGGTTACACAAAGTCAGCATTTGGGTGTTCATACTGTAGTTTAGTCAAACTGTGTCCATCTCTGATTGTAACCACATTTAATGAGTGATCAATGCTAAATCCCTGGTGACTCCAACAGGTTCACAAACTTTTTCCTCCATCTGTATGACAGTATAAGACAGTGACATGCAAATATGTATTATGTGTTTATGTAGGAAATTCCAGTCTTGAACTATCGAGCAACTGCAGCCAAGTCAAGTCCTCAAAGAAATAGCTGTCAACACCAGTCGAGGCCAGAACCGTCTTCATGGTAGAGTGAAACCATCCCAAGACACCAGATGCATCCCAAAGAGACACATGGGGCATCCATGTGACGAGATCTCCAACCAGAAGCGGGGCACCAGGATGGGTCAGACTGGTCCGGAGGGCAGAGGGAGTCTGGATCACTAGCAGCTCAGGAACGTCATGTGTACATGTCTCTCAACAGAGAGATAGAAAAGAGAGTAAGGGGGAGAGAGGGAAGAGAAAGATGGGGGGAGAGAGCAGGAGAGGAGAGATAGCAATTAGGTATGGTCACAATCATACTATGTATAATGTGAATGTATGTTAACTGTAGAGAGCAAGCAGAGACTCTGACAGGACTAACTATGACATCATAACTAAAAGGGAGAGCCAGAAGGAAACACAAACATGAGGGCTCCCTGAGATGTAAAGCAAACAATCACCTCACCATCAACAAACCCGACCCAGATAGCAGAACAACAGTGAATCATCATCAACTTTAAAGCATCAACCAACTTTTCATTGAATAAATGTTGAAATTTAGCATTTATTTTTCAATTTCAATGATGAAAAATAGATCAAGATGGGAATAAAATCAATATTTGTTCAACTTAAATTAAATCACTTATTTTACATTGAATCAACATTGAAGCAATTATAGTTTAGTCTTGCTTTATGTACAGCAAGATTCTATGACAGTAAATCATGTCCATTTTGATTTATTTCTTTAAATCAGAGACCATGTAGGGCTGAAAAGCTTTCTTTTTTTTAAAACAAAAAGTCAGTAACTCAATATCCTTCTCAGTTTACATGTAAACATATTTATTTACAAACCGGATTCCAAAAAAGTTGGGACACTAAACAAATTGTGAATAAAAACTGAATGCAATGATGTGGAGATGGCAAATGTCAATATTTTATTCAGAATAGAACATAGATGACAGATCAAAAGTTGAATCCGAGAAAATGTATCATTTTAAAGGAAAAATACGTTGATTCCAAATTTCACGGTGTCAACAAATCCCAAAAAAGTTGGGACAAGTAGCAATAAGAGGCTGGAAAAAGTAAATTTGAGCATAACGAAGAGCTGGAAGACCAATTAACAGTAATTAGGTTAATTGGCAACATGATTGGGTATAAAAAGAGCTTCTCAGAGTGGCAGTGTCTCTCAGAAGCCAAGATGGGTAGAGGATCACCAATTCCCACAATGTTGCGCAGAAAGATAGTGGAGCAATATCAGAAAGGTGTTACCCAGCGAACAATTGCAAAGACTTTGCAGTTATCATCATCAACTGTGCATAATAATGAATGGGCTCAGGAATACTTCCAGAAACCAGTGTCAGTGAACACAATCCACCGTGCCATCCGCCATTGCCAGCTGAAACTCTACAGTGCAAAGAAGCAGCCATTTCTAAGCAAGATCCACAAGCACAGGCGTTTTCATTGGGCCAGGGATCATTTAAAATGGAGTGTGGCAAAATGGAAGACTGTTCTGTGGTCAGATGAGTCACGATTCGAAGTTCTTGTTGGAAATGTGGGACTCCATGTCATCCGAACCAAAGAGGACAAGGACAACCCAAGTTGTTATCAACGCTCAGTTCAGAAGCCTGCATCTCTGATGGTATGGTGTTGCATGAGTGCGTGTGGCATGGGCAGCTTGCATGTCTGGAAAGGCACCATCAATGCAGAAAAATATATTCAGGTTCTAGAAGAACATCTGCTCCCATCCAGACGTCATCTCTTTCAGGGAAGACCCTGCATTTTTCAACAAGATAATGCCAGACCACATTCTGCATCAATCACAACATCATGGCTTCGTAGGAGAAGGATCCGGGTACTGAAATGGCCAGTCTGCAATCCAGATCTTTCCCCTATAGAGAACATTTGGCGCATCATAAAGAGGAAGGTGCGGCAAAGAAGGCCCAAGACGATTGAACAGTTAGAGGCCTGTATTAGACAAGAATGGGAGAGCATTCCTATTTCTAAACTTGAGAAACTGGTCTCCTCGGTCCCCAGACGTCTGTTGAGTGTTGTAAGAAGAAGGGGAGATGCCACACAGTGGTGAAAATGGCCTCGTCCCAACTTTTTTGGGATTTGTTGACACCATGACATTTTGATTCACCATATTTTTCCCTTAAAATGATAAATATTCTCAGTTTAAACGTTTGTTCCGTGATTTATGTTCTATTCTGAATAAAATATTGACATTTGCCATCTCCACATCATTGCATTCAGTTTTTATTCACAATTTGTTTAGTGTCCCAACTTTTTTGGAATCCGGTTTGTATGTTCCATACCCATTTAAACAGGAAGTAAAATCACAATTAGAATAAAACAACTATATAATAAAACACTACAACTTACATACAAATTATTATAAACTGGATGACAAAATTACTATTAGAAGAGAACTATTAGAAGAGATTGTTAATTCTAAATTTATAATACAGAATCTAACTGCCAAGAGAAGAGACTGGAAAACCATAACAGCATATAAAAATTCCAACCTGTCTCAGCAAAATTCAGTCAAATGCAAATAGAAACAAACAAGACAAAAACATAACAGAACAGGGCCGGTTCTAGACAGGCACATATGGGGGGGCAGTGAGAAATGTGAAGGGGGCATCATGTGTACACATCATGTTCGAGCACTATTTTTCCCCCCTGTGCTTATAGTAACAGTATTGTCCTTGCTGAATTGTGTTGTTAGCTGCGTCCAAAGCCTGGAGAAGTGGAATGCACTTTGTCAGGCCTCTACCTTCAGACCTGTCCAACTTGGGTGTCCCACTTGAAGACTAAGCTCCTGCTGGTGTAGATCTTAAGGTCACTGAGGCACGCAAACCCCCTGACCACAATAAGGTGGCAATCCCTCAGGGGGGAAACTAAAAAATTAAAATGTAATAAATAAAACTAAATTAAATAAAATATCCTTAATCCAGATTTTATCAATCAATGACATAACATTTATCTTAGCTGGATGGTCTAATTCTTAAAAAACGTTTAACCTAAAAGACTTAACATACTATAACTAGAATATTTACAAAACTGAAAGGTTGTCTTATGAATAATAAAAAAAAAAAAAAAATAAGGTTAAAGCAGATGGGCTATAGAACAGGGGAGCAATTCAGTGTAGAACCGCCACTGTATGTAGTGTCCCTTTTTCAGCGGATTTTCCAGCTACCGCAGATCATTTTATCAACTTGTAATATATTCATTTTGCGAGGATATTAACATGTGCTTTCTCAACATTTAAAATTTTTGATTTGAGGGGGAAAGACATTTATTTGAGGGGGCGCTGTCATACATTTCAGTGCAGCACAGCGTGTTAAACCCTCCTGAAGCACAGCTTCACTGGAGCTCTATGACGAAGCACAGAGGAGCTTTTATAACTACAGAAAAGCTGGACGGTAATTGGATAAATGCACCAAAACATCACTTCCAGGGAAGCTCAGCTTCTCTGGGATTGAATGGAGCAGTGGGCGGGCCAGGACGCTGGGCTGCTGCATGATGATTGGTGGAGCTGCTTAAAGGGCGTAACCCCTTTTATGATTGACAGCATGTCTTAAGTATACATCAGCACTACAGAGATTCGAGTTCAGTCCCATGCGGATTTGCAGGTGAAGTGGTACGACAAACTACTGCACTCTGTAGTGTTTGCTGGTGATATAAACCATTTTTGTTTGTACAAATCACTCTTTAAATAATAAAAAAAATATTATAGCGTTCTTGACTTTGCTCCTTGTTTCAGCATTGTAAAGTTAGTTTGTTCATATAACTAGCTCGTGGAAGGGGAAACTAGCCAGAATTTACGTACAAATAACATAATGAATTTTATGATGAAGGGCTAATATGAGCTCCTGTTTCAAAAGCTAGCAGCCGCCACTGGTCTGAACTTATGGGTTTCCACCACGAGCAATTCCTCCCACCCATTTCTGGGGCATAACGAAGCCATTTCTGAACTGTTAAAAAAAGACAAACTCTGAGGTCTCCGTTTTTCCAGCTTGTTTCCAGTTGTTGTTGTTGTAGGGCATCTAAAGAATGAAAAACAAACAAAAAACGTTTGAACTGTACAATGCTCTAAAAACTTGGAATGGTAGTTGTTTATGAATGACAGAAGGTGGGTCCTAAATTTTTGGAAATGTGACTTTTACAAATGTACAGATATGCAGGGTGACACAGAATAACGGGAATTTTTTGATTGCATAATGGAGCGACATCACACACTGCACGGCAATCAATGGAAGCTGTGCGAGAATTGTTCAGTAACCGTGTGATCTCAAGATTCGGTAACATTGCCTGGCCCCCTAGATCGCCAGATTTATCAGTTTGTGATTTTTTTCTTGTGGGGCTACCTCAAGAGTAAAGTGTACACGACTCGACCAAGAACCCTGGGTGAGTTAAAACAGAGAATTTGGGATGAAATCCCAGATGAGATGTTGCAGCGGTCAATGAGGAATCTCAACAGCAGATTTCAAGAATGTATTCGTACAGGAGGACGCCAACTAAAGGACGTAATTTTTAAAAAAGTATAAATTCCATCAATGTTACGTAAATGGCAAGTTTTAGATTTCAATTACTATGAATAAAATGTATTTATTTTATCACTTCTAGTTTTATTGGATTGTAAAAAAGTTCCCATTTTTTTGTGTCACCTTGTACAATATATGTTTTAAAATTTCCTACAATCTTCCATAGATACATGCACACATTTGATTTTTTATATATATATATATATATATACTGTATGTGTTATTTCACAACCTGCAAATATTGTCCTAAAATGTACATATTCAATGCTATGTAAACAAATATACTTAATGTAACAATGTAGTCTGTTATATTATGTGAAAAATATATGTATATATCGATCGCAGTTTTGCAATTTGTCTCCTTAGTTTATAAACCTGCATAAAGTAGCTATGCCTTTTCACGAGCTGCTGTGACGTCCAATCTTTCCAGTCATCGCTTTAAGTCACCACCTCGAGCACCAACCATCATCCCACCCTTCTTTTGCCAAAACATCACATCCATGCCATTGCTGAACAACAATAACATGAAAACAAGTCGAAAAAATGCTGTTCAGTCGATAGATGTCGAAAATACATCATTACACAGGCTTCCGAACAACATTAATATAAAAGACCATTGGCACGTCAGCTTCAGCATCTTTCACACAGCCATTCCATTAAACTTTAAAAATTTACATTTAAAATTTAATTTTGTAAATAGAAGTTAATTGATACAGAAAATATATTTATGTCATTTTTTTTAACAGCATCCTCACTTTACAGGATTTTTTTTACAACAGCCCAAAACTTTTAACAGTACTATAGCTTTGAAGGTAAGTTTTTCAACCGTATGTGTATCCACAATTAATACGATTCTATGTAAAAAATAAACTGTACACAAACGAGGTGGAAAGATGCCAATAGCTACACAGTATTTAAGGTATTTCTATTTGTTACGACGTTGATATTTAAACATTTGTAGTCATGTAAGCATGATTCATAATGCTCCCTCTGTCGTGAGCCTTTTGTGCTCCTCTAAACTGTCTGTGTTCTGCACTGCTATCGCGGTTGACTGTTGCACCTTTATTCTGACATTATAGCACATGCTGCTTTTGAGTTAACCATGCCCACTTATTTACATTTCGCGGAATAGAGAAAATAAAATTATATTCCACAGTAATTATATATACCGTCATACTGCCCAGCCCTAGATCACCTTTAATACAAAGTCCCCTTAAGACAAGTCAGTTCACTCGGCCACCATCTTTGAAAGGCCTCTCAAGCATGCAAGTGCAGATCCTATCTCTTTGAATGGGAAAACATCAACTTCTTTAAAAGTGTCCTGTAAGCTTTTTACATTTCATTTCATTTCAAGACCAATGAAATCTGACAACAACAGTTCCATAAAGCTTGTTTCTTATGTTCACATACCATCAAAAATACTTTGTTTGATGCTAGAGCAGCCAATGTGCATGTGCAGTCATGAACGTGAATGTGCGAACGCTGCTTGTTTCTATAGGAACCGGAGCCTCTAACAGCTGCTGTGGTGATGCGATGGCTTTATTAATCAATGACTGTCTCTTTCAATTAGAAGGCAGGGTTTATTCGCCATGTTAGGCAAGGCACTTTGTCCCATTCATACGCAATAGGTCTGCATAATATAAAGTCGTTGATTAATACCAATTATTGATATGGCAATGTAAAACTATGATTAACAGTGATGATGAACTAAGCAGGTTAGTAATCTAGACAGCAAGAAAAATACACAACTTACTGTCAATTTTTTTTTTTCTAAAACCCATCTGTCTCTGACCTTATGCCAATCCTCTCAGTTCCTGTTCTCCTCGTTTGTTCTGTCCATCAAAACCTTGTGTTTGGAGGCGAATTCCGTTTTAGAGCTCCAGGACACTGTAGGAGAAAAAAAGGAGAATCATTCAAATAAAAACATATTCATCACCTGAACACAATACTTTTTAAAAACGTTTTTAAACAACACTCATATAAATTTGTAAAATATGAATTAACTGCATGAATCAAAGAATAAATAAGTGCAAACATGAGAAATTATGAATTATGTGCATTATAAATCAGAATAAGTGTGAAAGTTTTGCACCGGTTCTACAGTCTAACATACAGTAAAGGGCACATAAAGTTGGTGGCTTTGCTAATGATTGCGTTCAACATTAATAATATACCCATTACACTTGAAGCCATGACCACTAAAATCTGACACGTTTTTTCTCTAAAACTCTTCTGTCTCTGACCTTATGCCAATCCTCTCAGTTTCTGTTCTCCTTGTTTGTTTTGTCCATCAAAACCTTGTGTTTGGAGGCGAAATCTGTTTTGTAGCTTCAGGACACTGTAGGAGAAAAAAAGGATAAATTCAAATAAAAACATATTCATCACCTAAACACAATGCACCTTTGGGAAAACCAACATCAAAAAGAAAAAAATATATATAATAATAAAATAAAACTAAGCTATTTCATGATTATACCAATCTTGTATCATTCAAGGAAAATTGCATGGGTAATAAATCTTAGAATTACTACATTAATAATATACCCATGACACTTGAAGCCATGACCACTAAAATCTGACACGGTTTTTACAACTTACTTCAAAACTAAAATATTCACAAACCAACCCATAAAAAATAACTTAGCCATAGCTATCTACCAAACGATTTGTTCTCTCATTATGCTGAATTCATTACTAAGGCCTATTAATAGTTTCGCTCTAATAGTACCTTCATAAACCTCTAAAACATAATTTAGCATTAATTTACATTTAGGCATTTGGTAGATGCTCTTATCCAGAGCGACTTACTTTTTTTTTTTTTATCTCATTATACATCTGAGCAATTGAGGGTTAAGGGCCTTGCTCAAGGGCCCAACAGTGGCAACTTGGTGGTTGTGGGATTTGAACCTGTGATCTTCATAACCGTAGTCCAATGGCTTAACCACTGAGCTACCCCATTAATAAACCTACAGTAAGTAAACAGCAAACTAATAAATACTACCAAAACATTAACAGTAATGATTGATATGGCAATGTAAAACTACGATTAACAGTGCTGACGAGCATGTTAGTAAACTATACAGCAAGAAAAATACACAAAACTGATAATATAATAATATTTTTTCTCTAAAACCCCTCTGTCTCTGACCTTCTCGGATTCTGTCCTCCTTGTTTGTTTTGTCCGTCAAAACCTTGTGTTTGGAGGCGAAATCTGTTTTGGAGCTCCAGGACACTGAAGGAGAAAAAAATGAGAATCATTCAAATGAAAACATATTCATCACCTGAACACAATATTCATTCATTCATTTTCTATACCGCTTAATCCTGTGTTCAGGGTCGCGGGGGACCTGGAGCCTATCCCAGGAGACTTTGGGCACTAGGCAGGGTACACCCTGGACAGGGTGCCAATCCATCGCAGGGCACACACACATACACACACTCACACACCCAATCACACGCTACGGGCAATTTAGGAACGCAAATTAGCCTAACCTCCATATCTTTGGACTGTGGGAGGAAACTGGAGTACCCTGAGGAAACCCACCAAGCACGGGGAGAACATGCAAACTCCATGCACACAGAGACGGGAATCGAACCCAGACCCTGGAGGTGCAAGGCGATAGTGCTAACCACTACACCACCGCGCCGCCCATTTAAAATTTTATTTAGTTAATAGAAGTTAATTGATAAAGAAAATCTATTTATGACATTATTTTTGACAGCATTATGATTAATAGGGGGCAGTGGTGGCTCAGTCGGTTAAGGCTGTGGGTTACTGGGTTACTGATCAGAAGGTCGGGGGTTCGAACCCCAGAATCGCCAAGTTGCCACTGTTGAGCCCTTGAGCAAGGCCCTTAACCCTATCTGCTCCAGGGGCGCTGCTCCGTAAGCTGGCTGACCCTGCACTCTGACCCCAGTTTCCTAATTGGGATATGTGAAAATTGAGCAATTTCCCTCTGGGATTAATAAAGTTCTATAAAAAAAAATGAAAAAAATATTTATTAAAACTTCAGACAACAACAATTAGTGTCACGAGGTTATTTGCAACACTATATGTTCTACAAAATAGAGGACTACACACCCTACAGCGCAATACCCCAGAAATGTGGCTTTAGAAGAGGAAAGGTAGGATTAAGAAGTGAGCAAGTGATGAATTAGTATTATAGGTCCCAAGCAGATACAGTAACAATAATGGGTGCCCTACCTTATGCAGTCTCCATTGATGGCTAATAAACATTGATACAAGTAGGCTATGGTTAAAGTGGTGAACTTATAAAGTCTTAAATGTTTTGTTTTCCCTTCTCAACGCATTATGCATTTACTCACCAATAATGGCTACCTTTTTAATTTGGTCAAGTCTCCAAGTCGAAGGTGCCCAGCAGCAGATTCCGTACCATGGCAGTAGCAGAGGTGGCAAGGCGGGCTGCTCTCCAAGCTTCTGCCTGGCATAACACCCCAGAGCCCTTTAGAACTTCAATCTGAAAAATTATTTCACATCACAATATTAATTTATTGGCAACTTTTAGAAACTTTTCATGTTTCATACTGATTCTTATTTTTAGCTTCCCAATAGTTATTAGGATTTTATGTATAAATGCAGGTTATTGATAAACATACATGCAGGGTAAAACTGTAACAGGAACAGTACAAAATAAAAACTGAAAAAAGACGGACATTCAGAGTAAAACAGTGCAAGATAAAAAAAAAAAACTGTACAAAACATACATGCAGGGTAAGCATTGGTGGGAGCAATGTCCAAGCAGTGTAGAGAAATATTTCTGTACGACTTCATTGTTTTGTGCTGTTTAGTATGGTATTGTAATAGCTGATCAGAGTGATCAACTCCCCATGTGCTGGTTGTACGCAGTCACAGGACATGGAAATGTCCTACATAAGGCAGTATTTTAGCCACCTGGAACTAGCTTGTTTAAGCTAACCAAAATGGAGCCAAATATACATTAGCAACCATAATCTAAAGCTATCCAAAACAAGGTGAATATAAACATCTGTAAACTCCAGCGTTACGGGTACAGCATGTGCATTTTTATTAAGAAATTCCTATTCTTGATTCTTGATTCCTATTTTTTTTTTTTATTTATTCAATTCAGTTTTATTTGTATAGCGCTTTTAACAATTGACATTGTCTCAAAACAGCTTTACACAATCAAAAGAATTATTTAAGTTTCTATGGAATGTGAATGTTTATGAATAAAATGTTCAGATATTCCCTGGTGAGCAAGCCCGAGGGCGACAGTGGCAAGGAAAAACTCCCTGAGATGGTAATAGGAAGAAACCTTGAGAGGAACCAGACTCGACAGGGAACCCATCCTCATCTGGGTGAAACAGATAGCAGGAAATGATCTGCATTTATACAGTGTTAGGTTCAGCTATAATAGTTGATGTTAATTGATGTTATAATAGTTGATGTAAAATGGAGTCCAGTAGTTATTCGAGACTCAGATAGACTTGTAGAAAGTTGCAGTCCTGAACTATCGAATTGTCAAGTCCTCAGAGAAACAGCTGACAACACCAGTCGAGGCCAGAACCATCTTCTAAGTAGATAGAATCATCCCCAGACACCAGGCGCATCCTAAAGAGACACACGGGGCATCCATGCGATGAGACCTCCAACCAGAAACCGGGCACCAGGATGGATCAGACAAGTCCGGAGGGCAGAGGGAGTCTGGATCACTGGCAGCTCAGGAACCACATGTGTAGGTCGACAGAGAGAGAGAGAGAGAAAGAGTGAAAGGGGGAGACAGGGGGAGAGAGGAAAGAGAAAGAGGGGGAGGAAGAGAAGAGGAGGAGAGATTGCAATTAGGTATGGTCACAGTCACAATGTCTAATGTGAATGTATATTTACTGTAGAGTGCAAGCAGGGACTCCGGCAGGACTAACTATGACAGCATAACTAAAAGGGAGAGCCAGAAGGAAACACAAACATGAGGGCTCCCTGAGATGTAAAGCAAACAATCACCTCACCGTCAACAAACCTGAGTGATGAAATGAGACTGAGGAAGACAGCATCTAAACATACCAGTTCACCATAATACTCTACGTCCATGAGTCCCCCAGATCTGCTCCTTTACCTTATGGCAAATCTATTTATAAAAATGCTTGGCTAAATAAATAGGTTTTGAGCCTAGACTTAAACACTGAGACTGTGTCTGAGTCCCGAAAACTATTTGGAAGACTATTCCATAATTTTGGGGCTTTGTAAGAAAAAGCTCTGCCCCCAGCTGTAGTTTTCATAATACGCGGTACTCATAAGCAGCCTGCATCCTTTGACCGAAGTAGGCATGGCGGATCGTAAGACACTAGCAGTTCGCTCAGATACTGCGGGGCGAGACCATTTAATGCCTTATATGTCAAGAGTAGTATTTTAAAATCAATGCGAAATTTCACAGGGAGCCAATGCAGTGAAGATAGGATAGGGGTGATGTGCTCATATCTTCTGGTTCTAGTGAGGACTCTCGCTACTGCGTTCTGGACTAGCTGAAGCTTGTTTATGCACCTAACTGAACAACCAGACAGTAAGGCATTACAATAGTCCAACCTAGAAGTGATAAAAGCATGAAATAGTTTTTCTGCATCGTTTAGCGACAATATATTTCTTATTTTGGCGATATTTCTGAGGTGAAAGAATGCTATCCTGGTGATATTATCTACATGAGCTTCAAATGAAAGGCTGGAATCTATAATCACGCCGAGGTCTTTTACTGTTGCACTTGACGGAACAGAAAGGCCATCTAAAGTTACGGTGTGATCTAAGATTTTACTTCTAGCTGTATGCGGTCCTATGACTAGAACTTCTGTCTTATCCGGATTAAGCAGAAGGAAGTTAATTAGCATCCAATTTCTTATGTCCTGCACACATTGCTCAACTTTAGTAAGATGGTTTTTCTCATCAGGTTTTGTTGAGACGTATAGCTGTGTGTCGTCACCATAACAATGAAAACTAATACCATGCTTACGGATTATGTTGCCCAGAGGAAGCATGTAAAGGGAAAAAAGCAGTGGGCCTAAAACTGAACCCTGCGGAACGCCAAACTCCACTAGAGAACATGCAGAATAATCACCATTTAAGTCTACATACTGATAACGATCGGTCAAATAGGATCTGAGCCAGGAGAGGGCTGTACCCTTAATTCCTACTACATTTTCTAATCTGTGAAGAAGAATAGCATGATCAATAGTGTCAAAAGCTGCACTGAGGTCGAGTAATACAAGCATAGTTACAAAACCCTGATCAGAGGCCAATAGGAGGTCATTTACTACTTTAACGAGTGCTGTTTCTGTGCTGTGATGAGGCCTAAATCCTGACTGATACAGTTCATGTATGCCATTTCTATGTAGATATGAGCATAGCTGCTCCGCTACTATCTTTTCCAGAATCTTAGAGATAAAGGGGAGGTTTGATATTGGCCTGTAATTGGACAGCTGACAGGGGTCGAGGTCAGGTTTCTTAATTATTGGTTTAATAACTGCTACTTTAAAAGATTTTGGAACATAACCAATGCTGAGTGAGGAATTAATTATTCTCAACAGCGGTTCTGTTATTACTGGTACTATCTGTTTAAGAAAATGTGTCGGTATAGGATCTAATATACAGGTTGATGAATTTGCAGAAGAGATGAGTGAAATTAGTTCATTCTCTTCAAGAGGAGTAAAGTATTCTAGGTTTGAATCTGACATGGCTAGGTTAACATCTGTATCAATTACATTGTTTGGTTTCAAAGCCTCAATTTTATGCCTGATATTCACAATTTTATTATTAAAAAAGTTCATGAAGTCCTCACTATTGCATGATGTTGTTGTGGAGATTTCTGTAGTGGTCTTATTTCTGGTTAATTTGGCTACGGTATTAAATAAAAATCTCTGATTATTTTTATTTTCTTCTATAAGAGTGGAGAGATATGTTGATCTAGCTACACTAAGAGCTTTCCTATAGTTCAGGATGCTCTCTTTCCATGCTATTTGAAATACCAACAATTTAGTTTGACGCCATTTACGCTCTAATTTCCGAGCAGTCTGTTTTAAAGTGCGCGTGTGATCGTTATACCAGGGAGCGAGTTTCTTATCTCTAATAATTTTTCTTTTAGCTGGAGCTACATTATCTAAGGTACAACGAAGGGGTCTTTTACAAAACACACTCGTTTCTTTTCAGGCCTACAATTTTTTTTTTCAATAAATACTAATAAATGCTAATACTAATTTGAATGCAAATACTAAAAATACAAATTTTAATGGAAAAATGTAATTAGATATTCTTTTTGTATTGACTTAATAATGAAGTGTTAGGGTTAACCACTAGGGAGCGCCTTGCATCAAGATAGTTTTTTGTGTTTTGTTAGTTCTGGACTACGTATCCCAGAATGCAGCTCGGTCAGGTGGTGGGAGCGCTCACCTGAACCGAGGTGGCTCATTAGTTTTGGTATAAATAGCCTGCCTTCGTTAAGCTTGTCTTGCATCTGTGTGTTTTCTCCTGGGCCTGTACTGTTACATTAAGCTGATCTGTTTTGTTAAACTGTTCTGTTGGAATTCTTGTTTGCCACACTATCTCAGTTTGGTTTGTTCATGTTTTAGAGTTATGCTTGTTTATGTTTTGTTTGTATTATATTAAAAACACCTTAAATCTTAACCTGTGCGCGTATGCTTCGCGTGCAACCCCACCACAACCGTGACATGAAGTCAGAACATGTTTAACAAAGTTTGTCCAAAAAAAAAAAAGGAACCTACAGTAGAGTTTTGCACGGTACTGTATGTCACAGCACACAATGTTCATATGGGGACACATTCATTATTTGCACATTAAGATCCAGGTGTTTTAAATAGATGCCTTTGGATGAGAAAACCAGGAAATGCTGAGCTGTGAGAGAAGCACAGCTTCAAGTGTGATCCCAATGTCATATGATGCCGGCCATGTGGGATTGGGCAAAACTGATTTACATAAGTTACATTCCTTATGAACTTGATGTCCAGGGAGAAATGAGAGAGAGACACAGACTCTGTTCATTACTGTGCAATTAATTACTGCACATCACCATCACTGCACTAACCTCATATACTGTACATATACTATAAATCAAAGTTTATCAACAGTCAAACATGGTGTTTTTGAAGAAAATATTTAGTATGTACATTGATGTATATTCTTTACTTGAGTAAAATGAATATCACTCATTTTAAATGAAAGTTAATCAACAATGGGGTGAACAAGTACTATATAATCTATATAAGTTACTATATAATCCTGTCAATGCTATAGAGAGAAGCAGACCAGATCACAAGGAAATGTGAAAACAGTATCAGAGGTGAGTGAGAGAGAACAGAAACACAATGGAACTGTTGGAAGAAAGCTCATCAGAGAAAACATATCCGTGTGGAGATCATTTTTTGTCCACTAAGCCCTATATGTATGAATAGTAGTTTTATATTTAAAAAAAAATTATTAATAAGAATTAATAAGTTAATAATTCATAAGAGTACTGAACTTATCAAATGCATTTTGAAATAAAATAATGCAAAATAAATAAAAAAGTCAATCTTAAAAAGTTTTTTCAACAGCACTGTTTTTATGTCAGAATAGACTCAAGAGCCTTTATAATTGTTACTTACTTCAAGTGAGGGACTTAACCAAATGACTTTCAAGACATATACAGTAGTTTGTTCATAACATAGTAGATAATCTGATCACATAGGTTATACTAAAAAATACTCTAAATTGTAGAATGAACCCATTTATTATACAATTTCCTCATGAAACACTTTTTTTATTTACTTAGAGAAAAATCATGATAATTAAGCAATAATGAAGCTAATTAAACTGAAGATATTTTATAAATTCTGCTATTAAAACGGCAGTAATTAAGATATATACCTCTATATCTGGGTGGTTTTCAGTCTTCTGTCATCTCTCTCCACAAAGGGAACGCATGTAAAGACCCTTATTGTCACGAACTAACCGGGATGACTAGAATGATGATCGTGCTATCTGTCACGAACAAACCGGGATGAGCAGATAGCTTTAGCAGTTAGCCCTGTAGCGTGAATGGTAAACCCAAACGCGGATAAACACGAGCGGGCAGGATAATCACGCGCTTTGTTATAAGGACTCTCACACTCAATGAGCAAAGGAAAGACACAATCTAACCCTAGTCCTATAAACACACACTCAGTCTGAAAAGATAGCCAAGAAAGTGAGTACTCACAGATACGGGAACGATTCCGAAAGGATCTGGGCATAACTCAATGACAGAGCGATGTGCGGCGCCATCTTGTTTACTTTTATGCTTTCAGGTTCGCGACCGTCTTACTTCCGGGTCCTAGTGCCGGTCGCGGCTGAGTGTGCATGACAGTACCCCCCCGTCCAGGACCGACTCCGGACGGTCCAGGGGTGGAGGATACCCGGTGACGGTAGTCCCTAATGAGCCCGGAGTCGAGGATGAAGCGAGCCGGAACCCAGGACCGCTCCTCGGGGCCGTAGCCCTCCCAGTCGACCAGATACTGGGTGCCCCTGCCCCGAGGGCGCGAGTCGAGGATCCGTCGCACGGTGTAGGCGGGACCGCCGTCAATGATTCGGGGGGGAGGAGCAGGGGGGGTGGGTGGAACCATGGGTGAGGTGGTGAATGGTTTCAGCTGTGAGGTATGGAAGACAGGATGGATCCGGAGCGCCGCAGGCAGCTGGAGCCGGTAGGTGACAGGGTTGATCCTGAGAGTTATGCGGTATGGCCCGATGAACCTTGGTGATAACTTTTTTGACTCTGTGTGCAGGTGGAGGTTTTTGGATGATAGCCACACTTTGTCACCTACGTGGTACAATCGTCCCGGAGGGTGCCGACGGCGGTGTTGGGCCACATAGTTGGCGTTGGTGCGTCGGATGGCGAGATTGGCTTGGTGCCATAGCCGCCGGCACCGGCGAACCAACTGTTGGGCCGATGGTACATCAACCTCCGGTTCTTGGTGAGTGAACATCGGAGGCTGGAAACCATAGCACACCTCAAATGGACTCAGGTTGGTGGCTGAGGAGACGTGAAGGTTGTGTGATAATTCGGCCCACTTGAGGTAGCGGGCCCAGGAGCGCTGGCGATCCGACACGAAACATCTTAGGTAGCGCTCCAGCTGTTGGTTGGTTCGCTCCGTCTGACCGTTCGTCTGCGGGTGGTAGCCAGAGGACAAACTGCAGGACGAATCGATCAGACGGCAGAAGGCCTTCCAGAACCGGGCGGTGAACTGGGGACCTCTGTCCGAGACGATGTCCTTAGGGAACCCATGCAATCGGACTACGTGTTCCAATATCAGCTCTGCTGTGGTTTTGGCTGACGGGAGTCCGGTGAGGGCCACCAGGTGCACTGCCTTGGAGAAGCGGTCCACGATGGTAAGGATGACGTCTTTTTCCTCGGAGATCGGCAGGCCCGTGATGAAGTCGACGGCAATGTGCGACCAGGGCCGACGAGGGACTGGAAGTGGTTGGAGCTCCCCCGGAGTTGGTTGGTTAGAGTCTTTGGCCCTGGCGCACACTGGGCACGCCCGGATGAACTCAGTAGCCTCCCTCCTCATCGAAGGCCACCAAAAGGCCCGTCCCACGAAGATGAGGGTTCTCCGGGTTCCCTGGTGTCCCGCGACGGGTGAAGAATGGCCCCACTGGAGGACTTCGGGCCGGAGTTGAGTGGGGACGTAGAGCCGCCCGGGCGGCACACCCGCCGGTGCGGGTTCGGTGGCCAGTGCCTGGCGGACCCTCGTTTCCATATCCCAGTGCAGGGGTGCGATGATCCGGGTGGGTGGAAGGACAGGCACGGGCTCCGCCCGGGGCGCCTCTCGCTCGTATTGACGGGAGAGGGCGTCAGCCTTGGTGTTCTTTGACCCCGGGCGGTACGAAAGATGGAAATCGTACTGTTCGAAGAATAAGGCCCACCGTGCCTGTCGTGGGTTTAGCTGTTTGAGATTGCGGATGGTGATGAGGTTCTGATGATCCGTCCAGACAATGAATGGCTCACTGGCACCCTGGAGCCAGTGACGCCACTCCTCCAAGGCCCACTTTATGCCCAACAGTTCACGGTCCCCTACTCCGTATCGCTGCTGAGTGGGGTTAAATTTTTTGGAGTAAAAGCCACAGGGGTGTAGCTTTTGGTCTGGACCTCGTTGTGAGAGAACAGCGCCGGCGCCCACTTCCGACGCGTCCACCTCCACAACAAACGGTTGGCTGGCATCCGGGTGGAGGAGAATCGGGGCGGTGGTGAACAGGTGACAGAGTCGGTGGAAAGCTGAGATGGCGTTAGGGTTGAGTTGGAAGGAATGGTTGGAGAGCCTGGTAAGTGCAGTGAGTGGTGCTGCAACTGTACTGTAGCCCCGGATAAAGCGACGATAAAAGTTCGCAAACCCGAGAAAGCGTTGGAGCTGTTTGAGTGTCCTGGGTAGGGGCCAGTGACGTACAACCTCCAGCTTCTGCGGGTCCATGGCCACACCCTGGGGCGAGATAACAAAACCCAGGAACGTGGTGGAGTGCTCGTGAAAAGCACACTTCTCCAACTTACAGTACAGCTGGTGGGCGAGCAATCTCTTTAGGACAGCCCGAACATGTTTTGTGTGTTCCTCGGGGGTGCGTGAGTATATTAAAATGTCATCTAGGTAGACGAACACCCATCGGCCTAGCATGTCCCGGAGAACATCGTTGATGAAACACTGGAAGGCCGAGGGTGCGTTGCAGAGACCAAATGGAATGACCAGGCTCTCATAGTGTCCGGTGGGGGTGATGAAGGCCGTCTTCCACTCATCACCCTCTCTGATGCGCACCAAGTTGTAGGCGCTCCGGAGGTCCAACTTAGTGAACATGGTGGCACCAGAGAGGGCGTCCAGGGCTGAGTTGGTAAGAGGCAAAGGATGACGATTTCTGATGGTAATCTTGTTAAGCCCCCGATAGTCGACACACGGACGAAGTTCGCCCCCTTTTTTCTTCACAAAGAAGAACCCCGCGGCAGCCGGCGAGGAAGAGGGTCTGATGGTGCCATTTCGCAGGGCGCTGGCGACGTACTCCTCCATAGCCTGGGTCTCGCTGGTAGAAAGGGAGTAGAGGTGGCCGCGGGGGGGGCTGGAGCCTGGCTGGAGTTCGATGGCTAGGTCGTAAGGTCGGTGAGGTGGTAGATGGCTGGCCCGGCGTTTGCAAAACACCTCAGCCAGGTCTCGATATGGTGGTGGGAGGGCGTGGATGTCGACGTCGGGGGCCTCGGACTCCCTGGAACACGTCCCAGCCTGGGCCTGTAGGCATAAGTCGGTGCAGGTCGGCCCCCATTGAAGGATTCGGTTCTGAGACCAGGATATGAGTGGGTCGTGCTGTAAGAGCCAGGGGTAGCCGAGGATGATGGGTGGAGACGAGATGGGTGTAAGGTGAAATTGGATAGACTCCTGATGTTGGCCGAGGATGAGAGTGATGGGTGAGGTCTGCTGGGTGATGGGGCTGGATGAGAGGGGCCGCCCGTCGACTGAGGTGATTTTCACTGGCTGGGATAACGCCTCTATCTTTACCCCCAATCCTCTGGCATACGTTGAGTCAATGAAGTTACCCGCGGCACCAGAATCGATGAACGCGGCACTTCTGACCCGTTTGTGGCCAAGCTGGAGGGTTACCTGGACCGTGAGTCGAGTCTCGGCGTTGTCGGTGGTCGCGGAGAGATGGATGATACCCGGGGAGTCTCTCCTCTCTCTCACCGGGTTTGGGCGTTTCCCGGACGGGACGGGCAGGTCGCTCGATGGTGCGCGGCTGATCCGCAGTAAGCGCACAGTCCCTCGCGGTAACGTCTCTCGCGTTCCGCCACGGTCAGGGAGGCGCGCCCTAGCTGCATGGGTTCCCCGGCTCCGGTGTCAACCACGGCAGGGGGTGGAGATCCGACACGTCCAGGGAGAGCGGTGGTGACGGTGGTTGGTGGTCTTGGTGCAATGTAGGCGTACGTGGGTGGTGGCGGCAGGGTTCGAGGTGCTGGCCTCGGACGGGATAGGAGGCGCTGGTCGATCCGGAGGGCTAGTTGGATTAGCCCCTCCAGTGTGGCTGGGAGCTCTCGTCCGGCTAGCTCGTCTTTGATTCGATTAGCCAGCCCCTCGAAGTAGGACGTCCGGAGGGCTGCGTCTCCCCAGGAGGTTTGGATGGCGAGTGTCCGGAACTCGGCGGTGTATTTACTCACGGACAGTCCTCCCTGCCGCAGGTGGTAGAGCTTTGTGTCGGTCTCCACCTCGCCCGCAGGATGTTCAAAGGTTAACTTGAGCTGGTGGGTGAATTCATTGTAGGAGTGCGCGGTGTCTGTGTCTGCGCGCAGGACTGCCGTGGCCCACTCTGCTGCCTGCCCTGATAGCAACGAGACGAGGAGTGCAATGCGCAGCCGGTCGGTGGAGTACTTGGTGGGATTGAACTCAAACACCAGTTCCAGCGATGTTAAAAACACACTGCATTTCCCATCCGTGCCATCCCATTTATCTGGAAGAGCTAAAAAAACGTCAGAAGGGGGGGGGGTGCGGCGCCGCAACCGCCGCGGCGGGCGGGCAGCTAGCCAGCCCACCAACCGCCTCCCGGAGGCTCGCGTTCTCCTGCCTAAGCTCCGCGACCTCGCGGCGCAAGGCCGCGATGTCTTGGACACTGCGGCGCAGAGAACCGAGCTCCGCGGTTAGCGTATTGATGAGCAAAGCATGCTGGTCAACCACATCGCGGAGGCGGGCGTAATCCGCTGGGTTTACTGCTCGTGGCTCTGTCATTCTGTCACGAACTAACCGGGATGACTAGAATGATGATCGTGCTATCTGTCACGAACAAACCGGGATGAGCAGATAGCTTTAGCAGTTAGCCCTGTAGCGTGAATGGTAAACCCAAACGCGGATAAACACGAGCGGGCAGGATAATCACGCGCTTTGTTATAAGGACTCTCACACTCAATGAGCAAAGGAAAGACACAATCTAACCCTAGTCCTATAAACACACACTCAGTCTGAAAAGATAGCCAAGAAAGTGAGTACTCACAGATACGGGAACGATTCCGAAAGGATCTGGGCATAACTCAATGACAGAGCGATGTGCGGCGCCATCTTGTTTACTTTTATGCTTTCAGGTTCGCGACCGTCTTACTTCCGGGTCCTAGTGCCGGTCGCGGCTGAGTGTGCATGACACTTATAAGTCACAGTAAGCTTTATAGTCAGTGAAATCTCCTCCTCCTTAGTCCTTCTGCCCCCACACACTCATACTGCAGTTTAAAAGGATCAAATCTTAAAAAAAAACACTCTTCACTGAGCTGAAAGAGGATAAACTACTTACTATACATGGTAAGATTTCATTCTTAATCTCTAGTAAACCGCACAGAGTTGTTCTGTGACTAGATGACTTTTATCATAATGTTAATACTGTTTATAATAGACTGTAAAAGTCTATTTTTGTTTCTCCTTATATTTGTATATTAAAATCATTTACATCTGATATACACATTATGAATGTGTTTTATAGAATCTATACTGATCAGTTTTGTATGGTCTGTATAAGTCATTCTATAATTTGGGGGAAAATAAAAACATTTATAAAGTATATATACTTTTTTTCCCAATAGAATAAATTGTGGTTCAAGTTAATATCTGTTAATTGCAACGCTTATGCATTAACAGTGTCATATGGCATTATGTTTTGTTTTTCAAAAATACATGTGATATGTTCACCACTGTCATTAGAGACAGGACTGATGTTTTCTGTGCTGTGCTTTCCTCCAACAGTTTCAATTTGCTTCTTTTCTCTCTTACTCATCTCAGCCACTGGTTTCCCTTATCCTTCTGATCTGAGCTTGTGGTCTGCTTGTCTGTAACTCATTGTCAGGATTATATAGTAACTCCTCTTGTTCACCATATTTTTGATTAACTTTCATTTAAAATGAGTGATACTGTATTCATTTTATTTAAGTACATAATATACATCGACGTACATGTTAAATATTTTCTTCAAAAAACACCATGTTTGTCTTAATAATGGAGTGCATTCTATTATATCACACAACGATTAAGTGCATTCTATGTGTCATTTAGTTCCTAAATAATGACTGATTATTTTTCCCATACATACACTCACTCACTCATTGTCTATATCGCTTTATCTTGTATTCATGGTCACAGGGGGCCAAGGGCTTAGGGCACGAGGTGGGCTACACCCTGGACAGGGTTCCATCCATCGCAGGGCACACACACATACACTCACTACGGGCAATTTGGGAACGTCAATTAGCCTAATCTGCAAGTCCTTTTACTGTGAAAGTAAACCAGAGTATCCGGAGTAAACCTACCAAGCACAGGGAGAACATGCAAACTTTATGCACACAGAGTTTAACTTTATGTGCATATATATACACACACACACACATATATATATATATAAACACATAAATACACTGTATCTATCTCCCTCTTTTTGTCCATATACACTCAAAATACATGCTGAGGCACAGCTTGAGATCTGGGTCCATACACCATGGTGTGCATGCACAATAGTCTGCTTGTCTTAGTTGTTGAAATACAGTACATGCAGCTAGCCATATATTCGTTCCTAAAACAAGAATCGTGATTAAGCATGATAAAATTCAATTCAAATTTCAATTCAAAATAAAACAATGGGACTGATGTAACCTAACTTACCTAACCTAACTAACCTAGCTTTCACATGTGTTGAATACAACCACAATGTATTCCATAAAAGTAAAAGAGGAAGTAGTTCACAATTTTATAACATGTACAATTTTATTATACATTTTCTCATTTTATTTCTGAATATGTTTTAATAGTGAGCTTTTTAATGTGATTGTGATTCATCTTTGTGTTTTTAGAGATGTGCTGAAGAACACAGCTAAGGCTGTTATTGTTCCATTAAGAGATGGCTTCTCCTCCCTGAACAGAGTCTATGAGGGTCTCATGGGAGATGTAGATCCTGTTACTGGTCAAAGCTTTAACTATGACTACATCAGAGAGCAGATAGTGCAGGCTCATCAACACCTGCAGATGTCTGAACAGGTGGTTAGTTCAGGCTTAGAGAGTCTGGATGAAAGCTTAGAGAGACTTGTACAAAATGAGGGAAAACTGGAACACAAGATGAAAACTACACAAGAAACCTTAGAGAGCTTGAGGTTGAAGCAAGAATCTAAAGAAAAGTTACTTATCGATTCTCAGGGAGCTCTGGCATTGGCCAGGGAAAATCTGAATTCATCGAAACAGATACTTGAGGAACAAGAAGCCAGGAAATACACTGCTGAAGTCATCACAGGTGTTGGGGCAGCAGTGTCATTTATACCAGTGATCGGATGGATTGCAGGTGTGTTTTGCAGCATAGTAATGATACAAATATTGATAGAACTGATCCATATGAATGAAGTACTGTATAATTACAAGACAGTAACTGTGGATGGCCTGTATGTTTCATCATTTGTAAAAATAAAATACCTTGACATGATTATTAATTCCTTCAATTAAAAGCTCACTAGGACAGCATTCTTTCATCTCATAAATATTGCCAAGATAAGGAATATACTGTATAGTTACTATATGAAAATAATTCATACTTCTGTTACCTCAAGAACTGATGTAAAGTCCACTGTAATATAATATACCTCATTTCCACTACACTGGTGCTGGTGCCAGGTCCTGGTTCTGTTGCTCGGCCGACTGGGAACCACCGAGAACTGGCCTGCATTTACACTAGACAGGAGCTCAGCGGGAGCTGCCTGATAATACGTCACAGGCCACGCCCACTAAACAGAAACAAACATGGCCAAAGTCAGTTTACTGGTTATTCTCCAAACTATGAAAATGCATTTCAGTATGCAAATGCAGCTTATTCGACGTGTTATAACCACTGAAAGAGATCGCCATAGACAACTAGCTTATTCACTATTCACCAGTTGTTCGTACTGTATATGAAGCCTGTGACTATTAGTTCTTCTCTTATTTCCTCATACACTTTTTTTCCTTAAAACATTTTCCAATTTCTGCTGAATCTCGGCGGATGTCGAAATTGCTATAAGCGCTTTTGTTAGAAGATATAAACACATCACCCCTATCTTATCCACACTGCCTTGACTCCCTGTAAAAAATTTTATACACTACCATTGACCTTTAAAGCACCAAATGGTCTTGTGCCACAGTACTTGAGTGAACTGCTTGTGCTTTATGATATGTCATGCTTACTTGGGTCAAATGGTGTAACCAGTATTTTGATACCTTGCATAATAAATACAGCAGGAGCAAGCTATTTCTCTTCTAAAGCTCCACAGTTGTGGAGTAGCCTTTTGATTAGAGTTTGGATTCAGTCTCAGTGTTTAATTCTAGGGTAAAAATTATCTTTGTCCTTGGATAGCCTTGAGGTTGTCCACTGCTAAGAACAGTTTTGAACTTAAGTCTCCATCACTGAATAGTTGATTAAGTTCACAGTGTACCTGTATTCCAAAAGGATAATCAATTTGGAAATTCTCATTGTCATATTGTCAATTGCTTTTAAGTTTCTGTTTAAATAAGGTATAAGAGGGAAATGATTTCTAATCAAATAACCAATGATTTATAACCTAATTCTACTATCTGGTGTCCAGTTTCTCTAAAGTTTATTCCTTTTGTTGTCACAAGTAGTTGTGAGTTTATCTTGCTCATTAGGCAAAAATCAAAACATCTAAAATGTATATTTCTCATTGAAATTTGCAGTTAATTCAAAACGAATTTATTTATTTTGTTATACCCACTTCATGTGTAAATGTTACTTATTTCTATTTGATATGATTCTTTTCATTCAGGTCCTGCCATGATGATTGGTGGCGCAATTGAACTAAGTAATGCAAAACAGGCTGTCGAGGAGGCTGAAGAAGAGGTGAGAAAGTCTGATTATGAAGTGGAAAAATACAAAGATAAAGTATCTAAGTACAAGTCCAAGATCTCTCGGACCAAACGTAATATCACTCAGAATGATGAGAAGCTGAAGCAGACACGTGAAAGAATCCAGAAGGTGAAGCAGCAGATCGAGGATGTTGGTGATTTCCAGATGAAAGTGAGAAGTGCCGTCCGCCTTCTTAGTGTCCTAAGTGGGAGAGCGAGCGTGGCTGAACATCAAACTCGCAGATTCATCATCCAGGAGCTTGTGCTGAAGGTGATGGAGGATGTAATGAAGGCCACAAACGAAATCACAGGAAATGAGCTTCTGTACAACAAGGACATGTCAAGACTCATCAGTCAAATGAGTGAGAACAGCCAACGTCTTGCAGCTATCTGTGACTCAGAGGAACAACCTGAGGAACAGATAATGACAAACATTTATTCTTGATTACATGCATTAGTGGTAAACAAAAAATATCAAATTCGATTTCTACTAGGTGCTCAAATGTCATGTCCTCTACTCTGTCCCATATTATATATATATATTTTATATATTATATTAAATAATAATATAATTATTTTTTGTCAGAAAAGTAAAAAAAAATATTTTAAAAAAGACCTCTAAATTAAGTTTATTTTCCTTATATAGTTTGCTGTAGTTATTCATTTATTTGGCTAGTATAATGGTCAAAACGTCCCAAAAACTGTGTAGTTGTGAGATTGTCCTATCTGCTTCCTTTTGCACTTTCTCCGGATGCCTTAATGAAGGACACAGACTCAATTTGTACACTACCAAAGACACTCCAACCAGATCAGGCACTTCTTAAAATGTGTGTTTTACTCAGTAGTCCTTGTTTATTAATCTTTTGTACTTGTATTATCCAGTTAACAAATTGTTCTTTGTTTTAGTTGTACAGTTCATCACATTGCTTTAATAAATTACTTACATATTTCCAGGCCAAAAGGTTTTCAGAAAAATCATATTATTGTTCTGCATCAAGCAAATAAAAAAATTGAAGATTGACAAAATTACTGGAATTTGGTTAATTTAATTCAATTCTCTTCTATTTCAATTTTATTGAACTTTTAACCATTTTCATTAGTTAAAAAATATAGAAAAAAATTCAATATTAGTTATAGTTATATATTAGCATAACAAATTTGTCTCTGATGAGCAAGCCGAGTGTGATACTAGCAAGGAAAAACTCCCTAAGATGACAATAGGAAATCTTGATATGAACTACACTAAACAGGGAATCCATCCCCATTTGGGTAATATCAGATAGATATTGCAGGGATTGATTTGCAGTCATACTCGTTGCTCTAAGGCAGAAGGTTCAGTATAATAGGAAAGGTGTTTGTTACTTTGAAAACCACATTTGTTTTTTGGACACTTGGGTATAAGTTGTTTGGTTTCACAAACCATCAGAGACAAACTTCCTGCATCCGATGAGTGGAACCAACCAACCAGAACACATAGGGCCACCCTCAGCAGCAAGCCAGAGACCTCCATGTGACGAGAATTAGAAGCAGGGTACCAGGATGTGTCAAACAGGTGTGGAGGTCAAAAGGTCAAGATCGCTGATGAATCAGGAATGCTATGTGAAGTGCAACAGAGAGAGAGGGGGGATGGGAGGTATGATACTCACAATATTAAAATTGATAGGGTAAAAGTATATTTAATGTCATAGTGCAAGCAGGGACCGTCTTAGGCGTCTCACAGTGCGGACATGGCGATTTATTGCCCTATAGCCACATCAGCAGTCCTCATGCCTCCCTGCAGCATGCCTAATGCACGTTCATGCAGATGAGCAGGGGCCCTGGGCATCTTTCTTTGGGTGTTTTTCACAGTCGGTAGACAAGTCTCTTTAGTGTCCTGCGTTTTTACAACTGTGACCTTAAATGCCTACTTTCTGTAAGCTGTTAAGGTCTTAACGACCATTCAATTCAATTCAGTTTTATTTGTAAAGCGCTTTTAACAATTGACATTGTCTCAAAACAGCTTTACACAATCAAAAGAATTATTTAAGTTTGTATGGAATGTGTATGAATCAAAATGTTCAGATAGTCCCTGGTGAGCAAGAACGAGGGCGACAGTGGCAAGGAAAAACTCCCTGAGAAGGTAATAGGAAGAAACCTTGAGAGGAACCAGACTCAACAGGGAACCCATCCTCATCTGGGTGAAGCAGATAGCAGGAAATTATCTGCATTTATACAGTGTTAAGTTTTAGGTTCAGCTATAATAGTTGACGTAAAATGGAGTCCAGTAGTTATTGGAGACTCAGATAGAAGTTCCAGTCCTGAACTATCGAATTGTCAAGTCCTCAGAGAAACAGCTGACAACACCAGTCGAGGCCAGAACCATCATCTAAGTAGATAGAATCATCCCCAGACACCAGACGCATCCCAAAGAGACACACGGGGCATCCATGCGACGAGACCTCCAACCAGAAACGGGGCACCAGGATGGATCAGACAGGTCCGGAGGACAGAGGGAGTCTGGATCACTGGCAGCTCAGGAACGACATGTGTAGCTCGACAGAGAGAAAGAGAGAAAGGGGGAGACAGGGGGAGAGAGGAAAGAGAAAGAGGGGGAGAAAGAGAAGAGGAGGAGAGATGGCAATTAGGCATGGTCACAGTCACAATGTATAATGTGAATGTATATTTACTGTAGAGTACAAGCAGGGACTCCGGCAGGACTAACTACTGTATGACAGCATAACTAAAAGGGACAGCCAGAAGGAAACACAAACATGAGGGCTCCCTGAGATGTAAAGCAAACAATCACCTCACCGTCAACAAACCTGAGTGATCAAATGAGACTGAGGAAGACAGCATCTAAACATACCAGTTCACCATAATACTCTATGTCCATGAGTCCCCCAGATCTGCTCCTTTACCTCATGGCAAATCGATTTATAAAGATGCTTGGCTAAATAAATAGGTTTTGAGCCTATACTTAAACACTGAGACTGTGTCTGAGTCCCGAACACTATTTGGAAGACTATTCCATAATTTTGGGGCTTTGTAAGAAAAAGCTCTGCCCCCAGCTGTAGTTTTCATAATACGCGGTACTGACAAGCAGCCTGCATCCTTTGACCGAAGTAGGCGTGGCGGATCGTAAAACACTAGCAGTTCACTCAGATACTGCGGCACAAGACCATTTAATGCTTTATATGTCAAGAGTAGTATTTTAAAATCAATGCGAAATTTCACAGGGAGCCAATGTAGTGAAGATAGGATAGGGGTGATGTGCTCATATCTTCTGGTTCTAGTGAGGACTCTCGCTGCTGCATTCTGGACTAGCTGAAGCTTGTTTATGCACCTAACTGAACAACCAGACAGTAAGGCATTACAATAGTCCAACCTAGAAGTGATAAAAGCATGAACTAGTTTTTCTGCATTGTTTAGCGACAATATATTTCTTATCTTCGCAATATTTCTGAGGTGAAAGAATGCTATCCTGGTGATATTATCTACATGAGCTTCAAATGAAAGGCTGGAATCTATAATCACGCCGAGGGCTTTTACTGTTGCACTTGATGGAACAGAAAGGCCATCTAAAGTTACGGTGTGATCTAAGATTTTACTTCTAGTCTTATTCGTCTTCTGTCTTATTCGGATTAAGCAGAAGGAAGTTAAATAGCATCCAATTTCTTATGTCCTGCACACATTGCTCAACTTTAGTAAGATGGTTTTTCTCATCAGGTTTTGTTGAGACGTATAGCTGTGTGTCATCAGCATAACAATGAAAACTAATACCATGCTTACGGATTATGTTGCCCCGAGGAAGCATGTAAAGGGAAAAAAGCAGTGGGCCTAAAACTGAACCCTGCGGAACGCCAAACTCATGCAGAGTTCTCCAAAGAGAACATGCAGAATAATCACCATTCCACAGGTGCATGTTAATTAATTGATTATGGTTAATTGAACATGCATCGAAAACATTGTTTAAACCCTTCACAATGACGATCTGTAAAGTTAATTCGACAACATTATTGTTGAAATACACAGTCCTGAAAAAATTTATTTTTTTGCTGAGTACTATATATACACACTATCAGACGTGTCAAGTAACGAAGCACAAATACTTCGTTACCTTACTTAAGTAGAAATTTTGTGTATCTATACTTTACTGGAGTAATTATTTTTCAGCCGACTTTTTACTTCTACTCCTTAAATTTTTAAGCAATTATCTGTACTTTCTACTCCTTACATTTTAAAAATAGCCTCGTTACTCTATTTTTATGATCAGACCGCGACGCAACCACCATCCCCACCTCCTCCGGTCACATAATGAGAACGCGCACATTCCCATCCCCCCGCCCCTCCTCCCCCCCCCCCCCCCCCCCCTCCGTCGCATGATGAGAACGTGAACAATCCTCCCCATATATATATATATATATATATATATATATATATTGAAAAAGGTTGTCTTTGTCTTTTGGCATTGGCCCCACACCTGTACACAATGATACATGCAAAACACAAAATGAGGTGTGTCTATCACTCCAATACAATTGCCTCCCTATCCCAAAAATGTCTGAAGTGAAACAAACACTGTATGTATGTGTTACAATATTGGATTTATTTGTTTTTTGTGTCTGGTTATGCTGGCTTTGTCTCTGCTATGTCTCTGCTGGTGGTGGGATAGCGTGTGTCTCCCCTTGTTTCAGGTTCCACCCTCTTCCACTAAGTCTCTCACAATATCCTTAACGTACTGTGAGTAGTGTATATATTTGTGTAATGATAAATTTTTTTGATGATCTCTATCAAGTACATGTGAAAAACATGAAAAAAAAATCAGTAAGATTACATAAAAGAAAAAAACACAGGACTTTATTTTTCAGCCATTTTGATGTAGATTTGTTCGAGTGCATGAATGAATTTTGACCAAGCTTTAGCTGTCAGAAAGATGGCAACACATTTGCCTCTAGAATACTCTGGTATACAGTGCTGTAAATGGCTGCAAGGTGCCCAAGTCACGTGGCTGCAAGACATTGCCCTTCCTTCAGCATTCTGCTGAAATGCTGTTTGGTTTTTCACCAAACAAAGTGCTGGGCATTAAGGCCAAACAACTGCACTTTAGTTTCATCTGTCCAAAGGACAGCCTTGTTTGTTCAGATACAATTTTTTGAACCTCAGTCATATACTTTTTAGCCAAAAGAGGCTTTCTCCTGACAACCATTTTCTGCATGATTTCATGGTCTGACCTTCAGGTAAATGTGCTTGACTTGACTTGACTCTGATGTCCACTCCTGGGAAAATTGGCGACTGTCTTAAATGCTTTTCACTTGTGAAAAAAATTATTTCTTAGAATGTTAATTGACCTTCCAATTGTTGGGAAATAGTTTTATAACATATGTAGATGCGGTTGGCTTATTTCACTAGTTTTGACGCGTAGCTAATGTCTTAAAGTTTCACTCACATGACAGAAGTCCGATCTCTTTGTCTTTTGTCGTTTATTTGTCAGCATCAAAGAATCAACACTTCATACAGTCGTCTTGAGTAAATCCACTGTTATTACAGACACCAGTTGCTGCATCTTGCAAATCTCTGAGTTTTACAACAACCTGTTTGCTGTATCTTGTAGGTTACAATCTTGGCTTGGGTATCTAACAACACTCTTGTTGTTTCTTACTTTCCCAGCTTATGTTAGCTTACGGTTACAACAACCTCGTTGCTGTATTTTACATTTCTAGCTTACCGGGAGCTCTCACTAGCTAACGGTTACAACAACCTCGTTGCTGTATTTAGCATTTCAAGCTTACCGGGAGCTCTCACTAGCTGACGGTCTAAAGCTTGTGTTTCCGTAGCCTTCCAAATCTATACTGAGCTTTCTAGCATATCACAGTCACACAAATGCATGTAATAGTAGAATGACATCACAGACCAACCTACGATTATCAACTTATGATGCATAACTAAGAAATTTAAAGCTTATGGCTTATGTAACAAACTTAATGCTTAATGCTTTACTAATGAATAGAACAAGGTAGAATAAATGAAATAACATCAAGTAAAATAAAATAAAATAAACACAACAACAAATTCATAAAAAGTGCGATATGGCACTTACAACATATATAACACAGTTTTATATAATATTCAACTATAAAAAAAAGAAGTTATTTTTTGCAGGTTGTTTATATTGTTGGTTATTCTCTTCATCCATATCCTTACTTTATCCTGTGTTCATACACTTCACACATACACATGTATTTCCCTGTTAGGTGATCTTTCGATCTCAACAGCCCACACACACATGAGTTGATATTCTCAGCCACAGATGACATTATTTTAAAAGAATGTTAAAAAAAAAAAGCTCCACTGACACTTGACAAAAAATTATTTTTGTCTACAGTCTCAAATCCACACCACAACCCTTATTTACTAAGCTTATCTACATTCTGGTCACAATCATTTGTTTTCAGAGGTCAGGGATTACGGTGTTCGACTACTGTTTAGAAAGTCCTAGGTTCAAACCCCAAGTTGCCACTGTTGGGCCAGATGTAATGAGATAAAAATGTAAGTTGCTCTGGATACGGTGATCTGCCAAATGCCTAAATGGAATGAATGCATTTAGATTAAAGTATGAATATTGTATATAAAACAGTCATATAACACAGAATCAGGTATAACTTGTGTTGCACAGATAAGGATCACTCTTCACTAGATATGAGAAGAAGGAATTAACACACATCATTTCGACAAAACCAGAAAAACGACCAACAAAAAAACACCATACTTTTTAAAAGAAAGTATCATTTAAAAACTGCATTTATTTACTCGGGTTATTTTTGTATAATATTAAAATATGTATGATGATCTGATGTGATTAAGGAACAGACAGAAAAATAAAGGAGGAGGATATTTTTTAATTTTATCACACAATGTCTATGCATTCTGTTTGCCTATTTCATTTCTAAGTTCCCTTCATAAACTCCTCACATTCTAAAGTGTGAAATAACTTTATTGACCATAAATCCTACCAGATTCTTGTGAGATACACACTAAGCTCACATGTTCCTCCATTGCCTCCAACACTAAATGAAACACTAGATTGGCTCTCTAAGACTATTGTTTTCATTAAAATGGTTTACCAGGTGTTAAAGTGAGATATATATTCTTTTTTTATTCATTAAAACAGTAGCCACACTTCAATATTAAACTACTGTCTTGTATGTTAAAATAATATACCAAAGCAACCCATATAGCACTGCTTTGTTGGCCCAATGTAAGCAAAATTTTGGTAACCTTTTGTCAGTGCTCCAACATAAGGCCAAGTTGGGCAAACAGCAGTGCATTGGTTGGCCGAACATAATTTTGTCTGTTGGCACACTGTTGGCCTATTAGTGGGGCCAAAGATAGGTTGATCCAACAATGGTTAAGTAGATAATGGTAAGATTGAAAATAGAAAAATAGTAAATAAATAATATTGCATTAGCTTTCTAAAAAAAAATAAAACTGTGCTGTACTCAATTTTTATGGTGAAACATTTTTACACTTAAAAATATTAATATAAATCTAAAAATCATGTAAAATATACTTCATGAATTGAGTACAAGTCAATAAAAAAATTAAGATCTGAATAACTCTTAGTACAATGATGTACAAAAGTGAGTAATTGTAATGAATATCAGGGGTTAATGCAATGGTTACCCTGAGTGAAAATTAGTAAAATAATTGAGTAGATATGATTGAAATGGAAAGTAGAAGAAACTGAAAATTAGATTATTTAACAAACAAATGTGCTACATTTACTAAATATTTTAAATGAATTTATTTCATACTGGTCCATCACAGAATTAATGTTACACTTATTTTTTTTTATACAATATATTTAGCTTTCAATCAAGGGTTTTTATTTTATTTTATTTATGTCAATGCATCTAATGATATCAAATAGATACTTTATCTTCGTATTTTTCCACTTCATAATCAGACTTTCTCACCTCCTCTTCAGCCTCCTCAACAGCCTGTTTTGCTTGACTTAGTTCAATTGCACCACCAATCAACATGGCAGAACCTGAATCACAAAACAGTTTTATAGAAATAAACAAAATTCCAAACATGAACTTAAAATGTTTTCTTTTTTGCCTAAAGAGCAAGCCAGAGGGGATGGTGGCAAGGAAAAAATATCAGAAATAAATCTTTAGAGGAATAAGACAACATACACTAGAATCGAATAGTGTGATTTATTTTTAATATATTATAAATTATCTCCATTATAGACTTGTATATGACATAGGTAAAATGCGATATATTTATTTAAACTGGAACTTATGATTAATTTATGAGATTGAACATTAGATTAATTTCTAAAGCAATTAATAATTATTTTAATTTTAACAAGGTGTCAACTGTAATCAACTGTACAGTGATGGAGGGTAAAGTGCAAAACTGTTCTTAGCAGTAGAAGTCTCAAAGCTTTCAGACACTAATACTGTGTCTGGTTCACATACACTGATTAGAGGGCTACTTGATACTGTAAGTTTGGCTTTGTAAAATAAACCTTTATCCCCTGCTGTAGTCTTCATTATACTAGATATCAACAAAGAGTCTGCACCCTTTGATCAAAGTAGGCATTACAGACGCTAGCAGTTTAGTCAAGTACTGTGATATGAGACCATTTAGTGTTTTATATGTCAATAGTAATATTTTTAAATGCAGTGTGGATAAGATTGAGGTGATGTGCTTATATCTTCTGGTTTTAGTGAGGCTGCAGTCTGAACTAAGTGGAGCTTGTTTATGCACCTAGTGTAACGTTCAGACAGTAAGGCATTAAATAACCCAACCTTGAGGTAACAAAAGCATGAGCATGTAGTAATATAATATTTTTTATCTTGGAATTATTTCTGAGTTGGAATAATGCTATTCTGGTAATTGTATCTACGTGAGCTTCAAATGAAAGACGGAACTATATAATCACACCAAGTTCTTATATTTTACATGATGAAACAGAAAGGCCTTTGAGTTACTGTGTATGAATCAGTTTTGTTTGGTCATTATATATACACATCTCACCTGCAATCCATCCAATCACTGGTATAATTAACAGCCCCGCCCCAACGCCTGTGATGACTTGAGCATTGTATTGCCTGGCTTCTTGTTCCTCAAGTGTCTGTTTTGATGAATTCAAGTTATCCCTGGCCACTTCCAGAGCTCCCTGAGATTCACTAAGTAACTTTTCATTGGATTCCTGCTTTATTCTCAAGCTCTCTAAGGTTTCTTTCATAGTTTTCATCTTGCGCTCAAGTTTTCCAGCATTTTGTACAAGTCTTTCTAAGCTTTCATCCAGACTCTCTAAGCCTGAACTAACCACCTGTTCTGATCTCTGCAGGTGCTGATGAGTCTGCACTATCTGCTCCCTGATGTAGTCATAGTTGGAGCTTTGACCAGTAACAGAATCTACATGTCCCATATAGAGACCCTCATACACTCTGTTCAGGGAGGAGACACCATCTCTTAATGGAATAATAACAGCCTTAGCTGTGTCCTTCAGTATAGCTCTGCAGAGACAAAGAGAAATCATAACCACATAAAACTGGTCACTGTTAAAACATATTCAGTCATAACATGAGTAAATGTATAATAAAATTGTAAATTGTTAACAAATGTAAAACAGCATTTATTTCACATTGCTGTTGTATTCAGCACATGTGAATGCTCTAGAGTGCAGAGGTTTTGTACTTACTCTGGGGCTCTATTTCTGCAAAATAAGACACAACAGTGGTTTTGGATACGCTGTAGAACAGAGTACATAAACTGCATAAGAGTCATTCTATAATTTGAGGTCATTTCCATGTATATTGATGATGATTACTCATCAGACGTATCATATAAGTGGAAAGGATGCTATAATATTCCGCAAATGCTATGCACCCAATGCTTCATTTTGCTAAAAATCTCTCTTATTTTACCAAACTCAAAGATTTCTGCTATGTCCATGTTTTCTGTTTGTTTTTGTGGTAAACTGCATTGGTTTGACATTTTAATAAAATTAATTCTTGTTGTTCATTTCCTGTTTATAGAAGCTTGAAACTATTGCTTTGAAACTAATACTCTCTTTACTTTTATAAAAAAAAAAAATGTAGTACAATATTTTTTATGATGCACAAAATGTTTGTGTTATATCATAACATGCTTTAATCATCATGAATGGATATAGAATGTACATTCCAAACAAACCTAACATCCAGGAATGAGAGTGGAAAAGACACAGACTAACACAGAAGTGAAAACAGTGGCAGAGATTAGTGAGAGAGAGAATAGGAGTAAAAGGGAGAATTGACCACAGAGAAAACATCTGCTAATGGAAAAGTGTGGAGATAATTATTTATCCACCATGTCCTCATCAACTATGTTATACCCCATGTTTTACCTTTAAAGTAACTAAGATTCTTCTTCTGATAACCTGTAAAATTTACTGTAGATCTACACTAGTGGGAGGTTTGCATGACATTTTTTAAAACTATTAAAATGATCTGTAAGCGGGTTTTATAATTACAAATGTTCCTGTTATTAATGACATTGCTGAACATGTGTGGGAAAATAAAAAAACTGGTTTTCGCAAAATACACAGCCCTTAAAAGTGTGTTTTATTTTATGGCAGGATTTATATAAATGATTGTAATAACATCTTGTCTGAGTAGTAAAAATCATCATTTCCCTTGAAAACAAAAGTTTACATTTAAGCTTTGCAACTATCAGATAAGTTAAAGTGAAAAATAAATGATACAATTTATTCTGTTGAGAAATTGCTGTTCTTGTATTGTTTTTATATTTTTATTGATTTGAAATGTACCCCAATTTATAAACACCAGACAATTAGTCAATAAATATGTATAGTATAAAATGCATGCCAAGTTCATATCAGATTTTAATCAAAACATCATGACATAAAAGTATACCTTGAACAGAATTAACACTATGAGAATGGTAACATGACATCAGATCACACATTTACAGAAAAACTTCACTAGAGAGTAGGAGTAAAATCTTACCATTTATAGTAAGTAATTTATCCTCTTTCAGCTCAGTGAAGAATGTTTTTTTAATGGTTAGCTCCTTTTAAACTGTAGTATGAGTGTGTAAGGGCAGAAGTACTAAAGGGGTGGAGATTTATCTGGCTATAAAGCTCACTAAGTTTTGTGGGTCTTTCCCTGTCCTCCCTTTGTGCTGAGAGAGCTGACAGAAGACCTCGTCCTCATCTTTACTGAGAACGACCCAGATATCAAGGTAGAACCTTTGTTGTAAAACTAAATGCGTACCGCATAATATTTCATTAAGTATCACTGCTGTTTCAGTAGCACAATTTATACAACCATAAAATATCATTAGTGTAAAGAGTTGCTTAATCATTATGATTATTCTCTATAGGATTTGGAGTAAATTTCTTAAATGTAACATACGGTACTGTATCTGCTAGTTACAAAGCGTATTGGGGGAGGGGGCGGTTACATTCCATTTCCATTGATGAGTATTCTTCACAAATGTATTTAACTCATAAATGGAAAGCATTATATCACACAAATATTTTGTGCATTCAATGCATTGTGCTAATATTATTTTCCTTATTTTACCAAATTCACAGTTTTGCTTATCCCTGCCACTGTTTTCACCTCTCCTTATGATCTGAGTTAATGGCCAGGTTCTCTGCTTCATTAGCAGGATTTATATTATCCCTCATATATATATATATATATATATATATATATATATATATATATATATATATATATATATATATATAAATTACGGTGGCCCAGAAGGGCAAATCATCTTTCCCATATATGTGTATGTTTTTTCCCTTGTAAATGTGTGCTTTGTCTCTTGAAAATGTTTTTTTTTCCTTGAAAAAATTTTTTTCTTGGAAATGTGTGCTTTTTCTCTTGAAAAATTTTTTTTTTCTTGAAAATGTGTGCTTTGTCTCTTGAAAATGTTTTTTTTTCCTTGAAAAAATTTTTTTCTTGGAAATGTGTGCTTTTTCTCTTGAAAAATTTTTTTTCTTGAAAATGTGTGCTTTGTCTCTTGAAAATGTTTTTTTTTTCATTGAAAAAATTTTTTTCTTGGAAATGTGTGCTTTTTCTCTTGAAAAATGTTTTTACTTGAAAATGTGTGCTTTTTCTCTTGAAAATGTTTTTTTTTCCTTGAAAAAATTTTTTTCTTTAAAAAATGTGTGTTTTTTCCTTGAAAAAAAATTTTTTTCTTGAAAATGTGTGTTTTTTCTTTGAAAATTTATTTACTTTTTTCTTGAAAAAAAAAACACCTTTTCTTGACTGTTACATACATTTGTAAACACATAGCTAACTACGCAGAAGAGCTCTAGCTATGATAATACCACTACATTACACTGCAGTATTATACACTATATGGCACTCATGAGCTCCAATAAACTGCATACAACAATTCATTAACCTTCTGTAACATTTAACCCATAACAGGAGCAGCTAAGAATTAGCTCATGGATAATTAGCAATAGTTGATAGACAACAGCTGACATTCTGCTATCTTAGCTCTTTTAGTAAACTAGCACTTAGCATAATGATATTAACTTGCTTATGGATCCATATTTGGACAAGTGTTTTACAGAAACAATGGAGCTAACTGTTTACATAACGTATATGTGTCCAAATACAACATTAAATTAATATATGTTAATGAACATGCTAGTTTCCCCATGCTAAGCGCTAGCGGTTAGCATAGTGATATTAGCTTGCTTATAAATCCATATGTGGATGTATATTACAGAGATTCCATGGAGCTGATGGTTTATATCAGTGTTTAATGGTCTAAATGAGATTATCTTCCTTTTAATCACTGACATTTACACTCGGCTCGGCATTTCCCCCAAACACTCCAATAGTATTAACACTGCTACAAAGTTATCATTAGTGCCTAAAACAGTAACATCTAATTAATTTTATACATTAAACATTACCTGGTAAATGTGTCCAGTTGAAAAATTAGGGAAAATTATAACGTTATCGCGTTATAATTCACTGTATATTCCATCGTGTTGTCCTGGAGCTGATATCCGGAAAGCTTCCATGTTCAGTTGCGTTTTGACCTCACTCCCATAGTCCTTTGCGCGTTATCTTTAGCATTTAGCTTGCAAAATACGGGAGAAAGAGAGTTCTCACACGGGGAAAAGCAGTTGCGCACAAACGGGAAAACGCACACATTTTCAAGAAGAAAAAAACCAATTTTCAAGGGAAAAAAAATTTAAGAAAAATATTTTTTTTTCAAGGAAAAAACACATTTTCAAGAAAAAAAAACTTTTTCAAGAGAAAAAGCACACATTTTCAAGGGGAAAAAATTTTCAAGAGAAAAAGCACACATTTTCAAGAAAAAGAATTTTTTTTTCAAGGGAAAAAAACTTTTTCAAGAGACAAAGCACACATTTACAAGGGGAAAAAAAATTTTTCAATGGAAAAAAAAAATTTTCAAGAGAAAATGAAAATTCCTTTGTGATTCCTCATGCATGTTGTTTTAGTCAAGACCTTTATAATTATTCTACCATCATCACTCAGCGAAGTTTGGCCCATAATCCGTTAACTACTAATACCCCTCTCACCTACGCGGTTTCGCGCGGTGGCCGTAAGTATGGTTTATCAGGATTCACTGCGAGTTTTGGCGCCGTGATTAGGTTTCCATCTTTCCACGCGAAATAGGTGAGACCGAATAGGTGAGATATGGGTATAAGAGCAGGAATAACAGAGGGGGCAAGTTATCGGGGGCGGGGATTGAACGACGACTTTCACACACACAGACACTAACGGATTGGGAATGACTGCTCTCTGGCTCATGGATTACATAAATTGTCTGAATAATGGATTACATTTTTGAAAACATAACTAAATAATTTAGTACTTCAGTACAGAAATGGCAGACCTAATTCGTTAGATTACTCGTTACATCAAAAAAGTAATCCAAGTACTCTAACACGTTACACCCAACACTTGAGCATATATACACTACCGTTCAAAAGTTTGGGATCACTTTCTAACTCCATGATGGTTCCTGATGTTTATTTCTTTCTACATTGTAAAGTTTTGCTGAAGTCGTCCAAAAACTGCATGAATCTCCTTTGAACAGTTGATATTGAGATGTTTCTGCTACTTCTGCTCTGTAAAGACTTCATAACGCCTCTAATCTGAGCTGCTGTTAATTGGTCATTTTTCAGGCTGATAACTCTAAATGAACTTCAGCAGCAGAGGTAGGTTTTGGTCTCGTCCTCCTGGGACGGCCTTCATGAGAGACAGTTTCATTATGGTGCTGGACGGATTTTGTAAATGCACTTGACACAATACTGTTCTTGCAGGAACTATTACAGAAAGGCCGACCTCTGTGTCTTACAATAACAACTAACTGGTGTTTCTGTTGTTGTTACGTAATTACCTAATTCCATATGTGTTATTTTATAGTTTTGAAATCCCCAGTATTGTTGTAGAATGTAGAAAATAAATCACTAAACAAAAACAAAGAAATTTGCAATTGACTCCAAACTTTTGAACGGTAGTGTACTTCTTTCTGCTTCTTCAGATACACTCCCCTCCTTCAAGGATTATGATCCCAACAAACCCTGCATGTCCAGTTTTTCTCAGCTGGTGATATGCTTAAAACAGTTTGATTTTTAAAAATGTTTTAATCAGGAAGAAAGTGAAAGTGTATACATACTGTATGAATAATTTGTGCTGTGACATATGCAGACTTACATAGTGTAGAAATGGATTATCTACAATACTGAGTAATTTCGTTGACAATTTCCTAAATATTACCCATAATTTCTGTGGTAGGTGGTAGTGGTATTAACAGTTTAACATAATATTTAAAAAAAATTAATTAAAACATAAACATAATTGAATTTAAATAAAAAAAAGTGTAAATCTTTAAAATTAAAACATAAACATAATTGAATTTAAATTAAAAAAGTGTCAATCATAACACTGTACATAACATAATTATGGTCAGTTAATATACTCAATCAGAACAAGAGGTTATATAAAATATTCAATAATATGAGAAAAAACTTAATACATTGTATTTAAAAATTACATTATACAATTAAGTGGAACCTCGGATTGCGAGTAACATGGTTTGCGAGCGTTCTGCAAGACGAGCAAAGGTTTTTCATACATTTTGTCTTGATAAATGAAAGAGTCTTGATTTTACGTGTGTACTCGTGGGGGGAAGTATGTGTGTGTGTGTGTGTGTGTGTGTGTGTGTGTGTGTGTGTGTGTGTGTGTGTGTGTGTGTGTTTATGTGTGCATGTGTGTTTGTCCTACACAGCAGCCCCCCTCTCCTCTCTCAGGTCTCAATCACTGCAGCTAGGCTGCTATTGCAGTAACTGTGTCTAAAACTAATGACACATATGCTCTCTGCATCTCTGCTTGCTCTCCCCTCTTCTTGAACATGCCAGTCCATACCATCACTACTGGATAGGTGAACAATAAATCCACATATCCACTAGATGGCAGTAGTAATGGTAAATATTTTCATGTTCGAAAAAAGCGGAGAACAATCAGCTGAATGTGGGAAGCAGAAAGCATGTGTGTGTCATTAGTTTTTGCCAACAAGCACTGAATTAGAAAATTCAATGGGTCAGAATATTTTGAACTGAGAAAACTTAAGGATCTGTTAGTCACTGCCTGGGCAAATAAATGTCCTTACTCAGAAATTTAGTTTAACTATCTTCAGCTTTGATCAAAGTTTGCAACATGTACCAATTCATGTGTGAAATTGATGAACTCTGTTTCAGTCCTAATTCATGATTTTATCATGTTGTAATAATCTTGTGTTCTATATACGGTTATATTTCTATGTAGAAACAAGGATACTATGGATTCCCAAATTGCAAAGAAAAATCAAAGCCTCACCACGGCTGAGGAAATGAGAAACCAAACCAAGCTTGTGATGCAGCCATACGCCAACTGGGAGGAATATCTGACTCCTGCGCCACTTTCCATAGCCATCCTGGGAGAGCTGGTCTTCATTTCCTCTAGTACAGATTTCTCCATCAACAAGAACCCACCTAAAGGTGGCTATAAGTACATCAGATACCCAGATTCATTTCGTGCCTGCCTCATGCAGGTGTGCAACTCTGGCTGGGGGGCTTTCAACGAAGCCCATAAGAACATGGATCAGATTAGACTTCACACCATGGCAGTTCCAGATTACATGAAGACAGCTGTGAAGATCCTGTTCCAAGACAATAATGAGGTTGTTCAAGCTCACCTCTCTGACCAGCTAGATAACATTCGTGTCATTGCAGAAGACTGTCTTCAGCTGGCCGATTTAACAGAAAAGAAATTCACTGATGTCATAAATATTATCCAAGAATTGCTGGAAGCTTGTTTAAATGCTCAGTACTTCTATGGCGAGGAGCTGGATGCTATCAAGAAGAAATTGGATGAGGCCAAACTGAGGAAACAGTCATCAGAAGAAGCCATGAAACGCTCAAAAAAGGCAATAAAAACCATGGGAGAGCAAGTGAAGGAAGCACAAGAAAGTTATAACAAAGCAATGGATTCACTTCCCAGTGGATGGGACATGTTAGCTATGGATTTTGTTGGCGGCCTGACTGAGAGCTTTACAACTGCTGTTAATGGATTAACAGCTGTGATTACCAACCCTGCGACCCAAACCCAAGCTTCCACGACATTTTCTGAAACAATGCAATTTTTCAGATGCACTATGAAAGAATTCAACAGACCAAAAGTTGATGATGTTGATTTAATTAATATTTATAGCAAATCTGCAGAAATCCTAAAGTGCACAGAGAATGTCCTAAAGTTTGTTGAGAACGACACAATTAACTGGAAAGACTTGTATGATCAAAAGAAGAAAGGTACAGTAACAGATTTTCAGGCAGATCAGTTCAGAAGGATCAGGGAAAGTTTAAAAAAAAGCCCAAACTGTAGTGATAAAACCTACGCCGACAGATTATGTGATGAGGGCATTGCAATCTGTAAAGACATATCAAAGTATGCACCAGAGGGGAAATGTGAAGATGCAAAAACACAGAAGCTGATTGAAAGCATCAGAAATCTGACTGTCTCAGCTCAAACTTTCGACTGCAAAAGCAAAGACATCACAAAGTCTCCTGCACTGGCTCCCAAACCACCAATGATGTACAAAGAAGAAAGTAAATCTGGAAAGATGAGGGCTTCTCAAAGAGAATCAGACAATGCCAGATTCCGCATCGAGCAGAGCCGTGCTCAACTGGACAAGAGCAGAGAGACTTATGAGAAGAGTGTTGAGAACATGGAGAAAAACCAAAAGGAGCTGACTGAAATCTTAATCACCATGAGGAACTGTGAGGTCAAAGAGATTGACTTTAAGACCACTATACAAATGCTGGTCAAAGGTATGGATGCCATGGGGAGAGTGAAGGAGCAGTGGGAAAAGATGGTACGCTTCTTTCAGATGGTGTCCAACATTGTGAAAACCAGCCTGACCAGAACCCTTAAGGACTTTGTTTCCACATCCGAGAAAACACAAAAACTTTCCTACAACGCAAAGCTCTTCTCCAAAGATCTGCTCTACACTCAAGCCTTTCAAGCCACTAACATTGCCAGCCTTGTACACATGATCTCAGCAACCTACACTGAGGTGTCCACCCAGCACATCATGGATCGTGTCAGCTCTCTTGGAAAACTGATGGCGATGGACAAGGAAAAGCCGGAGTTTCTGTCTGAGCGTCAGATGTTACAGAACTCCTGCGATGATGCTCAGAAAGCTATTTTACACCTTGTCCTTAAGAATAAGAAAGAGTTTGAAAGAAAAAGTCTTGCAAGACTGGAGAAGATTGATAATGAGCTGCTCGCCATTCTCCCTGCTGCTGCTCCAGAACAGCTAAAAAGCATTCAAGCAGCTGTTAAAAAAGGATTCACAGATGAAGATGTAAAAGATTATTCCTGAGTGAATTAACAAAACTTAAATTATATTATAAAATACATATTATATTATAAAATAAAATACAGAAAATGTAAACGAAGTGCTGTAGAATGATGTAAAATTACTATTCAGGATCCTTTAAAAATATAATGTAGCCCTAAATAAACATTAGGGCTATATTCAATTCAAAATAAACAAATAAACATTCAATTCAATTTTATTTGTATAGTGCTTTTAACAATTGTCATTATCGCAAAGCAGTTTAAAACAATCAAAAGAATTATTAAAGTTTGTATGGAATGTGAATGAGTATGCCTCAAAATGGTCAGATATTCCCTGGTGAGCAAGCCCGAGGGCACAACATAGGTAATTTTCCATCACAAAATAGGTAATATGATGAACTGAACTTTAGTTAATTTTAACCAACTACAGAAACATGATCATTTTGAGAGTTCTGCAGTTTTGCGCTCATTTCCATATTCCGGTAGTGGTAAAATTTCCCCCAATATACAAGTAATGATAAATTTTCTTCTACCTCACACATACAAAAGCCTAAATACACAGTTTGAAATCTGAAGCCTCATTAAAACAAACCAGCTGTAACATCTGGGCCACCACAGCCTCGGAGGGTAAGATCCAGTTCCCCGGACTACTGAGCCGTCGCTTTGTCTCCCCCTAGTGTGTCTGCGTGGGTATGTCTCACATTATTAAGTAATGAAAATCACCTGTGTATCCTTTTGTGTCTCCCTATTTATACCAGCCGACCCCATAGTCTTTTGTCCGTCCACCATCGTGTACGAATGTGGTTTCCCCTCCGTGTTCTATTAAAAGAAAGAAAGAGAGAGAGAGAGAGAGAGAGACTCCCAAGTTCAGAGATTTATGTTGGTTTTTGGTTAAGTTTCAGAAGTTCGGTTTGTTTTTGGTTTTCATTCCCTTTTGGAGTCCTTTTTAAGTTGGTGTACAAATAAAACGAGTTTTGAGTTCCAAACCTGCATCTGCGTCCGCCTCCTAAGTGTGAATCATGACACCAGCAAAGCTTTCATATAAGAACTTAAAAAAAATATTTTTTTCATCATTCACCTATGCTGTGTAGCTGGTGAGTATCTCCGCCACTCAGGTTTTAGGGATTTTAATAATAAGTAATATTAATTTACATTTATTTCACTCAAAAGTACATTACTAAATTCTTAGAATACACATAAAGGTTTACAGAATATTATTTACTAATTGGAAACAAGTCTTCTGAAGGATTAATTTACATAGTATTATTCACTTTTGTTATATTTACTTAATTTACTGGTAATTTACTTTAAATCTTCTATCCTACTGTAACTTCACTCATATTATAAAGATTATAATCAATTGGGATGGCCTAGTTTATAACGAATTTCCTATTATTGGTATATTTCAATTAAAGGGACATATGTATTTTGCATTAGTTGCATTAGTTGTGAATTAATTCTTGCATTATTTGCAAATGCACTTTTATGCACACAATTATGGTTTTCATTATCTTTGCATTAAACAACAAGGAAACATTTCTTACTTAAATGTATTGTTTTGTCCTCAGTAGTTTCTTATTTTGTAGTTTGATTTGATAATTTGTAATAAATAAAGGAAATAAAAGGGAAACAATAAACAAAATAAATCTACATCAGGTGTTTGTTGTGCTGGTTCTATCATAAACATGATACCAATGGTCTTTTACAACATAGTAAAACAAATGAAAGTGTCTCAATGTAAAATAAATAAATAAGTAAACAAATACATGTTCCACAGCTTTTATGAGTTTACTCAACTTTTAGAGAAATTGGTGATCAAACTAAATATTTCACATTGCCTATTTTAGTTGACACATATACCCAATTAAAAACCCTAGGTTGACTCAATTTGTTATTTCAGTGAGCTCAAGTAATATTGGTTGTTTGCTCAATTAATAATTTTTCCCTAGTGTTTACTTAGCCCAACTTCTAAAAAGTAAGTTTCCAGCTGTTTTCCTCTTTCCAGTTGTTGGTTCAGTTTATTATTTATCTCTAGAGTTAATTTAGTTCAACATTTCTGATAGTCAAAGCAATTAGTAAACTTAACCCATTGATGTTGTTAAAATTATTGTTTTTCTGTATAACAAATTGGCCTAACAATACCATAACAATTATTACCGATACAATAAAAAACATTATTCTTCAAAAAGTAGTCAAAGTTAAATCTGTAATTTGCATAAAACAGGAGAATAAAAGGAGTTTAAAACTCAGGAAAAAACCTGGGGAGCACTAGATGCTTATCAATCTCTTTCTAATTCTTTTATATTGCAAAATTATAACCTTTTTAAAAATTAGCAAAGGAAATTAAATATGCTCTCCCTGTAAAGGATTCTGACAGAAATCCTTTATTAACGGGGCAGAAATTATGTTGGTAAGAATATGCTCTGGCAGTATCATGTGACCGCAGAGAAAAACCAAGCTCAGTGGAATTGTTTTCTTGATTTAGCCTTTCAGATGTGAATGAATTCTTGAAATCTGGTGGCATGAATAATAAGTACCATGATATACTGTAGGGGGTATAGAAAAGAATCCCTTTTTAAAATAATTACATTTTGTTGCTTGAACCTGAAATGAAGACTGACAGTTTTTGTTTCATCCAGCTGCACTTACTGTGCAACATTTCAATCCAAGTGAAAATAAGTAAAAAAAACAACTTTCAGAAAAATTTTGAAGGAAAAATTCACTGATTTGGAAAAGGATCATCTCTTCCTAAAACCTCATTATAATGACCACTCTTTGTCATAAATTCCTGCAACTGCTCCAGAGTTGCTCTAGGCCTCTTTGTAGCCTCTTTGACCAGTTCTTTCTTGGCTCTTTCATCGAGTTTGGGATCAGTTTCATCCTTATCCAGGGAAGGTCTGTGTTGTACCAATATAATAGACTGAAACTAGTAGACTTCATTGTCTATTATTAATTCTATTATTATATACAATATTTTTTTTCTTTTTATAAGGTAGTTATAAAGTTGAATTATTGTACACAACATTATCCTTGAGATATTTAGACAATGCGTTGTCACCCATAGTTGAGAAAATGAAAACTTTCGTTTTCTGACAGTTTTTATGACCTGATATCTTAAAACTACTTTTAATTAAAACCATGGAAGGCACAGATTCTACTGCATACAGATGTAATTAGGAAAAACACACATACAGTACAAAACAAATACATACACACACAAAGGGTCCATCATTTCTGTGCCATTGTTTCCTAATTTCAAAAGACACTGTATTGCAGATATCTGCTTTAGGATATAGTAGAGTAAAGTCAAACATATCCACTATTCAATCAAATAAAGTACACAGTACAGTAGGTAGTCAATAAGAATGTGTATTACCACCGTGGGTGGTGAAAAATTTCTTCTTCTTTCAACTGTTCCCTTTCAGGGGTCGCCACAGCGAATCATCTGCCTCCATCTAACCCTATCCTCTGCATCCTCTTCTCTCACACCAACTAACTTCATGTCCTCTCTCACTGCATCCATAAATCTCCTCTTTGGTCTTCCTCTAGACCTCCTGCCTGGCAGTTCCAACCTCAGCATCCTTCTCGATATATTCATACTCTCTCCTCTGAACATGTCCAAACCACCTCTATCTGGCCTCTCTGACTTTATCTTCAAAACATCTCACATGGGTTGTCCCTCTGATGAACTCATTCTTGATCCTATCCATTCTTGTCACTCCAAAAGAGAACCTCAACATCTTCAGCTCTGCTACCTCAAGCTCTGCCTCCTGTCTTTTCTTCAGTGCCACTGTCTTTAAGCTGTAGAGCATCGCTGGTCTCACCACTGTCCTGTACACCTTTCCTTTCATTCTCGCTGATACTCTTTATCGCACACCTGACACTTTTCTCCACCCATTCCAACCTGCCTGTACCCGCCTCTTCACCTCCTTTGAACACACTCCGTCGCTCTAGACCGTTGACCCTAAGTACTTAAAATCCTGCACCTTCTTTACCTCTGTTCCCTGTAGCCTCACCGTTCCTCTTGGGTTCCTCTCATTCACACACATGTATTCATTCCATCTTGCTGTGACTAACCTTCATTCCTCCACTTTCCAGAGCGTACCTCCACCTCTTCAAATTTTCCTCACCTGTTCCCTGCTCTCGCTACAAGCACAATGTCATCTGCAACCATCATAGTCCATGGAGACTCCTGTCTTACCTCATCTGTCATCCTGTCCATCACCATGAGCCGATCCTTGATGCAGACCCACCTCCAGCTTGAACTCTTCGGACACACCTACAGGACATCTTACCACTGTCTTAGTGCGCTCATACATGTCCTGCACCACTCTAACATACTTCTCTGCCACTCCAGACTTCCTCATACAACACCACAGCTCCTCTCTCGGCACCCTGTCGTATGCTTTCTCTAAATCTACAAAGACACAATGCAACTCTTTATTACCTTCTCTGTACTTCTCCACCAGAATCCTCAAAGCAAATACTGCATCTGATTCTAGGTATAAAACCATATTGCTGCTCACAATTGCTCACCACTGCCCTTAACCTAGCTTCCACTACTCTTTCCCACAGCTTCATCGTATGGCTCATTAGCTTTATACCTCTGTAATTGCCACAGCTTTGCACATCTCCCTTGTTCTTAAACATCGGCACCAATACACTTCTCCTCCATTCCTCTGGAATCCTGTCACTCTCTAAGATCTTGTTAAAGAAACTAGTCAGAAACTCTACAGAAACTCTACTGCCACCTCTCCTACAGTAAGTACCCTCCTACAGTACCTGTCTCCCTGATCACATTGGCTGTAGTTGTCCAGTTAACTGAAAGCACCTCCTGACCACCACATAGCCTGTCTCAATTCCTCCTTAAAGACTACAAAACAATCTTCCTTTCTCAGCTTCCACCACTTTGTCCTCTGCTCTGCCTTTGTCCTCTTCATCTTCATCATCAGAGTTATTTTACACACCACCATTCTGTGTTGTCTGGCTACACTCTCCCCTACCAGCACTTTGCAGTCACTGATCTCTTTCAGATTACAACGTCGACACAAGATGTAGTCCACCTGAGTGCTTCTGCCTCCGCTCTTATGTCACCCTATGTTTCAGCCTCTTCTGGAAGATAGTATTTACTACTGCCATTTCCATTCTTTTTGCATAGTCCACCACCATCTGTCCTTCTACATTCCTGTCCTGAAGAGCAAACCTGCCCATCACATTTTCATCACCTCTGTTCCTTTCCCCAACATGTCCCTTGAAGTCTGCACCAATCACCACTCTCTCACCTCTGGGGATGCTCTGCATCACTTCATCTAACTCACTCCAGAATGTCTCCTTCTCTTATAACTCACATCCTACCTGTGGGGCATAACCACTAACATTGAACATTATCCCTTCAATTCCCAGCTTCAGACTCATCACCCTATCTGATACTCTCTTCACCTCTAGGACATTCCTTACAAACTCCTCTTTCAGAATAACTCCTACTCCATTTCTTTTCCTATCCACACCATGGTAAAACAATTTGAACCCTGCTCCTAAGCTTCTAGCCTTGCTACCTTTCCACCTGGTCTCCTGGACACACAGTATATCCACCTTCCTTCTCTGCATCATATCAACCAACTGTCTTCCCTTCTCTGTCATGGTCCCAACATTCAAAGTCCCTACTATCACTCCTAAACTCTTGCCTTTCCTCTTCTCACTCTGCTTTCGAAAATGCCTTCCTCCAACAGTAGCCTAATTTCCGCCGGTACCCTGTAGGTCAACAGCACCAGTGGCGGTCGTTGTTAACCCGGGCCACGACCGATCCGGTATGGGAATTATATTTGTGATTCGCATCATTGATTTGGCAAATGTTTTACGTCGGATGCCCTTCCTGACACAACCCTCTGCATTTATCCAGACTTCGGACTGGCACAAGAAGACACTGAATTGCGCCCCCCGTGGTTGCATTTTGGTGATGAAAATGACTGCGTCAAAATAAATTTGTCACATTTAAAAGTTATTTGTGAAATGACCGACAGGTGGCGCAAAGTGACATTTTCAGTTGCCGCAGTTTCTTAAATGTAATTAGAGCTTAAGTCATAAAAATCATAATATGTTTTATCGAAGAAATACTACAGTAATAGTACTTTCCACAACCAAGTAATTTATACAACAAACATTGTCGAGTTATCTGGAAATTTGCATGTCATTCTACAAGTGACTGTGAGGTGATGCACACTGTGATGTCATACCCTCATCGTGTCACAGATTTTCCTTGCTGAATGACTTTAGCTCTACCATTTCACTTATTTTAGCATTACAAACATTAAAAAAATCAGAACCAGAGCCATTGACATTTACTGTACAATTATAAGTAAAAGAAAAAAAAAACATTTGTTCACACGTATGTTAAAATTGAGCGTTTTTCTGCCGTTCGTAGCGTCCGGTGAGCGCGGATGAAGGAGGGTTTTCTACACATAGGAGTCAGTAAAAAAGTAAAAAGGAGATAGGTCACACGGGCTTTGGTGACGTGCGTTTGTACGGCTGCGCGTTTATACGGTGTTAAAAAAAAAAAGTTGCATGCAGCTTTTTCTTGGTTTTCAAATCCCAACGAACGCATGTCTAGTTCGTTTTCTCCGCGTCCATTTTACGCTTCGGAAGACCAGATATATCCCATGATCCTACATGCTATACATAGGGAAATGCAGAAAAAAAGCAAAAATAAAATGCTTAAAAAATAAAACTTGCGCGGAAATGTTCGCATTTCTTCATAAACCACAAAAAACTTCCTTTAATCCGACGTTGTGCAGTCAGAGGGTGAACCCAGTAGCGGCGGTGATTTTTTTTTCCCCTCCCTAAGTTGCTGTAATATTTTTAAAAATATTTTTTATATATTATAGAAAAATATAATAATTTAATTAGATTTTTTAAAACAAGATTAATGTCTAATATAGCAAAATGGTCCATATTAAAAGGAGGCACCTCAAATAAAACGACAAGGGCTTTCATATCCAGTTCCCGACACACTGCCTCCACAAACTACAATTTGGGCTGCAAGCTGGCGTTAGACAGAGACAAACGAACGGCAGTGTAGAAGTCAATCGAGCGCCACTACAAAATGCAACATAAACGTCTAGGACCATCAGAGCACGTTCATTTATCCAAAGATTTTATGCCCGTGTGAACAAGGCCTTAAACAGATGATCAAGTTCACTAGCTGACAATCTTATTTGTACAAATTTTATAGCTGTGTCGTCTGTCTGTGCGTGGCATGAATGCAGGAGGCAAGCTGGCGGTTTAATAAAGACTTTATTTCACTTTAAATACAAACAAAAGTAAATTGGCTCTTTCCCGAGCACTTACTAGTCTTAATTTTAATACTTAAACAAAACCAACAACCCAAACATAAGGCAACAAAAGCTAGACAACCTACGAAACTAAATACAGGCTATTTCTAATGAGTTTAATTGCCTTCCTCGGTTCAGGTGCCTGCTTGCGTCACCTGACCGAGGTGCAGCCTGGGAACTGAAGTCTTTAACATAACAAAACACAACTTAGACTACAAATACAAAACTTAATAAAACACAAACCAAACAGGCGTTTTGGCGCCCTCTAGGAGTTAACCCTTACAACAAAGAATTAAATGTTATATAGCCTATCTCTGTATCTGTTTATTGTTATTATCAAAAAATATATATAATTTAAAAACACCAAACTTTAAATATATAAATAACTTGGAAAATAGACTTTTACAATAGACCAATAGAATAACTCAAATAATAAATTGTCTTACATTTGAGTAAATGTTTTATATGAGTTTTTTTCAGGAATCTCAAATTCCTGAGACTTAAGGTGAGATTGAAGGTAAGTCAAAATAACATGGCCCAATTAATTGCGGAGTGCACCTCTCACCAAACCAGGTCAGCATAGGTTGGCAAAAGGAGTTCTGTATTTTTTGCTCTTTATTATTTTACCTGTTCGCAGTGATACAATCTGAACAGCGCACATTTGAGTACAGATGTCGCCATTAAAAACGCACGTTTCGAGAAAAGGGATCGCGCGGCAAGCTGTGAAAATGCCTTTCCTTACCTGTAGGGGGCAGTCGTGTTTCAGTCTGAAGTATTGTGTGTCTACTGTGTTATGTGCTAAATGTAAAATGTGTTATGTCTCTTAGGCGCCCATTGACATCAAGCGACAGAGCTCATAAATGTGTCAAGCTCAAACTGTAAATAATATGTATTTGTTTTTCATTTTCTTCTCTCCTTCAATGATACTTCTTTAAATGCGCTTTCTCCATTCAGTATTATTATTGTTATTACAGTAGTAGTAGTAGTAGTGCTCCGAATTTATTATTGTTATTATTATTATTATTATTATTATTATTATTATTGTAACGCACCCGCGTGTGTGTGCAAAAAGACTACAAAGATGTATGATGTTAGCCTAAAGCATTATTGTTTTATTGTGTATGCGCTTTAAATATACACTAAACAATAAACACTGCCTTGTGAAAACTGAAAGTGAGTTTTTGATCAATGCTAAGCCCAAACAGCAAAAGAACATAAAAATAATAATAATAATAATAATAATCGTGATTTTAGCTCTTTATGTCCAGCATTGAATTATTATTTAATTATTAATAATTAAAGCTGCTCACATCACGTGTGCTTTCACGTTAAAAAAAAAAATGCAGTGTTTAATCAGCATATGTCAAAATAAGTAGTCAAAATCCACCTCTAAAGTTTGGACTACTCAACATTAGATCCCTTGCGCCTAAAGCACTTATTGTTAATGAAATTATCTCAGATTATTGCCTTGACGCACTCTGTCTCACTGAAACCTGGCTTAAACCAAATGAATATTTTGGTCTGAATGAGTCTACTCCGTCAGGATATTTCTATAAGCACGAGCCCCGTCTAATTGGTCGCAGTGGTGGTGTCGCCACTATCTACAATGATGTACTCACTGTTACCCAGAAAATAAGGCCCAGGTTTAATTCATTTGAAGTGCTTATCATTAATGTTGCACTAAATGAAATACGTAATAAACCCTTGCTATATTTTACCTTGGCCACCGTGTACAGACCCCCGGGGCCATATGGCGATTTTCTTAAAGAATTTGGACATCTGTTATCAGACCTATTGGTTAACTCTGACAACACTGACTCACATTTATGGATTTACTAAATACCTTTGGGGTTAAGCAAAATATAATTGGAGCAACTCACCGCTTTAATCATACGCTAGATTTAATTATATCCCATGGTATAGATGTCTCTAATATAGAGATCATACCTCAAAGTGATGATATCACAGATCATCACCTCCTGACATATACTCTACCCGTAGAACAGATTAGCTGTGTCTCCCCACGCTATCAATCTGTTAGAAATATGAATCCCACCACTAAAGACAGATTCACAAGTAATCTGCCGGATCTGTCCCAATTTCTTATTAGACCCCTAAATGCAGATGATCTAGATGAAGTGACTAGCAGCATGGGCACTATTTTTACCAGTACATTAGACACTGTTGCTCCCATCAGATTAAAAAAAGTCAGAGATAAAACATTTGCACCGTGGTACAACAGTCATACTCACGCCCTAAAGAGAGCAACCCGTAACCTCGAGCGAAAATGGAGGAAAACTAAATTAGAAGTTTTTCGAATTGCGTATAAAGACAGTATGTGCAGCTATAGACAGGCTTTAAAAACTGCTAGGACCGAGCATCTTAGCCAACTGATAGCAAGAAACCAAAACAATCCCAGGTTCTTATTTAGTACAGTGGCTCGCCTAACAAAACCTAAGATGCCCGCAGAGAGTATCCCATCACAGTTTAGAAGTGAAGACTTTATGGACTTCTTTAATGAAAAAATCAATAATATCAGGAAGAAAATAATGGAGGTTCAACCTCTAATAGTATCTCACGATCCAGTTCAGCCTATAGCTTCACATTTAGATTTTCACTGCTTTACAGGTATAGGACAGGAAGAGCTGTATAAACTCATCACCTCGGCTAAATCAACAACGTGCCTGTTAGACCCAATCCCAACCAGATTTTTAAAAGAAGTGATGCTTACGGTTGGAGAGCCACTCCTAAACATTATTAATTCTTCATTACATCTAGGTCACGTCCCTAAACCTTTCAAGTTAGCAGTTATTAAGCCGCTTCTTAAAAAATCTAATTTGGACGCGAATGAAATAAAAAATTACAGACCGATCTCAAACCTCCCGTTCATATCAAAAATACTAGAAAAAGTAGTATCAGCTCAAATTTGCACATTCTTGCAGGATAACAACATCCTTGAAGAATTTCAGTCAGGTTTCAGGCCCCATCATAGCACAGAAACTGCACTAGTTAAGATTACAAATGACTTGTTTTTAGCTTCAGACCAAGGCTGCATCTCATTGCTAGTCCTGCTCGATCTTAGTGCTGCATTCGACACTATAGATCATAATATTCTCATAGATCGCTTACAAAATTATATAGGTATTCAGGGACAGGCACTAAAATGGTTTAGATCTTACCTGTCTGATCGCTACCATTTTGTAGATCTAAATGGAGAACCGTCTGGTATAATGCCAGTGAAATATGGGGTCCCACAAGGGTCAGTTTTAGGACCTCTGTTGTTCTCAATATACATGCTTCCCTTGGGTAACATCATTAGAAGACATGGGATTAGTTTCCATTGTTATGCTGATGATACCCAATTATATATCTCAACTAAACCAGACGAAATACCTAAGTTGTCTAGATTAACTGAGTGTGTCCAGGACATAAAAGATTGGATGACCAATAACTTTCTTTTATTAAATTCAGATAAGACAGAGATATTACTTATTGGCCCAAAAACCAGCACACAACAGCTTTCACAATTCAGCTTGCGCTTAGAAGGATGTACTGTTAATACCAGCTCAGCAGTAAAAGATCTGGGAGTAATATTAGACAGTAACTTGTCTTTTGAAAATCACATTTCAAATATCACAAAAACAGCCTTTTTCCATCTTCGAAATATTGCTAAACTTAGGAACATCTTATCCGTATCTGATGCAGAAAAACTAGTTCATGCATTCATGACCTCCAGACTGGACTATTGTAATGCATTACTAGGTGGTTGTCCTGCATCCTCAATAAACAAGCTTCAGTTAATCCAAAATGCAGCTGCCAGGGTTCTCACTAGATCCAGAAAATATGATCATATAACCCCAATATTATCATCCCTGCACTGGCTACCTGTTCAGTTTAGAATAAATTACAAAATAGTATTACTTACATACAAGGCTTTAAATGGTTTAGCTCCCACATACCTAACCAGTCTTCTGATACGCTACAATCCACCACGCGCCTTAAGATCACAAAACTCCGGACTTCTGGTAGTTTCCAGAATTTCAAAATCTACAAAAGGGGGTAGGGCTTTTTCATATTTAGCTCCAAAGCTTTGGAATAGCCTTCCAGACAGTGTTCGGGGAGCAGACACGGTTTCTCAGTTCAAAAGTAGACTCAAGACGCATCTTTTTAATCTGGCATACACATAACTCATCCCAGTACTCATACTCCAGTACACCTATACCGAATGGCAACTACGCTAATTCTCCCCATCTGTTCTGTATTTCTCTACCCATCCCGAGGCATCGGGAGATTTTGCCAGCTTCAGTAGACAAAGGCTGACCCTGCGAGGTTCCTGAGGCATCCAGAGAAGGACCAGCTCCAACTGGATTCAGCTTTATGATGGTTGGAGCTACACATGCTGCTCCTGTGCTTCCAGTGATCCAGACCTAATCTGCCCTCTACACCTACTGACTCGTCCCTATGCTGAACTGGTCTTCATGACAATTTAAATAATTTCTGTCATATTGAATTTACACCTGCACAACACACAAGATGTTATATCATTTCTATCTGTTATCGCCCAAATGAGGATGGGTTCCCTGTTGAGTCTGGTTCCTCTCAAGGTTTCTTCCTAATGCCATCTCAGGGAGTTTTTCCTTGCCACCGTCGCCGTCACCCTTGGCTTGCTCATCAGAGAAATTTCATTCATTCGTCTCATTATTATCTGCACATTTTTCTCACACATCCACACTTCCAATTATTTTCTTTTCTATAATTATTATTATTATTTGTTTTTATTTATTTATTTTCTATTATAATTTTATTTATTTATTTATTACTTTATATATAATTATTCTATATATATATATATATATATATATATATATATATATATATATATATATAGAATAATTATATATATATATATATAGAAAATTTTTTGTTAAATTTCTTTAATTTTTGTGAAGCTGCTTTGAGACAATGACCATTGTTAAAAGCGCTATATAAATAAAATTGAATTGAATTGAATTGAATATGTTGTTTAAGGATCATATGTTGCTCCTTTTTATGATGGATAAATATTATGACTGAAACAAAGCTGCTCGTGTCGGCACATATCGAGAGCATTTTTATCAAAGTGGAGATGAAAACTGAAAGTGTGTACCAACAACATAATGACTGAAATGTGGTTGTGAATCAACGTTTTAGTGAATGTAAAATGTTTGCGTGAACCCACGGCATGCATGTGCGCTCTTTCACTTTGTTGAGTTTTGATTTAACATCAGATGAACGCGCACGTCAATATGAGAGATTTAAAAGATATTTCTCTTTCCTAGAAATATAACAAACACAGATTTATACGTGTTAAATAAGCGCTGTCTATGCTGTGCTGTGCGAAACACACGCCGATGTGAGCCGCCTTATCTCAGTCATAATATACTAACATGTTTTTGCTGTGTAGTGGACCATGCGCACAACGGGAAACACCAGCCCGGCAGAAGTAGACTAATGATTACGAATGCATTGGGGAAAACAGCAAGAAAACTGAGTGGCCAAACAAGCACTAACAACAGCTCAAGGGCTTGTAATTTTTTTAATTATTTAATCTAGCTAATTAAGTTCACTAGCTAATGATTTTATTTGTACATAATAAAAAATACATTTAAAGACATCAAAACTTAAATATAGAAATAACTGGGAAAAAAGACCTTCAGAATAAAACATTAAAATAACTAAAATATACAATTCTATCTTTGGTATAATATGGTTATAGTATAATATATCGCGGCTGTGTGACGCATCCTGTACTCTGCGTTCCAGACTCTTTAGTGGAAGTTGTTGATGTTTATTTTACTTATTGATTTTTGTCTTTGATGTTAACTACACAATGCAGTGTCTTCCCACCTGGGAGTTTCTCCAGCATACTGTATATCAGATTGATGGACATGAGTCCTCATCTGGTACACTTTTGGTGACAACATCAACACATTTAATCAATAATATTTTTAAAAAGTTTGATCCGGCATCATAATTCCCCTCTTTAATTTCCTACATAGTCTAATCAGCACTCAACCGCACACAAAGTTTTCGACAGCGCGGAGGAATTTTGTTTTACTAAATAATATTTATGCAGTATAATCAGGGCCTCTTATTATATATTTACTTTAGGATGTTGTTCTTGCAGTGTGTGCTTTGCAATGTCAGACACATTCAAATGCAAATAATACACCCTCCCAAACTGGGGAGGATCTTGGATCTTGCTTCAGGCCTCTTCTTAAATTTCTGTCAATTTAAAATCTTCTGGATTCTTCATTCTAAAATTTACATTGTTACCGTTTTTAATCCCTGGAATGAGATTTTTCTTATCATAACATGCATGTTATTAATCACTCTACACTGTTTTAAATTACTCTACAATTTTAGATTTTATTTAAAGAATAAATAAATAAATAAATAAACCAAATACAATTATAACATTTGTATTTTCCCTTTGTAAAATAGCAATAAAAATGATGGGTTGTGTATCGAGCGATTAAAAACAATACAAGGCGTGTTAAGGAAATCTCTTCCATTCCAGTGATTAAAAAACGGTAAAAATGTCAATTTTGGAATCCACAGATGCTTAGAGGTCCGAGCACAACTTTATAAACTTTGTATGATAAAATGACTCGTGGCATGAAGCTATACGAAGCGCTTCAGTTTCAAATAATCGATCTTAATAAGATTTAATTTAATTTAACTTCTACATTTGTACTGTAATTTTAATACTGTGATCATGAATTCGTTTAACTACTAAGATAAGAACTAAGATCAAAAGGCTGATAAACATGTGCACAGATATGAGCAGATTTATCGATAAAACTAATGACATGAAATGCAACAAACACAAAAATATATGCTACTCGCTGAATACAACGCGACAGCACGCAGAATCCCCGGGCTTTGACTGCGATTTCACCATTCATTAGTACTGTAGTAGTAAACAAATAAAAAAATGGTACTTCAGCATAGTAAAAGTACCCTAGCATGAGTTATATATATAAAATGAAAATATGTATAAAGAAAATATAATTTATATATTTGTGTTTAATTAAATTGTTAACATTTTAATGCTTAGCGATTGTTGCAGACATTCATACTACTATTGGGGAAAAGCTTGGCTTGTGCAGGCTACTGTACGCTGATCAGCAGTCGGCGGCCCGCTGTAACCAGCGGATCAAAGGAGCAGTTATCGGCAATGACACATATGCCTCTTTTCCACTGCATAGTACGGCACAGGATGGTTCAGTACAGCTCAGTTTGGCTCGGTTTGCGCTTCCACTGCAGTTTAGTACTGCTTTAGAGTGGGCGGGATTATTCGGGATTATTCACGTGTCGTTATAGTTGCGGCATGTCTACTGCCGTGACATCATCGTAAACGCGCCACAAACAAACACACAACAATGGAGCATATCAACGGAATGGTGTTCTTCATTCTCGGCATGTGGATGTTTTAAACAGCAAGACAAAGGAGTTTGTTTCAAAAGAGGCTGATGGCAGCCAAAGAAAATGTTTGGTTAATACAAAAAGGTGCGTCCGATCCTTCGCTGGCTGTTTCTAAATATAGCGGTTCTGTTGTGTCTCGTGTCGCAAGTTCAGTGACGCAGTAATGACGATTTTCTCCGGCCAATCAGTGACCAGCAGTGACCAGTTTACACGTCACGTTTTGGTAACGGTTTGGTACGTTTGGAACCTCGGCTGAGGTGGTACTAAAAAAAGGACGAGGTTCCAGGTACTGTTACCAGTGGAAAACCCCCAAAAGTGAGCTGAACTGAACCATGTCGTGCCGTACTATGCAGTGGAAAAGCGCCAATAGACTTTTGGAGTTTGGAGGCCAGAGTTGGTTGGTTGGAAGCATGTTTGAAGGAGAAGATAACGTCACAAACACACACACAAACTCTCAGTGCACACACACACAATCTCTCCGTGCAGAACTGAACAACAGGTCTTCACTTCGTAATACACCTGGCCATGAATAAAAATTTATATTTACACCTAAAAAGATGCTTTAAAATTAATCTAAAATTCATTCACCGGCGTGTATAAACCCACAGCCTTAACAAAAGGCATCATTTTGATCAAAAGGATGATAAACGCATGCAAAAAAATGCAGACATGAAGGACTATACTCGACAAGAATATAGAGAATAAGAATCATGTTTATATAGCAATAAGATAATTAATTAAATGGTAAAATTGTAAATAAGAACTTTATCTAAAAGCCAGACCAACCAAATCTCTCATTCACTGCTGAAGTAGTTAAATATGCTTATACTGTAGATACATAGGTTACATTTTAAAATATGAAAAAACAGTATTAGACACAAATATATGATATGGTAGTGGTATATGATATGCAATGAAAAATCTATTTACACATGAGTGCTCAAATGTAACGCAAATGCAATTATTAATTCATTGTGTATATTTAACATGCCATTTAATTTATATGAAAAATAATGTGTCTAGCCAACTATTATTTTCTGTTAAAATGTACAGATTCCCGTGCGTATGTACAAAAAGACGAATACAAAATATACAAAAGTGTATAATCTTCAATAAAGTTGGTCTAATACAATATTGTATCCAATGCTGAAGCAAACATGATTTTGTTTTAGTCTATTCTCTGAATACAACGACAGCGCGCTCCAAGATGAACACACACAGAAACCCTGTTACTGTAATCCCTCTTCTCACCTTTCACTCATGATAGGTGTGAAGTTATCAAACCGGTTTCGCTGCAGGGGGAATTCACAGAATTGGGGGTTTTAAAACAAATTAACAAGACCAAGCAGACGTTTCTGCCTAAAATGTATTTTGCTAGCAAGACATAAACATAAATAGAAAAATAAATATAAGTCGATATTAAATGTTTAATGGTACCAATTAAAGCAGACTTCATAGTACACTATATATATATTTCATATAACACATATATGATGTATAACACACATATATATATATATATATATATATATATATATATATATATATATATATATATATATATATAATATTTCATATAACACACACAGACACACATATACATACTGTACATATTTATATATCAAGGCCCTTAACCCTCAACTGCTCAGATGTGTAATGAGATAAAAATGTAAGTCGCTCTGTATAAGAGCGTCTGCTAAATGCCTAAATGATATACAGGGTGACACAAAAAATGGGAACTTTTATACAATCCAATAAAACTAGAAGTGATAAAAGAAATAAATTTTATTCATCACACACACACACACAATATCTCCCCGCAAAAACAATGCGAGTAGCTTATATACAGTAAATGTATTTGTCTTTGGTGCATTTCTGGCCAAGAATGTCTGCATTTTTATCGATAAATCGCGCGAGATTAGCAGCCTTTTGACCAAAACGCTGCCTTTTGTAAAGTGAAAGTACGAGCTGCGGGATTCCGTACGGCGACGAACAGCTTCATTTCAGATTTCAGTCATAAATTCACAATCACATTCCAGCTCTTAACCGTGGTCAAATAATGGGTGAAAAAATTATTCAATGCTGTACACAAACATATATATATATATATATATATATATATATATATATATATATATATATATATATATTTATATAAATATTTGTTCATAGGGTATATTGGCATATTCACGAATCAGGACATTCACATAGTTAACACTATCAGATTATAAGGTAGCCTACTATCAGCTAATTAAAATAATTAAATTAATTAATTTTTAGGCAAATCAAAATCAAATCAAGTCACTTTTATTGTCCCATCACGTTACTGGTACACTGGTACAGTACATGTGAGTGAAATTCTTGTGTGCAAGCTACACAAGCAATATACAATTATAAGAATAAATCTGCATGAAAATAAATCTGCATATGATATGGTAATGCCATGTCTTTCATAAAGTCCTTCCAAGCGCCATCTGGTGGATATTCAGTGAAGCACACCACATTTATTTAATTTATTTACACAAATCTCGGCATCTCGCGGGAAAACACGCGCAGTCTTAATGGCGACATCTGTATGCTTGATTGTGTAAAGCTGTTTTGCGACAACGACAATTGTTAAAAGCGCTATACACATAAAATTTAATTGAATTTACTTGTAATGACAAGGCATGCGTTGGCCAGGTTGTAATCATAGCTTCAATGATGAATTGAGGTCAAGGAAGTGAGCAGTTCAAAGCCGGGAAGTCCGAGTTCAGTGGCCGTTACCTGGTGTGCCGTGACACACACTATGACTTTTCCACATGTGCTTGTAAGCAGCCACCCATACAGACTACATGAACACAGGCCCACTGTTGCATTCACTTGAACTTTCTTTCATGTTTCAGACCACTGCATCAGATAGAAAGCTGGGGACTGTTTCTCGAGTAGAGGGGGAGGAGCACTTGGTGCTATACATTAGTTGCAAGCTGTTGCAAGTAGCACAATCGAGAAGGAGTGTCTAGCAATAAAGTGGGCATGCCTCACCTTCTAATACTACCTACTTGGGTGCACTTTCCCCCTTTGTTCTGATAATTTACTGCTTTGGTTCCTTCACCTAAAAGATGCCAACACATGAATCACGGTATTGGTATTGGGCACTTCAGCAAGCTACTACAGGCCAGACAGCTTCCTGCTCTGAATTGAGTAGTTGGGGGAATGTGGCGATGATGGAATCAATGAGGGTGTTTAAAGAATGGTTAGCCCCAGGTTTTAGATGTAGGTATAATCCTCATAAAAATTATATGTAATGTAGGTCTTTCGGCTGCTCCCGGCAAGGGGTCGCCACAGCGGAATATCCAGTCCGCACTACAACTTGGCACAGGTTTTACACCGGATGCCCTTCCTGACGCAACCCTCCCATTTTATCCGGGCTTGGGACCGGCACTGTATCCAGTGGCTGGGCTGTGGGCACTGGCTGGAATCGAACCCGGGCCGTCCGCATGGCAGGCAAAACACCTACCACTGAGCCACCAGTGCCCTTCAATGTAGTGTTTCTTAAAGAATTGACGCAGTGGTGTTTTACCCAGACTTTAAAAAGTTAAGACAATCTAAAAGAACTATAAATTATATCAAATAAAGGTGAAATTAAATGTAATTAAACAGGGTTAAAATCAAGCAACAAGTCATTAGTCAGATTAAGAGCCAACTACAGTCATTTACCCTAAACCTGAAACAAAGACCTGGTATGACTAAGGACATTTAGAGACGAAAATGTACTAATGGTGCATGCAGCATGTATACAGTAAGATGGTGTGCGAGGCCCTGTTTAGAACATAGTGTTCTTTCTGCAATTCAATCATGCATATTAAAATAAAAATAAATACATTTGTTTTAAAAGTTTATTTCACAGATTACAGTACTTTGTTTACATGCATAATCGACAAACCGTATAGTTGTTCATTCAACAATTAATTTAAACCCAGGTACTGTACTTTAGCTGTGGTTTATTTTGTTCACATTTTGTATATGATGAATCATTCACCTCTACTACAGCATATGAATAGAAATAAAAAGGCCAGGGGTCCGAAATTCCAGCATTATTGAGCTTCTACTGTATCCATAAGTGCATTCAATATAGAGCACAAAGTTCAGGACACACTATAGTGCACCAAGTTTGAAGAGCGATATAACTAATTTCCTTTAAAATCATATCACTATTAAAAAAAAAAACTAGCAGCCATTTTGTTTGTTGGCATAAACACATCATGGCTTTATGAAGATAATTTTATTAGTATAATGATATAAGATAACTATAATGAATTGCACACTGAAGAATAAACCAATGATTAGGAAAATCCAAATACAGATTTAGCAGACACAGGGGCATAGACAACAGGAGGTGAAATAAAATTATTATAAACTGAACAAACAATTACATCTTGATGATAAATGGCTGTGTTTGTAAGCTACATAAAGTATTTATCAACCGTTAAGAGAACTACTACAGTTCTTATACAATGCGTAAAGATTTACAAGAGAAACCATTAAACATTATGCCTTCTAGTTCCCTAATTTCTAATAATCATTAGGTTGGCACAAAAAATTCCTACAGTACAACAGACAATACTTTATTTAACTGTACTTGATACTGTATACTGTAAAGTGTACACTACAAACACCAGCATTTCTGATGATTGCCTTATAACAATTTCTTTCATCTTATTGTGTGTAAACAAAGTTATTTATTTTTCTTTTTTTATTGACATTAAAAGCTGGCATGCAAAAAAATAATAAAAATAGTTAGAACCAGAACTTCACCTGCTTGGTAAGATAAAAATTTCAGCCTGAAACTATGTGTGTCTGCCTTTAGGTAACATTATGATGTAAATGATGTAGGCTCAGTCAATCAACAGTAAAATCTCTCACTGCAGTTAAGGACATTTTGTTATTTAGTGGACACAGAGTTCACTATTGTAACATCCGATCTGCTTCAGCCCCGGAGATCAGGTTCACCGGATTACTGAGCCGTAGCCTTTGTCTCCCCCTAGTGTGTCTACGTATGTCATTGTCAGTCATCAACACGAAAGTGAATTCACCTGTCTACCCTTGTGTGTCTCACTATTTAACCCAGCCGAACCCACACCACATTGTCTGGTCACCGTTGTGCACACTAAGTCTGTTCACCGTATGTCTCTGTTCTCTCTCTCTCTCCCAGGTTTAAGACGAGCTACCTGCAGGCGAGGTAGCGAAAGCAAGACGGCTTTCGCGTTCGGACGGATCCCGGTTCCGTTGCAGTTCTCAGTTACTTTCAAGGATAAAACTTCAAGTGATTCTTCTTCTTCTCGTTTGTGTTTCCGCCTGCAGACCGTCCCTGGTGAAGAACCCTCGGGTTATTATAATTTATGTGGATATCTAAGTTTGTTCAAATCAAAAACGGGACTCTGAATAAAAAGTATATATTTCCTGCACCTGCGTTCCCTTGTGTGTGTTTACCAGTGAGCCGACATGACAGATGACCAGACCCCTTACCCGAACGCAGCAGGAACACCTGTACGTGATAACACGGTCCCCATGATGGATTACATCAGACGACAGCAGGGACAGATGGACAGCCTGGCCAGGGCAATCAATGACCTGGCCCACAGTGTCCGTGACATCGCGGCTAGACAGTCGCCCCCACCTGCGGCGCAGAGACACGCGTCCCGATCTCCACCACGGGCCGCCCCCCCAGAAAGATATGCTGGTGACCCAGAGGGGTGCAGAAGATTTCTCCTCGCCTGTGAGCTGTACCTGGCCGAGTATTCCGGTCTCGATGAGAGACAGAAGATAAGTTTTGTCACACAACAGCTCACAGGTGCAGCGATGGACTGGGCCACCGCTATGTGGAGTGCTGGAGGTCGGGACATGAGCGACTTTATTTAGCGACTTGATCACCCGGATCAGGGCCGGACTGGAGAGCAACAGCTGCTGAGGATTAAACAGGGGTCGACCACCGTCGCCGAGTACGCCGTGCGGTTCAAAATCCTGGCAGCGGAGAGTGAGTGGTGCGAGAAGAGCCTTCTCGCCCGCTTCCGGGATGGGCTCCAGCCAGACATCCAGCTGGAGTTGGCGTGCCGAGATGCCGAGTTGGATTTGGACGAGACGATCCAGCTCGCCATTAAGCTGGACCAACACCTCCGCAGTCAGAAAAGGCAAACCCCCGCCCGGGCGGCAGGAAGCAGGGTTGAACCGCACCACCGTCCTCGCCTCAGCAGAAGCCCACCAGCTCCACGCGAAGCCCCAATGACAGAGCCTATGGACGTAGGCTCATCCAGGTTGTCGGCCCAGGAGAGACGACGCCGAATTACGGCCGGACTGTGCCTGTACTGCGGGGGTGGGGGGCATCTCATTCGAGAATGCCCGATATTAAACGTAAATACAGACACACCCCCACAAACCACCCGCACGAACACACGCCCAAGAATCACATCACCACAAACCACACGCATGAACACCTCTTCCCAAACCATAAACACGGACACACCCCCACAAACTGAGAAAACACATACACCGCCACGAACCAACCGGTCATTTTGTGTAAACGCGACTTTGGCATATAATAACCATGTGATTTCTGTTTCCCCCCTCATAGATTCGGGCTCGGCTGGGAATTTTATTTCATTCTCTCTACTTTCCTCGCTGCACGCTCCAGTGTCGAAGCTTCCAACCCCGATCGTGATTAACGCTCTCGATGGCAACCCATTAAGTCAATCGCCTGTTAACATGATCTCCGTGCCCCTACGGTTAACTTTCCCAAATCACACTGAGGAGCTAGAATTTTATGTAATATCCCAGGTGAGTCAGTCCGTCGTGCTCGGCCTCCCATGGCTTAGCTCTCATAACCCGAATTTTGATTGGGCAGGTGCTCGCATCCTTTCTTGGTCCCCCCGATGCGCGAAACTCTGTATGCCAACCTCATTGATGGCCCAAACGACCACAGTAGAAAGTCCTAGCGCCCTAGTTTCGACCCTAGTGCCATCAGAGTATGTGAAGTTTAAAGACGTATTTAGTGTCAGGGCAGCTGCACGACTTCCCCCTCACCGCCCGTGGGATTGCGCTATTGACCTCCTGCCGGGGAAAGCACCGCCCTGCTCGCGGATTTACCCATTGTCAGTGTCAGAAACACGGGCCATGGAGGAATACGTGAAAGAGGCTCTCCAGCAGGGGCTCATTAGTCGCTCCACGTCACCCGCATCGGCAGGGTTCTTTTTTATCGAGAAAAAAGGCGGGGGCCTTCGGCCGTGTATTGATTATCGAGGGCTCAATACCATCACAGTGAAATATAAGCACCCGCTGCCCCTGGTTCCAGCCGCGATCGATCTGCTCCGCGGCGCGTCCATCTTTACCAAACTTGACCTCCGCAGCGCTTATAACCTCGTTCGTGTTCGCAAGGGCGATGAGTGGAAGACAGCGTTTAGCACTACATCAGGTCATTACCAATACAATGTAATGGCTTATGGACTGGTGAACGTTCCTGCGGTGTTTCAGGGGTTCATGAATGACGTGCTCCGACATATGTTAAGCCGGTTCGTGATAGTATATTTGGATGACATCCTAATATACTCTCGGTCATACGAAGAGCACGTTAGTCATGTGACCGCCGTCCTCCATCGACTGAGGGAACATGGGCTCTATGTGAAGGCGGAGAAATGTGAATTTCATAAGACAGAGGTTGCATTCCTGGGCTATCGCATAGGGCCACTGGGGGTCAAGATGGACACAGCCAAGGTCAGAGCGGTACTCCATTGGCCGGAGCCAACATCAGTGAAGGCGCTACAATGCTTCCTCGGGTTTGCCAATTTTTACAGGCGCTTTATTAGGGGCTATAGTACACTGGCAGCACCGCTCACTAGCTTACTAAAGGGTAAACCGCGCAAGTTACACCAGTTTACGCTGGACGCGCGCGTCGCGTTTCAGCGCCTAAAACAAGCTTTTACATCCGCGCCTATATTAAAACTGCCCGACCCTAACAAGCCCTTCGTAGTGGAGGTCGATGCGTCAGAGGTAGGACTCGGAGCGGTACTGTCACAGCGCCATGGCCACCCGGAGAAGTTATTCCCCTGTGCTTTTTTCTCGCGAAAACTGACACCTGCTGAATGCAACTATGATATCGGAAATCGCGAACTGCTTGCAATAAAGGCGGCGTTAGAGGAGTGGAGGCATTGGTTGGAAGGGTCGGAACATCCATTCACGGTACTCACAGATCATAAGAACTTGGAGTACCTCCAACAAGCAAAAAGACTAAACCCCCGACAAGCCCGCTGGGCACTGTTTTTCACTCGGTTCCATTTTATTATTACTTATCGCCCCGGCTCTAAGAATTTAAAAGCGGACGCGTTATCCCGCTGCTTTGCGACGCAAGACCGACCCCAGGTGCCTGAACCCATTCTGCCCCCGTCGCTCGTGGTGGCACCGATCACGTGGGACCTCGATGCGGAGATAGCCCGAGCGACACGGTCAGAACCCGTGCCGCCGGGTTGTCCTCCGAATCGAACCTATGTGCCGGAGTCACTACGTGAACGAGTGATAGTAGAGGCACACACTAACTTATCATCAGGACATCCCGGCGAACTAAAAACACGCCAACTACTAGAACCTCGGTTCTGGTGGCCAAATTTGCGGGAAACAGTGAAAACAGTCGTTTCGTCTTGTGCTACCTGTGCAACCACCAAGAGCCCTCGAGGGTTGCCAGTTGGAAAATTAATGCCCTTACCTACACCTAACAGACCGTGGTCCCACCTAGCGGTGGACTTTGTTACGGACCTGCCAGTGTCTAAAGGGTACACGACCGTCCTGGTAGTCGTAGACCGCTTCTCAAAAGGTTGCCGGTTTATTCCGTTCTGCGCCCTCCCAACCGCCTCCCAGGTGACGGAAACCCTATTCAACAATGTGTTTCGCTACTACGGCATACCGGAGGATATTGTTTCCGAACGTGGTCCCCAATTTGTCGCAAAAGTCTGAAAAGCTTTTTTCCAGAAATTGGGGACCACTATTAGTCTAACGTCAGGCTATCACCCGGAGTCTAATGGGCAGGCAGAGCGGACTGTCCAAGATCTTGGGAAATTCCTCCACGCATATTGTAGTAGTCGGCAACATGAATGGGCAGACTGTTTATTCTGGGCGGAATATGCGCGAAACCACCTCAATCTGGCCTCTCTGACTTTATCTCCAAAACATACTCGGCTGACGTCACTTCCTCCGTACGAGGACACTGAGAAGCTGCTTTTTTCCGAGCTCCACCATACTGACCAACTTTTAAACTTTTTCGTCCCCTTACGAAGAGTGTACATAAAACGGATAAGTATCTTATAATATATTTACTCGAAACGCGTGTTATATCGTTAAGTTTTAATTGTTTTGCAGCACACCGCTTTTAGCCGGCATTAGCATCGCTAATTAGCATTAGCATCGCTAGCCCGGCTATCACGTTTGTTTGTTTGTTTGTAAAGTTTGTTTTCGCTTCCTCACACCGATTATTTTCCGTGTTTAGACACCATGTCGGTTATGATTCTGCCTCTGAGTGCAGGTGAGGAGACATTGGAGCTGCACTCGGTGGATTTGGAGGTGGAGGCCGTGGAGAAGCTGATCCGTGAGCTACAGGTGAAGCTGGCCCGGTTACAGCAGCGGAAAGCCATGCTGGAATCGACGCGAACCGACACTCAACTGTCCCAGGTAAATTCTCGGCGTGAGAATTCTCCTACAACCTCAACCCCGCGTGTTTCTCTGCCCAGGTCCAACACACCAAGGACGCATCCCGCCCAGTTTTCCTACACCCCGGCGCCGGGACATCACGGACCCTGGATACAGCAGCAGCGGAAGAAGCACGCCAAGCCCCGGGCGAGGACCTCTCCACCACCACCACCCGTCTTCGACATCTCGACCCAAAACCGCTTCGCTCCTCTCTGCGAGACGGCACACGACGTCCTGGTCATCGGAGACTCCATCGTTCGTCACGTGCGTGCTACCACGGCTAAAGGTAAGGTGCACACACGCTGTTTACCTGGTGCACGTGTTCTTGATGTTGCTGCACAGGTGCCTGCTGCCCTGAGGAGGAACATTGGAGCTGTGGTTCTTCATGCCGGCACGAACGACACCAGGCTGAGGCAGACGGAGATCCTAAAGAAGGACTTCAGGAGCCTGGTCGAGAAGGTCCGCAGCACATCACCCACGACAAGGATCATCGTATCTGGACCGCTTCCCACATTTCAGCGAGGAATCGAGAAGTTCAGTAGATTATTTGCCTTTAATGAATGGTTACAATCTTGGTGTCAACAACAGAAATTACGCTTTGTTGATAACTGGAATGTTTTCTGGGAGCGTCCTAGGCTCTATCACACCGATGGCCTACACCCTAGCAGAGCTGGAGCAGCGGTCCTCTCTGACAACATCTCCAGAACACTACGAACCATCTGACTGGCGGTAAGTCATACTGTAGATTCCAAACATATTAGACACATCACAACTCACCGTAGTGATAGACGAACACACATAGCTTGTCCTATAGAAACTGTGTCTGTTCCCCGAATACTGAGAAAAAAGAATAAATTTGTTAAATTTGCCCGAAACAATCTGATAACCATAAAACCAGAAAAAGGCAAAATAAGTAGTCAAAATCCACCTCTAAAGTTTGGACTACTCAACATTAGATCCCTTGCGCCTAAAGCACTTATTGTTAATGAAATTATCTCAGATTATTGCCTTGACGCACTCTGTCTCACTGAAACCTGGCTTAAACCAAATGAATATTTTGGTCTGAATGAGTCTACTCCGTCAGGATATTTCTATAAGCACGAGCCCCGTCTAATTGGTCGCGGTGGTGGTGTCGCCACTATCTACAATGATGTACTCACTGTTACCCAGAAAATAAGGCCCAGGTTTAATTCATTTGAAGTGCTTATCATTAATGTTGCACTAAATGAAATACGTAATAAACCCTTGCTATATTTTACCCTGGCCACCGTGTACAGACCCCCGGGGCCATATGGCGATTTTCTTAAAGAATTTGGACATCTGCTATCAGACCTATTGGTTAACTCTGACAAAGTATTGATAGTAGGAGACTTTAACATTCATGTAGATGATGCTAACGACGCTTTAGCACTCACATTTATGGATTTACTAAATTCCTTTGGGGTTAAGCAAAATATAATTGGAGCAACTCACCGCTTTAATCATACGCTAGATTTAATTATATCCCATGGTATAGATGTCTCTAATATAGAGATCATACCTCAAAGTGATGATATCACAGATCATCACCTCCTGACATATACTCTACCCGTAGAACAGATTAGCTGTGTCTCCCCACGCTATCAATCTGTTAGAAATATGAATCCCACCACTAAAGACAGATTCACAAGCAATCTGCCGGATCTGTCCCAATTTCTTATTACACCCCTAAATGCAGATGATCTAGATGAAGTGACTAGCAGCATGGGCACTATTTTTACCAGTACATTAGACACTGTTGCTCCCATCAGATTAAAAAAAGTCAGAGATAAAACATTGGCACCGTGGTACAACAGTCATACTCGCGCCCTAAAGAGAGCAACCCGTAACCTCGAGCGAAAATGGAGGAAAACTAAATTAGAAGTTTTTCGAATTGCGTATAAAGACAGTATGTGCAGCTATAGACAGGCTTTAAAAACTGCTAGGACCGAGCATCTTAGCCAACTGATAGCAAGAAACCAAAACAATCCCAGGTTCTTATTTAGTACAGTGGCTCGCCTAACAAAACCTAAGATGCCCGCAGAGAGTATCCCATCACAGTTTAGAAGTGAAGACTTTATGGACTTCTTTAATGAAAAAATCAATAATATCAGGAAGAAAATAATGGAGGTTCAACCTCTAATAGTATCTCACGATCCAGTTCAGCCTATAGCTTCACATTTAGATTTTCACTGCTTTACAGGTATAGGACAGGAAGAGCTGTATAAACTTATCACCTCGGCTAAATCAACAACGTGCCTGTTAGACCCAATCCCAACCAGATTTTTAAAAGAAGTGATGCGTACGGTTGGAGAGCCACTCCTAAACATTATTAATTCTTCATTACATCTAGGTCACGTCCCTAAACCTTTCAAGTTAGCAGTTATTAAGCCGCTTCTTAAAAAATCTAATTTGGACGCGAATGAAATAAAAAATTACAGACCGATCTCAAACCTCCCGTTCATATCAAAAATACTAGAAAAAGTAGTATCAGCTCAAATTTGCACATTCTTGCAGGATAACAACATCCTTGAAGAATTTCAGTCAGGTTTCAGGCCTCATCATAGCACAGAAACTGCACTAGTTAAGATTACAAATGACTTGTTTTTAGCTTCAGACCAAGGCTGCATCTCATTGCTAGTCCTGCTCGATCTTAGTGCTGCATTCGACACTATAGATCATAATATTCTCATAGATCGCTTACAAAATTATATAGGTATTCAGGGACAGGCACTAAAATGGTTTAGATCTTACCTGTCTGATCGCTACCATTTTGTAGATCTAAATGGAGAACCGTCTGGTATAATGCCAGTGAAATATGGGGTCCCACAAGGGTCAGTTTTAGGACCTCTGTTGTTCTCAATATACATGCTTCCCTTGGGTAACATCATTAGAAGACATGGGATTAGTTTCCATTGTTATGCTGATGATACCCAATTATATATCTCAACTAAACCAGACGAAATACCTAAGTTGTCTAGATTAACTGAGTGTGTCCAGGACATAAAAGATTGGATGACCAATAACTTTCTTTTATTAAATTCAGATAAGACAGAGATATTACTTATTGGCCCAAAAACCAGCACACAACAGCTTTCACAATTCAGCTTGCGCTTAGAAGGATGTACTGTTATTACCAGCTCAGCAGTAAAAGATCTGGGAGTAATATTAGACAGTAACTTGTCTTTTGAAAATCACATTTCAAATATCACAAAAACAGCCTTTTTCCATCTTCGAAATATTGCTAAACTTAGGAACATCTCATCCGTATCTGATGCAGAAAAACTAGTTCATGCATTCATGACCTCCAGACTGGACTATTGTAATGCATTACTAGGTGGTTGTCCTGCATCCTCAATAAACAAGCTTCAGTTAATCCAAAATGCAGCTGCCAGGGTTCTCACTAGATCCAGAAAATATGATCATATAACCCCAATATTATCATCCCTGCACTGGCTACCTGTTCAGTTTAGAATAAATTACAAAATAGTATTACTTACATACAAGGCCTTAAATGGTTTAGCTCCCACATACCTAACCAGTCTTCTGATACGCTACAATCCACCACGCGCCTTAAGATCACAAAACTCCGGACTTCTGGTAGTTCCCAGAATTTCAAAATCTACAAAAGGGGGTAGGGCTTTTTCATATTTAGCTCCAAAGCTTTGGAATAGCCTTCCAGACAGTGTTCGGGGAGCAGACACGGTTTCTCAGTTCAAAAGTAGACTCAAAACGCATCTTTTTAATCTGGCATACACATAACTCATCCCAGTACTCATACTCCAGTACACCTATACCGAATGGCAACTACGCTAATTCTCCCCATCTGTTCTGTATTTCTCTACCCATCCCGAGGCATCGGGAGATTTTGCCAGCTTCAGTAGACAAAGGCCGACCCTGCGAGGTTCCTGAGGCATCCAGAGAAGGACCAGCTCCAACTGGATTCAGCTTTATGATGGTTGGAGCTACACATGCTGCTCCTGTGCTTCCAGTGATCCAGACCTCATCTGCCCTCTGCACCTACCGACTCGTCCCTATGCTGAACTGGTCTTCATGACAAATTTAAATAATTTCTGTCATATTGAATTTTCACCTGCACAAGATGTTATATCATTTCTATCTGTTATCGCCCAAATGAGGATGGGTTCCCTGTTGAGTCTGGTTCCTCTCAAGGTTTCTTCCTAATGCCATCTCAGGGAGTTTTTCCTTGCCACCGTCGCCGTCACCCTTGGCTTGCTCATCAGAGAAATTTCATTCATTCGTCTCATTATTATCTGCACATTTTTCTCACACATCCACACTTCCAATTATTTTCTTTTCTAAAATTATTATTATTATTTGTTTTTATTTATTTATTTTCTATTATAATTTTATTTATTTATTATTTTATATATAATTATTCTATATATATAATTTTTTTTTTTTTTTTTTTTTTGTTAAATTTCTTTAATTTTTGTGAAGCTGCTTTGAGACAATGACCATTGTTAAAAGCGCTATATAAATAAAATTGAATTGAATTGAATTGAATTGAAACTCACTAAGACACTCCTCAACCGGCCTAACGCCGTTCCAATGTGTGCTCGGACATCAGCCACCGCTATGTCCTTGGGATGCCACTCCCACCAATATCCCCATGGTGGATGAGTGGTTTAAGAAAGTGGAAAAAGTATGGGAGGGGGCGCATGCCAGTATCTCCCAAGCAGTTCGCCGGTTCAAAAAATTCGCCGATAGGCGGCGACGGGAAAGTCCTCCGCTCCAGGTAGGAGATCGGGTTTGGCTCTCGACAAAGGACCTCTCTCTCAACCTCCCCTGCCGTAAGCTCTCCCCCAGATTCATCGGTCCCTTCCCTATAATCTCCCAAATCAACCCTGTTTCTTTTAAATTGCAACTCCCTTCACACATGCGCATTAATCCTGTCTTTCACATCTCTCTTCTCAGGCCAGTGATGCGGGGACCACTAGACGGAGGTGTCGTAGACCCTTCACTCCCTGGGGCTGTGGAGATCGAGGGCGCTCCTGCATTTAGAGTCCAGCAACTGCTGGACTCCCGAAGGTCGAGGGGGCTCCCTTCAGTACCTGGTAGAGTGGGAGGGGTATGGGCCGGAGGAACGCAGCTGGGTCCCGGCTAGGACATCCTGAGCCCAGAACTCATATTCGAGTTTCATCAAGCTCGACCGGATCGTCCTGCGCCACGACCTCCTGGCCGACCCGCTCGCCGGCAATTCCATCAGGCAGGTGGGTCCCAACCCCCTTCGGTACCTAGCGGGGAGCGCCCACCTCTCTTTCAGGAAGCCGGTCCTGGGAGGGGGGGTAATGTAACATCCGATCTGCCTCAGCCCCGGAGATCAGGTTCACCGGATTACTGAGCCGTAGCCTTTGTCTCCCCCTAGTGTGTCTACATATGTCATTGTCAGTCATCAACACGAAAGTGAATTCACCTGTCTACCCTTGTGTGTCTCACTATTTAACCCAGCCGAACCCACACCACATTGTCTGGTCACCGTTGTGCACACTAAGTCTGTTCACCGTATGTCTCTGTTCTCTCTCTCTCTCCCAGGTTTAAGACGGTATCTGCAGGCGAGGTAGCGAAAGCAAGACGGCTTTCGCGTTCAGACGGATCCCGGTTCCGTTGCAGTTCTCAGTTACTTTCAAGGATAAAACTTCAAGTGATTCTTCTTCTTCTCGTTTGTGTTTCCGCCTGCAGACCGTCCCTGGGGAAGAACCCTCGGGGTTATTATAATTTATGTGGATATCTAAGTTTGTTCAAATCAAAAACGGGACTCTGAATAAAAAGTATATATTTCCTGCACCTGCGTTCCCTTGTGTGTGTTTACCAGTGAGCCGACATGACAACTATAAAGAAATTACACTGAATGTAGGATGATAACTGAATAATATTTGCTTGTACATGCTTATATAGTACAATATATGCTATTAAATGTGTTTTTCTTTTTCGCTGCTATGGATTTCTTGCTAGTGATGCAGACCCTTTATAGCAGTAAAGAGGAAGTGAACTCTATTATTACGTAAAAACAATACAAACTTGCAACATTGAGTCATTTGGAGATAAAATTAATCAAAAGCTGTCATTGTACATTTTAGATTTAGACCACACCACGTAAGCAGAAACAAAAATAATTTTGAACATTTAAATAACATATAAAATCTAATTTAATATTACACTCATGAATGTAAATAAATGCGGTTAAGATTAGATTGCAAGACTACCTACAGTAAAGCAAGAAACCCACATTTACCTGATGCAAGAAATAAGTCAGGTATACACATTCTGACCACAGGAAACACACCAACTCCATCAGCATAATAATAATAATAATAATAATAGGTGATGCAAAAATTATACATTAATTGAAATCAAGTCTCCATTTCTTTTTCTTTTTTTCTTTCTTTCTGGGGAAAGAATGAATTATAAATTCGATCTAAACCTCTGCCTGCTAGTGTTCTTTCTGTCTCTACTGTTTCACGGCCCTCTTTAAATCCTGCTTCTTTAGCCTCTTTAACTATTCCATACAGTGTCGCGGTAAATTCCTCCTCAGCCTGTTTTCTGGTTGCTTCTTTTGCCTCTTTAACTCTTTTATCCAGTTCAGCAGTAAACTCCTCCTCGGCCTGTTTCCTGGCTGCTACTTCTGTCTCTCTCTTCAGTTTCTCCAGCTCTCTGTTCTGCTGATCTCTAATGAAGGCGAGATTTCTCTCCATCTCCTCATTGTGTTTACTTTTTTCTTCTTCTTTCTCCTTTCTGAACTCTTCCTGTTGTTTATGTAGTTTCTCTTCCATTTCCTTTCTGTGTTCTTCATCTTTTTTCTTTCTTTCTCTCTCATCTTCCTCTCTTTGCAGCTTCAGTTGTTCTTCCATCTTTCTTATCTTCTCATTGAAATCATTTTCTATTATTTTCTTCTCTTGCTCTTCTTTGTCTTTTCTTTCTTTTTCTTTTAACTCTCTCTCCTCCTGTTCTTTCTGTCTTTCCCTGTCATATTGCTCCTGCTTTCTATTTTGATCTAACCTCCATTTTTCCTCCATATCAGTCATTCTTTTCTCCCAGTTCTTCTGCTCCTCTTTTCTCTTCTCCTCCTCTTCCCTCATCCTCCTCTCCCACTCTTGTTGTTGAGATAACTGAAGGTCTTGTAGTTCCTTCTTTTTACTTTCCTCTGCATCCTTTATTTTCTCCTCTAAATCCTTTCTTCTCTTTTCTTCCTCTGCTGCTCTTTGTTTGCACTCATGTTCTAATTTCTTTAATTCTTCTTCTTTATTCTTTGTAATCTCTTCTTTTTCTTTTTTAAACTTCTCTTCCTCCTCTTTCTGTTGTTCCTTCCATTCCTCTTCCATCCTCTTTCTTTCCTCATCTTCTGCCTGATCTCTCTGTTTCTGATCTTCCTCTCTTTGTCTCTCCCACTGTTTCCAGTTCTCCTCTCTCTCTCTGTTTATTTCTTCCATCCATTTCTTCATACTCAAGTCATCTTCTTCTTTTCTCTTCCTGAAATATTCTGTTAGGTTTTCCATCTTTTTTGCCATTTCTCTTTTTATTTGGTCTTTTTTATCTTCAAATTCTTTCTCTTTTTGTCTCTTTTCTGTTTCTTGTCTTTCTTTTTGTCTCTGCATCTCTCTCCTCATTTCCTCCATTTCACCTTCATGTTTCTTCTTCAGCTCTTCTTTCTCTCTCTTTATCTGCTCCTCTCTCTCCTTCAGTATTCTCTCCTTGTCTTCTTCTAGAGCTTTCTCAACTTCCTCAAACATCTCATTAGTGTAGCAGCTTCCTCCATTCACCTTCACCATCGAGTCGATTTTATCCAGAAGAGTCAGGACCTGGGTATGGCTGGATTTATCATTGTTGTTAAACACATGATATCTGTTACCACAGGTATACAGAAGTGTGTTTAGGTTTTCTCCAGCAGTTTTTATGTACTCTTCAATTAGATTTCCTTTAAGCGCGTCACCCCTGGTGAAGAGCACAATAGTGTACATGTTGGATTTTTTGCCAAAAGTCTTTTCAATGATTTTCACTGCCTCTCTCTCCTCCTGTGTGAAGCGCTGTCCTATACTCAGCACCAGCAGGAACACATGAGGACCAGGTGCTGCCATGGAGATGCAGTTAATAATCTCTTTCTTGATCTCATCATTATCAATATATGTGTCAAACAGTCCTGGAGTGTCGATCACAGCAATCTGTCTCCCACAGGCTTCTCCTGGCACTTTCTGACACACATGTGTCACTGATTGAGCTGACAAGATTTCTTTAAATTGATCTCTCCCAAGAATGGTGTTTCCTGTTGCACTCTTCCCAACTCCAGTCTTCCCCAGCAGAACAATTCTGAGTGTTTCAGGGATTTCAAATAAATCTGAGAAAAATAGATTAACAATCTTTAATAGTCATATGAGAAAACATCATCGAGCTATTATAATATAATGTCCTTAGGTGTTCTCCTTGTGAACTGTAAAAATATGCAAATGTAATTATAATTGACATGCTAATGATTATGTTGCAAAATAAAATAATTGTTTACACGTATGCAGTTTTCTGGTTATTTCAGATAGTAATTGCTCATTTCCTTCTGATAAGAGAAATAAGCATAGTAAATACTTTGAATATTATGGGGGAAAAAAAACACTTTACCTTTACTCATCTTGAGTTCAGTTATTTGCTGTTGGAGATTTTCAATTTCTTTTTTGTACTGAAGCTGTGTTTCAACCTGAGCATTAAAGTACATGTCCATGGTGTACTGACAATTATTATTTTTAAGTAATTTTTTAACATAAGTAATCAGCTGTTTTGCATCTGTTCTGCTGCTGTAAAATTCATATTGGCCCCCACATGCCTTTATCACAGACTCAAGTGTCTCATCTAACTGTTGCCTCTGTGACTGCTGGTTGATGATGAATATGGTGTGGTATTTAACTCTAGAGCCGAAGATCCTCTGAAAAATCTCTATTTCTGCTTTATTTTCATCAGTTAGAGAAGCTTCAGGAACAGCAATGAGGAAAGCATGAACTCCAGGATCACAAACAGAAACACATTGTAGAGTCAGATGCATCACTTCTTGTTCAGATTGCTGAGTGTTGCAGAGAGCAGGCATCTCCACCAGCGTGAGCAGGTGTTCACACACATCTCCCTGCTTTACACACAACGGACTAGAGGCCTTCTCAAACAATGAGGGATTTTCACCCAGTAAAAGTTTAGATATTGATGCTTTTAGTTCCTCTGTCCCCAGCAGAACTAGTTTCATATGTGGAATCTGTGTTGATTCTACAATTTAAAAGAAAGACAGGTCCAGAATTATAAACAAACAAATGAGAACACTCTCAATGTCAGCATCTTCATATGTATTTTAATAAATACATTTTATATAAAAAAAAATTATTATTTAATAATAAATTAACTGTAAACCATCAAAACACACACAAAGTTTACTTCTGTTACTTTATTCATGATGGCTAAGTAAGGCAATTTCATTGGTATGCAAAGTACAGTGGAAGCTCAGATTTGGGAGGATTCTGCAAGACAAGCAGAATATTTTAATAAATTTTGTCTTGATAAAGGAAAGAGTCGTGATTTACAAATACTAAATATCGAGTATCATGTGGCACGCAGGCGCTTCTTGTTTTGATGCAGAGAGTAACATGATCACAACTGAGTCAATGGTTTTCTCTAAAGCATCTTTTATTTTCTGTGAGTGTGTGTGTGTGCACGCACACAGGATGTGCTTGCACGCGGGTGTTTGTGTGTCCTACACAGCAGCCACCTTTCCCTCTTCACCACCTTCTCTGGTTTCAATCCCGGCGGCTAGGATTCTTTTGCAGTGATTGTGCCAAAAACTAATGAGACACATGCTCTCTGCTTCCCCCATTTAGCTGCTTGTTCTCCGCTCTTTTTGAACATGCCAATCCGTACCCTTACAATCACTACTGCCATCGAGTGGATAGGTAAACAATAAACCCACCTATCCACTAGATGGCAGTAGTGATGGTAATGTTAAGGATTCTGTTGTTGTCAATAAAGGCATGTGTTAAAGACTGTCGACTCTCGTTTTTCAAAGGTAACATACAGGTTAATTTGTTGTATTTTTAATTCATATTTTTTATTAATTATTTTTATATGATTTTTTGGGGGTTGTGGAACGAATTGTCTGAGTTTCCATTATTTCTTAATTCAGAGTTAAGGGCCTTGCTCAAGGCCCCAACAGCAGCAACTTGATGGAACTGGGGCTTGAACCGCTGATCTTTTTATAAGTAAATCAAAGCCTTAATACGGAAGCGCATTGCATTCACACAATAAAAAAAAAAAAAACACGGGACTTATCTCATAATTATGACATCCTGATCTCATAATTATGACTTAATATCTCATAATTATGACATCCTTATCTCATAATTATGACTTACTATCTCATAATTATGACATCCTGATCTCATAATTATGACTTAATATCTCATAATTATGACATCCTTATCTCATAATTATGACTTACTATCTCATAATTATGACTTAATATCTCATTATGACATCCTTATCTCATAATTATGACTTAATATCTCATAATTATGATATCCTTATCTCATAATTATGACTTACTAACTCATAATTATGAGATAATATCAGCCCAGCATCAGTCCAGCGTGTGCACTCAGATTAAGTACAGTATGAAAGTATAAAAAGACACAAACCCCTCTCTCTCTCTTATCCCTCGGTAAGGGCGAACGCTCCGAGAGGATCTAAAGTTTATTTTTTTTATACAAACTGCCTCCCCTTATCTCTTAATTATGAGATAGTAAGTCATAATTATGAGATAGTAAGTCATAATTATGAGATAAGGATGTCATAACTATGAGATATTAAGTCATAATTATGAGATAGTAAGTCATAATTATGGGATATTAAGTAATAATTATGAAATAAGTGAAATTATGAAAATTATTAAAAAAAAATTTTTATTGTGTGAATGCAATGCGCTTCCGTACCTTAACACAATAAGCTAACACTGGCCCCAAACAATTCTTTCTGAGCATAGGCCGAGATGACTTTGCTTTATTTGGGGTTGTCTGATTTGGCCTTATACACTGAAGGAGAATGGATACCCAGTACGAAGTGGCCCTTACCACGGTGAAGTTGGTTTGACATTGGACGTTGGATATTCGAGCTCCAGGCTCCAGATTCCGAGTTGTAGCGGAGATTCGCTAACAGAGTCCGGCGAAAGTACGTCACCTACTGCGCGAGTTAGGGACCATCTGCAAATTATTGTCCGACTTAAATACGGATAATATTTATATTATGAACATATTTTTAAAAAAAAAATTATCTATTGCTTCAAAACCTATTCTGAAATGTGTGGCCACTTGTCCTGCAGAGGGAACAACCTTTTTGTATTCAATATTATCACTTTTCATATTTATTAATAATTAATATTTAATAATTCTGCATTTTAATTCAATATCTTCCAGGTCAAGTGACCTATTGCCTCAAAACCTATTCTGAAATGTGTGTCCACCTGTCCTGCAGAGGACACAACCTTTTTTTTTTTGTCAATATTATCACTTTTCATTTTCATGTATTTCAGTCGGACAATAATTTGCAGACGGTCCCTAACTCACGCAGTAGGCGACGTGCTTTCGCCGGACTCTGTTAGCAAATCTCCGCTCCAAATCAGCGAACCTCCGCTACAGGCGGAATCTGGAGCCCGGAGCTCGAATATCCAACGTCCAACGTCAAACCAACTTCACCGCGGTGTGGCCCTTTATGAAAAAAAAAAAGTAGCAACAATTAAGCAAAATTTAGCAATTTAAATGACCCATTTAAGTCAATAAAAAGTTATGCCCACTATTCATTTTTGTGAAGCTGCTTTGAGACAATGACCATTGTTAAAAGCGCTATATAAATAAAATTGAATTTTGAATTGAATTTAACTATTGCATTACTTTCAGACCATTCCTCATACATAGCTTAATATAATAAACAGCCTGGTCTTAGCAATTTGTAAAGAAACCTGGATTCTGACTTATACAATTCAATGATCAGCCATAACAACAACACCATATAATATTAACACATTAATATTGATTAGCACTGGATTGGTCATGGTCCGGGATAAAGAAGACCGCCACCAGTGCTGTTGACCTACAGGGTGCTGGTGGAAATTGGGCTACTGTTCGTCAAAAAAGTAGAGAAGGAATGCGGATTCATAGACAAAGAGAGAAGGGAAATGGCACGAGTTTAGGAGTGACAGTAGGGAATTTAAGTGTTAGGACTATGACAGGGAAGGTAACCAAGTTAGTTGATATGATGCAGAGAAGGAAGGTGGATATACTGGGTGTCCAGGAGACCAGGTGGAAAGGTAGCAAGGCTAGAAGCTTAGGAGCAGGGTTCAAGTTGTTTTATTGATTATTTGCTTTTAATGAATGGTTACAATCTTGGTGTCAACAACAGAAATTACGCTTTGTTGATAACTGGAACGTTTTCTGGGAGCGTCCTAGGCTCTATCACACCGATGGCCTACACCCTAGCAGAGCTGGAGCAGCGGTCCTCTCTGACAACATCTCCAGGACACTACGAACCATCTGACTGGCGGTAAGTCATACTGTAGATTCCAAACATATTAGACACATCACAACTCACTGTAGTGATAGACGGACACACAAAGCTTGTCCTATAGAAACTGTGTCTGTTCCCCGAATACTGAGAAAAAAGAATAAATTTGTTAAATTTGCCCGAAACAATCTGATAACCATAAAAGCAGAAAACGGCAAAATAAGTAGTCAAAATCCACCTCTAAAGTTTGGACTACTCAACATTAGATCCCTTGCGCCTAAAGCACTTATTGTTAATGAAATTATCTCAGATTATTGCCTTGACGCACTCTGTCTCACCGAAACCTGGCTTAAACCAAATGAATATTTTGGTCTGAATGAGTCTACTCCGTCAGGATATTTCTATAAGCACGAGCCCCGTCTAATTGGTCGCGGTGGTGGTGTCGCCACTATCTACAATAATGTACTCACTGTTACCCAGAAAATAAGGCCCAGGTTTAATTCATTTGAAGTGCTTATCATTAATGTTGCACTAAATGAAATACGTAATAAACCCTTGCTATATTTTACCCTGGCCACCGTTTACAGACCCCCGGGGCCATATGGCGATTTTCTTAAAGAATTTGGACATCTGCTATCAGACCTATTGGTTAACTCTGACAAAGTGTTGATAGTAGGAGACTTTAACATTCATGTAGATGATGCTAACGACGCTTTAGCACTCACATTTATGGATTTGCTAAATTCCTTTGGGGTTAAGCAAAATATAATTGGAGCAACTCACCGCTTTAATCATACGCTAGATTTAATTATATCCCATGGTATAGATGTCTCTAATATAGAGATCATACCTCAAAGTGATGATATCACAGATCATCACCTCCTGACATATACTCTACCCGTAGAACAGATTAGCTGTGTCTCCCCACGTTATCAATCTGTTAGAAATATGAATCCCACTACTACAGACAGATTCACAAGTAATCTGCCGGATCTGTCCCAATTTCTTATTAGACCCCTAAATGCAGATGATCTAGATGAAGTGACTAGCAGCATGGGCACTATTTTTACCAGTACATTAGACACTGTTGCTCCCATCAGATTAAAAAAAGTCAGAGATAAAACATTTGCACCGTGGTACAACAGTCATACTCGCGCCCTAAAGAGAGCAACCCGTAACCTTGAGCGAAAATGGAGGAAAACTAAATTAGAAGTTTTTCGAATTGCGTATAAAGACAGTATGTGCAGCTATAGACAGGCTCTAAAAACTGCTAGGACTGAGCATCAAAACAATCCCAGGTTCTTATTTAGTACAGTGGCTCGCCTAACAAAACCTAAGATGCCCGCAGAGAGTATCCCATCACAGTTTAGAAGTGAAGACTTTATGGACTTCTTTAATGAAAAAATCAATAATATCAGAAAGAAAATAATGGAGGTTCAACCTCTAATAGTATCTCACGATCCAGTTCAGCCTATAGCTTCACATTTAGATTTTCACGGCTTTACAGGTATAGGACAGGAAGAGCTGTATAAACTCATCACCTCGGCTAAATCAACAACGTGCCTGTTAGACCCAATCCCAACCAGATTTTTAAAAGAAGTGATGCTTACGGTTGGAGAGCCACTCCTAAACATTATTAATTCTTCATTACATCTAGGTCACGTCCCTAAACCTTTCAAGTTAGCAGTTATTAAGCCGCTTCTTAAAAAATCTAATTTGGACGCGAATGAAATAACAAATTACAGACCGATTTCAAACCTCCCGTTCATATCAAAAATACTAGAAAGAGTAGTATCAGCTCAAATTTGCACATTCTTGCAGGATAACAACATCCTTGAAGAATTTCAGTCAGGTTTCAGGCCCCATCATAGCACAGAAACTGCACTAGTTAAGATTACAAACGACTTGTTTTTAGCTTCAGACCAAGGCTGCATCTCATTTCTAGTCCTGCTCGATCTTAGTGCTGCATTCGACACTATAGATCATAATATTCTCATAGATCGCTTACAAAATTATATAGGTATTCAGGGACAGGCATTAAAATGGTTTAGATCTTACCTGTCTGATCGCTACCATTTTGTAGATCTAAATGGAGAACTGTCTGGTGTAATGCCAGTGAAATATGGGGTCCCACAAGGGTCAGTTTTAAGACCTCTGTTGTTCTCAATATACATGCTTCCCTTGGGTAACATCATTAGAAGACATGGGATTAGTTTCCATTGTTATGCTGATGATACCCAATTATATATCTCAACTAAACCAGACGAAATACCCAAGTTGTCTAGATTAACTGAGTGTGTCCAGGACATAAAAGATTGGATGACTAATAACTTTCTTTTATTAAATTCAGATAAGACAGAGATATTACTTATTGGCCCAAAAACCAGCACACAACAGCTTTCACAATTCAGCTTGCGCTTAGAGGGATGTACTGTTACTACCAGCTCAGCAGTAAAGGATCTGGGAGTAATATTAGACAGTAACTTGTCTTTTGAAAATCACATTTCAAATATAACAAAAACAGCCTTTTTCCATCTTCGAAATATTGCTAAACCTAGGAACATCTTATCCGTATCTGATGCAGAAAAACTAGTTCATGCATTCATGACCTCCAGACTGGACTATTGTAATGCATTACTAGGTGGTTGTCCTGCATCCTCAATAAACAAGCTTCAGTTAATCCAAAATGCAGCTGCCAGGGTTCTCACTAGATCCAGAAAATATGATCATATAACCCCAATATTATCATCCCTGCACTGGCTACCTGTTCAGTTTAGAATAAATTACAAAATAGTATTACTTACATACAAGGCCTTAAATGGTTTAGCTCCCACATACCTAACCAGTCTTCTGATGCGCTACAATCCACCACGCGCCTTAAGATCACAAAGCTCCGGACTTCTGGTAGTTCCCAGAATTTCAAAATCTACAAAAGGGGGTAGGGCTTTTTCATATTTAGCTCCAAAGCTTTGGAATAGCCTTCCAGACAGTGTTCGGGGAGCAGACACGGTATCTCAGTTCAAAAGTAGACTCAAGATGCATCTTTTTAATCTGGCATACACATAACTCATCCCAGTACTCATACTCCAGTACACCTATACCGAATTCTCCCCATCTGTTCTGTATTTCTCTACCCATCCCGAGGCATCGGGAGATTTTGCCAGCTTCAGTAGACAAAGGCCGACCCTGCGAGGTGCCTGAGGCATCCAGAGAAGGACCAGCTCCAGCTGGATTCAGCTTTATGATGGTTGGAGCTACACATGCTGCTCCTGTGCTTCCAGTGATCCAGACCTCATCTGCCCTCTGCACCTACTGACTCGTCTCTATGCTGAACTGGTCTTCATGTCAATTTAAATAATTTCTGTCATATTGAATTTTCACCTGCACAACACACAAGATGTTATATCATTTCTATCTGTTATCGCCCAAATGAGGATGGGTTCCCTGTTGAGTCTGGTTCCTCTCAAGGTTTCTTCCTAATGCCATCTCAGGGAGTTTTTCCTTGCCACCGTCGCAGTCACCCTTGGCTTGCTCATCAGAGAAATTTCTTTCATTCGTCTCATTATTATCTGCACATTTTTCTCACACATCCACACTTCCAATTATTTTCTTTTCTATAATTATTATTATTATTATTTGTTTTTATTTATTTATTTTCTATTATTATTATTATTATTATTATTTTATTTATTTATTTATTCATTTTTTATTTATTTTTTATTTATTTATTTATTTATTTTTTATTTTTTTGTTAAATTTCTTTAATTTTTGTGAAGCTGCTTTGAGACAATGACCATTGTTAAAAGCGCTATATAAATAAAATTGAATTGAATTGAATTCATTGATGTTAATGGTTATGCCCCACAGGTAGGGTGTGAGTTAGAAGAGAAGGATAACTTCTGGACTGAGTTAGATGAAGTTAGAGAGTGGTGATTGGGGTGGATTTCAATGGACATGTTGGGGAAGAGGACAGATTGTGGTGGACTTTGCAAAGAAGATGAAAATTGCAGTGGTAGTTACTTTCGTCCAGAAATGGCAGGAACATAGGGTGACATAAGAGCGGAGGCAGAAGCACTCAGGTGGACTACATCTTGTGTCGACGTAGTAATCTAAAAGAGATCGGTGATGGCAAAGTATTGGTATGGGAGAGTGTAGACAGGCAACACAGGATGGTGGTGTGTAAAATGACCCTGGTGCTGAGGAAGGTGAAGACCACAAAGGCACACTAGGCACACCAGAGGACAAATTGGTGGAAGTTAAAAAAAGAAGAATGTTGTGTAATTTTCGGGGTGGAGTTGAGACAGGCTCTGGATGGTCAGGAAGTGCTTTCTGTTAACTGAACTACAGCTAATGTGATCATGGAGACAGGTCGGAGGGTACTTGGTCTATCATCAGGAATGGGGAAAGTGGACAAGGAGACTTGGTGGTGGAACAGGGACATCTAGGAGTGTATACAGACCAAGAGGTAAGCTAAGATGAAGTGGGACACAGAGGACTGAAGAGAGTAGACAGGAATACAGGGAGATGCAGAGTAAGGTGAAGGTAGAGGTGGCAAAGGGCAAACAAAGAGCGTACAAGGACTTGTATGCTAGGCTGGACAGTAAGGAGGGTGAGGTGGATTTGTACAGGTTGGCGAGGCAGAGAGATAGAGATGTGAAGGATGTGCAGCAGGTTAGAGTGATTAAAGATAGAGATGGAAATGTACTGACGGATGCCAGGAAGGGTGATGGGAAAATGGAAGGAGTACTTTAAAGAGTTGATGAATGAGGAAAATGAAAGAGAACAAAGAGTAGAAGAGGAAACTGTTGTTGAGCAGAAATTAGCAACAGTTAGTAAGAGTGAGGTGAGAAGGGTGTTGAAGAGAATGAAGAGTGGAAAAGCAATTGGTTCTGATGACATATCTGTGGAGGTATGGAAGCACTTAGGAGAGGTGGCAGAATATTTTCTGATTAGTCTATTTAATAAGATCTTGACGAGGATCCCAGAGGAATGGAGAAGTGTATTGGTGCCGATTTTTTTTTAAACAAGGGAGATGTGCAGGGCAACTACAGAGGAATAAAACTGATGAGCCATACAATGAACCTGTGGGAAAGAGTAGTGTAAGCTAGGTTCAGAGCAGAGGTGAGCAGCAAAATGGTTTCATGTCTAGAATGAGTACAACAAATGCAATATTTGCTTTGAGGCTGCTGCTGGAAAAGTTCACAAAAGGTACACAGAGAGTTGCATTAGTTTTGTATAGATTTAGAGAAAGCTTATGACAGGGTGCAGAGAGAGGGGGTGTGGTATTGTATAATTCTGGAGTGTCAGAGAATTGTATAAGCATGGTGCAGGACAGAAGAGTTCAAGGTGGAGGTGGGTCAAGGATCGACTCTAAGCCCCTTCTTGTTTGCTCTGGTGATGGACACGATGACAGATGAGGTTAGACAGGAGTCTCCATGGATTATGATGTTTGCTGATGATATTGTGCTTTGTAGCAAGATCAGCGAACAGGTGGAGGAAAATCTAGAGAGGTGGAGGTATGCTTTGGAAATCAGAGGAATGAAAGTTAGCCACAGCAAAACAGAATACATGTGTGTGACTGAGAAAGACTATCAGCGAGAATGAAAGGAAAGGTTTTCATGGTTTTCTCAAGTGGTGAACCCAGTGATGCTCTACAGCTTAGATAGTGGCACTTAAGAAAAGAGAGGAGGTACAGCTGGAGGTAGCAGAGCTGAAGATGTTGAGGTTCTCTTTGGGAGTGACAAGGATATGTAGGATCGAGTCTGTAAAACTGTTTATCATGAGCTAAAAGTTTCCTGTTACAATTTAAGCTTCTATTAAATTGCATACTTGAAAACAGACTAGATGGTAATTGTGTAGGGACTTACCGCTGTGCTTCTTTCCAGTTGACTTCTTACGTCCAATTGCTTTCATTGCATCAATGGTTCTTCTTGTCAATGATTTTAAATTTATTCCTGGCATTTCGGTTTGCATATGCTCTTCACATTTTTCTGTTTGTTGAGGTTCCAGTTGACCAGTAATTTGCTCAGACAACTTTTGGCCTACTGTAGGATCAGTATCTTCAAACATCTTACAGATAAGACTTCTTTTATTTACCTTCACCATCTCTTCCATCATCTTCACAAGATCAGCCTGGCAACCTTCATCAAACTCTAAATGTCTGTTATTACATTCAGCAATGACTTTCTCTATGGCATTCCCTTCATTCTGATCTACACTGCTGCCAAGTTCTATGTGTTTTGTAGTCACCACCATGGTGTATTTATGACATTCATCTGACAGAAATGAAAAAATGTCATCCATTCTTCTTTTTTCTGCTTCAGTGAAACTTTCCGACTGTACAATGAGCATTATGATATGAAGTCCAGGAGCTAATAAGGACAGACACTCTTTAACACACTCTGTGAGCTGGTCATGTGAGAGGGTTTGGTGAAAAAGATGAGGTGCGTTGATGAGAGTCATGTATCTTCCCTTCACATGCCTACTAACTCTTTGACACCGCACTCCTGTATGTAGAGGATCTTCAGTCTCAAACGCAGATCTGCCCAGGATGATGTTTCCCACACGGCTGGTGTCTAAATAACTTTTCCCCAGCAGCATAACTCTCAGCTCAGACACTGCCAAATAAGAGACACATTTAAAAGTACTTTAATAGGGGTGTACAACAATGTCATTATATGTACTTATATCTGTTTAATTCTCAAAATATTCCTCTCTGATTTTAGATTTAAATCAAAAGTGTGGTCCATATTTTATGTTTGTTGTTTATCCTCTTTAAACCCTGAAAACCCTTGAGAAAAAATAAATAAACAGGGCTTCTAAAAAAAAGCCATGTTTCTTTACAAATTATAACATTTATTTAATTACTGTATTCGATTTATCAAACAATACATTTCTCATGAACTGTTAATTTAATGTCACTGAATAAGCTGTTAACACACATATTATATACATTATGGCCCATATTGATAGGATAGCATCTTGCAGTTGATGGAGATTTGTGGGATGCACATCCAGGGCACGAAGCTCCCGTTCCACCACATCCCAAAGATGCTCTATTGGGTTGAAATATGGTGACTGTGGGGGCCATTTTAGTACAGTGAACTCATTGTCATGTTCAAGAAACCAATTTGAAATGATTGGAGCTTTGTGACATGGTGCATTATCCTGCTGGAAGTAGCCATCAGAGGATGGGTTCATGGTGGTCATAACGGGATGGACATGGTCAGAAACAATGCTCAGGTTGCCAGTGGCATTTAAACGATGCCCAATTGGCACTAAGGGGCCTAAAGTGTGCCAAGAAAACATCCCCCACCCCATTACACCACTACAACCAGCCTGCACAGTGGTAACAAGGCATAATGGATCCATGTTCTGATTCTGTTTTACACCAAATTCTGACTCTACCATTTGACTGTCTCAACAGAAATTGAGACTCATCAGACCAGGCAACATTTTTCCAGTCTTCAACTGTCAATATTTGTAGTGGAGATGAGTGGTACCCGGTGGGGTCTTCTGCTGTTGTAGCCCATCCGCCTCAAGGTTGTGCGTGTTGTGGCTTCACAAATGCTTTGCTGCATACCTCGGTTGTAACGAGTGCTTATTTCAGTCAAAGTTGCTCTTCTATCAGCTTGAATCAGTTGGCCCATTCTCCTCTGACCTCTAGCATCATCAAGGCATTTTCGCCCACAGGACTGCCGCATACTGGATGTTTTTCCCTTTTCACACCATTCTTTTGCCTCTTTTTCACTGCATAGTACGGCATGACATGGTTCAGTTCAACTCACTTCGCTTCGGCTCAGTTTGGCTCGGTTTGCGCTTTCACTGCAATTTAGTAACGCTTTAGAGTGGGCGGGATTATTCACGTGTCGTTTTAGTTGCGGCGCCTCTACTGCCATGACATCATAAAAAAAAGGACCAGGTACCATGTACTGTTCCCAGTGGAAAACCCCCCAAAAGTGAGTTGAACTGAACCGTGTCATGCCGTACTATGCAGTGGAAAAGCGCCATTTGTAAACCCTAGAAATGGTTGTGCGTGAAAATCACAGTAACTGAGTAGATTGTGAAATACTCAGACCGCCACCAACAACCATGCCACGCTCAAAATTCCTTAAATCAACTTTCTTTCCAATTCTGACATTCAGTTTGGAGTTCAGGAGATTGTCTTGACCAGGACCACACGCCTAAATGCATTGAAGCAACTGCCATGTAATTCGTTGATTAGATAATTGCATTAATGAGAATTTAGACAGGTGTTCCTAATAATCCTTTAGGTGAGTGTGTGTGTGTATATATATATATATATACACACTCCTAATAATCCTTTGGGTGAGTGTGTGTGTATATATATATATATATATATATATATATATATATATATATATATATATATATATTTTTTTTTTTTTTTTTAAAAGCTTGCAACTTTCTTTGTTTTTATTTTTTTTCCTATATTCTACAACAATACTGGGGATTTCAAAACTATGAAATAACACATGTGGAATTAGGTAATTATGTTACAACAACAACAACAACACCCTTTCTGGGACAGTTCTTGCTTGAACAGCAATTGCAGTATTGTCAAGTGCATTTGCAAAACCAATTGAGATGATGAAACTCTCTCTCATGAAGACCTTCCCAGGAAAGCAAGACCAAAACCTACCTCTGCTGCGGAGGAGAAATTAAATTAGAGTTATCAGCCTCAGAAATAACCAATTAACAAACAGCACTTCAAATTAGAACTGTTATGAAGGCTTTACAGATCATAGCAAAGTAGGAGATTCAACTCAATATCAACTGTTCAAAGAAGAATATTATATATTTTGGATGCCTTCAGAATTGTTTTAGATTGTAGAAAGAAATAAAAATCAGGAATGACCATGGAGTTAGAAAGTGATTCCAAACTTTTAAGCAGTAGTGTATGTATACATGTATCGATTACTGTTATAGACAAAGGTAGCTGAGACTCATTTTCACCAGGCATGAACATCAAGATCAAAATTTACTCTTATAGATACTGAACTGTTTGATGGTTCAAGTCTGCATTTGTTTCAATGTAGAATTAAACAACAGTTCAACCTTTAATTAAAACACTGTGATTACTGTGTCAGTTTTCTATTAGAACTATGAAGTTACCATTGGGGCAAAATTTCTTGACACTATAAAATGCATTACTCTCTAATGTAATGTTGAACATGTTTAATTGTATAGTGATAAAATGTTTCCTTTAACTTACTTGCAAGCTAAAAAAACACTAAAGAACTTTTTTGAAGAAGCTGTAATAGTTTGCTTGCAATAAACGGAAAGGAAATATTTATTTTTAGACTTTTTCTGGATCTGGTCACATGACTAAACAAGAAACAAAAGAAAATGACTCTTACCTTTATTCTCTTCCTGTTTTTTCTTTATTGTGTCCTTATCGCTTATTGCTGTGTTTTCAGGTAAATGATCATGATACCTTCTCAGTCTTCCTATGTGCTTCCTCTTTTGTAGGTCACTTCCTCCAGTTGTCTTCATCACTTCCTCTATCATCTTCAAAAGCTGATGTACCTGACCCATGTCAAATATACCTATATCATGTATTCTGTGGTGTCTCACCTCACATTCACTGATGACTCCATGGTCTTCACCTGAAGTTATCACTATTGAACGTTCCCTAGACAGTGGGCTGTAAGTCTCCAGTGTGTTTCTGACTCGGTCATGTCTCTCATGTGTGAGTGTTCCTGACTGAAGCACTAACAGAAACACATGAGGTCCAGGATCAGCGAGAGTAACGCACTCTTTTACTCTCTGAGTCAGTTCCTCCTGAGAGAGCTGAGGGTTATAGAGATAAGAAGTGTTGATGATAGTGATGTTTCTTCCCTCCACCTGACCACTGGCTCTCTCACAGTGCAGCTTCACTGAAGAAAGAACTTCAGTCTGAAATGCAGATCTGCCCAGGATGAAGTTTCCCACTCTGTTGGTCTGGAGAACATCTTCCCCCAGCAGCACAATTCTCACTTCAGACACTAAACAACAAAATTAGGAAACCAAGTAGGAATTATCCATTCTTTGATTAAAGAACTATGATCAAATGTCTGTAAAAAAAGAAATTCTAAAAATAAAAATGTATTACAATTGAATTCGATTTTTTTGAGCTTTGCATAAACATCATTCCAGTTGATTGGTTAATTAGCTTTTATTAACTAAAACTTGTCATATCATTGCTCTGATGGCAGATGTTTTAAAAGAATGTATGGACTAGTGTTAATTTCGTCAATGAAAATAACAACGTAAAAATATTCTTTGATGACATTTTTTCCCGGGACTAAGAAAAGGCAAAATAAGGGAGTTCAAATGTGAGCCATTAATATCACAACTAAGTTAAGTAATGAGACAATTTCCTGCAATTAACTCTAGCAGGTTCAAAGCAATCCATAATTCAGGGAGCGGGAGCTGAGTCATCTCTACATGGAGTAGCTTTGTAATGCAAGTCCACTGGAGAGAGGGCTTTCAGCAACCAGCTGAATATATTACTGTTGTTACATTCCACCCCTACTACTGGTGAGTGCACAAACAGTGAAATTATCTAAAAATATATACAAAGAGCCAAGCAACCAAACCAAAGGGACAAAGCAATAATCAAAGTCAATGGGAGGCAAAAAGTCAAAACCAGAACACAATCAAATATAAAAATGCCAAAATCAGAATCCAAATAACTTCTCTCCAACACAACCAACACCTTGCCTACATGCCTCCTCGTTCCGGCATGTCTCTCCTGTTTATAAATGGTTGCTAGTTGGTGATGTTAATCGCAGGGCGGAAGTGACCATGCAGAAGGTCAGGTGTAGGGAGAGTCAGAAAACCTGGAGTGGAGTCTAGACCGATGCACGACCTGAACACAATATACTCACACACGCGTGCGACAAAGCACAGCAACACAGACACAAAAAACATAAAGCGATCAACATGTTGAGGGTTGTAACACCACCCCACACACAAATGTGAACTCCTAATTTCTATCAACAATTTTTTTTCTTAACAACGAGACAAGGTATCAGCAAGTACAGTATGTTCATGGTTCCTAAACAGATTATTTCCTTTTACAGGCTCCTTTTTCGATCTTACTATATTTGAGCTGATGTTTCAAAAATTTCTTGGAAAAATAACAAATAGGGTGATCAATTCCATCATCATCCTTCTGAAGTAACACTGCTCCAGCCCCAGTACCACAACCATCCAGTTCTAGTTTAAAGGGTCTATTCACATTGGGAGCAGCAAGAACTGGGGAACTGGATAGCAGGATGTTGAGCAAGTCAAAAGCACGCTGACACTCTGGAGACCACTGAAAGATTACATCCTTGCAGAATAGGTTAGTGAGAGGCAACACCACATGAGATTTTTTTTTACAGAAACATATAATAGTATGTGAAATGATAATACCCAGCCATATGCAAGAAACGTCGCAGCTCACGACGCGTCTTTGGAATAGGAAATTGCTTAATGGATTGTACCTTAGCCTCCATGGGTTTCACTACACCTTGCCCAACTACTTTACCAAGGTAGGTAACCACTCCATTCTCCATCAAGTTCACATTTATCCAAGTTTAGCAAGGCTTCTGAGAGTCGTCTAAACACACATTCTAGTGTCTGTAGATGTTGTTCCCAGGTATCAGACTAGACAATGACATCATCCAGGTAGACAATCAAAGGCACGCTGACACTCTGAAGACCACTGAAAGATTACATTCTTGCAGAGTAAGTTAGTAAGAGGCAACACAACATCAGAGAATTTTTTTACAGAAACAACCATAATGCCCAGCCATACGCATGAAACGTTGCAGCTCACAATGTGTCTTTGGGATGGGAAATTGCTTAATGGATTGGACCTTAGCATCCATGGGTTTCACTACACCCTGCCCAGCTACTTTACCAAGGTAGGTAAGCACTCCTTTCCCAAGGTCACATTTATCGAATTAGCGAGGTTTCCGAGAGTCGTCTAAACACAGATTCTAGTGTCTGTAGATGATGTCCCCAGGTATCAGAATAGACAATGTCCATCCCGGTAGACAGCACAATGAACAAGGTTCATGAGCCACTGAAAAGTAGCAGGAGCATTTTGGTGTCCAAAGGCCATAACTGTATATTGCAAAAAGTTTTCAGGCGTAGAAAAAGCTGAAATTTCGGATTCACGAGGTGTAAGAGGGACCTGCCAATATCCTTTCAAAAGGTCCAGCTTACTAGTGAATTTGGCTACACCCACACAATCAACACAATCTTCAATTCTAGGAGCAGAAAATACACTAGGCCTGGTTATAGCATTGACCTTCTGATAATACGTACAAAAACTAAATGAGCCATCTGATTTGGGGAATAAAATACAAGGAGAAATCCATGGACTTGTCCTAGGGACAGGTAGTCCATTCTCAACTAGATATTATGTCTGCTTCTTCATAATTGTATGCTTTACTGGATTTAGATGATATGGGTATTGCTTAATGTTCACCTACATCGATATCATGCTCAAGAACAAATAGGGTGTTCTTGAGGAAACATCAGTAAAGAGGTTGGGAAATTTTTGATTTAAGGCTATGATATCATCTTGAGATGCCTGGGGCTGATTTGCTAATCTTTCAACACATCTGAATTTAATAAGTGAGCCGAGAACACACTATTTCCACCAAAGTGAAGCTCATCTCCTTCTGGGAAATATTCAGCAGAGGTTACATTACCTTTTATTGATGCAGCAGTTACAGGTATCATGGGCAAGATTAGTTTTGAGTCAGGAGAGGAGTTACAAACATTATATTTCTTAAGCAGGTTAATATGACAAACACAAGTTATTCGCTTTGTGATCAGGTGTACAAAGCAAATAGTTTTGTAGTGAATTTTTGTTTTACTGGGTATGTACCACTGAATTTTGGCTTAAGGGAAGAGCCAGGGATGGGTAATAACGCTAACACTTGTTCTTTACTGAATGAATGGGAGACCACTTTACGATCCCACTGCTTTTTCATTTGGACCTGATAAGATTTCAAAGTTTGGCATGCAGTAGCTCTTGCTGATTGCAATTGCTCCCTGAGACCACGCATAAGACTAGCTTCTGGAAAATGTGTAGCAGCACACATTAGCATTAATATATAGGAATTTCCAGTGCACGTTTTCGGTAGAGGACCAACACAACGATAATCCTCTCTAAGGGTTCAGTTTCAATTGAAATGGGCATCAAGGGTGCAGGAGGAATGGATTAATTTGGCTTACCCATGAGTTGACATGTGTGACAAGATCTACAGTATTGAGCTACATCTATTTTCATTCCAGGCCATACAAAATACTTCAAGGCTTGCAAGTAGGTTTTCCGTATGCCTACAGTGGTTACAAAATTGGAATGGCGATCTCGCCGCGTATACTGCCGTTTAAAGGCAACAGCGGCCAAAATAAATCAGTTGCATTTCAAAGTCATTCGTAAAATGGCCGCCAGGTGGCGCAAAGTGACATTTTCATTCATCGCAGTAAATACAACAGTGATGGTAATTTCCACAATAAACATGAAAAATCTGAACCAGAGCTATTAATGTGTACTGTACAATAATGAGTAAAAAAAAATTATAGTAGATTTATTAACTGAAATAAATGACCATATTTTTCAAGACAATTTTCAAGCCCCACTCATCAAACAAAATTATAATGAAATCGGCCAAGTTTACTATTTATTTAAATATAAATTTATAAACCAATAAGATCAAATAACACCAAGTTATTATTATAACAGGCTTACTTCGTCACTTATCAAAGAAGTACAGTGGGAGCCACGTCAAACAGCCGCCTGGAGCATGACTGCTCCGTGGCAGTTCCATGAAGGCTTCGTGCATGGAATGTGATCCCCCGCGATGACGCAGTTAACGATGCCCCGCCCCATAAACGCCCCCATGCGCTTTCTAAAAAGATGGTTGCAATGCCGTATAATTCCGCCAGATGGAGCATTGACTGGCACAGTTAACTGCAGTGTCCAGGAAACCCAATACCGTATCTTTAATATACAGACAGTTCTTGTATTGTCAACATAGTTTCATAAATAGATGAAAAAACAACAACAAACCGATTAATAAAACAGATTTGTTAAATCACTCAATACATAACCCATGATGATTATGCTATTTATTATTTAATAATGAATTAATAAAATTAGTTAGTGAAATATTTTTAAGACATCCTGAAATGATCCTTAAAGACACGGTAGCGGCTGTAATTTGTCTATACCGATCATTGTAGGTACGGAATAAAAACGCAGGCTACGTACAGTATTTTACATTACGGTGTATTTTACCCCGTTCCATTTAATATACTGATAGATAATATTTTGCTGCAAAGTAAAGCTCAAACGTCTGCTTGGGTTTGTTTTCGTTATATTTTTGATGATGTTTTCGCTGATTTTTTCACTGATAGTCTACAAGTGGCATAAGAGGCAATTAATGGCGCATGCAACCTGGAACAAATATCTGCCCATATGGATCAGTATTTCTTTAGTCATTTAATCATGCATAATGCTCCCCCGTCAAAAGATCTGATGGGGCATTAATCACTTATCACAACTGTGAATGGATGCGGCAGCAGACACATTAAATCCCCATAAACACTTGGAGACAATAGTAAAAAAAAGTTCCAGAGGGTTAGCGCCTGTTATACTATTGTATTTTTACTGATTTTTTTTTTTTTTTACTGCTTATATTTCGTTGGGTTTTACGCAATTTCATGTGTGTGTGTGTGTGTGTGTGTGTGCGTGCGCGCACGAGAGAGAGGATACTCTGACAAGACCAACTTCCGTGTGGCTCCAGTGGCGCAATCGGTTAGCGCGTGATACTTATAAAGCGGTCCAGGTGAAGCAATGCCGAGTTCGAGTCTCACCTAAAGCACCCAAAGCATTTTACTGCATATCGCGCTGTGTATGTGACAAATCAAATTTGAATTTGAAAGTAAAGCTTAAAATGTAACGTCTGCTTTGGTTTGTTTTCGTTATATTTTTGATGTTTTCGCTGAAAGTCAAATTGGCATAACAAATTGATTAATGGCGCATAATATCTGGAACAAATCTCTGTCCATACGGATCAGTGTGTCTTTAGTCATTTAACCAGCATAACGTCCCACATTAAAGATCTGATGGGGCATCAATCACTTATCACAACGGTGTATAGATGCAGCAGCAGAGACAGATTTAATCCCCATATAATTCACACTTGAAAACAAAACTAACAGAAGTAAACAGTTCTAGAGTGTTAGTGCCTGTTATCACAGGACAGGAATCACCTACAGGATACTACTGTATTTTACTGCTTATATTTTTTACCCTAGTTTCATTTGGTTTTACGCGATTTCATGTATTATTTGTGTGTGTCTGTGTGTGTACAGTGTGTCTGTGTGTGTGTGTGTGTGTGTGTGAGTGCGAGAGAGGGCTTTCATGCTGATTTATCCAAGGTTACTAAAACCTGGCTTACTACCTATAAAAAATATTTCAATTTAACTCATGGGTCTCAATCACAGATGACACGACAAATTATATACTCTGAAACGTTCATTTGAACATTTAAAAATATATACAAAAACACGAATACTAATGTTATCATGGTGTAAATTATTAACATTAGGTTAGGTCCTGCCCTTAATTAATTCATATTATAATTACTTTTACATAGTATAGTTACTGGACTGACATGACCAAAAACTAGCTATTTCATTTAGCCTTTCTAAAATCAACCCATATATCATTTATAATCAGAAAACATAAAACATATTATGATCTGTTCAATAGCCCATCTGTTTTAATTTAGTTTGTATTTTTTATTATTCATAAGACAACCTTTCAGTTTTGTAAATATTTTAGTTATAGTGTGTTAAGTCTTACTTTAGGTTAAACGTTTTTGAGAATTTTACCATCCAGCTTAGATAAATGTTATGTCATTGATTGATAAAATCTGGATTAAGGATATTTTATTATATAATTATATATATATATATATATATTTTTTTTTTTTTAGTTTCCCCCTGAGGGATTGCCACCTTATTGTGGTCAGGGGGTTTGCGTGCCTCAACACAATTCAGCAAATACAATACTGTTACTATACAGTAAGGCCAGGTAAAAACAGTGCTTGAACATGATGCGCCCCTCCCCCCACCCCGTGTTGTCTGGTCTAGAACGGCGCTGCCTCTGACCGTCTTTTGTCTTGTAAATGAGTATTCTCACTCACCTTCCAATCCCCCCAGCGCACATACTCTGTTTGTACTGTAAACTGTACTGTAACTGTGTTTGCTAGGGCACTTGGTTATACACAGTACTTTAATGTATGGAACACTTACTTAACTTACTGGTTTGGTTTAAATATCGCTTATTACCTTATTCAGCAAAATAAATTCATTATTAACGTATTGAAGTATTTTAGTTAAGGACAAAAACTGTGCTTGTGTTTAGAACTGCTGAACAGCCGAAAACACACACACACCCATCCCCCCGCCAAAAACACACACACACAGAGCAATTAACACCATGTCATACTCAGGAGTGGAAGGTGAGAAACCTCAATGGAGAATACCAAGTTTGTCGTTGCTCTTTTGGAGTTCTTAAAACCCAAAACATTTATTTATACTGAGAAAAAATTATTATGGGTCACAATCACAAACACATATAATCAAGTGTTTAACTGGTTTCATTTGTTTCTATGATCAATAATTATTATTATTATTATTATTATTTTCAGCCCAACTCTTTGACTATTTAAAACAAAGTTGTGTCCCATTTTTTGCCCATTGAAGTTGTTGGTTCAACTAAACAATTTTTAAATACCCAAACAATCCCCCAAAATTAAAACACGCAAAACATGACTTTAACAATTCAATTTATTCTTCCAAAACTAGTCAAAGTTAAAACAGTAATTTATATAAAACAGATGAATACATGTTGTCTTTTTGCTTAAAGTTCATTAAACTACCCGGATACACCAGCTGCTTATAAGTCTCTATCTATAGTCCTTTTACATTAAAATATTAATTTTTCAAATATCAAAACTATTAAACATGGAACAGTTGAAGTCTTTGTTTCCCCCAAAGTACTGTATCAGACATTTTGCAGTTCTATGTTCAGAATATACAGTAGACCTGATCAAACATCATTCTAAAGCTGTCGGACTGTGACGTCATCCCTCCTACAGCTCCCTCAACAGCTTGTTCAGGCTCCTCCAGTCCTGTAGCTCCAAAAGTCCAGCCGTCAGCCGTCTGACCCCCCAATCCTCCACAGCGGAGCTCTGCTTAAAGACAACAGGAGAATTTAGTCAAGACAGATAAACTTCACAGAACATCTAGTTCTAATAAAAATAATATATATTAATAAACCTATTTACCACAGAGTGTGTAAAATACTGTTTTGGGGATTCTGTAATGTAAATAATCTGCCTGTGCTAATGTTAACCAGTGAACAGTGTTAGTGTTAACCAGTGAACAGTGTTAGTGTTAACCAGTGAACAGTGTTAGTGTTAACCAGTGAACAGTGTTAGTGTTAACCAGTGAACAGTGTTAGTGTTAACCAGTGAACAGTGTTAGTGTTAACCACTGACTGTCTGTATTATCGTCTGCATTAAATTAACCGGGAATTTACTTAATGCGCTTCTCATACAAATAAGTTAAGCGATATAACACTCGTATATGAGCATTAGTTCATCTCTGAAGCCAAACTATAACTTACTGAAGCCCCTCACACACACACACACACCTCCCCCCTCCTCCTCCTCCTTAACTGATAAACACTTCAGTGTTGTTATTCAGCTCTTTAACTAAGCGCTCGCGCTACCGCGGAAAGTGTGTAAAATATAAACCGGGTTATGAGCGTTACTAGCTCCTGTACAGCTCCCCTCAGTCTGTGTCCCTCATCAACTGCATCACATTATATTACAGTCACAGAAATAACCTGCAGATTAACTCTTAACCAGAGAATAAATAAGCGCTGAATTTATCCAGACAACACGCGGTGAGATTCTCTCAGTATTTACAGAGAACACAAACACTCTTCATCGGGTAGTGCAGCTCTTGTAATAGGGACATTAATAGTATTGTCGAAGCTTGAGCATGTTTTTGAGTTAAAGTGGAGTGACATTGTGAGTGTGTGACACTGACAGTAAGCTGTAATATTAACTCCAGACTTGGTAAACAGATCATTAAGTTCTCTAAAGTCACATCTGACCGCTGCTGCTGCTGCCAGTGATATTTAAAACGGCCAATAAAAAAACTAAACTGGGAAATAAACTGTAAACTACCCCAAACACATTTTATAAAATAAAACATCACTTACCACGAATAGTCCGTTAAGCCGCCATCTTCATCTCTGTAGTTTGGCAGCGTCAGTTCGGCGGGGGTGGAGGCGGGTTGTTAAAATCACGTGATTGCAACTCAGCGCAGCTGGCTTGTTTTAACGTGTTCTTGAGAACGAAGCGCCATCTAGTGGTGGCACCAGGTAAATGAATAAATAGGGCTTGAATGGGCGTGTTTACTGTGAAATCTTGACACGCCTTTCGGCCAGAAAAGGGAGGGGGGATTACGGCGTGCAAAGGCCATTCACACGCCATTCACACTTCAGCCACACTGTCGCGGCTATTTGGTGTGGCTCCCACTGTACGCTTGCTTTCAAAGAAGTCGAGTGGCTTATTAATGTCTCTGGTGTGCATTGTCTCTAAGTGGCTGCTTGGTGTAGCGGTTAGAACACTTGGCCAGAGATCTGCAAAGCCCCGGTTCAAATCCCGAGTGATGATGTTTTAAAATTGTTTTATTTTAAAACTAAATAAAATGTTTTAAGTGCGCTTAAGATAGAGTCTTATAAAGGCTATGTAGACTTATATAGTTTTATTATATATTTTTTGCACATTAATCTGAGTCCTCATCTGTTAGATCTGTTTAGTTTTTTTTTGCCGGCTTTGCGCGGCTGCGTGCGGGAAGCTGTGAAAATGCCCTTCATTACCTGTAGGGGGCAGTCGTGTTTCAGTCTGAAGTATTGAGTGTCTACTGAAGCCGAAAATGTGTCCAAATTAAACCGCGCATGCGCGCATGCGTGTTTGGAGACGCTGTGCCCGCGCTGTGTATCAGTCGGTTGTGGATCATCACGGAGCTACAACACAGCGTGGCTGCAGCTGGAGTTTGTCGTGTTCGAGGTAAGTTTAGCTTTCTTTTTTGGATGTGATTCTCGCTTTCATGACTCCCAATTAATGTTCATCTTAATCTCAGGACTTACAATTAGCAATATTTCAGTTTTTAATAGTGTGGAGATTCATAAATAAATAAATAACGAACCGAGCACGCGGATTAATACACCGAGATGTGTTTCTTACCCCCACAAGTCGTGAAAACGGCGTGTTAATAAGTTACAAGTTAAATTTCAACTGTAAAGAACCTGTACATATGTTCATACAGTATTGACAGCAGCTCTAATTTGTCTAAATCGCATTGCAGACAATAAAAATAAGTCGAGTCATCCTGTGACCCTGCATGCTTAATTTTTCCACACATGATTCTTGCTTCTCACTTTTTCCTTAATCGCTCGCTGTTCTATCTTGTATTTTTCTAACGGTGTTAGTAGCACTGCTTGACATGCTTGATGCCTTCCTCTTTTGTAATTTGCTTTGGATAAAGGCAAAACTTACAAAAGATGAAGAAATGCCTAAATGTAGTTGTACGAATAAAAGATTATGTAATGATACAATGTAAATATTTTCACAGAAACAAAGCGTAAAGATGAGACATGAGACATTTCTTATTAATTATACAATTTATTAATACCTTGAATATAGTGTTTGTTGAATTGGACAGAAGCATATAAATGCAAATGAATATATAAATCTGAGTAATTATTGAACGAATTTTCATGTTTGGACTAACCCTTTAAATACAAACTCAGCATTCATCATAGGATTTCCTGACACTGTAAAGGTGCAGAGTAATCTATGGAGTGTAGCCATCTCATGCCATGTTTTACAATGTTGTATTGATGCAAGATTATTGCTAAAGCAATTTAACCCAAGTTTATGAAGTATATGAAGTGATGATTATTTTTTATCAATTATTTTTATTTTTTTCTCTGTGAAATGAAGTCAGCACAGGTTGAAGCAATTCAGATTTTTTTTTTGTTTCTCAAAATAAATTATTTCTTGTAAATTTTATGCAGGGGGACAGACGAAGTGATGCCAGTATGCACCTTCTTAAAATCCTTGTCGTCTGTGCTGTTGAAGGGGAAGGACCAGTTGGTGTATCCATAATCCTTGAAGGAGAGGAAATTTTGCAAGAATGTGTTAATAGCTCCGAGCACTGCGCTACACATTTGAGCTATTTTCAGAAAGTGCTTCTAGAACTTGATGGGATTAAGCTATCACCAAAAGTGCAAGCTTTAAAGATGAAGTTATCATCTTAAAACATTTGATTTGGCTTGACTACAAGTCTTTACATGTTGTGTTTACATGTTCAGCTTAAAATGTTTTAATGCGTTATGGTTTCAATGGCATACTTTGAAGTGCACTAGTCCAGAGTGCTAATTTGAATGTTGCAACTTCACTGCTTCAGAGGGCTATTAAGTTTTAACGTTTATTCTACAGTTTGTTTAATGTATTTTCTGCTGTATTTTATTTCTAAATGAATGCTGTATTTTATTTATTATTATTATTTTAAACAATTTTGTTTACAACAAGTATTTCAGGCCCTGGTGCCGTGCAGTTGTTTCTATGGATGCAAAATTTAGCTGAATGCACTTTTATTAAAAAGACAACTTGTATCTAGACTGTGAATGTCACAAATATTTGGTAATGTTGGTGAATAAACTGTTTAATTATATTTTAGTTGTGTTGTTTATGAAAGATGTTCCTAATGTTACGTCAGAGGACATGCGCCGATGTTTATCACACATTCCAATAAGAGAGAGATTACTCACTCCCAAAGTTTTTTTTGCGCCGTATTTCGATTTTTAAAAAAGTTGCTCATTTTCACCACGAACGGATGAGCCTTCGGGTTTCCTCAGCCGTCCCTATAATATAAATTACAAAACTGTGGTCACGTTGCAATAAGTAAGAATAGTGTAAGCACCGTTCATTTACATGTACACATATGGCCGTAAGCAAAACAAACAATTCATTATCAAATGCTCGGCAAACAGCCGTGCTACTGAACTTTCATATTTGTTTGTAGCATGCAGTAAAGTGTATGTGACATAAAATATATATTTGTAATATCGTGCAATCTGTACTATCCGCTAGCAAACTTTAGCGATTTTTTTGCAAACGTTTCTTTACAGAACATCACCACAAACACAAGACTAGAGGTAATATACATATAATGAAAACTTGTCATAAAAATCTTTCATTCATTCATTCATTCATCTTCTATACCGCTTTATCCTTCTATTCAGGGTCGCGGGGGACCTGGAGCCTATCCCAGGAGACTTCGGGCACTAGGCGGGGTACACCCTGGACAGGGTGCCAATCCATCGCAGGGCACACACACATACACACACTCACACACCCAATCACACACTACGGTCAATTTGGGAACACCAATTAGCCTAACCTGCATATCTTTGGACTGTGGGAGGAAACCGGAGTACCCGGAGGAAACCCACCAAGCACGGGGAGAACATGCAAACTCCATGCACACAGAGACGGGAATCGAGCCTGGCCGGGGAATCGAACCCAGACCCTGGAGGTGCAAGGCGACAGTGCTAACCACTACACCACCGTGCCGCCATAAAAATCTTTATTAATGGTAAACATTAACATTTATGTCTCTGCTTGCTCGAGAGAGCAGCCATGTTAAAAATTTCGCTTAGCCCTTCGTTTGAAGTGGGGTCCCGAAAAATCTTCGTTTGGAGGGCTATCTGGCCCTTCCCCCTCCCCCTACACCTCCAACCAAAAGAGAAATGAGACACCACTGCCCCTGCACGTGAACGCGCCAAGTCGAATGGTAGGGGGAAGGGGTTGAAATGTGTGTGTGTGTGTCAGTGTGTGTGTGCGCGTGCGCTGTAGCATGTCCTTTTTTCAGCGGATTTTTCCGCTACCGCAGATCAGTTTATCAACTTGTAATATATAAATTTTAGGAATATATTAACATGTGGAGACATCATTATATGTTGAATGGAACTTGTAAGCCTTTGAATGGTGTTAAAAATATTTGCAAAACAAGTATTGCAGCCATACATTGGAGGGAACTTCTGAGGTGGTCAGTGATTGATGGCACGGTCGGTCGGAGGGGGTTGTGATCACACCTATAGATCTTTTGTTCTAGGCTATCGGTCAAATATCTCTCCACTTGGAAGCAAAAACATGCAAGGGATTTCAGCATCTCGACGCACATACTAAGCTGTTTATAAAGTAGACACTGTTTGTTTTTTCATTTTGTAATCTTTCCCGTGTTTACCGTGTACTGTACAATGTATATTCATTTTTTAATGAATTACTGTAAATAAACTACACATTCCGTTGATTTACCAGAAATGACTTTTCTGTTTTTTGTGTGTGCTAAACTAAACTTCAGGGTCAAAGTAATAGCGATTTTATTTGAAAAGTATTATATATTTACAATGCTGATAAGTTCAAGCTTAGATTCATATATAAACTGCTTCAAAGTCTTTCCACCCCGTGACCGCTGAAATCCGACAGACGCAGGGCTCAAGGGAGGTGTGTCTGTGTGTGTGTGTGTGTGTGTGTGTGTGTGTGCGCGCGTGTGTATGTGTGTGTGCGTGTGCGCTGCAGCCTGTCCTATTTTCAGCGGATTTTTCCGCTACCGCAGATCAGTTTATCAACTTGTAATATACACATTTTAGGAATATATTAACATGTGCAGACATTTAAGGGTGCGCTGCCCTCTCTTGCCCCTGCGTAGAGCCTACACACACACACACACACACACACACACACATCTATCTATCTATCTATCTATCTATCTATCTATCTATCTATTATATAAATACACATTTGGAATCTGCATCTACATTTTCTGTTACAAGTATAGAATTAGGTTCAGCTGAGACTCATGATCAATGGTGTTAGGGTACTTATGTAGTGATAATTAGTTTCAGCCAGATCATTAAAACTAACAATGGACTATGACACTCTTGAGAGGGGATATGAAGGTGTTATTCATTTATTTATTCTCTACAAGGGTGCGAACTACAGTACAGACCAAACTATAACTCTCTCTTACTACTATAAAAATTCTAGACATAAACAAGCAAAATACAGCTTTTTTTCCTCAGAGGTAAACGGAAAAGTGAAGTTGTTCAGCTGTTTACTGTCACTGCAGCTTCTTCAAAGTCTTCCCACTCCGTGACCGCTGAAATCCGACACGACACCACGTTAGGCTGCGTCTTGACTCATTTGTATACCGACGGTGATTGGATGTTTCCCGAGGGCTCAGGGGAGTGTGTGTGTCTGTGTGTGTGTGTGTGTGTGTGTGTGTGTCTATGTGTGTGCGTGCGCGCGCGTACTTCTTCTACTGTTCTAAAAAATCTAAATATAAACAAACAAAATACAGCTTTTTTTTCAGAGGTAAACGGAAAATTGAAGATGTTCAGTGTCACTATGCAGATGTTACACTCAGTGGAGTTACCGAAATCATTGGTTTAGTCCTCATTGAGTTGCCACACATCATTTCCACATTTCACTCACTTTTATTCCTCTTATGTGAGCATAAACAGTGAAACATTCCACAGGTTTATAATACACCGCGGCCAAGTGAACCACGTTCCCGTCGAACGAAACGAGGTATAATCGTGGTGTTTGCTTCGGTTATGACACACCATAGTTTATTATCTGCTGTGGTAGATCTGATTATTTATCCAAACACAATAATAAAGCTTTATATCCTCAGGAGGGCTCAGTACATTGTTTTAGCGATAGTTTCACGGAAACGAGTTCAGAACTAATCTAACCAAACCAAAAAAAAAAAAAAAAAACATCCGAAGCTTCAAATAGAATGAACGAGTTGGACGCACACCAATCGATTCGACTATGGTTAATCGCTCACTCCGTAGGCTCCCTGAATTGGCGGGAAAGGGATGGAACCGCGCATTCGTCCCAGCAGGAAAAAAAAAACTAAACAGATCTAACAGATGAGGACTCAGATTAATGTGCAAAAAATATATAATAAAACTATATAAGTCTACATAGCCTTTATAAGACTCTACCTTAAGCGCACTTAAAATATTTTATTTAGTTTTAAAATAAAACAATTTTAAAACATCACTCGGGATTCGAACCGGCGCTTTATAGATCACTGGTTGAGCGTTCTAACCGCTACACCAAGTGGCCACTTAGAGACAATGCACACCAGAGATGTTAATAAGCCACTCGACTTCTTTGAAAGTAAGTGTACTTCTTGGTGTTATTTGATCTTATTGGTTTAGAAATTTATATTTAAATAAAACCCTACACACTTCTTTTCTAATTACACGTGATAAAATCTAAAGGCTCACTGTGTTAATATTTATTGTACTTAAATTTGATCTCAATAAGATTTGATTTAATTTGAATTCTACATTTGTACTGTAATTATAGTACTGTGATTATGAATTCGGTCAACTACAGTGTTTCACTTGATGTTATCTTGATGTTATCGGCTACTACGTGTATTATTGAGACAGAGAATGAACTAAGGCATGAGGCGTCAGTCTGTAGTTATATAGCGCCACTCAGTGGTAAAAGCCAGCAAATGCACAGCAAATGCACATCCCGTAATGCGGCGGCGACGTTACATACGACGCTCCGATTTTGTAACCACTGTACATGTCCAGAGCAAGGATGGTCATGAGCCAGCATGAGAACTTGGTTGCGAAATTCTTGAAGGACTTTAACCTGACATACATCACGTCAACCATCAGAAGAATGAGGTGGTGACCACTTTCGCATTAATACTCCATTTTCGAAAAAATAGACAATTGGGTGTTTCTCCAGCTCCCTTTTCTCCACTGCAGTCTCAAAATAGTGTGGTCGGCTTTCTGAGCTATTGCCAGCTCTGCACGAGTTATGCGGAGATGGGCAGCTGCTTTAGTAAGTAGCCTTGGGAACTACCTTACCTGATGATACACCAAGTACCCTCCTACCTGTCTCCCTGATCACATTGACTGTAGTTGTCCAGTCAGCTGAAAACACCTCCTGACACACATAGCCTGTCACAACTCCTCCCTGAAGACTACACAACATTCACCTTTCTCAGCTTCCACCACTTTGTCCTCTGCTCTGCCTTTGTCCTCTTCACCTTCCTCACCACCAGGGTTATTTTACACACCACCATTCTGTGTTGTCTGGCTACACTCTCCCCTACCAACATTTTGTAGTCACTGATCTCTTTCATATTACAACGTCGGCACAAGATGTAGTCCACCTGAGTGCTTCTGCCTCCACTATTATATTTTACCCTATGTTCCTGCCTCTTCTGGAAGAAAGTATTTACTACTGCCAAGTCCACCACCATCTGTCCACTCCAACACTCCAACACTCCAAACCAACAACCAAACTTTTGAGCACGTAAGTCACACACAAGGCATAAGTCGCGCCCTTCCTGCTTCCACTCGCCAGCGTAAAAGGTCACGCATATCAACGGCCAGCCAATCGCAGCGCACGTCACGGCACGTCCAATCGGGGCGGAGCTTCCTGTAAAAAGGAGAGCAAGAGAGAGAGAGAAAGGGGGGGAGAAATCGCGCATGCGCACATACTTGCACTACACACACACATACGTGCACTACACCTCTGCACGTAACACCCCCACCCATAAAAGTCAAAATCTTTATTTTGACTAAAAAAAACGTTACGATCTCGATAGTGTGTCCGCTAAAATATTTTCCGCACCTTTTTGTGGCGTATTTCAAGATTAAAACCCTGAATGATTAATGACCACCGCATTAACCGCTGGTTTGAATTGGCCATTCGCGAAAGGAAGACCAATGGCTTATGATCCGTGTATACTATTATTGTTATAGAGCTACCACCAACGTACACTTCAAAGTGTTGTAGAGCCAGGAGCAGGGCTAGAGCTTCTTTCTCGATTGTGCTATAATTTTTCTGCGTTCTTGAAAACTTTTTCGAGAAATAACACACGGGGTGGTAAATTTCTGCTGCACTTTGCTGCAGTAACACTGCACCTGCACCCAATGCGCTCGCATCCACCTCTAGTTTAAAAGGTTTTGAAAAGTCGGGAGCGGAAAGAACTGGCGCATTACATAACAGGTCTTTTGCAGCATTAAAAGCAATATTGCATTCATTATTCCAAGCAAATATTTTGGATGTACTCAGCAAGTCCGTTAAAGGACTTACCACTGCAGATAAGTTCTTGCAGAAGGCACGGTAGTAGCCAATCATGCCCAGAAAGCGGCGTAGCTCTCTTTTTGATTTAGGAACGGGAAATTCACTAATTGCTTCTACTTTGGCACTAACAGGGCGCACCTGTCCTTGGCCAACTTGCTTACCCAAGTAAGTAACTACAGCTTTTCCAAACTCACATTTCTTTAAATTAACCGTCAGGGACGCTTTGTCTAAATGGGAAAATACCTCACGCAACGAATTTATGTGGGCATTCCATGACTTCGAGTAAACGACTACGTCGTCTAGATATGCTTCGCAGTTCTTTACACCAGATAAAACCTTTTGCATTAGCCTTTGGAAGGTGGCTGGAGCATTTCGCATTCCAAAGGCCATGACGGTGTACTGTAAGAAGTTATCCGGAGTAACATAGGCGGAGATCTCCGACGTACGCTGTGTCAGCGGTACCTGCCAATAACCCTTCAACAAATTGAGTTTCATTACAAATGACGATCCACCAACACGGTCTACACAATCCTCCATCCGAGGTAACGGAAAACAGTCAGGTTTTGTTACACTATTGACTTTTCTATAGTCTGTGCAAAATCTGGAAGTCGCATCAGATTTCGGTACCAGTAAACATGGTGAGCTCCAAGGGCTCGAACTAGGAACCGCTAAGCCGTGCTTAAGCAGGTATTCTACCTCTTTCTTCATCTCTTCTCTCTTCTTTGGGTTGACACGATAAGGGTGTTGTTTTATCTGGGCTGGCTGTAAAAGCTCGACATCGTGGAATAAAACACGGGTTTGTCTGGGAACGTCTGAGAAGAGAGAAGAGAATTCATCAATTAATGGCATCACATCTGATCTTTGAGACTGTGGGAGGTAAGATACATGTTCCTTCAGATTTTTCAAAATATCAGAATTTGATAATTTGTTCATAGCCATTTTATCATGACTAATCAAACCGTCATCCTCAGGGTCAACTTTACTCAGCAGGGGGGAAACAGTTACCACCGATGTCACATCTACTGTGGATTTTATAGACGTTTCCCTATTCACGTAATGTTTTAGCATGTTTATATGACACACACAACTTTTTTTTCTCCTTTCAGGAGTATGAATTTGGTAATTCGTGTCATTCACTTTCCTCTCCACCACGTAGGGTCCAGAGAACTTAGACTGCAAAGACGACCCTGGGAGAGGAAGGAGAACTAAGACTAAACGTCCCGGCTTAAAATTATGTGACACACTTTTAACATCAAAATGTTTTTTCATTTGTTGCTGTTTAACACCCAAGTTTGATTTTGCTATTTCCAACACTCGATTTAAATGCTGTCTCCTTTGAGTCACATACTCACATACAGTTGTCTTTCTATTCTCAGGTGATAAATACTCTTTTTTTAAAAGTTTCAGGGGGCCGCGCACAATGTGTCCAAAAACCAGCTCAGCCGGACAGAAGCCTAATGATTCCTGCACTGTCTCACGTACTGCAAACATCAGCATCGGGAGCCCTTCATCCCAGTCCTTTGCCGTTTCGAGACAGAAAGCCCGGAGCATGAACTTGAGAGTTTGATGGAACCTCTCCAACATACCTTGCGACTCCGGATGGAAGGCGCTCGACAACTAATGCTTGACAGCTAGTTCACGAAGGACCTGCGAAAACAATTTTGAGGTAAAATTAGATCCTTGATCTGTTTGTACAATTTTTGGCAACCCAAACAGTGAAAAAAACTTTATTATTTCTTTCGTTACCAGCTTCGCTTTTATACTGCGCATCGGAACGGCTTCAGGAAATCGAGTGGCAGCACACATAAAAGTGAGTATAAACTGGTGACCAGTTTTTGACTTCGGCAACGGATCCACACAGTCAATAACCACATGCTCGAATGGTTCTCCCATTACAGGAATTGGGTGTAAAGGAGCCGGAGGAACAATTTGATTCGGCTTGCCCGTCACCTGATAAACATGGCACGATCTGCAATGATCAGCAACATCGGCTTTTAAGCCAGGCCAAAAAAACGATCATAAAATACGGTCATATGTCTTTGTAATTCCCAAATGGCCAGACAAGACATGGTCATGAGCGAGATTCAAAATCTGCTGCCGATAATTTACGGGCACAACAATCTGTTGGACGACATCAACATTTTTCCATTGTCTCATTAACACATCATCATCTAGATAAAACAACACATTTTTATCAGACCCCATTTGCTAATCAGAAACAGCTTTAAAATATTTAGCTAGTGCTATCAGCCCTCTGTGCCGCCACCAATTGCGAACGGCCCATCTGTAATGGTGCAACAGTTTCATCAGACAAGGTTGGTTCAACATGAAATTTTGCTGTGACAGGTGTGGTTTGCAAGAAAGATTCAGACATATCGAGAACATCATCAAACTTTCGTGCTTGTGAACGTGTAACTGCACATGATGGGAACACTGTAGGACAAATGGAAACACAATCATTGTTCACATCAGCTACTGGTTTTACTGTCACAATAGGACGAGGGAAAACAACACCACCCGCCAGATCATTTCCCAAAATTACCTGAACTCCTTCAACAGGGAATTCGGTACAAATACCGACACATACTTTCCCCTTCACTATTTCTGTCTCAAGATAGATATCATGAAGTGGAACTGTGATACAGCCTGCTCCTATGCCATGTAAAATAACATCAGTGCCTGTGTAGGTTTTCTGAGACAGTGAAAATGTACCAGCTAACATAAGAGTCTGTGCTGCACCTGTATCTCGCAGGATGGACACTGGTCTGCGAATGCCTTCAGGGCTGTCTGCCACTGACCCTTATAACATGAAAGGCTTATATACTTCCACCGTTTGTTCAGGTAAGACATGTTTTACTTGCCTTTCAACAAACCCCACAGATTTTGACTTTACAGCTGTGTTTTTCTTTTTCCAGGCCTCACAGTCTGAAATCAGATGGTCCGCACTTAAACAGTAAAAACATACTCTACCTCCCCCTGAGCGATACTGAGAAGTTCTAAACGTACACCCTCTTGCAGGTTTCACACTGCCTGCTGAAGGTTTCACCTGCCCTTCAACCCCACGGACAGCGAATTTATCCGTTCTCACAGTAGGAGAGAATACAGTACGGTGCGTCAACTCAAATTCATCAGCCAATACAGCAGCTGCTGATAATGACGTGACTTTTTGCTCATTTACGTGCAATACAACATTTTCAAAGACACAATCCTTAAAATCCTCTCACAGAATTAACTCTTTAAGAGCCTCAAAAGTAGTAGCTTTAGTTGCAGCACACCACTTTTCAAACAGTGTTTGCTTTTCACGGGCAAATTACACAAAGGTTTGTCTGTCTGTCTTTTTATGGGACCTAAATTTTTGTCTATAAGCCTCTGGCACTAATTCATACGCACGTCGAACAGTTTGTTTGACCGTGTCGTAATCCAGGCTTTGCTCAACAGGCAACGCAGAGCACACATCCTGCGCTTTACCAGTCAATTTACATTGTAACAAGAGAGCCTACATTGCTCTCGGCCACTGTAACGTAGCTGCCACACGTTCAAAGGCTATGAAATAGATATCCACCTCGGTCTCTCTAAAAGGAGGTACTAAAACAATATGCTTGCTTACGTCGAAATGGGGTGGGGAGGTAGTCACTGGGGCAGAAACTGGAGAAGAAGAGCCCGGCGCAGCCGTTGCAGGTAACTGTCCGAATGATGGAAACGCAGGGGAACTCTCCGGCGCGATCTCAGCCCGGTGTAGCTGGCTGAAATCTCGCCGAAAATGCTCCCTCTCCATCTCAAGCTCCAGCTCCCGCAACTGTAACCTTTGAGCCTCTGTTTCCTCCCGTTTAATTTCCAGCTCCACCTCCCTCGTTTTAAGAACCAAAAGTTGGTTTGAGTCCCCAATTGGCGATGTTATTGCTGGTGGTGTGGTTACCTTATGCTTGGGGGGCGTGGAGGGCGACTGCAGCACAGGTAATGACCTATCGTCGACCTCCGTCGGCGTTGAAGCGTCCTTGTCCTCAGCACACTCTCCAGGCTCTCCAGGCAAAATCTGCTGTTCAACTAATTTGTCAAGCAATATTTTTTTAATCTCTCTCTTAAGACCTTTTCGTGGCATGTCAATTTCAAAAAAATCGGCGATGTTGAACAAATCGTCTTTACGGCACTGGTCAAACTTTTCTAGGCTAGGAGCTAGTGTAAAGGCAATTAGGTCAAACGCCATGTTCCACCAAATAGTGTCCAACCCAAGAAGGCAGCCAAACAAACAAGAAGGGCGAATATCTTCCGCAATAGATAAGCCACCACTTGTTAGCCAGTAACTGGCAACGGACGAGCCCCCACTTGTTAACCAGAAACTGGCAATGGACGAGCCCCCACTTCTTAACCAGTGACTGGCAACGGACGAGCCCCCACTTGTTACGACCCCCGGTCTAGGTTCAAGGGACGCAACAAAGAAAATAATAAATTTATGATAAATAAATATACCTTGCAACCAAGATTTCGTGCTAAAAATCTATATACAAAAAGAATAAACAATATATATACAATATTACAATAAACGAAAAGAAACTATATACAATAGCGGGAGGAACACTTCCATCCACGATTACACAAAAACAACAAAAGGGAAGGAGAGAGTGCAAGGCGTGACACACTCTCTCGAACCAAACAAACAAACAATAACACACACACACAGTCAAACACTCCAACACTCCAACACCAATCACACACACTCCAACACTGCAACACTGCAACACTCCAACACTCCAACACTGCAACACTCCAACACTGCAACACTCCAACACTCCAACACTCCAAACCAACAACCAAACTTTTGAGCACGTAAGTCACACACAAGGCATAAGTCGCGCCCTTCCTGCTTCCACTCGCCAGCTTAAAAGGTCGCGCAGATCAACGGCCAGCCAATCGCGGCGCACGTCACGGCACGTCCAATCGGGGCAGAGCTTCCTGTAAAAAGGAGAGCAAGAGAGAGAGAGAAAGGGGGGGGAGAAATCGCGCACGCGCCGCTACCCGCCGTCGCGCATGCGCACATACTTTCACTACACACATACATACGTGCACTACACCTCTGCACATAACAACATTCCTGTCCTGAAGACCAAACCTGCCCATCACATTTTCATCACCTCTGTTCCCATCCCCAACATGTCCATTGAAGTCTGCTCCAATCACCACTCTCTCACCTCTGGGGATGCTCTGCATCCCTTCATCTAACTCACTCCAGAATTTCTCCTTCTCTTCTAACTCACGTCCTACCTGTGGGGCATAAACACTAACAACATTGAACATCACTCCTTCAATTTCCAGGTTCAGACTCATCATCTTATCTGATACTCTCTTCACCTCTAGAAAATTCCTTACAAACTCCTCTTTCAGAATAACTCCTACTCCATTTATTTTCCTATCCACACAATGGTAAAACCATTCTAACCCTGCTCCTAAGCTTCAAGCCTTGCTACCTTTCCACCTGGTCTCCTGGACAGACAGTATATCCACCTTCCTTCTCTGCATAATATCAACCAACTCTCTTACATTTACATTTACATTTAGGCATTTGGCAGACTCTCTGATCCAGAGCGACTTACATTTTTTTTAATCTCATTACAAATCTGAGCAGTTAGGTTAAGGACCTTCACTTGCCTTCCCTGTAATAGTCCCAACATTCAAAGTCCCTACTATCACTCCTAAACTCTTGCCTTTCCATTTCTCTCTCTGCTTTCAAACACGCCTTCCTCCTCTTCTTTTTCGACCAACAGTAGCCCAATTTCCACCGGCACCCTGTAGGTCAACAGCACCGGTGGCATTCGTTGTTAACCCGGGCCGCGACCGATACGATATGGAAGTGATATTTGTGATTGCATAATTGATTTGGCAAATGTTTCATGTCGGATGCCCATCCTGACACAACTCTAATCATTTATCCAGACTTGGTACTGGCACAAGAAGACACTGGATTGCACACCCCCATGGTTGCATTCCATGAATTTTTGTCCTTAATTGAAACATGTTAATAATCTATACTATGATTACACAAGTGCAGATAGATCTAAAGAGGCTTGTCTCTATTACACAGACATTTTGATACATTCACAGTCAATTGGCATTGTTTATTTTGCTGAGCAGTGCGTAGTTGATAAGAAATATTTACAATTAAATAAACCAGGAAGTAAGTGTTTCTTGCATTACAGTACTGTGTATTAACAAGTGCTCTAACAAACATAGCTACAGTGGATTTTCCACTGTCACCCCATTTTTTTTCACTATCACTTATTACATTATGAAGTCGGGTGATTAAATGGTATGTGTGTGTAACCCCCTAACCTATGCAATTAACACCTCATTTACAAGACAAAAGAAGGTCAATCTGCCTAAATCTGTATAAATGCCAAGTTGGGAAAATCATGTTTGAGAAAATGACACTGTTTTGCGATAGTAACCACTGTAAAAAGTGATATATAAATAAAACTGAATTGAATGTTACAATTAATCCTGACCAAGCTGTTACTAATTTCTGATTAAACAGGAGGCATTCCATAATATCGCATAATTCCCTCGAAAGTAAAAGAGAAAGACAAACTATTTTATGATACCTAGTCAATTGCTGTATACAAAAAGTAAGCAGTGTAAGGACAAAACATAAAAAGAAACCTGTAATACTGGTGGAGATTGGTTGTCTCCAACATGGAAAGAACCTATATGAGGATATATGCGCATATATGAAACCTATATGCAGTATATATGCGCATATAACCGCACCTATATGAGGACATATACGCATATCTGAAACCTATATGCAGTATATATGCATATATATGATAATATACATGCTGCATATATGCGTATATATGCCACATGTAGGCAACATTGAGGTGCATATATGTGCATATACAGGCCATATACTGTAGGTCTCCTGTATTGCTTCTTTATATCCACATATAAGCCCTATATGTACATACAAGATATGTCTCCTATGGCAGGATCTGGTCATTTTAGCTCATATCTCACTTTGGCAACTGTCACACATGATGCCTAGCTCATCTTTTCTATTATCAAGGCAATAACTAAGAACTAACTAAAAAAAATGCAAAAAACTTATGTGCGAACACATGAAATTGGTATTCTAATTGCCCACATACAGTATATGAGGATATATGCACATATATGAAACCTCAGTCTCCGTGAAAATCTTTTTGAAACACGTCACTAAAATTAACTGAAATGAGGAATGAGAAATATATATATATATAGAAAGCTTAAAGTGTCTACTTTTAAATGATGCAAGTCACATTGAAAACAAATATTCTCTGTTTATGTAATCCGTATGAAACCAAGGAGAGGCATAGAATTTCTGTCGCACCTATCTGCTAATGACCCGAGGCAGGACACGCCCACACGCCAATCACACGGAAATCAGTCCAGGTAATTTACATACTAGGCCACGCCCCCGGACACCGGCATGAAAAACGAACACAGAGAGACAGGCTTGAAAATACTCAGATTCAGTGAGTTTTCTGCACGTTTTGGAAGATGGCACGCGCTTACACATCCGAGGAAACTCTTCAGAATTTTCTGGAAAGTGGGAGGAGTTTACATTTACCTCAGAAGAAGACTGTGTGACTCCGACGACGAACAGGAGCATTTTGAACAGAGAATAGACCCATGCTACACTGGGTAAGTTATTAAGTCTTATATAACTCTTATTCTGATAATATTAAACTAATATTAGTAAATATTTTCCTCACTACAGCTAGCTCTTGTCAGCTTGTGTCACACATTGGCTTTCAATGCCATTTATATAGTTTAGGTAAATCATGCTAACATGCTGCCTCATGTAGCACAAACATGATATTTCCCGGTGGCTAAGCTAATGCCTTATGGACTTTACAGATGTTTATATTCACCTTGTTTTGGATAGCTTTAGATTATGGTTGCTAATGTGTATTTGGCTCCATTTTGGTTAGCTTATAAACACTGCTATTGGTAATGTTATTTAGCACAAACAAGCTAGTTCCAGGTGGCTAAAATACTTCCTTATGTAGGACATTTCCATGTCCTGTGACTGCGTACAACCAGCACATGGGGAGTTGATCACTCTGATCAGCTATTACAATACTATACTACACAGCACAAAACAATGAAGTCGTACAGAAATATTTCTCTACACTGCTTGGACATTGCTCCCACCAATGCTTACCCTGCATGTATGTTTTGTACAGTTTTTTTAATTTTTTTATCTTGCACTGTTTTACTCTGAATGTCCATCTTTTTTCAGTTTTTATTTTGTACTGTTCCTGTTGCAGTTTTACTCTGCATGTATCTTTATCATTAATCTGCATTTATACATAAAATTCTATTAACTATTGGGAAGATAAACATAAGAATCAGTATGAAACATGAAAAGTTTCTAAAAGTTGGCAATAAATTAATATTGTGATGTGAAATTATTTTTCAGATTGAAGTTATAAAGGGCTCTGGGGTGTTTTGCCAGGCAGAAGCGTGGAGAGCAGCCCGCCTTGCCACCTCTGCTACTGCCATGGTACAGAATCTGCTGCTGGGCACCTTCGACTTAGAGACTTGACCAAATAAAAAAGGTAGCCATTATTGGTGAGTAAATGCATAATGCGTTGAGAAGGGGAAAAAAAACATTTCAGACTTTTTATAAGTTCACCACTTTAACCATAGCCTACTTGTATCAATGTTTATTAGGCATCAATGGAGACTGCATAAGGTAGGGCACCCATTATTGTTACTGTATCTGCTTGGTACCTATAATACTAATGCATCGCTTGCTCACTTCTTAATCCTACCTTTCCTCTTCTAAAGCCACATTTCTGGGGTATTGCGCTGTAGGGTGTGTAGTCCTCTATTTTGTAGAACATATATAGTGTTGCAAATAACCTCGTGGCACTATTTGTTGTCGTCTGAAGTTTTAATAAATAATAATTTATTATTATTATACTGTCTTATTATTTTTGTCTTCTCTACTGCTACATTGAAGAAGTGGCCGGCAGCCACCCGAAGGCAGATAGGCACATCTATCAATTCAAAGCTCACGGAGCTGGGAAGATCCACAAAATATATTTTTTTTCCTTCCTGTTCAGTTTTTTTGTCATGTTTTTGTTCTTTTACTAGTTGATTGTTCGTAAGAAAATAAAAAAATAATAATTTCTACATTTTGGGCTTTTATTTATGTTGTCTAGCAGCTATGGATTTTAATAATTTTACTAATCTAGGTAAACATATAGGTGCATATATGCACACATATATACATGCATATATGTACCTATATATGAACGCACATATGTACATATAATATAGGAAAATGGCCAATTTTATATATGCACGCATATATGCACGCATAATATAGGAAAACGGCCAATTTTAGATATGTCACATATATTAATATATAGGTACATATATGCACGCATATATGTACATATAATATAGGAAAATGGCCAATTTTATATATGTCTATATAGGTGCATATATGTACGCATACTCTATATGCACGCATATATGTACATATATGTACATATAGGAAAACGGCCAATTTTATATATGTCACATATATTAAAAACCTATATCAAAACCTACATTAAAACATATATGTTTATATAGGTTCTTTCCGTGTGGGCTGAGTCCACATTATATAGAAGACGATGATGAGAAGCATCAAGATGAGACAGTGGAAAGCAAGTAGCGGAATGGATTATGGAACGTGAGTGTACAGGTGATCATGGCTTTGCATAGCATATACTCCCATTCCCATTGACAAATACAAAAACAGAGGGAGTGGTCCTTGGACCACAGTTCAATACAAGAAATACATCTAATTTTTGCACAGTTTGTAATAAATATTCAAATGCACTATTGAGACAAAAATATGGGTTACCTGTAAAAAGCAAAACCTTCTTTAATAAACAACTGCAAATGCATGATAATATTTCTTCATTCATAGAATTATAATTATGACAAATATCACTATCAACTCAGATTAATGATACTCACTTGTGGGAGGTATCACAGGCATGCTATTCCTTCTCTGAGTGTGTAATAAACCTGTACAAAATTAAATTAGTTATAAGATTTATTTGTCCAAAGAATTCGTAATAGTTCTAATGTTCATGCATGAATATAGTAACAGTATAATGCTCATATTCTAAAAAAACTTATTGAAGTTTCTGATCATCGCAAGGTCTTTGTAGATATTAAGATGGCTTCAATATTAATGTACATTTATGGAAAATAGTAAACAAATAAAATAAACAGAAAACACAGAAATAGAAGGTGTGTTCAGACTTTTGACCTGCATATACAGTAGGAGCCATCTCAAACAACCGGCTGGACCATGGCTGGTCCATAGCAGAACCATGACAAGTCCGTGCACGATCCGTGCATGGAATGTGATCCCCCGCGATGACGCAGTTAAGGATATTTTATTTTATTTTATTTCTTTAATTTTTATTTTTAGTTTCCCCCCTGAGGGATTGCCACCTTATTGTGGTCAGGGGGTTTGCGTGCCTCAACACAATTCAGCAAGGACTGATACTGTTATAAGCCCAGGGAAAAACAGTGCTCGAACATGATGCCCCCTTCAAATTTCTGACTGCGCCCCTCCCCCCCTGGTCTAGAACATTGTCTTGTAAATGAGTATTCTCACTCACCTTCCAATCCCCCCAGCGCACACACTCTGTTTGTCCTGTAAACTGTAACTGTGTTTGCTAGGGCACTTGGTTATACACAGTACTTTAATGTATGGAACACTTACTTAACTTACTGGTTTGGTTTAAATATCGCTTATTACCTTATTCAGCAAAATAAATTCATTATTAACGTATTGAAGTATTTTAGTTAAGAACAAAAACAGACCCTGCGCTTGTGTTTAGAACTGCTGAACAGCCGTGTTCATAGGTTTAATCAATGATGGATGAATGGAGAGGTGTGTGTGTGTGTATACGCGCGCGCGCTCTCCTGAACACGTACACCCATCCCCCCGCCAAAAACACACACACAGAGCAATTAACACCATGTCATACTCAGTATTCTCCATTGAGGTTTCTCACCTTCCACTCCAAAGTTTGTCGTTGCTCTTTTGGAGTTCTTAAAACCCAATACATTTATTTATACTGATAAATTATTATGGGTCACATAATCACAAACACAAATACATATGATCAAGTGTTTAACTGTTTTAATTTGTTTCTATGACCAATAATTATTATTATTATGATTTTCAGCCCAACTCTTTGACTATTTAAAACAAAGTTGTGTCCCATTTTTTGCCCATTGAAGTTGTTGGTTCAACTAAACGTTTTTTAAATATCCAAACAATCCCCAAAAATTAAAACACGCAAACATGACTTTAACCATTCAAATTCAAATTCAAATTTTATTCGTCACATGCACAGTCATACACAGTACGATATGCAGTGAAATGCTTACACGACCGCCAGTGACCTTAAAAAGAGAATTATATACTAGATACTAGAATAAAAATATATACTATATATATATCTATATACTAGAATAAAAATAGAAATAGAAAAAAATAGAAAAAAAAATAAAAATAGAAATAAAAAATAAAAGTATACTGTACATAAAATGGAAATAAAAATAGAAATATACTGTACAATAGAGATTTTCTTTTAAAATTGAAATTTGGTGGAGGATGTATGGTGTGCAAGTAATTTGCATGGAAACATGTGTTAAGGTGCCTTATTAAAGTGACTTGTGCAGGGGTCCAGAATGTAAACATAAACATAAATATGAGTTCCAATGTCAGGGTAGATGTGCATGAAAGTGTCCATAGTGTCCGTTGACGTTAACAGGTTGTATTAGTTCTGTGTTTGTGGTGTGAATGTGGATGTGTTCAATTTATTCTTCCAAAACTAGTCAAAGTTAAAACAGTAATTTGTATAAAACAGGTGAGTAAATGTTGTCTTTTTGCTTAAAGTTCATTAAACAACCCGGATACACCAGATGCTTAAGTCTATCTGTAGGTCTTTTATATTAAAATATAAATTTTTCAACTATCAAAACTATTAAACATGGAACAGTTGAAGTCTTTGTTTCCCCCAAAGTACTGTATCAGTCATTTAGCAGTTCTATGTTCAGAATGTACAGTAGACCTGACCAAACCTCATTCTAAAGCTGTCGGACTGTGACGTCATCCCTCCTACAGCTCCCTCAACAGCTTGTTCAGGCTCCTCCAGTACTGTAGCTCCAAAAGTCCAGCCGTCAGCCGTCTGACCCCCGAATCCTCCACAGCGGAGCTCTGATTAAAGACAACAGGAGAATTTAGTCAAGACAAAGACAAATAAACTTTACAGAACATATAGTTCTAATAAAAATAAAATATATTAATAAACCTATTTACCACAGAGTGTGTAAAATACTGTTTTGGGGATTCTGGAATGTAAATAAACTGCCTGTGCTAATGTTAACCAGTGAACAGTGTTAGTGTTAACCACTGACTGTCTGTATTATCATCTGAATTAAATTAACCGAGAATTTACTTAATGCGCTTCTCATACAAATAAGTTAAGCGATATAACACTCGTATATGAGCATTAGTTCATCCCTGAAGCCAAACTATAACTTACTGAAGCCCCTCACACACACACCTACCCCCCCCACACACACACACACACACCTCCCCCCTCCTCCTCCTTAACAGATAAACTCTTCTGTGTTGTTATTCAGCTCGTTAACTAAGCGCTCGCGATACCGCGGAAAGTCCCGGACAAAGTGTATAAAATATAAACCGGGTTATGAGCGTTACTAGCTCCTGTACAGCTCCCCTCAGTCTGTGTCCCTCATCAACTGCATCACATTATATTACAGTCACAGAAATAACCTGCAGATTAACTCTTAACCAGAGAATAAATAAGTGCTGAATTTATCCAGACAACACGCGGTGAGATTCTCTCAGTATTTACAGAGAACACAAACACTCTTCATCGGGTAGTGCAGCTCTTGTAATAGGGACATTAATAGTATTGTCGAAGCTTGAGCATGTTTTTGAGTTAAAGTGGAGTGACATTGTGAGTGTGTGACACTGACAGTAAGCTGTAATATTAACTCCAGACTTGGTAAACAGATCATTAAGTTCTCTAAAGTCACATCTGACCACTGCTGGTGCTGCCAGTGATATTTAAAACGGCCAAAAAAAAAACTAAACTGGGAAATAAACTGTAAACTACCCCAAACACATTTTATAAAATAAAAATCACTTACCACGAATAGTCCGTTAAGCCGCCATCTTCATCTCTGTAGTTTGGTAGCATCAGTTCGGCGGAGGTAGAGGCGGGTTGTTAAAATCACGTGATTGCAACGTGTGGGCGTGTTTACTGTGAAATCTTGACACGCCTTTCTGGCAGAAAAGGGAGGGGGGATTACGGCGTGCAAAGGGCATTCACACGTCATTCACACTTCAGCCACACGGTAACGGCTATTTGGCGTGGCTCCCACTGTATATTCGTAAGCTAAGACTGTAATTTACAAGATACAGCAAACAGGTTGTTGTAAAAGTCAGAGATTTGCAAGATGCAGCAACTGGTGTCTGTAATCACAGTGGATTTACTCAAGACGACTGTATGAAGTGTTCATTCTTTGATGCTGACAAAATAAACTACAAGAGACAAAGAGATCGGACTTCTGTCGTGTGAGTGAAACTTTAAGACAAAGCTACGCGTCAAAACTAGTGAAATAATATGACCGCATCTACAAACAAACCAAGTCTCTTTGTTAGCATTATCTGATAATGATGATGATTATACTGTACATTGGAATTTTTACTTGCCTGCTCTTTGTCTGTGACATCATTATTGTACGCAGCCCTGTGTTACTATGGTGGGCTTGTGTGCTCTTGCAGAAGAGTGGAGAGTCTAGGACTATAGATCAATGCTTGCATTTTGTTAATTCATTTATTCATTAGTTTATTATTTTGTGGGTAAAGGTTGACACTGTTTTTAGCAGGCAAAAACAAAATGTTGAAAATGCCAGCTTGAATTCTAATCAAACCAGGACCTTATACTAATGAAGCAAATCTATCAATTATGCTTTGGTCGAAACAAAGGGAATCAAACTACTCATGTGAACACATCCTTAGATCCCAATGAATAGTAATGCAATTCATCATTTACTTTTTCACAATTTCCAAACAAATGTGAAAAAGCTCATATGATGTCATTTTCCATATGAAATTAATCTTGAATAAAAAGTATGATAATTAAATTCAACTTTATTCAACAAAGTGTAGAATAGTAACACACATCTATTTATGAGTTTGCTGTTTTCATAGTCCAAGCAAAGATTGTGAGAGTTTTGATCAAAAATATTTTTGTCTCAGAAATGTGTCAGGTGTGATACATATTTCTGAGACAAAAATATGCCAGCTTGTCACACCTGTCTCAGAAATATGTCACGTGTGACAATATATTTTGATATTTAAACATGCTAATACAGTGAAACCTCGGATTGAGAGTAACGCAGTTCGCGAGTGTTCCGCAAGACGAGCAAAAGTTTTTAATAAATTGACTTGAAAAACGAACGAAGTCTTCAAGTACCGAGTATCATGTATTACGCATGCACTTCTTGTTTCGATGCCGAGCGTCACGTGATCACAACTGAGCCAACAGTTTTTCTCTCTCTTGCGGTGCGGAATTGTTGGTAATCGTCTCCCCTGCTAGCGCACATCTCTTACTGGTATAATCAACATCCGTGCATGTACTGTTTATTATAACACACCTGTGTGTGCGCGTGTAAAGCAAAAGAAAGTCTCATTAGAGAGGTTAAAAAAGCATGTTCTCTCTCTCTCTGTGTGTCAGCCTGCAGTGATTCCGTTAAGTGTGTGCGCGTCATTGGACACCATGTCCCTTCACACACACCTCCTCCTCTTGCCTTCACACACACCCCTCCTCCTCTCAACTTCACACACACACCACTACCTCAACTCATCACCACAAAACCTTATTATTATGTTACGTGGTGTTTTTGTCGCACTGTCACTTTGTTGCTTTTGTTTGCACATTTTCATGTGCACTTTGTCTGCTGTCTGTTAAAAAAAAACCCTGTAGATAAAAAGTCTTAGTTAGATAGTTAGTTTTTGTTAATTTATGTTGTAATTTATGTTAGGTCAGGCTGTCTTGTCTCTGCTAGCCAGCTAACTAGGCCTCTTAGTTAGCTAGTTTAGTGTTTTCTGGTAATCTATGTTGTAAATTTATGTTGCATCCTGGAGGAACGTTGTTCCGTTTCACTGTGTACTAACTGTATATGGTTGAAGTGGCAATAAAGCCTACTTGAACTTGAACACACACACACATTCTCTCTCTAATGGTGACACTGCTCTGTCACGATTAAGAGTTTTCATTATTTTTTTGTGGGGAAATTTGCTTTGAGGATTTTAATATACGAGCACTCATTCGGAATGAATTATGCTCGCAATCCGAGGTTCCACTGTATACACATCTAGATCTTATTGAGCTGAATAATTTTCACTTGTGCATGCGTGTCATGGACTCAACACAAGGTCAGATATTTTGGGTCATGTGCAAAAGGCACATTGGTTGTGTGGTGTGCCTGGGTGGCGATGACAAATGTGCTTGGGCCTGCTCATCATTGCTTGCAACTATATTATTTTTTTGTAATTCTTGTAAAATTTATGAAGCTGGGCCCAATTGTGACACCTGTACCGCCACGGCCCCGGGGAATAAGATCTGGATCTCCGGATTACTAAGTCGCCGCTTTGTCTCCCCCTAGTGTGTCTACGTTAGTACATGTCTCACAAGAATTACTAAATCTAGTGCACCTGTGTCTTCCCCCTGTGTGTCTATTTAAACCAGCCGAACCCGTTGATGTTTGTCCGTGCACTGTGGTTGTCATGTTGTTTGAAAGGTGTAACTAATCCCCACATATTTCTTCTCTCTCTCTCTCTCTCTCTCTCCCAGGATTAAACAGGGTATCTGCTGGGGTGAGGCTGGATTGGTGATACCGGGGTTAGGTTTACAGCTGAGGAGAGCTCAGCCAGTTCAGTATCACACTAAGCCGAGTCCGGGCTTTATAGTTTGAACTTTGTTCTTTTCGTTTGTTTATCTCACCAACCGCTCGCGGACCCTGTCGAGGGGGAATTATCAGACAAGCATTACACAGCCTTATTTTGTGTGTTTGGACTGAATAAATACTTGAGATTCACTTCCTGCATCTGCGTCTGTCTTCTTAAAGATAGGAAATCATGACACCAATTTGATGTTATAAACTATGCCACTATCAGTTGCAATATAGATGTTCCAAGACACAGTTTACCAAAGAACCTACTGACACCATAACATGAAGAATTGCATAATTATGTACTTGAATCATCCTGTAATATACAGTATGAGCCAGAATCTGCATCACTGTGGCTTATGTTTATGTTATTACGATATTTCCTCACTGGAGTCAAGCAGCAGAAGTGACAATGTGTAAATACTGCTGGCCCTTTCTAGCGTGAACTAAATATATAAGAGTAGTGTTCGTGATGGGTGGCGTGTATGACATAGTCGATAAAGCACTTTCATACGCTCAAGAGGGATATGTGATACAACTAGAGTTAACAGGCGAGAGCCTGAGCAACGGTCTCTCTTCTACGCTACGGGTCTCCAAAGGAGCCGATCTTTCCGTTTTCCAGGATTTACTAGACTGTTTTATCTGTTTTTTAGTGGGAGCGATACATCGCTCGCCGTGCTAGTGTTACATGTCGCTATTTTTAATACAGGCATTTTCCTCTGCTTGTTGAAACAGTTTTAAAAAATGGGAGGTGGGGGTAAAATTACAGTATACCCACTTCAGGCACCACTGCATGACTGGGTACAACAGTGAAGATTAAAGTATATATTTGCTTTCATTAACTGCTGGAGATGGAAAAAAAAATTTGTTAAGGGTTTGGCAGCAATGTGTGTATTAATGCATTCATTCTACATCATAGAGATGAATAAATTTTTTAAATATATATTATCTACTAGGAGCTCTAATGTCCATGTTATATGACCAATATAGAGAGAGAGGCATGTGCGCATGACACACGCACATACACAAACACTGAAATGACATTCATAACAAAAATAAAATAGGAAACTCGATTCAGTTTGAAATGTGTTGGTCGAGGCTTACACACACACACACACATATATATATATATATATATATATATATATATATATATATATATTTTTTTTTTTTTTTTTTTTTTTTTTTTTTCTGTTGTGCTGTGAAGCTGTTACTGTGAAGCTTCATGTACTGTGAAGTTGTTAAATATCATTAAAATCATCATCTTACATTTCACAAACCTTTGTAGTTTAATAAAGTATAAATTTTGAGGTCTTACCGTTGCTTGACGCCATTTCATAACTGTGTTGCATTTCTAAGTGAAAGTCTGTCTGTGTTCTATTTTACAGTGTACTGTAATGTGAGCTCCCTGCTCTCTGCTCCCTGTGCCTGGAATGTTGGTTAAAGGAATTCCCTGGACAAAATCCCAGCATCACAACACCCTGCGCCCTCACCAATGCAGACTTTGCATCATCTGTGCATTACCCTCGTAATGTAAACACCTCGGATAGCTCAATTTTAAAAGCATTCTTAATTCACAGCATTTCTTTTACACAGTGTAATATATACAAGTGCATCTTAATAAATTATAATATCATCAAAAAGTTTATTTATTTCAGTAATTCAATTTAATGAAAAGGTGAAGCTCATATTTTATAGAGATTCATTAGACACAGACTGGTATATTTCAAGTGTTTATTTCATTTAATTTTGATAATTATAGCACTGCTGGTGTTGGTCCACTGTGCTTTAGCAGGCCCAAGGTCAGCACAGCCGTGTACCAGGAAGTTTTAGATCACTTCATGCTTCCATCTGCTGACCAGTGTCATGGAAAATTTCTACCCTTTTCAAACAAAAATTAGCTAAGCAAACTTTGAGTAGAGAAAAAGCAAATCAAGTTTATTGAAGACAGACAGCATGTGAAGAAAGCCTTCTGAAGAGCCAAAAAGCTCTTCAAAGCCCCCAAAGAAACTCAAGCGCTCATGAAAAAAGCCCCGTAGAAAGCAAAACTTGTAGAAAATCCTGTAGAAAAAGTCCCATAGAAAAGCAAAGCCCATTTCCCTTTTTCAGAATGAGTTTATGTACTTAAAAAATACTGTGTTGCTCCTCCTCATTGTTTGATTCAATTTCTATCAATATTCATTAGTTAATTATTCGATCTATTGTGATTTGTTTGGCCTGGTTTCTTCTAAATAAAATTTAATTTACAAAACCACTGCACTTACAAACTTACTTAAAAACACAAGACATTTCAGTGTTCATCCAAACACCTTCATCAGTTGTTTGGTGCACAGGAAGTAACTCTGGCAAATGTAGACACAAAGGGGTCACATGATCTAAATCACATGAAAGGTGTTAGTCCAATTTGGCCTGGTTGAGTGATAACTCTCAATTATCTATTTTATCATATTTTCCCCTAATATCTTATATTTATTTATTAATTATTCATGTGAGGGTTGGTTTCCTTGGCCATCTTAATTTCTTGTTTTTGATGGGTGACTTAAGTTCTAGTTTTTGCACAGATTCTCTGTGACATTGCATCAGACCACTTCATGTCACTTCAATCTTTTTTATAAACTTTTACTACAGTATAATTACTTTAAGTGTATAATTTTTCTCTTATTAGCCTGTGGTGTGCCTTTTATGCTTTATAAATTCCTGGAGTATAACTTAGTCTAACTAAATCTATTAATCAACATGAATTTTAAACAGATTGTGATCATTAGTTCTGATTCTATAATTTGTTAATTATTATATGTATTATATTACATATTTAACTGTCCTATTTACAACTGTGATATTTATTTTATTACTGATCCTGATAACCCTATCAGCGTTAATCCCACCTCCCATTTAATAGGCATGAGGAGAAAAACCATAACTGGGACACGTGGGGTTGATCCACCACATAGTTGAGGGGAGCAAGAGCTTAACAGCACATGGGTTGACAATCTTTATGATGGTGAATGGCCTAATGAAATGGGAGAAAGTTACAGAAAGTGCTCTTCAGGGGTATGTAAATTCTAATTTTCGGGTAATTTCAGTGTCATTTTTTACAGCGACGACTGCCGCAGTTAATTCCATTCGTGGAATGGTGGTTTGTTTCAGGGGCGCTACACGGGAGTTCCCCATCATGAATGCACAATGTGTGAGTCCATCAGCATTTACTAACCTGAGGTATGAGACATCTCCGTATCCCATTTCACTCGCATCCGAGAAGTGATGAAGTTGGGCTGTAACTGTAACTCCGAAGTCAGCTGGTTTCACGCACCTTGCTACGCTGAATTCGGACAGTTGGGGCAGCTCATGCAGCCAGGGTTTCCATGTTTTAGCAAACTGCTCGGGAATATCATCATCCCATGCAAGTTTTTCTTTATATAACTGTTGCACTAGAATTTTAGCGGGCAGTATGACAGGTGTGAGAAAACCTAAGTGGTCGTAAATCGAAATGGTGATTGACAGGATTCCTCGTCTTGTCACAGGTCATTCTTTTAAACTAATTTTGAACTTGAACATGTCTGAATTGATGCACCACAGGACCCCCAGAGCTCTCTCAACGGGGAGTGCATCTTTACTCAAGTGTAAGTCTCTCATGTCTTTGATCTTTTCGCTCTCGAGAATGAAAGTCAGGCTGTTGCTTGGGCACTTAGTGAGGTTGAAGCCTGCGCTTGCACAGAGGCTTGTGAGATCATTGTATAAGGCGACTGCTTGATCATGACTCGAAACAGATTTCAGATTTTTACGTCTACGTAAAAGTTTTTAAGTACTGTATTGACTGCCGTATCAGGTGCGTTGCTGCGGTTTTCTTCCGCTGTCTTTCTAAGGGCGAAGTTGGCAACGCTTGGGGATGATTTCGCACCAAACAAGTGAACTACCATTTTATACTCGACTAAATCTTGGCTTACATTGCCATGTGGCCACCATAGGAAGCGCAACAAGTCTGTGTCCTTTTCCGGAACCATGATAGTACATGGCTTCTACGTCTGCCATCATGGCAATGTCTTCTTGTCTAAAGCGTGTGAGCACGCCAATGAGTGAGGTTGTTAAGTCTGGTCCTTGTAGGAGCTCGCTATTTAGTGATACTCCCTGATAACTGGCAGCGCAATCAAAAACCACTCTTATTTTATTTTTTTGAGGGTGATACACGCGTTGGTGAGGTATGTACCACACCTGGCCGTCTTGTCTGTTTCGGTGAGGTGCCGGGATCCTGATTGCATGACCCTTTTCAATCATGTCATTCATGAAGTTTGAATACTCCTCGTGAAAGGAGCTATTGCTAGTGAATTTTCTTTTGAGATTCAATGCGCGCTGCATTGCTGCACTTCGGTTATTGGGCATTTGAACAGATGCTTCCTTAAACGGGAGGCCGATGTAGAAGTGGTTATCTGTGAACTGCAAGGAGTTATTGACGGAGTCTAAGAACTGATAATCCTCTAGTGACATTTCTGCTTTGTCATCGCAATTTTGTTCTGGAAAATCATGGTTATATTGCTCTATCAGCATTCGTTCTACACTTTCAATAGAGGTTCGGTTAACTGTAATGCTCGCTGGTTCGTTATTGGGCATGCTGTCCTCGACGGGTTCTCGGAGAGGAGCGTTGATACAGTAGTCCATCCAAGAGCAGTTTTTACTGCGTATGGTCCCATGTGCTGGCTGTTAACCACTCGGCATGGTTCATGGATTTTATGCTCTTGATTACACAGCAAATTTCTGGAGTTGAATAATCTGGAGTTAGACATAAAAGAGTTAAAGAGTGAAAGAGTTAAATTTAGGGAGTTTATTTTCTAATTTTGACTACGGCCGGTGTTTAGAGTTACTCTGAAGCAGTGTAATATTTTGGTGTTCATTTTGTGGGTGTTGAGGAGCCTAATTCAACTCCCCCTGGTGTTGTCTTCGACTGTGTCGTTGCTGCACCTGGATGCATTCTGTTGGATTAATCCGTCAATTTCGTTACGCTTTGATCACACATTTCCCAAATGTTTAGCTGCTATTATAGCAGCTGTTTACGGGTAAATGTTTTCTGTTACTAAGTGGTTACTAAGTGGTAGCTTAGTGGCCAGGGGTAGCTCAGTGTTTAAGGCATTGGACTACGGTTTGGAAGATCCCAGGTTCAAACCCCACAACCACCAAGTTGCCCTTAACCCTCAACTGCTCAGATCTGTAATGCGATAAAAATGTAAGTCGCTCTGGATAAGAGCGTCTGCCAAATGCCTAAATGTAAATGTTCTCTGGTGGAGTTTGGCGTTCCGCAGGGTTCAGTTTTAGGCCCACTGCTTTTTTCATTTTACATGCATCCTCTGGGCAACATAATCCGTAAACATGGTATTAGTTTTCATTGTTATGCTGACGACACAGAGTTATATGTCTCAGCAAAACCTGATGAGAAAAACCAGCTAACTAAAGTTGAGCAATGTGTGCAGGACATAAGAAATTGGATGCTAATTAACTTCCTTTTGCTTAATCCGGATAAGACAGAAGTTCTAGTCATAGGACCGCATACAGCTAGGAGTAAAATTTTAGGTCACTTTAGAACTGCTAGTGTCTTACGTTCCACCACGCCTACTTCGATCAAAGGATGCAAGCTGCTTGTCAGTACCGCGTATTATGAAAACTACAGCTGGGGACAGAGCTTTTTCTTACAAAGCCCCAAAATTATGGAATAGTCTTCCAAATAGTGTTCGGGACTCAAACACAGTCTTAGTGTTTAAGTCTAGGCTAAAAACTTATTTATTTAGCCAGACATTTATATAAATAGATTTGCCTTAGGTAAAGGAGCAGATCTGGGGGACTCATGGACGTAGAGTATTACGGTGAACAGGTATGTTTAGATGCTGTCTTCTCCACTCTCATTTGATCATTCAGGTTTGTTGACGGTAAGGTGATTGTTTGTTTTACATCTCAGGGACCCCTCATGTTTCTGTTTCCTTCTGGCTCTCCCTTTTAGTTATGCTGTCATAGTTAGTCCTCCCAGAGTCTCTGCTTGCACTCTTCACTAAATATACATTCACATTATACATTATGTGACTGTGACCATACCTAACTGCCATCTCTCCTCTTCTGCTCTTTCTCCCCCTCTTTCTCTTCCCTCTCTCCCCCTGTCTCCCCCTTTCACTCTCTCTCTCTCTCTCTCTCTCTCTCTCTCTCTGTTGAGCTACACATGCCATTCCTGAGCTGCCAGTGATCCAGACTCCCTCTGTCTGACCCATCCTGGTGCCCGGCTTCTGCTTGGAGATCTGGTCACATGCATGCCCCGTGTGTCTCTTTGGGATACGTCTGGTGTCTGGGGATGATTCTCTCTACTTAGAAGACGGTTCTGGCCTCGACTGGTGTTGGCAACTGTTTCTCTGGGGACTTGACAGTTCGATAGTTCAGAACTGGAACTTCCTACAAGTCTTCCTGAGTCTCCAATAACTAACTGGACTCCATATTAACATCAATTAACATCAACTATTATAGCTGAACTGCCTGCCACCTAACACACTGTATAAATGCAGATAATTTCCTGCTATCTGTTTCACCCAAATGAGGATGGGTTCCCTGTTGAGTCTGGTTCCTCTCAAGGTTTCTTCCTATTACCATCATAGGGAGTTTTTCCTTGCCACTGTCGCCCTCGGCTTGCTCACCAGGGACTATCTGAACATTTTGATTCATACACATTCCATACAAACTTAAATAATTCTTTTGATTGTGTAAAGCTGTTTTGAGGCGGCGCGGTGGTGTAGTGGTTAGCGCTGTCGCCTTGCACCTCCAGGGTCTGGGTTCGATTCCCCGGCCGGGCTCGATTCCCGTCTCTGTGTGCATGGAGTTTGCATGTTCTCCCCGTGCTTGGTGGGTTTCCTCCGGGTACTCCGGTTTCCTCCCACAGTCCAAAGACATGCAGGTTAGGCTAATTGGCGTTCCTAAATTGCCCGTAGTGTGTGATTGGGTGTGTGAGTGTGTGTATGTGTGTGTGCTCTGCGATGGATTGGCACCCTGTCCAGGGTGTACCCCGCCTAGTGCCTGAAGTCTCCTGGGATAGGCTCCAGGTCCCCCCGCGACCCTGAACACAGGATTAAGCGGTATAGAAAATGAATGAATGAATGAAGCTGTTTTGAGACAATGTCAATTGTTAAAAGCGCTATTCAAATAAAACTGAATTGAATTGAATCTTACCTGGAGCATTTGAATTATTGTCATTAATCCCTGTTTGCTGTGATAGTCTCGGCTGCGGATGCACTACAGCTATTGGTTTCGTACGAGATTTTGGCTGTAGGTCTTGCACGGGTGTGTCAGGAAATTCATCGTCTGAAATAATCAGAACGTCATTGACTAAAGTCAGGGGAAAGCAAAATAAATGTTCTCTTAGTGTTATGTATCGTAGCTTTTATGACAAAACAAAGTTCTAAATGGTAGAATGAAATTACCTAAAGACTCACAATATCCTAGACATTACAATCAGATAAGCATACCAAGGTCTTGTTCTGTAATAAAACGTATTGAAATTAAAGTTTAGGTCTAACCCATTTGTAAGATAGATTGAGTCATTCTTTTAAATATGCAGATTTAGAATCTAATCTAATATAACTATATAAGTGATGAAATTTAATTAAAATTTCTTATGCGATGAGAAGTCCATGATCTTTCTTTTGGATGAAGAAGCGATGTCACCAATGACAGTTTCAAAGCCATAATATCACTTGGCAGACTTCCTGAATGATGAACTTTTTGGAAGTTTTTGCTTTTATAGGAAGTGTTTCTGAGGTGTGTGTCTACATGAGGGTGTCAGGAGGGTTAGATGGATCGACTGACCATATGGACTGACCATACCACCGGTCAGCTAATTGTGTTTACATAACAAAAATAAGTGCTTGTGTGTGTGAGAGAGGGTGGGGTGATATCACTCTCCAGGCGTATTTAATATCAATTGTCAACAGAGGATTTCGGGGACTAATGGGGGGGGGGTTATCTGATCATATGGACTGACCATACCACCGGTCAGCTGATTGTTAACATAATAAATATAAGTGCTTGCGTGTGTGAGAGAGGGTGGGGGACATCACTCTCCAGGCGTATTTAAAGGGGACATGCACTCTTTCAAGCTGTTTGGACTGAATTGTGTGTTAGGAGAGTGTGTACACAACCACTCTACAATGATAAAGAGCTGCCCAGCGATTTTCTTTTAATTTATTAAAATAAGATGCCCCTTCTGAAATCAGGCCGATCTCAAAAGCCCACTATAGTTGATTGACACTGGTGTTTTAGCAAAGACACTCCCCAAGTTAGAAGAAAGCTGTCGGCCATTGTTACACTGGAGCAAAATGGCGCCTACATGAGTGTGGTGTGCAGTTTTATTTTGTAGTGCGGTGGTCTAGTGGTTAGAATTTGGTGCTTTCAGAAAAGCTGGAGTACAAAAAAAAATCTTTGCCGCTAAATGCTTTTCTATTATCTGTGATACCTGCGCCCGCACCGCCCAAGAATGAGCCGCACGGGGGGGGGGGGGGGGGAAGTTTGCCGGGAGGGAGTCTCGTTCAGGGAGCAATTCAGTGTAGAATCACACTCCAGGCGTATTTAATATCAATTGTCAACAGAGGATTTCGGGGACTAAAGGGGGGGGGGGGCATGGGGGGGATACCTGATCATATGGACTGACCATACCACCTGTCAGCTAATTGTTTACATAACAAAAATAAGTGCTTGTGTGTGTGAGAGAGGGTGGGGGACATCACTCTCCATCCCACTAATCGTGTTTACATAACAAAAATATGTGCTTGTGTGTGGGTGATATCACTCTCCAGGCGTAATTAATATGGTTTAAGGTGTGTGTGTGTGTGTCAGGGTCACACGGGATCATTTAACATCAATACTATCTTTAATCGTACACCCCTGTTTTGGAAAATGACACCATAATTTACTTCCTTAATTACTCCTATGCATTTTTTCCCATGAATTACGTTGACCTTTGACTTACAAATGTCAACATAGTATTAAATATGATTACCTTTGACCTTTGAGCAATCAATCAAAATTATAATTACTTTTGACAGTATGTGCCCTGCATTTCTCTCTTACGTAGGTTACATTTTAAAATATGAATAAAACGGTATTAGACACAAATATATGATATGGTAGTATATGCAATGAAAAATCTATTTACACGAGTGCTCAAATGTAAAGCAAATGCAATCATTAATTTATTGTGATTATTTAACTTCATTCAGCCATTTAAGTTATATGAAAAATAACGTTCCTACCAGGCCACTATTATTTTCTGTTCAAATTGAAAGATGCCCGCGCGTGTGTGAAAAAGACGAAGTACAAGAAATACAAAAGTGTATAATCTTTAATAAAGTTAGCCTAATAAAATATTGTTTCCAATCCTGAAGCAAACATGATTTTGTTTAAATCTATTCTCTGAATACAATGCGACAGCGCACTCTGAGGTGACACCCAGAACCCCCAGTTACTGTAATCCCTCTTCTCACCTTTCATTCATGATAGATGTGAAGTTATCAAACCGGTTTCGCTGATGGGAGAATTCACAGAAATGAGGGGTTTAAAATGATTTAACAATGTATTTCGCCAGCAAAACATAAAAATATTCATTATTAAAAAAATAGTATTGAAACAAACGTTATACAGTGGTGTGAAAAACTATTTGCCCCCTTCCGAATTTCTTATTCTTTTGCATGTTTGTCACACTTAAATGTTTCTGATCATCAAACACATTTAACTATTAGTCAAAGATAACACAAGTAAACACAAAATGCAGTTTTTAAATGAGGGGTTTTATTATTTAGGGAGAACAAAAAATCCAAACCTACATGGCCCTGTGTGAAAAAGTAATTGCCCCCTGAACCTAATAACTGGTTGGGCCACCCTTAGCAGCAATAACTGCAATCAAGCGTTTGCGATAACTTGCAACGAGTCTTTTACAGCGCTCTGGAGGAATATTCGCCCACTCATCTTTGCAGAATTGTTGTAATTCAGCTTTATTTGAGGGTTTTCTAGCATGAACCGCCTTTTTAAGGTCATGCCACAACATCTCAATAGGATTCAGGTCAGGACTTTGACTAGGCCACTCCAAAGTCTTCATTTTGTCTTTCTTCAGCCATTCAGAGGTGGATTTGCTGGTGTGTTTTGGGTCATTGTCCTGCTGCAGCACCCAAGATCGCTTCAGCTTGAGTTGACGAACAGATGGCCGGACATTCTCCTTCAGGATTTTTTGGTAGACAGTAGAATTCATGGTTCCATCTATCACAGCAAGCCTTCCAGGTCCTGAAGCAGCAAAACAACCCCAGACCATCACAGTACCACCACCATATTTTACTGTTGGTATGATGTTCTATTTCTGAATTGCTGTGTTACTTTTACGCCTGATGTAACGGGACACGCACGTTCCAAAAAGTTAAACTTTTGTCTCGTCGGTCCACAAGGTATTTTCCCAAAAGTCTTGGCAATCATTGAGATGTTTTTTAGCAAAATTGAGACGAGCGTTAATGTTCATTTTGCTTAAAAGTGGTTTGCGCCTTGGAAATCTGCCATGCAGGCCGTTTTTGCCCAGTCTCTTTCTTATGGTGGAGTCGTGAACACTGACCTTAATTGAGGCAAGTGAGGCCTGCAGTACTTTAGATGTTGTCCTGGGGTCTTTTGTGGCCTCTCGGATGAGTTGTCTCTGCGCTCTTGGGGTAATTTTGGTCGACCAGCCACTCCTGGGAAGGTTCACCACTGTTCCATGTTTTTGCCATTTGTGGATAATGGCTCTCACTGTGGTTCGCTGGAGTCCCAAAGCTTTAGAAATGGCTTTATAACCTTTACCAGACTGATAGATCTCAATTACTTTTGTTTTCATTTGTTCCTGAATTTCTTTGGATCTTGGCATGATGTCTAATTTTTGAGGTGCTTTTGGTCTACTTCTCTGTGTCCAGTAGCTCCTATTTAAGTGATTTCTTGATTGAAACAGGTGTGGCAGTAATCAGGCCTGGGGGTGACTACAGAAATTTAACTCAGGTTTGATAAACCACAGTTAAGTTATTTTTTAACGAGGGGGGCAACCACTTTTTCACACAGGGCCATGTAGATTTGGAGGTTTTTTTTCTCCCTTAATAACGTAAACCTTCATTTAAAAACTGCATTTTGTGTTCAATTATGTTATCTTTGACTAATAGTTAACGGTTTTTGATGAGCAGAAACATTTAAGTGTGACAAACATGCAAAAGAATAAGAAATCAGGAAGGGGGCAAATAGTTTTTCACACCACTGTATGTATATGGAAAACAGTGAAACCTAAGCACAAACAGAAAGGACGAATAAAGGAATGTACGAAACATTAACACCTTTACCATGTTCAAATGAATAAAGAGTTACTGCATTATGTTTCAAGACATCCATAATTTACATTATTTTTTACTAATTATATTGTTAGGGGTGCAGTGTGGAGATCCGCACCACGAGATGTTTTATGGATAAGATCCCTGACACAGGGCTTTAGAGGGGGTCAGTGAAATAGGAGTTGTTGTGAGAGTGCTTATGACAGACACGGGAAGACATTTCCGTTTGGAGATAACGTGGGTGTAGATGCGGTCATATTATTTCACTAGTTTTGACACGTAGCTTTGGTTTATTGTTTCACTCACACAACAGAAGTCCGATCTCTTTGTCTCTTGTAGTTTATTTTGTCAGCATCAAAGAATCAACACTTCATACAGTCGTCTTGAGTAAATCCACTGTGATTACATCACCAGTTGCTGTATCTTATAAATTCCTTATGCATATAACAACACCTTTGTTGTATATCTGCTTACGGGTAGCTTACGGTTACAACAACCTAGTTGCTGTATCTTACATTCTTAGCTTACGGTCAAAAGCTTGTGTTTCTGTAGCCTTCCGCATCTAAACTGACTTTTCTATCATGCCATAGTCATACAAATACATGTCATAGTGGAATGACATCACTGACCAACTTACGATTGTCAAAATGGATGCATAACTAACATGAATAGAATAAGGTAGAATAAATGAAATAACAAATAAAATAAGATAAACACAACAACAAATTCATAACAAGTACGATATGGCTCTTACAGTGTGATTATTAATTAAGAAACTTAAAAGGAAACCAAAAGAAAACTGAAAACACAAAATAACCAGATCTCCGCCGTCTACGCGAGAACGGATGGGATTCTGGAAACTAAAACAAAAAACTGAAGATGTTCTCGGGGCTTATGCCTTAATAATTTCAGTCATAAGTCCACAATCACATTCCAGCTATAATTTCCAGCCGTGGTCAAATAATGGATGAAATAATTATTCAATGCTGGACACAAACAGCTAAAACAGGACATTTGCATAGTTAACACTATCAGATAACCTACTATCAGGAAATTAAATTAATTTCAAGACCATTTTACCCGATACATTGCCATGTTTTTCATTGTTTTGTCCCTGTTAAGACATTACAAAAACTATATAAGAAACTTTTAAAGCACGAATTTGGGCATCTCATTTCATCATTATGAAAATAATATGAAGCACATACACACATTCATCATGAAATATCTGTTGTAAAACAAAAGTAAATTCATGTTTGCTCCAGCATTGGAAACAATATTGTTTTAGGCTAAATAATTATACACAATTCTGCGTTCTTTTAGATAAAGTCCTTCCATGCGCTATCTTGCGGATATTCAGTGAAGCAAAACACATTTATTTAAATTCCCTAATGTTCCTTACGGCAAGTCACAGCATGCCTGTACACATAAACACACCTAAAACTCACTGAACAGAAAACCATGAAAATTAAACCAGCAAATTGAAGTGAACTTCATTCACTGAGAAAATGCTTTGCTTGAGGCATACTAGTTAAACATTTTTTATAATTTAAAGCATTTGCCGATAAAGTTGGTTTCATATTCACATATTCAGAATTTTATTTAATCTCTAAATCATTCCTTGTGCCATAGAGAACAATGGGGTTTATGCTTTTCAAAATATATAATGTAAGCGCTTAATCGAGAAAAAAGTGGGTGTAGCTTAAGGACTATGTAGAGAGGAAATATATGTATATGTATATGAAAATCTTATGTGCGCTTTCATTTGTTCAGCTTTTAGAAGACAGAGACAGAGAATACTGGTTACAGGAAATCAGTCAACTTAAAAATGTCAAAAACTAACATTTCTACATTTTTTGTTTTTCTGAAGCCATAACAAATGCGAATCAAACTCATTCGTTATGATTTTCTGTACAGGCTGCTGCTTTATAGCCTACAAAATTATTTATTAGTTTATTTGCTTAATGCAGGTAAGACATTCTGCATAAAACATGTGGATCCAGGTATGTTAGTGACTATTAACAAGTTTTGCATTAATCACGTGTGGTACAAAAACTACTTTATATGTACTGCTCTATTAAACCCACTTCATTTCACAAAATGTGCTGGACAGGGGGATCTCCAGGAACCACCTGGTGAAAATGGATTGTAAAAAATCTGAAATCTGAGCTATGTTTAATAGTGAAAGTAAGAGCATTTCTTAGCAGTTCTTACTAAGGAACTTTCTACAAGTCTATCTGAGTCTCCAATAACTACTGGACTCCATTTTATCATCAATTAACATCAACTATTATAGGTGAACTGCCTGCCACCTAACACACTGTATGAATGCAGATCATTTCCTGCTATCTGTTTCACCCAGATGAGGATGGGTTCCCTGTTGAGTCTGGTCCCTCTCAAGATTTCTTCCTATTATGTCATGTCTGTAATGTCTTCCATACGAAGAGAGAGAGAGAACGCACATGCAGGGTGATTGAGCTGTTGTTTTAATCGGGATTATTAGGTCCAAATACAAAAAAAAAAAAGAAAACAAACTACAAAAACCCCACAGGTGGGTTACTTCGCCAGGCCGGGTCTGCAGGCGGACTATCTGAAATCAAAGAAAATAAACAAACCGGACTTGTCCATAACAGGAAACAAAAAGGAGGGCTGCTATTCCTTCAGCCCCAACCTTGACAGTGGCTTTCCACAAAAATAGCCTTGCCTGCAGATACAGTTCAGTCCTGGGAGGGAAAAATAAACACATACAAGTTATTGGAATCACACACACGTGAAGGTGCACAACAGTGAACAGACTAGGTGCTAAGGGTTCGGCTGGAATAAATAGTGAGACACACAGGGTAGACACAGGTCAACTTGATCTCTAATCAAGTGGTGTTGTGTGGGGGGAACAGTACGCACGTAGACACATTAGGGGGAGACAAAGCGGCAGCTCAGTAATCCGGCGAGCCCGACCTTCCTCCCCATGACTGAGGACGCTCGGATGTGACATATTACCATCTAAGGGAGTTTTTCCTTCCCACTGTCGCCCGCAGCTTGCTCACCAGGGACTATCTGACCATTTTGATTCATACACATTCACATTCCATACAAATTTAAATAATTCTTTTGATTGTGTAAAGCTGTTTTGAGACAATGTCAATTGTTAAAAGCGCTATACAAATAAAGTTGAATTTAATTCAAATTGAACTGTGATGTCCCACAATTCGAGTTTAGCATGGCCGAGGTCCAGTAATGCATGATTCTTCAATAGAAAATTCCAGCCCAGAAGCAAAGTCTGTGTGGTTTCTCTCAGCACATGAAAAACATGCTGCCATGACTCAGTTCCTAGCTGGAATGTTGCAGTGATGGTACCCAGTGTATCCAGCATTTGTCCATTCACTGCGTTTGCGGAAGCATAGTCTTTTCATAATGGGCAATTACAAACTGTAGGGATTGACATATGAAAATCTGCACTCATAAGGAACACACTGGAACCAGAATCAACTAACATCCGAACCTCCACACTTTCAATCACTCCTTTCACATATGACACTAACAACTCCTGGTCAGTCTCAGAACTGAACTTATTGTCTTTTACACTCATTGAATTACAGTCATCGGCATTGTCTGTATGAGGGCCCATAGTAAACATAGCTGTCATTTGGGGTGCAAAATCAGCTACAGTCCATTTTCCAGCTGATAGCGGCGCTCTTCTCTGCCAGGTGACATGAAATGCCCTCCCCTTTTTCTCGAAGCATCCTCATAGCTGTTCCATCTGCGAGGACCTTGGCTCGGGCTGCATCTCATAGAAGGCAAAGGTGTGAGTGTGATTCTTTATAATTATGCACATCCATACCTGATGCGTGCTCATCAACGTGCTGAAACTTCCTCTCAGGTGAGCGGCCTCTCCAAGCACCATCTGACATCCTCGACCTCTACAGGCACACTGGAACCTTCCATTAAACTGAGAGCAGCCTCCATCCCACTCGTACCTTTGCTCTGGAACTCACTCTGGCCTTCAGTTTCTGATTCTCATTACCCAAGCGTCTCAATTTCATTCTCATATCCCTCATTTCCTCAGTCAATCGATCCACTGCTCTTTGTAGACCATCATTATCAGTCACAGAATAAACAGCAGCCACAGCTCCTACGTCATTAGTACTCCCTGCAACATTATCAGTCATGTAATCAGTCTTTATTGCATCTCTAGCGTTCTCACACCAACGTGCAATTATCACAGCCTTCTTCAAATCCATTGCTCCTTGTTCATGACATTTAGCTCTGAGCACACGATCCAAACCAGCAAGGAAACAATGAAATTTTTCATCCCTCTAGTCTCTTTCGCCATATTCAGGAAAATCCTCATCCACCAGCCTACTGATCTCTGCCGCAGACACTTCCAAACTTTCCCCCAGAGCACGAGGGTGGGCTGATAGGCTGGCTCTGAAGCAATCCATAAACTGCTGTTGACCAAAAGCTTCCTTAAGCCATTCTTTGGCTGCTGTATAATCCGCCTGAACAGTATGAGGAAGGCTGTCCCACAAAAGAAATGCCGTGTTGGTCAGCCGCGTCGTTAGAATCCACGTCAGTTTGTAATTATAGGATGCAGGATCTCCCTCTGTGAGTGTTCTCACCGCAACCTCAAACTGCCGTGCCCAGCATAAAAAACTCTGCTTCCCATTATCGGAGAACGGCGGTGGCAACTCAATCCTCATGTGTCTGTTAATCTTATCGCGGTCCCTTCTTGAAAATAAATAATCCTCTTCCTTACACCACATGATGGCTGTGCCAATGTTAAACCCGTGCGTGCTACAGTAACTCCGCTAAGAACTTTCGACTATAAACTAACTAGTTAAACACTCGCCGCCACACTGAACTACGTATATGTAAATAAAAAACAAAACAGCTGCCACCAATGTGACCAAGCATTCGTGCCGGGTTCGCCTAAACACTTTGTAATATAAAAACAATAAAAACGAGAACACACGGAATCCTTTTTAACGGTTTATTCTCCACTATTCACTAAAAACTGAACTCAAAACTTGCGACACTCTAGAGCAGGAAGTGCGCATACCCCTTGTCCTTCTACGGCAAGCCCCGAGGGGATAAATGCATCACACACCCATATGCACATCACGAGCGCCCGTGCATCTAACATTACCACAATATAACAAAATCAAATTAGGTCTTTTACAATGAGTTAAAAAAACAAACAAAAAAAAAACATTTGTTAAATGTTGTTTAAACAGACGATCAATTTCACTAGCTAACAATCTTCCATGACTGTGTACGAGACACATTACATTTGAATTTGAATTGGAAGCAAAAAACTTTTCAGTTATACACACATTTAAATTTGCATTCAAAAAACATCAATTTATTGGCATAATAATAATAATAATAATAATAATAATAATACACAAATTATAGCACCAACACATTTCAATCATAAATTTCAGTCAAGTTTTCGTTCATCTTTTGGAAGAAACTGAATTATAAATTTGATCCAAACATCTACCCGCTTTTGTTCTTTCTGACTCTACTGTTTCACGGCCCTCTTTATATCCTGCTTCTTTTGCCTCTTTAACTATTTTATATAGCCATTTATACAGTGTAGCAATACATTTCTCTTTACCTTGTTTCCTGGCTGTTGCTTCTGTCTCTCTCTTCAGCTTCTCTCACTCTCTGTTGTTTTGATCTCTAATGAAGGCAAGATTCCTCTCCTTCTCCTCATTGTTTTCTTTCTTTAACTTCTTTCTCCTTTTTAAACTCGCCCTGTTGTTCATGTACAGTAGTTCTTCTATGTAGTTATTTTGGTAAATCTTCCATCTCCTTTGTGTGTTTATCTTTTTTTTCTTTCTTTCTTTTCTTACTCTCTTTGCAGCTTTAGTTGTTCTTCCATCTTTCTTATATTCTCATTGAATTAATTTTCTTTTCTTCTCTTTTCGTAGCAAAGATTATTTTCTCCCAGTTCCTCTTCAGTTTGGCTGCTTTTTTCTCTTCTTCTCCTCTTCCCCCATCCTCCTCTGCCACTCTTGTAGTTGAGATAAGTGAAGGTCTTGTAGTTCTGCCTTTTTAGTTTCTTCTGCATCCTTTATTTTTTCTCCTCTTATTCCCTTCTTCTCTTCTCTGCTGCTTGTTTATTATATTTTATTGCTTCTTGTTCTCTTTTAAACTTTTCTTCCTCCTCTCACTATTTTTCTATTCTTGGAAATAAACATGATAGAGCTATTATAAAATGATGTCATAGGTGTTATCACATATCATTGCACACATATCACAGATTACAACATATTCTGCATAATTTATATAATTAATTTCATTGTCTTCTTAGTCTTATTTTTATTTTGTATATTTTGATATTGAGTTTGGCACAATTGCATTTCATTAATGTTGTACTCATAGAACCATGTAACAAATAAAATTCTTGAATCTTGAATATTGTCAGAATAAGGATTATATAAGACTTAATAACTTACCCTCTTAACAGCTTGCTGGATTTTTCTCCTCCATTCTCAGTGTCATATTCTCAGTATTGTTCTGAGGAAAAGAAAACTCTTCCCACTGTCCAGAACATTCTGTACAGCATGGGACATCTAACACACACATGCAGGACATCTTTCTGTGTGTGTGTACAGTACATGCATGTGGACACGGTTGTTGGGGCATGGTCATGCATGTAGATTACCTCAGTCTGTTTTCTCTGTGAATAGCATGTGGGCGTATCCTATCTGAGGTCATTATCAGATAATGCAGTGCCGTGGAAATAATGTGCCTTGAATTCATATGTAATACATTAATTAATTAATTCATTCATTTTCTATACCACTTAATCCTGTGTTCAGGGTCGCGAGTATGTAATATATAAACTGAGAATATTTATTTTTTATTTAAGTTGCTTTATTTAAAAGTAGACACTTTAAGCTTTCTATTGATATTTCTTGACCTAAACCCCTTAGGGATTCTATGGGGTGTTGTAAAGAGGAGGATGTGAGACACCAGACCCAATAGCGCAGAAGAACTGAAAATGGCTATCAGAGCAATCTGGGCTTCCATAACAGCTCAGGAGTGCTACTGAATGATCGCCCCCATCCCACGCCACATTGCTGCAGTAATTCTAACGAAGCAATGCAACAACTGAGGCAAACAAGCCCTGCAGTTCTTTAGATGTTGTTTGGAGTTATTATATGAGCTCCTGGATGAGTCATCGTTATGTTCTTGGAGAAATTTTGGTAGGCCAGTCACTCATGGGAAGGTTCCCCACTTTTTTCTCAATTTGCAAATAATGGCTCTTACCATGGTTCAATTTTGCACAATGGAGTACTAAATCCTTAGAAATGGCTTTGTAACCCTTTCCAGACTGTTTTTGAACTTCTTTAAATCACAGCATGATATGATGCTTTTTGAAATCTTTTAGCATGCTTCACTTGGTCTAGTTAAAGGATTTATTGATTCAGCAAGTCTGGCAGTAATCAGGCCTAGGTGTATCAAGTGAAATTTAACTCAGCTTTGTGATTAATGTGTTAGATTAATGTGTTAGAATACTTTTTAATGGACTGTAGATTTACAGAGCACAGTGTGTATAAATGATTCCTTTTGCTCGCAGAGGCATTCTTTCACCTGGGAACCTATATGGGATTGATGGGTGCATTGCTTCATACACATCTCTTCATACCCTGATGCGCCTATCACTCTGTTATATGCACGATATGAACTTATCAGGTCACATGACCTTTTTCCATTTCTCCAAAGTCCAATCTTTACGCTCTCTAGCAAATTTAAGTGTTTTTTTTTCTTTTTATGATGAGCCTCACTGTCAAGTAGTTTCCTTATGGTCACAAAGCTTGTCAGTCCCAATCCTCTGAGTTCTCATTACATTGTGTGGGGAAATTGTGAATTGCTCTTACTTTTATTAAACTATTATGTTTCTATTTATCCAGACAATGTCATTGATTTTGATGAAATTAAAAATAGTCAATCAACACTACAAAAATTCTCTCACTGGATTATTAAGTGGGCACAGAGTACACTGCAAAGTCACTACATTGAATGCAGTATAATTGAATAATGTTCACTTACTGTATACATGCGTATGCATATTTACATGTTTATAATGTATATGCTATAAATATTTATTTTGCATTTTTCCTGCTGTGGATTTCATGCTAGTGATGCTAATACGTTTTATAGCAGTAAAGAGTGTGTGAACTCTCTCTCTATCTGCTCCATATTAGTGCACACAACCAACACAAACATATTCACAGTTTTGTCTATTTCACACATTTATATATTTAGATAATACTGAGGAATATGTACATGATTTGTATCCCACCAGATAAGCAGCAACAGAAATAAAATGATGTGAAATTTTTTTATTAAATGTAATTTTATATTACAAAAATAAATGTAAATAAATGTGATGAAAATTTGATGCAAGCCTTCCTGAAGCAAGGAATAGTTTTCTGTTCTACATACATTTAACTCATAAAACATAAATTCTATAGGCAAAATACTACTACTACTACTACTACTACTACTTATAATAATAAAATTAATAATAATAATAATAATAATACAATGCCATTAAAAAATTCTAGATAATTTTAATCAAGTTTATTCATTACTTTTTTTTCCCTCCTTCTTGGTAAAAAGCCTGTTGCAAATTCGATCTAAACCTCTACCTGCCTTTGTTCTTTTTGACTCTACTGTTTCACGGCCCTCTTTAAATCCTGCATCTTTTGCCTCTTTTACCATTTTATACAGTTTTGCAGTAAACTCTTCCTCGGCCTGTTTCCTGGCTGCTTCTTCTGTCTCTCTCTTCAGTTTCTCCAGCTCTCTGTTGTGCTGATCTTTAATAAAGGCAAGATTTCTCTCCGTCTCCTCATTGTGTTTTCTTTCTTCTTCTTCTTTCTCCTTTCTGAACTCTTCCTGTTGTTTATGTAGTTTCTCTTCCATTTCCTTTCTATGCTCTTCATCTTTTGTCCTTCTTTCTCTCTCATCTTCCTCTCTTTGCAGCTTCAGTTGTTCTTCCATCCTTCTTACCTTCTCATTAAAATCATTTTCTATTATTTTCTTCTCTTGCTCTTCTTTCTCTTCTCTTTCTTTTTCTTTTAACTCTCTCTCCTCCTTTTCTTTCTGTCTTTCGCTGTCATATTGCTCCTGCTTTCTATTTTGATCTAACCTCCATTTTTCCTCCACATCAGTCATCCTTTTCTCCCAGTTCTTCTGCTCCACTTTTTTCTTCTCCTCCTCTTCCCTCATCCTCCTCTCCCACTCTTGTTGTTGAGATAACTGAAGGTCTTGTAGTTCCTTCTTTTTACTTTCCTCTGCATCCTTTATTTTCTCCTCTAAATCCCTTCTTCTCTTCCCTTCCTCTGCTGCTTTCTGTTTATACTCATCTTCTAATTTCTTTATTTCTTTTTCTTTATTATTTTTTATTTCTTCTTTTTCTCTTTTAAACCTCTTTTCCTCCTCTCTCTGTTGCTCTTTCCATTCTTGTTCCTTCTTCCTTCTTGTCTCCTCCTCTTGATCTCTCTGTTTCTGATCTTCCTCTCTTTGTCTCTCCCACTGTTTCCTGTTCTCCTCTCTCTCTCTGTTCATTTCTTTCATCTTCAAGTCATCTTCTTCTTTTCTCTTCCTGAAATCTTCTGTTAGCTGGTCCTCCCTTTTTGCCATTTCTCTTTTTATTTGTTCTTCTCTATCTTTAAATTCTTTCTCTTTTTGTCCCTCTTCTGCCTCTTGTCTTTCTTTGTGCTTCTGCATCTCTCTCTTCATTTCCTCCATTTCAGCTTCATGTGTCTTCTTCAGCTCTTCTTTCTCTCTCTCTATCTGCTCCTCTCTCAGCTTCAGTATTTTCCCTTTTTCTTCTACTAGAGCTTCCTCCACTTCCTGAAACATCTCATTAGTGTAGCAGCTTCCTCCGTTCACCTTCACCATCGAGTCGATTTTATCCAGAAGAGTCAGGACCTGAGTGTTACTGGATTTATCATTGTTATTGAACACGTGATATCTGTTACCACAGGTATACAGAAGTGTGTTTAGGTTTTCTCCAGCAGTTTTTATGTACTCTTCAATTGCCATTCCTTTAAGGTCGTCACCCCTGGTGAAGAGCACAATAGTGTACATGTTGGATTTCCTTCCAAAAGTTTTCTCAATGATTCTCACTGCCTCTCTCTCCTCCTGTGTGAAGCGCTGTCCTATGTTCAGCACCAGCAGGAACACATGAGGACCAGGTGCTGCCATGGAGATGCAGTTAATAGTCTCTTTTCTGATCTCATTATTATCAATATTTGTGTCAAACAGTCCTGGAGTGTCGACAACAGTAATCTTTCTCCCACAGACTTCTACTGTATCTTTCTGACACACAGTGGTCACTGACAGAGCTGATGGCATTTCTTTAAATAGATATCTCCCCAGAATGGTGTTTCCAGATGCACTCTTACCAACTCCTGTCTTCCCCAGGAGCACAATTCTGAGCGTGTCAGTCTTTTTAAATAAATCTGTACAAAAAAGAAAGACCAATAATCTTAAGAATCAACATGATAGAGCTATTATAAAACAACTCGCTTAGGTGTTGTGAAATAGGTAAAAAAAAAAAAAAGTGTTGCCTTTATTTTTATCAAATTCAACACTTCGTACAGTCGTCTTGAGTAAATCCACTGTGGTTACAACACCTGTTGCTGTATCAAAACGGTTCAAGATTTGCTTACACATACAGTGGTGTGAAAAACTATTTGCCCCCTTCCTGATTTCTTATTCTTTTGCATGTTTGTCACACTTAAATGTTTCTGCTCATCAAAAACCGTTAACTATTAGTCAAAGATAACATAATTGAACACAAAATGCAGTTTTTAAATGAAGGTTTACGTTATTAAGGGAGAAAAAAAACCTCCAAATCTACATGGCCCTGTGTGAAAAAGTGGTTGCCCCCCTCGTTAAAAAATAACTTAACTGTGGTTTATCACACCTGAGTTCAATTTCTGTAGTCACCCCCAGGCCTGATTACTGCCACACCTGTTTCAATCAAGAAATCACTTAAATAGGAGCTACTGGACACAGAGAAGTAGACCAAAAGCACCTCAAAAGCTAGACATCATGCCAAGATCCAAAGAAATTCAGGAACAAATGAGAACAAAAGTAATTGAGATCTATCAGTCTGGTAAAGGTTATAAAGCCATTTCTAAAGCTTTGGGACTCCAGCGAACCACAGTGAGAGCCATTATCCACAAATGGCAAAAACATGGAACAGTGGTGAACCTTCCCAGGAGTGGCCGGCCGACCAAAATTACCCCAAGAGCGCAGAGACAACTCATTCGAGAGGCCACAAAAGACCCCGGACAACATCTAAAGAACTGCAGGCCTCACTTGCCTCAATTAAGGTCAATGTTCACGACTCCAACATAAGAAAGAGACTGGGCAAAAACGGCCTGCATGGCAGATTTCCAAGGCGCAAACCACATTTAAGCAAAAAGAACATTAAGGCTCATCTCAATTTTGCTAAACAACATCTCAATGATTGCCAAGACTTTTGGGAAAATACCTTGTGGACCGTCGAGACAAAAGTTTAACTTTTTGTAAGGTGCATGTCCCGTTACATCTAGCGTAAAAGTAACACAGCATTTCAGAACAAAAACATCATACCAACAGTAAAATATGGTGGTGGTAGTGTGATGGTCTGGGGTTGTTTTGCTGCTTCAAGACCTGGAAGGCTTGATGTGATAGATGGAACCATGAATTCTACTGTCTACCAAAAAATCCTGAAGGAGAATGTCCGGCCATCTGTTCGTCAACTCAAGCTGAAGTGATCTTGGGTGCTGCAGCAGGACAATGACCCAAAACACACCAGCAAATCCACCTCTGAATGGCTGAAGAAAAACAAAATGAAGACTTTGTCTTCATCCTCCACAACAACATCATGCAATCGTGAGGACTTCATGAACTTTTTTGATAATAAAATTGTAAATATCAGGCAGAAAATTGAGGCTTTGAAACCAAACAATGTAATTGATACAGATGTTAACCTAGCCATGTCAGATTCAAACCTAGAATACTTTAATCCTCTTGAAGAGAACGAACTAATTTCACTCAACTCTTCTGCAAATTCATCAACCTGTATATTAGATCCTATACGGACACATTTTCTTAAACAGATAGTACCAGTAATAACAGAGCCGCTGTTGAGAATAATTAATTCCTCACTCACCATTGGTTATGTTCCAAAATCTTTTAAAGTAGCAGTTATTAAACCAATAATTAAGAAACCTGACCTCGAGCCCTGTCAGCTGTCCAATTACAGGCCAATATCAAACCTTCCCTTTATCTCTAAGATTCTGGAAAAGATAGTAGCGGAGCAGCTATGCTCATATCTACATTGAAATGGCATACATGAACTGTATCAGTCAGGATTTAGGCCTCATCACAGCACAGAATTGCTATATTATAGATATTAGTTTTCATTGTTATGCTGACGACACACAGCTATACGTCTCAACAAAACCTGATGAGAAAAACCATCTTACTAAAGTTGAGCAATGTGTGCAAGACATAAGAAATTGGATGCTAATTAACTTCCTTCTGCTTAATCCGGATAAGACAGAAGTTCTAGTCATAGGACCGCATACAGCTAGAAGTAAAATCTTAGATCACACCGTAACTTTAGATGGCCTTTCTGCTCCGTCAAGTGCAACAGTAAAAGACCTCGGCGTGACTATAGATTCCAGCCTTTCATTTGAAGCTCATGTAGATAATATCACCAGGATAGCATTTTTTCACTTCAGAAATATCGCCAAAATAAGAAATATATTGTCGCTAAACGATGCAGAAAAACTAGGTCATGCTTTTATCACTTCTAGGTTGGACTATTGTAATGCCTTACTGTCTGGTTGTTCAGTTAGGTGCATAAACAAGCTTCAGCTAGTCCAGAATGCAGCAGCGAGAGTCCTCCCTAGAACCAGAAGATATGAGCACATCACCCCTATCCTATCTTCACTGCATTGGCTCCCTGTGAAATTTCGCATTGATTTTAAAATATTACTCTTGACATATAAGGCATTAAATGGTCTCGCCCCGCAGTATCTGAGCGAACTGCTAATGTCTTGCGATCCGCCACACCTACTTCGGTCAAAGGATGCAGGCTGCTTATCAGTACCGCGTATTATGAAAACTACAGCTGGGGGCAGAGCTTTTTCTTACAAAGCCCCAAAATTATGGAATAGTCTTCCAAATAGTGTTCGGGACTCAGACACAGTCTCAGTGTTTAAGTCTAGGCTCAAAACCTATTTATTTAGCCAAGCATTTTTATAAATAGATTTGCCATAAGGTAAAGGAGCAGATCGGGGGACTCATGGACGTAGAGTATTATGGTGAACTGGTATGTTTAGATGCTGTCTTCCTCAGTCTCATTTGATCACTCAGGTTTGTTGACGGTGAGGTGATTGTTTGCTTTACATCTCAGGGAGCCCTCATGTTTGTGTTTCCTTCTGGCTCTCCCTTTTAGTTATGATGTCATAGTTAGTCCTGCTGGAGTCCCTGCTTGCACTCTACAGTAAATATACATTCACATTAGACATTGTGACTGTGACCATACCTAATTGCAATCTCTCCTCCTCTTCTCTTCCTCCCCCTCTTTCTCTTTCCTCTCTCCCCCTGTCTCCCTCTTTCACTCTTTCTCTCTCTCTCTCTCTGTCGAGCTACACATGTGGCTCCTGAGCTGCCAGTGATCCAGACTCCCTCTGCCCTCCGGACCTGTCTGACCCATCCTGGTGCCTGGTTTCTGGTTGGAGGTCTCATCGCATGGATGCCCCGTGTGTCTCTTTAGGATGCGCCTGGTGTCTGGGGATGAATCTATCTACTTAGAAGATGGTTCTGGCCTCGACTGGTGTTGTCAGCTGTTTCTCTGAGGACTTGACAATTCGATAGTTCAGGACTGGAACTTTCTACAAGTCTATCTGAGTCTCGAATAACTACTGGACTCCATTTTACATCAACTATTATAACATCAATTAACATCAACTATTATAGCTGAACCTAACACTTAACACTGTATAAATGCAGATCATTTCCTGCTATCTGTTTCACCCAGATGAGGATGGGTTCCCTGTCGAGTCTGGTTCCCCTCAAGGTTTCTTCCTACTACCATCTCAGGGAGTTTTTCCTTGCCACTGTCGCCCTCGGGCTTGCTCGCCAGGGAATATCTGAACATTTTATTCATACACATTCACATTCCATACAAACTTAAATAATTCTTTTGATTGTGTAAAGCTGTTTTGAGACAATGTCAATTGTTAAAAGCGCTATACAAATAAAACTGAATTGAATTGAATTGAACTTTGGAGTGGCCCAGTCAAAGTCCTGACCTGAATCCTATTGAGATGTTGTGGCATGACCTTAAAAAGGCGGTTCATGCTAGAAAACCCTCAAAAAGGCCAAAATTCCTCCAGAGCGCTGTAAAAGACTCGTTGCAAGTTATCGCAAACGCTTGATTGCAGTTATTGCTGCTAAGGGTGGCCCAACCAGTTATTAGGTTCAGGGGGCAATTACTTTTTCACACAGGGCCATGTAGGTTTGGATTTTTTTTCTCCCCAAATAATGAAACCCCTCATTTCAAAACTGCATTTTGTGTTTACTTGTGTTATCTTTGACTAATAGTTGAATGTGTTTGATGATCAGAAACATTTTGTGTGACAAACATGCTAAAGAATAAGAAATCAGGAGGGGGGCAAATAGTTTTTCACACCACTGTATATTGACTGTGAACTGTGAAAAAAAGTCAAATTATTTGTGCAAATGTAGTTACAGTTGACATTCGTCATTTTGCAAATTAAAATAATTGTTTATACATGCACCGTTTCTGATTATGGCAGGCAGCAATTGTTTTCCTTCTGAAAACAGTAATTAGGAAAATAAATACTCTGATGAATGTTTTACCTTGTGTTTGATTTTGATTGCTCATCATGAGTTGCTGTTGCAGATGTTTAATCTCTCTTTTGTACTGCAGCTGTGTTTCCCACTGGGCATCAGAGTACATGGCCACCGTATACTGATGACTGTTGTTGCCATTAAGAAGCTCAGTTACACAAGTTAACAACTTTTCTGCATTTATATTTATGTTGTAGAATGTGTATTGCCGTTCATGTGCATTTGTCACAGACTGAAGACTCTCGTGCAACTGTTCACTCTGTGACTGCTGGTTGATGATGAATATGGTGTGTTCATTAACTCTGAAACTGAAGATCCTCTGAATTAACTTTATTTCTAATTTAATTTCATCTGTAAGAGGACCTTCAGGAACAGCAATGAGGAAAGCATGAACTCCAGGATCACAGACTGAGACACAGTTTAGGGTCAGCCGCATCACTTCTTGTTCTGAGAGTTGAGTATTGTAGAGAGTGGGCATCTCCACCAGTGTGATCAAGAGTCCACACACTTCTCCCTGCTTTACAGACATTGAACTGGCAGCTGTCTGGACCAGTGAGGGCTTTTCACCCAATAAAAGTTTAGATATTGAGGCCTTTACTCCTTCCATCCCCAGCAGCACCAAATTCAAACGTGGAACCAGTTTTGATTCTACAATTTAGCAGAAAGAAATATAAAGAAGTATAAGCAAAAAAACTAATTAATACATAATCAATAAATCAGCATATTCATATGTATACTGAATTAATAAACTATAAACCATCAAAATACACAAAGGTTATTCATGTCTAATACGTTTATATACTGTACATTGGTATGCATACATTTTCTGGTTTTCTGTTTTCTCTGATTTTTGCATATCACTTACACTTAAAAATTTATCTCAGGTCTTCAACTACAGTTTTATAGAATAATCTAAATATGATATACTACACTAAATACTACACAAAAAAGGTTTTAAATAATAATTTCATACAACCCCAAATAATAATAAATTAAAAAACTATATGTAAAATCAATAGGGCGGCACGGTGGTGTAGTGGTTAGCACTGTCGCCTTGCACCTCCAGGGTCTGGGTTCGATTCCCCGGCCAGGTTTGATTCCCGTCTCTGTGTGCATGGAGTTTGCATGTTCTCCCTGTGCTTGGTGGGTTTCCTCCGGGTACTCCGGTTTCCTCCCACAGTCCAAAGATATGCAGGTTAGGCTAATTGGCATTCCTAAAATTGCCCGTAGTGTGTGATTGGGTGTGTGAGTTTGTGCCCAGTGATGGATTGGCACCCTGTCCAGGGTGTACCCCGCCTAGTGCCCGAAGTCTCCTGGGATAGGCTCCAGGCCCCCCGCGACCCTGAACACAGGATGAAGCGGTATAGAAAATGAATGAATGAATAAATGTAAAATCAAAATTAAAATAATTTGTGACAGCGGGCCATTCTATGATGCGCTTCTTGCACTCACTCACAGCTCTCACTGCGCCTAACAAATGCTCAGCCCAATCTAACTCACGTGGGCTAGAGGCACTTCAACGGCCGCACATCCCAGCATTAATGCCACCTTATGAAAGGCCCTGTTGCTTCCACCCAGTGAGTAGAAAGTAACTGAACTTGAGCTTACATACTGTATTTCTTTCTAGACTTGTCTGCATCCAAATCCTGCATGCAAGGGAGAAAGCTGCTAGCCAACCTCCAAGCTCATGCTCCACCGTTCCTGCGTACATCGCTCCACCTGTTCATCACCACTGGTCTCACCTGCTCTGCACAAAGCTGTGCATCTCTGATGACACCACACCTGCCCAGCTGTGCCTTACTAATCCGTCACATTCACCGAGATAGTACTCAAGGAAGTGCTGTTACTGAGCCTAACTACAGTAATACTGAAAACAGCAATCATATTAATAAATTAATTATAACTATAATTTTAACTATAATTTATTTAATAAAAATAACTCTCTCTCTCTCTCTCTCTCTCTATCTAAGATTCTGGAAAAGATAGTAGCGGAGCAGCTATGCTCATATCTACATAGAATTAGCATACATGAACTGTATCAGTCAGGATTTAGGCCTCATCACAGCACAGAAACAGCACTCGTTAAAGTAGTAAATGAATTCCTATTGGCCTCTGATCAGGGTTGTGTAACTATGCTTGTATTATTCGACCTCAGTGCAGCTTTTGAAAAACCATCTTACTAAAGTTGAGCAATGTGTGCAGGACATAAGAAATTGGATGCTAATTAACTTCATTCTGCTTAATCCGGATAAGACAGAAGTTCTAGTCATAGGACCCCATGCAATTCAATTCAATTCAATTTTATTTATATAGCGCTTTTAACAATGGTCATTGTCTCAAAGCAGCTTCACAAAAATTAAAGAAATTTAACAAAAAAAAAAATAAAAAAAATAAAAAATTATATATATAGAATAATTATACATAAAACAATGAATAAATAAATAAATTATAATAGAAAATAAATAAATAAAAATAAATAATAATAATAATTATAGAAAAGAAAATCATTGGAGGTGTGGATGTGTGAGAAAAATGTGCAGATAATAATGAGACGAATGAATGAAATTTCTCTGATGAGCAAGCCAAGGGTGACGGCGACGGTGGCAAGGAAAAACTCCCTGAGATGGCATTAGGAAGAAACCTTGAGAGGAACCAGACTCAACAGGGAACCCATCCTCATTTGGGTGATAACAGATAGAAATGATATAACATCTTGTGTGTTGTGCAGGTGAAAATTCAATATGACAGAAATTATTTAAATTTGTCATGAAGACCAGTTCAGCATAGGGACGAGTCAGTAGGTGCAGAGGGCAGATGAGGTCTGGATCACTGGAAGCACAGGAGCAGCATGTGTAGCTCCAACCATCATAAAGCTGAATCCAGTTGGAGCTGGTCCTTCTCTGGATGCCTCAGGAACCTCGCAGGGTCGGCCTTTGTCTACTGAAGCTGGCAAAATCTCCCGATGCCTCGGGATGGGTAGAGAAATACAGAACAGATGGGGAGAATTAGCGTAGTTGCCATTCGGTATAGGTGTACTGGAGTATGAGTACTGGGATAAGTTATGTGTATGCCAGATTAAAAAGATGCGTCTTGAGTCTACTTTTGAACTGAGAAACCGTGTCTGCTCCCCGAACACTGCCTGGAAGGCTATTCCAAAGCTTTGGAGCTAAATATGAAAAAGCCCTACCCCCCTTTGTAGATTTTGAAATTCTGGGAACTACCAGAAGTCCGGAGTTTTGTGATCTTAAGGCGCGTGGTGGATTGTAGCGTATCAGAAGACTGGTTAGGTATGTGGGAGCTAAACTATTTAAGGCCTTGTATGTAAGTAATACTATTTTGTAATTTATTCTAAACTGAACAGGTAGCCAGTGCAGGGATGATAATATTGGGGTTATATGATCATGTTTTCTGGATCTAGTGAGAACCCTGGCAGCTGCATTTTGGATTAACTGAAGCTTGTTTATTGAGGATGCAGGACAACCACCTAGTAATGCATTACAATAGTCCAGTCTGGAGGTCATGAATGCATGAACTAGTTTTTCTGCATCAGATACGGATAAGATGTTCCTAAGTTTAGCAATATTTCGAAGATGGAAAAAGGCTGTTTTTGTGATATTTGAAATGTGATTTTCAAAAGACAAGTTACTGTCTAATATTACTCCCAGATCTTTTACTGCTGAGCTGGTAATAACAGTACATCCTTCTAAGCGCAAGCTGAATTGTGAAAGCTGTTGTGTGCTGGTTTTTGGGCCAATAAGTAATATCTCTGTCTTATCTGAATTTAATAAAGGAAAGTTATTGGTCATCCAATCTTTTATGTCCTGGACACACTCAGTTAATCTAGACAACTTAGGTATTTCGTCTGGTTTAGTTGAGATATATAATTGGGTATCATCAGCATAACAATGGAAACTAATCCCATGTCTTCTAATGATGTTACCCAAGGGAAGCATGTATATTGAGAACAACAGAGGTCCTAAAACTGACCCTTGTGGGACCCCATATTTCACTGGCATTATACCAGACGGTTCTCCATTTAGATCTACAAAATGGTAGCGATCAGACAGGTAAGATCTAAACCATTTTAGTGCCTGTCCCTGAATACCTATATAATTTTGTAAGCGATCTATGAGAATATTATGATCTATAGTGTCGAATGCAGCACTAAGATCGAGCAGGACTAGCAATGAGATGCAGCCTTGGTCTGAAGCTAAAAACAAGTCATTTGTAATCTTAACTAGTGCAGTTTCTGTGCTATGATGGGGCCTGAAACCTGACTGAAATTCTTCAAGGATGTTGTTATCCTGCAAGAATGTGCAAATTTGAGCTGATACTACTTTTTCTAGTATTTTTGATATGAACGGGAGGTTTGAGATCGGTCTGTAATTTTTTATTTCATTCACGTCCAAATTAGATTTTTTAAGAAGCGGCTTAATAACTGCTAACTTGAAAGGTTTAGGGACGTGACCTAGATGTAATGAAGAATTAATAATGTTTAGGAGTGGCTCTCCAACTGTAAGCATCACTTCTTTTAAAAATCTGGTTGGGATTGGGTCTAACAGGCACGTTGTTGATTTAGCCGAGGTGATGAGTTTATACAGCTCTTCCTGTTCTATACCTGTAAAGCAGTGAAAATCTAAATGTGAAGCTATAGGCTGAACTGGATCGTGAGATACTATTAGAGGTTGAACCTCCATTATTTTCTTCCTGATATTATTGATTTTTCCATTAAAGAAGTCCATAAAGTCTTCACTTCTAAACTGTGATGGGATACTCTCTGCGGGCATCTTAGGTTTTGTTAGGCGAGCCACTGTACTAAGTAAGAACCTAGGATTGTTTTGGTTTCTTGCTATCAGTTGGCTAAGATGCTCGGTCCTAGCAGTTTTTAGAGCCTGTCTATAGCTGCACATACTGTCTTTATACGCAATTCGAAAAACTTCTAATTTAGTTTTCCTCCATTTTCGCTCGAGGTTACGGGTTGCTCTCTTTAGGGCGCGAGTATGACTGTTGTACCACGGTGCCAATGTTTTATCTCTGACTTTTTTTAATCTGATGGGAGCAACAGTGGCTAATGTACTGGTAAAAATAGTGCCCATGCTGCTAGTCACTTCATCTAGATCATCTAGCATGCAGCTAGATGTAAAATCTTAGATCACACCGTAACTTTAGATGGCCTTTCTGTTCCATCAAGTGCAACAGTAAAAGACCTCGGCGTGATTATAGATTCCAGTCTTTCATTTGAAGCTCATGTAGATAATATCACCAGGATAGCATTCTTTGACCTCAGAAATATTGCCAAGATAAGAAATATATTGTCGCTAAACGATGCAGAAAATGCCCCGTGGATGCCCCGTGTGTCTCTTTGGGATGCGTCTGGTGTCTGGTGATGATTCTATCTACTTAGAAGATGGTTCTGGCCTTGACTGGTGTTGTCAGCTGTTTCTCTGAGGACTTGACAATTCGATAGTTCAGGACTGGAAATTTCTACAAGTCTATCTGAGTCTCCAATAACTACTGGACTCCATTTTAACATCAATTAACATCAACTATTATAGCTGAACCTAACACTTAACACTGTATAAATGCAGATAATTTCCTGCTATCTGTTTCACCCAGATGAGGATGGGTTCCCCGTTGAGTCTGGTTCCTCTCAAGGTTTCTTCCAATTGTCATCTCAGGGAGTTTTTCCTTGCCACTGTCGCCCTCGGGCTTGCTCACCAGGGACTATCTGAACATTTTGATTCATACACATTCACATTCCATACAAACTTAAATAATTCTTTTGATTGTGTAAAGCTGTTTTGAGACAATGTCAATTGTTAAAAGTGCTATACAAATAAACTGAATTGAATTGAATTGAATTAGTGCTGCATTCCACACTGTAGATCATAATATTCTCATAGATCTCTTACAAAATCACATAGGTATTCAGGGACAGGGATTAAAATGGTTTAGATCATACCTGTCTGATCAATACCATTATGTAGATCTAAATGGAGAACCGTCTGGTGTAATGCCAGTGAAATATGTGGTCTCTGTGTTGTTCTCAATATACTCTGCTGTTCTCAATATACATGCTGCCCTTGGGTAACATCATTAGAAGACATGGGATTGGTTTCCATTGTTATGCTGGTGATACCCAATTATATATCTCAACAAAACCAGACGAAATTCCTAAGTTGTCTACATTAACCGAGTGTGTCTTCTTTGTCTTTCAGCTGTTCCCTTTCAGGGGTCGCCACAGCAAATCATCTGCCTCCATCTAACCCTATTTTTTGCATACTCTTCTCTCATACCAACTAACTTCCTGTCCTCTCTCACTGCATCCATACCTCTCCTCTTTCATCTTCCTCTAGACCTCCTAACTGGCAGTTCCAACCTCAGCATCAAAGAGAACATCAACATCATCATCTCTGCTACATCTAGTTCTGCCTCCTGTCTTTTCTTCAGTGCCACTGTCTCTAAGCCGTAGAGCATCGCTGGTCTCACCACTGTCCTGTACACCTTTCCTTTCATTCTTTTATTGCACCACACACCTGACACTTTTCTCCACCAATTCCATCCTGACTGTACCCGCCACTTACCCACCTCCTTTCCACTCTCTCCATTGCTCTGCACCGTTGACCCTAAGTACTTAAAATACTGCACCTTTTTTATCTCTGATCACTGTATCCTCACTGTTCCTCTTGAGTCCCTCTCATTCACACACAAGTATTCCGTCTTGTTGTGGCTAACCTTAATTCCACTGCATTCCAGAGCATACCTCCACTCTCCAAATCTTCCTCCACCTGTTCCCTGCTCTCACTACAAAGCACAATCTCATCTACAAACATCATAGTCCATGGAGACTCCTGTCTTACCTCATCTTTTAACCTGTCCATCACCAGAGCAAACAAAAAGGGGCTTGATGCAGACCCACTTTCACCTTGAACTCTTCTGTCACACCTACAGCACATCTCACCACTGTCGTAGCGCTCTCTCACATGTCCTGTACCACTCTAACATACTTATCTGCTACTCTGTTGTAAGACTTCCTCATACAACACCACAGCTCCTCTCTCGGCACCCTGGCATATGCTTTCTCTAAATCTACAAAGACACAATGCAACTCTTTATTAGGATTAGATTAGGACTGAGAGTGTGCAGGGCATAAAAGATTGGATGACCAATAACTTTCTTTTACTAAATTCAGATAAGACGGAGATGCTACTCATCGGCCCAAAAACCAGCACACAACAGCTTTCACAATTCAGCCTGCGTTTAGAAGGATGTACTGTTACTACCAGCTCAGCAGTAAAAGACCTGGGCGTAATAATAGACAGTAATTTGTCCTTTGAAAATCTTATTTCCAATATCACAAAAACAGCCTTTTTCCATTTTAGAAATATGTCCAATCTTAGGAGCATCATATCCGTATCTGATGCAGAAAAGCTAGTTCATGCATTCATGACCTCCAGACTGGACTATTGTAATGCATTATTGTTGGTTGTCCAATAATAAATAATATTGTCCTGCATCCTCAATAAATAAGCTTAAGTTAGTCCAAAATGCAGCTGACAGGGTTCTCACTAGATCCAGAAAATATGATAATATAACCCCAATATTATCATCCCTGCACTGGCTACCTGCTCAGTTTAGAATTAATTACAAAATAGTATTACTTACATATAAGGCCTTAAATGGTTTAGCTCCCATATACCTAACCAGTCTTCTGATACGCTACAATCCACAACGCGCCTTAAGATCACAAAACTCTGGACTTCTGGTAATTCCCAGAATTTCTAAATCTACAAAAGGGGGTAGGGCATTTTCATATTTAGCTCCAAAGCTTTGGAATAGCATTCCATTCGGGGCTCAGACGCAGTTTCCCAGGTTAAAAGTAGACTTAAGACACATCTCTTTAATCTGGCATACGCATAACTCATCCCATAACCTCATACTCCAGTACACCTATCCTGAATGGCAACTACGCTAATTCTCCCTATCTGTTCTGTATTTTTCTACCCATCCCGAGGCATCGGGAGATTATGCCAGCTTCAGTAGAAAAAGGCCGACCCTGCGAGGTTCCTGAGACGTCCAGCTCCAGCTGGATTCAGCTCTATGATGGTGGGAGCAACACATGCTGCTCCTGTGCTTCCAGTGATCCAGACCTCATCTGCCCTCTGCACCTACTTACAATTACATTTACATTTAGGCATTTGGAACCTGGACCCTGGAGGTGCAAGGCGACAGTGCTAACCACTACACCACCGTGCCGCCTCAAATGAATGAAATGTCTGGTGAATTAGAGGCGCTTATGAAAGATGCATGTAATTTAGGCATCGTTGAAACTGAGTACAGACCCAAATATGGGAAGCTGAGAGAAGACTTTATGAGAAGTAATGTTGATGTGTTAGTGTACACTGATAAAGACGAACGCACACGCGATCAGGTCGCCTGATTCGCACCTGAGATACGAAGCTGCACAGAATTCATGGCTAAGGTGGATCACTGGATAGCGGACAACAAGGACCACTCTATAACGTCGCGAACACGTGAAGATGTCTCGCCGGGCGACAGAGTGTCACAGACAACGGCAGCATCCAAAAGGTCTGTAACTTCTACATCATCCTCAGCCCGACTAAAGAAAGCGGAAGCCAACAGAGCAGCCTTGTTGATTAAAGTAGCAGCCTTAGCAGAACGGCGGGCGATAGAACAGAAGGAAGCACAATTAAAGGCTGAGGAAGAGCAACTGAAAACACGATTAAAGAATAAAGAAGCAGAACTAAAGGCTGATAAAGTAAGGTTGGAATTAGAAACTGCGCTCGCAATTGTCGACGCTGAATTACAGGCTTATCAGGGTTGTAAAAAACGACAGCCTGCATCAAAGAGCGGAGTCATCGACCCCAGCTGCACACGCTCGAGCAGCCCGCCTTGGACAGTCCACAAACCTGAATACGTCAGCCGCCGAAAGCCGGTAAGAGAGAGCACCTTCAACAAACCAAGTGGCGCACGCGCTCCCAAACTGGAATACAACGAACTTTACGAGAGCAGCGCGTCGATAGAAGACCTCGGACTGCCATCATGTCGCAAGACAGCCCATCCAAGTGAGTACCAGTCCATACCAGTACCAGTAAGTTTTGAACCAAAATTGAAAAGTACTTTAAATGAAGTGTCTACCCAAGACGATAAATACACCCGCCATGACATTTATACTTTAGAATCACAGAGCATGATGCAACAGCAGGCTGACATCATAGCAATGCTCATGAAATGCCAACGGCAATCCTTTTTACCTCAGCGCAATGTTCCTGTGTTTCATGGTGACCCTCTTGAGTTTACGTCCTTCATGAAAGCATTTAAACATGTTATTGTTGACAAAACCGATAGTGATGCTGATAAGCTGTTTTATCTTGAGCAGTTCACTAAGGGAGAGGCTAGAGACCTCGTTATGAGCTGTCAGCTTATGCCAGATCAGTGTGGTTATGCAGAGGCAATGAGACTGTTGCAGGATAGATTTGGAAATAAACGTCAAGATCGCAAACACGACAGCCGATCGCCCAAGAGCAAGAGCGCACTCACTGAATCGAGCAACGAGAGCGCAATCACTGAAACGAGCAGCGCGCGCCCGAGCAGCGCGCGCCCGAGCAGCGCGCACTTTCAACTTTCCAACTCAACCTGCAACAGCCGAGCGCAGCCTGCGAACGAGAGCGCAATCACTGAAACGAGCAGCGCGCGCCCAAGCAGCGCGCACTTTCAACTTTCGAACTCAACATGCAACAGCCGAGCGCAGCCTGCGAACGAGAGCGCGGTCACTGAATCGAGCAACGCGCACCTGAGCAGCGCACACTCTACGGACCTGGACGCCGCAATCAGCGACGGAAAACCCTGTCACACATCCCTTCAAAGACCCAAACAAACAGGCCAAGGAAAACCCAGGGTCAGCATCGCAACCGAGGACAGACAGGTTGGTAAAATTCACAAAGAATTGATTACAATGAAGAATGCCGTTACATTACCTGTCAGCGCCTTCACTAAACCGTGCGCACATTGCAAAGGGGAGCATATCTTAGACGATTGCTTCCAATTTAATGATAAGACACACAAAGACAAAGTAGAATTCTTAAAAAGAAACGGACTCTGTATCGGATGTTTAAGAAAGGGTCATTTGTGGAAAGACTGTACCAAAAAAATTACATGTTCATTGTGTTCAAAGCCACATCCAAGCATGCTATACATAGCAGTGCCAGCCACGGCGCAGTCAGCTACGAGCGCCCGTGGAAACGAAACTGAAAGTGACACAACAAATACACCACCTGCTGTGAGTCATGAATCAAATGCGCTCACTGGGGCTGGAGGTAATTGCATCCTCCCCATAGTACCTGCTAAAATAAAGTCCAAGAAAAAGGGCACAGTAGAAGCCATGTATTATCACGTGAAAGTCCCCGAGAAGGACACAGATCTGCTCCGCTTCCTATGGTGGCCGAATGGAGATGTGAACCAAGACTTAAAATGATAGTTCATCTGTTCGGTGCAAAATTGTTGCCTAGTGGTGCTAACGTCGCCCTCAGAGTGACAGCAGAAAAAAACCGCAGCAATGCATCTGCTGTGGCAGTTAACACAGTGCTTAAAAACGTTCATGTACTGTAGACGACTGCCTGAAATATGTTTCGAGTCATGACCAAGCAGTCGCCATATACAATGATCTCACAAGTCTCTGTACAAGCGGAGGGTCTAACCTCACAAAATGGGCAAGCAATAGCCATGCCCTACTGACTGTCATTCCCGAGAGTGAAAGAATCAAAGACATGAGAGACTTAGACTTGAGTAAAGATGCACTGCCCATTGAGAGAGCTCTGGGGGTGCTGTGGTGCATTGATTCAAACATGTTCAAGTGTAAGATTAGTTTAAAGGAACGACCTGTGACAAGAAGAGGAATTCTGTCAATCACTAGCTCAACATACGACCCGTTAGGCTTTCTCCCACCTGCCGTACTACCAGCTACAATCCCAATGCAACAGTTATGTAAAGAAAAACTTGCCTGGGATGATGACATTCCCGAGCAGTTTGCAACGGCATGGAAAACCTGGCTGCAAGAGCTGCACAGACTGTCCGAGTTCAGCATAGCAAGGTCCATAAAACCAGCCGACTTCGGAGTTACAGCTACAGCACAACTCCATCACTTCTCGGATGCAAGTGAAATGGGATAAGGAGCTGTCTCATACCTCAGGTTAGTAAATGCTGATGGACTTACACATTGTGCATTCATGATGGGGAACTCCCGAGTAGCACCCCTGAAACAAACCACCATTCCACAAATGGAACTGACTGCGGCAGTGGTCGCTGTAAAAAATGACAAAATGTTGAAAGAACAGCTAGAATTGAAATTGCTGGACTCTATGTTCTGGACTGACAGTACAACTGTTTTGAGATACATTGATAACGAAACACTTCATTTTAAAACCTTTGTGGCCAACAGAATCGCCATTATGAAAGAGTCAACCAAGTCACAGCAATGGAGGTACGTTAATACCTCACAAAACCCAGCTGACTCCGCCTCCAGGGGGGTATCCTGTGAAAAGTTCATGAAAAATGTCAACTGGATCCAAGGTCCCTCCCTTCTCAAAGAAGCAGAGTGCAAATGTCCTGAAAATATTCATGACACATCAATAAAAGAGAATTTTGATGAAAATGCTGATGAAGTTAAGCTCTCAGCTTTAGTGAATACTGTGAGCATTACAAAATACACAGACACAGGCGCAGTGAGTAAACTGATTAATCATCACTCTGACTGGCACAAGTTAAAAAGATCCGCTGCCTGGACCCTTCGCACCAGAGACATGCTGAAACAAAAAACAGAAAGGGTTAAAACACAAGTAGATGACCCAAAGACAGAAAATCACAAGTCTCTAAAAGCGCAAGACCTAACAAGAGCAGAAAACGAAATCATTAAGTTCACTCAAAGACAAAATTTTAAGGAAGAACTTCTCACGTTGCAAAAGGGCAAAGCAGCAGCAGAATTCAAACAGGGAATTCGCACACAGCAAAAACGAAAGGCATCTGTGAAAAGAAACAGCTGCTCGCCTAAAATGGAACCTCTGACACCAAACCACCTGCTGCTGCTGAAAAAACAGCCAAACCTGCCACCTGGATTTGTCATCTATGCACGTCGCAGGGAGAAGCAGATCCAGCATCGATCAGACCTGCTCTGGAAGCGATGGGTACGTGAATACTTGCCCTTGCTCCAGGGGCGGCAAAAGTGGTTTCAAAACAAAAAATCTTTCGATTGGAGACATAGTTTCAATAACTGATGAGTCTTCTCCAAGAAATTCATGGGTCATGGGAAGAATCACGAAAGTGTTCCCCGACAAATGGGGACTGGTGAAACGTGTGTTAGTTAAAACTAAGACCAACACTCTGGAAAGACCCATCGACAAGCTGTGCCTCATATATGAAATGGACTGTTAAATGTGTGGTAATATGTTATGAAATTTGATATGCAAACGTAAACATCTGAGATAAACATTACACACTTAAAAGATTTAAAACGACTAGGAGGGTAAAAATTTTCGATTTCATGACAAAAAAAAAAAAAAAAACACAAAATTGTAATTGTCAGTCTCCATGCCTGTCAATTAGGGGCTGGAATGTAAGTGCCATATCGCACTTGTTATGAATTTGTTGTTGTGTTTATTTTATTTTATTTTATTTGCTGTTATTTCATTTATTCTACCTTGTTCTATTCATTAGTAAAGCATTAAGCATTAAGTTTGTTACATAAGCCATAAGCTTTATATTTCTTAGTCATGCATCATAAGTTGATAATGACGTCTGTGATGTCATTCTACTATTACGTGCAGTTGTGTGACTGTGATATGCTAGAAAGCTCAGTATAGATTTGGAAGGCTCCAAGCTCACACATCTCCAAGATCCATTCTAGCATTGAAATTGGAACTTGGAGAAACTAAGTAAGCTTAATTGCTGCTCAATGCAATGGCTGGGAGAAGTTTATTCACCACACAGTCACTGTATAGCATGAGAACCACATCCAATTCAGCCTTAGCATGAACTGGGGCACATTCAACAGGTCACACACACACATACAGTATCTTAAAACACCCAACTTGGGCGAAACCACTAACCCAAACAACTATCCCGAAAAGGGTGAACGGACAGCAAAAACCCCGCAAAGCATGACGGTCGTCAGCCGCCGCCCTGCCCACGCTACAGTATAAAACACTGAAAATATATATCCACTGTCAGGAACAATTGAAATCTGACCCAAATCATCAATATTCTTACACATTTTAACCTAACATGTAACTTAAAACCATAATGAAGCTTCAGATGTTAAAAACTTCCTGCTGCTTCTTTCAACATCAGAAAAATGGCACCAATTCACCCGTTCACGAGCTGAGCGCGCACAAATTCTACTACTCATGCTCTCTTGCTTCTTGCTTCTTCTTCCCCCCCTTTTTTTTACTTCTTCATTATTCTTGGGCTCGCTGCTGCCTCTCACTGGTACAATAACGTCAAGTAAGCATCACTAAAACTATTAAGTAAATTGTTTTACTCACCCTGCAATTAAGTGTTACTCAACAAAACCTTGTAAGAAGTATAGTTTTAATTTTTTGAGTAAAGTTTACTATTTATATGCGAGTCAGCAAAGCAATTGGAATTTACAGTGTGCCATTCTAACCCAATCAGCCTGACATAATGATCTCCAGCCTAGTGCTCATCAACATTCTCACCTGACTTAACAAGACGATTACTGAAATGATCTCAGCAGGTCCTTTAATGACAGGTTTAAGGTTTTTTTGGCATTAAGTTAATTTTCATGGCAATTCATCTGATCACTCTTCATAACATTCTGGAGCATATGCAAATTGCTATTATCAAAACTTAAGCAGCAACTTTTCCAATTTCCAATATTTATGTAATTCTCAAAACTTTTGGCCACGACTGTACACCAGTGTGTAATTGGTAGTACTGTTTTTTTTTTACACTATGTGTCTTGTAGTGAGGTGCAGTGCACTGATCACTGACAAATCTGAAGGGTAGAAAAGTAATGAGTAAAAGTTGAGTCTTAACCTGTTTGTAATTTAGTTTATAATTGTATTACTCATTATTACCTGTAAGTTGATCTTCATTCTCTAATGCAGATGTGCCCAGGACAGTATTTTCCACACTACTGATGTCTGAGAGACTTTTCCTCAGCAGAATATCTCTCAGTTTAGCCACTGCAAACAAAGAGACTCATTCAAAATGATCTCTGTATGTACTAAGAGTGTAAAGCAATGTCATTAATTGTGTTTAAACATGTTTAATTCTCAAAATATACCTATAAGGTTTGAGATTGAATCCAAAGTTTGCATGTTCTATACTGTTTATTATTTATGGAAACCCCATTACAGTTTCACTGGAAACCAATGTGTACTGTAAAAAAAGAAAAACAGAAACTAAAAAAATAGACTAGAGGGAAAAAAAGTCATGTTGAAACAATAATTTAATCACTGTATTCAAGTGGGACAAGTTTTCTCTATTTCCAAGTTTTCTCTAGGTCCAAGTTTTCTGTTTTTGTGGATAATGGATCTAACCGTGGTTCACATTGTAACTCTTTCCAGACTGTTACATGTCGATTACTTCGATTCTCATCTATTCATGAATTTTTTTAGATCATGTTGCTTTTTAAGCTAGTTTAGCATGCGTTACTTTGTCAGACAGGGTTTATTTAAGTGATTTCTTGATTAAATAGGCCTGGCAGTAATTAGGCATGGGTGTGGCAAGTGAAATTTAACTCAGATTTCCCAAAACTGTGGTAAATTACAGTTTGGTCATGATTTATCAAGGGAGCTAGGCAGGTTTTATCCTCATTTAAAAACTGCATTTTATATTTACTTTGAATAACTTATTTTATCTTTGTGTAACATTAATGTGGGCCAGGGGTAGCTCAGTGGTTAAGGCATTGGACTACAGATGGGAAGATCCCAGGTTCAAACCCCACAACCACCAAGTTCCCACTGTTGGGCCCTTGAGCAAGGTCCTTAACCCTCAACTGCTCAGATGTGTAATGAGATAAAAATGTAAGTCGCTCTGGATAAGAGCGTCTGCCAAATGCGTAAATGTAAACATGTATTTTATGGTCAGGAATTTAAATGTGACAAATATGCAACAAAAAAAAACAAATCAGCATTGGCAAATACTGTTTGAACTGTAACTTTATAGATTGTTTGAATAAATATTTACTTAGATGCCATTTTGAGACACAAATATGGGCTACCTGAAAAAAAATAAAACTGCTTTAATAAACAACTGCACATGGATGATAATATTTATCATGAGTCTAAATTGTTCCAGTCACATAACCAAGTCTTTTGATGACAGCATGTGTAATAAAGCTAATTCAAAATGGTTGATTTCTGTGAAAAATCAAACTGATAAAATGGTGACACTCCAACTATGCAATATTTCTGATTATTATTAAAATAATAATAAAAAAAACTATGACAGATGGCACAATATTAACTCACTTGTGGGAGGTATGCCAAGTATGCTATTCCGTCTCCGAGCGGGTAATGATTCTGTAAATAAAAGAGTTAAAATATTTAATTACTTTGTCTGAAGACAGATTTTTAATTGTCAAGATGGACTAACCTGAGGTGACCAGAAGACATAGCTTTAGCGGTTAGCCCAATGTAGCGTGGAGGATAAACCCAAACGCGGAAAGAAGCGAGTAGGCAGGATAGCCACGCGATTTAGTCTAAGGACTCTCACAAAAACGGAGTAAGGGAAAAACACAAATTTAACCCGCGTCCTGTAGATACACACACAATAGCAAAAGACAAACGGAACCAACATGTGAGTACTCACGGTTTGCTGAAACGACAACTGGAGCTGACATGGGCCGAACTCAATGACTGAGCGGTAAGCCATCGTTTGTTTACCTCTTTTATACTTCCTGGTTTGGCGCCCGCCTTACTTCCGGGTCCTAGGTGAGACCGCCGTCGATGATCCGGGGAGGAGGAGCTGGGGGGGTGGGTGGAATCATGGGTGATGTGATGAAGGGTTTGAATTGGGACAGGTGGAATACTGGATGGATCCGGAGCGCCGCAGGCAGCTGGAGCCGGTAGGTGACAGGGTTAATTCTGTGGGTGATGCGGTATGGTCCGATGAATCTGGGTGAAAGTTTTCTTGATTCGGTGTGAAGGTGGAGGTTTTTAGTGGAAAGCCATACCTTGTCACCTACGTGGTACAAACGTCCCGGAGGATGTCGACGGCGGTGTTGGTGGGTATATCGGGTATTGGCGCGTTGGATAGCCCGGTTGGTTGTAATCCATAGCCGCCGACATCTGCGGACCAACTGTTGGGCGGACGGTACATCAACCTCCGGTTCTGGGTGGTTGAACATCGAAGGTTGGAAACCGTAGCATACCTCAAATGGGCTTAGGTTGGTGGCAGAGGAGGTGTGGAGGTTGTGTGACAGTTCGGCCCAAATGAGGTAGCGCGCCCAGGAGCGCTGACGGTCTGCTATGAAACATCTCAGATAGCGCTCCAGCTGTTGGTTGGTCCGCTCCGTCTGACCGTTAGTCTGTGGGTGGTATCCAGATGATAGACTGCAGGTGGAGTCGATCAGACGGCAGAAGGCCTTCCAGAACCGGGCTGTGAACTGGGGCCCTCTGTCCGAGACGATGTCCTTGGGGAACCCATGCAGACGGACTACGTGCTCTAAAATCAGCTCTGCTGTTTCTTTGGCTGACGGGAGTCCGGCGAGAGCCACCAGATGCACGGCTTTAGAGAACCGGTCGACGATCGTGAGGATGGTGTCCTTTCCTTCGGAGGCCGGCAGGCCCGTGATGAAGTCGACGGCAATGTGCGTCCAGGGCCGTCGAGGAACTGGGAGTGGCTGTAGTTCTCCTGGGGTTGGTTGATTGGTGTTCTTGGCCCTGGCGCACACTGGGCATGCCTGGACGAACTCTTGGACGTCCTTCGTGATGGATGGCCACCAGAAATCCCGCTGGAGAAACTGGAGGGTCCGTCGTGTGCCTGGATGTCCCGAAATGGGTGAGGAGTGACCCCACTGAAGAACTTCTGACCTCATCTTCTCGGGCACAAAGAGTCGTCCAGGTGGCACACCTGCCGGTTCGGTCTCTGCAGCCTGTGCCTGGCGAACTCTCGTCTCCAGGTCTAATTGGAGTGGGGCGATGATCCTGGAGGAGGGAAGGACAGGCGCGGGGTCCGCCCGGGGAATGTCCACCTCCAGCTGTCGGGAGAGAGCGTCCGCTTTTGTATTTTTGGAGCCCGGGCGGTATGAAAGGTGGAAATCATAATTTTCAAAGAACAATGCCCACCGCGCCTGTCGTGGATTTAGCTGCTTCAGGTTTTTTATGGTAATGAGGTTTTGGTGGTCCGTCCAGACTATGAATGGCTCTCTGGCGCCCTGGAGCCAGTGACGCCACTCCTCCAGAGCCCACTTTATGGCCAGCAGCTCGCGGTCCCCTACCCCGTATCGCTGCTGAGTGGAGTCAAATTTTCTGGAGAAGAAACTACATGGGTGTAGTTTCTGATCTGGACCTCGTTGTGAGAGGATAGCTCCAGCGCCCACATCTGAAGCATCCACCTCCACAACGAATGATTTACTGACATCTGGGTGAAGGAGGATCGGTGCCGTGGTGAAGCGGTGACAAAGGGAATTGAAAGCGGAGACAGCTGCAGAGTTGAAGTGAAAAGGGAGAGATGAGGGACGGGTCAGGGCGGTTAGGGGGGCGGCAACTGTACTGTAGTCCCGGATAAAGCGACGATAGAAATTCGCAAACCCGAGAAACCGTTGAAGCTGCTTGAGGGTCTTGGGTAGGGGCCAATGACGCACAACCTCTAGCTTCTGCGGGTCCATGGCCACACCCTGGGGCGAGATGACAAAACCCAGGAACGTGGTGGAGCGCTCGTGAAAAGCGCACTTTTCCAACTTACAGTACAGTTGATGGGCGAGTAATCTCTTTAGGACCGCCCTGACGTGCTGGGTATGTTCTTCCATGGTGCGTGAATAGATGAGTATGTCGTCCAGGTAAGCGAATGCCCACCGCCCGAGCATGTCACGAAGAATGTCGTTAATCAGATGTTGAAATGCGGCGGGGGCATTACACAGTCCAAATGGGATGACGAGATTTTCATAATGTCCAGTAGGGGTGATGAAGGCCGTCTTCCACTCATCGCCCTCTCTGATGCGCACCAAGTTGTAGGCGCTCCGGAGGTCCAACTTAGTAAAGATGGTGGCGCCAGAGAGGGCGTCCAGGGCTGAGTTGGTAAGAGGCAATGGGTGTCGGTTTTTGATAGTTATGTTGTTTAGCCCCCGATAGTCGACACAGGGGCGAAGTTCACCGCCCCGCTTCTTCACGAAGAAGAACCCCGCGGCGGCAGGTGAGGAGGAGGGCCTGATGGTACCTTGGCGAAGGGCGTTGGTCACATACTCCTCCATAGCCTGCGTCTCTGTAGGTGTAAGCGAGTAGAGGTGGCCGCGGGGTGGGGCTGTACCGGGTTGGAGGTCAATGGCGAGGTCGTAGGAACGATGCGGAGGAAGATGGGTGGCTCGCCGTTTGCAGAAAACCTCCGCCAGGTCCCGATACGGTTCTGGGATGGAGTTGGTGTCGACGTCGGGGGCCTCGGACTCCCTAGAGCACGTCCCAGCCGCTGCCCGCAGGCATAGTTCGGTGCAGGTCGCGCCCCATTGGAGAATCCGGTTCTGGGTCCAGGAGATGAGGGGGTCATGTTGTAACAGCCAGGGATATCCAAGGATGATGGGAGGTGACGAGATGGAGGTGACGTAAAAGTGAAGCTGTTCTTGGTGTTGATCGATGGAGACAGTGATAGGTTCTGTTTGGGTGATGATTGGGCTGGTGGATAGGGGGCGACCGTCGACAGATGTGATTCGAACAGGCTGGGATAACGCCTCGAGTTTTACCCCCAATTTTTTGGCATAAGAAGAGTCAATGAAGTTACCTGCTGCCCCGGAGTCGATGAACGCAGTACTTCGGACTCGTTTGTGGCCAATCTGGAGGGATACCTGGACCGTAAGTCGAGAGATGGTGGCGTCGGTAGTGGTGGAGATCAGAAGTGGGCCCGGTGAGTCTCTCCCTCCGCTCACCGGGGTTGGGCGTTTCCCGGACGCAGTGGACAGATCGCCCGGTGATGTTCTGCTGACCCACAATATGCGCACAGGCCCTCTCTGAACCGGCGTGCGCGCTCGGCTACGGTCAGGGAGGCGCGCCCTAATTGCATGGGTTCCCCGGCTCCGGTGTCAACCACGGCAGGAGGTGGAGAACCGACAGATTCCGGAGTAGTGGTGATGAAGGTTACTGGTGGTCTTGGAGTGGGGTGTGAGAAGGTGGGTGCAGGTGGCAGGGTGCGAGGGGCTGGCCTCGGGCGAGAGAGAAGGCGCTGGTCGATCCGGAGAGCGAGTTGGATCAGACCCTCCAGGGTCGCAGGAAGCTCTCGCCCGGCTAGTTCGTCCTTTATTCGCGAAGCCAGGCCCTCGTAGTAGGACGTCCGGAGCGCTGCATCGCCCCACGTGGTCTGAACGGCGAGGGTGCGAAACTCTGCTGTGTAGCGGCTCACGGGCAATCCTCCCTGCCTCAGGTGATAGAGTCTGGTGTCGGTCTCCACCTCGCCCGCTGGGTGTTCGAAGGTGAGTCTGAGTTGGTGGGTGAACTCATTGTATGAGTGGGCGGTGTCCGTATCTGCTTGTAGAACTGCCGTGGCCCACTCAGCTGCCTGCCCTTTAAGCAACGAGACGAGAAGAGCAATGCGAAGGCAATCGGTGGAGTACTTGGTGGCATTAAACTCAAACACCAGATCGAGAGCTGTCAGAAATACACTGCACTTCCCATCCGTGCCGTTCCACTTCTCTGGTAGAGAAAGAAAAACATCAGAAGGGGGGGGAGAGGGGGGATGATGCGGCGCCGCGGCCCCCGCGGCGTGCGATCGAGCAGTGACGTCATCAACAGCTGGGCGGAGATCCGCATTCTCCCGCCGGAGCTCAGCGACCTCGCGGCGGAGAGAAGCGAGATCCCCGGTTAGCTGATTGATGAGCGCGGCATGCTGATCTACAACGCCGCAGAGGCTCGCATAATCCGCTGGGTTTACCGCGGAGGGCTCAGTCATTCTGTCAAGATGGACTAACCTGAGGTGACCAGAAGACGTAGCTTTAGCGGTTAGCCCAATGTAGCGTGGAGGATAAACCCAAACGCGGAAAGAAGCGAGTAGGCAGGATAGCCACGCGATTTAGTCTAAGGACTCTCACAAAAACGGAGTAAGGGAAAAACACAAATTTAACCCGTGTCCTGTAGATACACACACAATAGCAAAAGACAAACGGAACCAACATGTGAGTACTCACGGTTTGCTGAAACGACAACTGGAGCTGACATGGGCCGAACTCAATGACTGAGCGGTAAGCCATCGTTTGTTTACCTCTTTTATACTTCCTGGTTTGGCGCCCGCCTTACTTCCGGGTCCTAATGCCGGGCGCAGATTGAGTGTGTATGACATTAATAGCTTTAAATTTTTTGCACATATATAGTAACTTGCAGTTGGAAAACAATATAATGCCCATGTAACCCACTCTGGTATTTGAGACTGTGGAGGACTCCTCTCAGTATTTTCTTTTTTTTTTGCTCAGATATTGTATTAATTTTTTTTCTTGCTTGATGTACTTGATCATTGGTTCAGGTGTAAAAAGCGGATGTGTATTTGTTAGTTCTATTGTGAAATGTACTTCACTATGGAAGAAGGTTGCTGACGTCACTTTTGCGCCAGCTCATGGTGAGATATGCAAGCCACATTTCGGCTCTCTCTTAATCATACTCATCTTCACCATTCCCTTCTTTAAAAATATGCCTGAACTGTTTCATTGCATTAGTGCTGGGAGGATACAGTGTGTGATTGACGAGATCGGGCTGTCTCATCACGTTGCGATTATTTGGATTAGTGTCAGGAGAGAGACGAGTTGGATTTCATTATGGATGGATTGCGCAATCAGGGGACTCACTCGTTCTAAGGAAGGCAAATACTCTTCATTGTTCATCCCAGCGAGGATTGTGTCGGCATTCGTACCCACATACTGACTGAACTGAGTCAAATACATTCGCTCAGCATTCATCTATATTGTATTTGACTGTTTTGCAAAAGAATAAGAAATCAGGAAGGGGTCAAATAGTTTTTCACACCACTGTATATATGTATATATATATATACCGTATTAGTATGGTGTAGCATGGTGTTTAGGTGAGTGTGTGTGTATATATATATTATGAATAACTGCGACTCCTCCTCTACCAGTTAACCGAGGCTGGTGTATGTAGCTGTATCCAGGAGGACTAGCTTGATTTAGGGCTACATACTCTTCCTGTTTAATCCAGGTTTCAGTTAAACAGAGTATATCAAACTCCTGGTCTGTGATAATTTCATTAACAATAACCGCTTTTGATGCGAGAGATTTAATATTTAACAGTCCTAGCTTCAGATCAGAGTTTGTGGTCTTTATGTGTAAGGTTTTTCTAAAGTTTTGTAGTAGAAGAGGCGAGTTGCTCGGTCTGTCCGCTGTGCTTCGGTAAGCTTTTCTGGCGCCAGGAGAGACTCAGTCAAACACACACACACGTTGTCTGTCAGAAAGGTCTCTGTTTATTAACAGCAAAAGATGGGGTTTATATATATTTGACCAAACGCCTGGGCTATAGACATATGTTACTACAAAGAGCATGAACCATTGTAAATGTCCTGGTGAGATCCTGAAGAATCAAAGGAGAGGAAGATAGAGGTGTCCGTGCAGAGACAGATCACAAGATATTGGCTCGAGTTAGGGGGAGAGGGGGAAGGAGACAGAGGGAGATAGAGAGAGAGGGGAAGAGAGAGAGACATAAAGAGAGTATGGGAAGGTGAGCGTGGGAGCGTTCACACCTTTAAGAACAGATGCAAGAGGAGACAGGAAGATAACAGCAGGAAAGATTTAACACGTTAATATCAAATCTATGAGGAAGAGAACAAGAGAGTAGAATCAACTCCTTTATATATAAAATAATTCTAACATTATGTTAATTAAATTATTAAAACAGACTTTTAATCTTTCTACATTTTTGCTTAGCTCGGGGAACAGACACAGTCTCAATATGGTGAACCCTGAGTGACGACTCTATGCAGCTAACAGACGGTTGGTTTAGCCTGTCTGTCTAGACCTCTAGATTAACTAGACCTCTACTGAGACTATGAGCTATACTACAGGAAATGAGAGCAGCACCTTCCCGAGTGGGATGGACACCGTCCCGCCCTAACAGGCCAGCTTTGCCCTCAAAGGTTTACTAATTATCTATGAAGCCCACATTATTTTCAGAGCACCACCTGCACATCCAGCGGTTCAGTGACCATAACCTGCTGTAAGTTATGTCACCACGTCTCATTGTGATGGGACCAGAGCATATTACTTCATCCGACATCACCTTCGCTAATTTAAACACCACTGAAAAGTTACTCTTACTAACCTCTGACTGTCTAAGGCGTATATCATTAGCTCCAGAAATGTACCACTATCTTAGAGAACCTGTGCTGTCCTAGAGCCCTAAGATTACCTGCTATGTCCGGTGCTCTGGCCCCCCGGGATACACCTAACCACTGCCGCTGGCGCCCCTAAAGGTCTAGCTAATCTCACGTGCCTCAGTACAGAGTCTCCTATAACCAGAGCTCTTTCAGTTTTCTCAGCGGGTGCAGCACTGAGGAGAGCAAACCTGTTGTACACATGAAGCGCAGAAGAGGTGTGCTCTGGTGGGCTAGCCTTAGCGTTAGCTTTGGCTGAACGAGTTTGCCGCCGAGTCATCACCCACTCACTCTGCTGTGAGGGCTCTAATGCCAGAGTTGGGGGCTGATTATCTCCACCTGCGGCACCCAGACTGTCCGCTATGGGAATAACGCTGCTCTCGCACTCTCTAACCCTCTCTAAATTCTGGATGCGCTCCTCTAGTGCTGATATCTTCTCCGTCAGAGTGCTAACTAACACACACCTATCACAATTACCACTAACAACGGAGGAAGATTGTCTAAACATCCTGTACTCCACACACTGAACAAGCTGAATGGTAGACATGCTAACGTACCTGAGTCAGAAGTTTAGCTGTTCTGAGCTGAATTCAGTTTGTTTTTCTAAGACGCGTGTTGCGAAACTTTCGCGCCAACAATACAAAAACACACACATGGTCACAGTGTTATAGTAAACAGTATACGTGTGCACGGATGTTGATTATACCAGTAAGTAAGCAGTAAGCAGTAACCGTGGTTACACTGTGCATTTATTCAAACTCGTCTTCTTTATCTGAAAACCTGACTCTCTCTGAGTCATATTTGTTAAGAAAGAAGATGACAGCCTCCTGCTCTTGCATACACTCTGCTGCCACTACTTCCCTCATGTCACCTGCTTAGCGCCACTTGTCTCACCTGCTTCACGCACCCCAATGTGGCACAGAGGATGTGACACCACCTGAGCATCAACTCATGGACATGCAACATTCATATAGACGCCTACAAAGCCACACCACTTACATTGCACATAATTTCACTAAAACCGCCTTTATTTGAGCTGCTCAAAGTGTGCTTAATGAAATGACTGTTCATGATGACATGTGACATGTGACATCAAATTCCTGTGTGTTCCTTCCGTGTGTCAGTCCATTACCACAAATGGAGAAAACTTGGAAAAACAACAGTGGTGAATCTTCCCAGGAGTGGCCGGCCTACTGAAATTACTGTGAGAGCACAATGATGACTCATCCAGTAGTTTATAAAAGAGCCACGAAGAGTAAAAATAAGAATTATGAAAACACCTGGACTCTTTCTAGAGTGGAACGCTGAGCAAAACTGAAAAATCAAAGGAGAAGGCCTTAGTCAGAGATGTGACCAAGAACTCAATAGCTACACTGAAAGAGCTCCAGCAATTCTCTGTCGAGAGAGAAGAACCCTCCAGAAGAACCACCATTTCATAGCATCATGGTCTAAAGGACGTCTAGCCATTCTACCATACAGGCCTGATTGGTGGAGTGCTGCAGAGATGGTTGTTCTTCTAGAAGGTTCTATAAAAAGCAAATGTTTTATTTTTTTACTGTGCTCTCCATCATAAGTTTCCACCTGAGAAGTTCTTGTCCAAGGTCATAAGTCATTCCACCTAGCGCTAATGCTAAGGAAGCGCTATGGGAACTGTATACAAAGATCAGGGGCCAGGGGTAGCTCAGTGGTTAAGGCATTGGACTACGGTTCAGAAGATCCCAGGTTCAAACCCGACAACCACCAACTTGCCACTGTTGGGCCCTTGAGCAAGGCCCTTAACCCTCAGATGTGTAATGAGATAAAAAATGTAAGTCGCTCTGGATAAGAGTGTCTGCTAAATGTAAATCACGGAACTGCAAAATACACACCTGGATGGACTGTTTAAACTGTGTTCCAAATTATTATGCAAGTATTATAAACATTTAATATTTAGTTTTTAAATTAAACTCATGGATGGTATTGCATCTCAGGACTCTTTGGATTACTGAAATTAATCTCGGACACCTGTGAAAATTAGTTTGCCAGATGCCAGAATTTGGACAAGGTATGAAAACAAATATATTTTACGAAAAACACATCGTACTGTACAGACATTCGTGGCTGATTCAGATCACAGACAGGTTTGTGCAGATAAAGGCAGAATAAGGAAGGTTTCTGCAAGAGAAATTCATCAGATTAAGAGAGCAGCTACTGAAATGCCATTACAAAGCAGCAAACAGGTGTTTGAAGCTGCTGGTGCCTCTGGTGTCACGCTAACCTCAAGGTGTAGGATCCTTTAGAGGCTTGCAGTTGTGCATAAACCTACTATTGGCCACTCCTAACCAGTGTTTCCAAGCAGAAAGGGTTGTAGTGGGCCCAGGCACACATGAAGACTAATTTTCAAATAGTCTTGTTTACTGATGAGTGTCGCGCAACCCTGCATGGTCCAGATGAATGGAGTAGTTGGATGGTTGGTGGATGGCTACCATGTCTCAACAAGCCTGCGATGTCAACAAGGAGGTGCCGGATAGGGCTGCACAATATATCGAATAATTATCGTTATCGCGATAATGGTATATGCGATATCTCTATCACAAAGAGTTGTGATAAATGAAATTTAATTTATGTGCCAAACATTTGTGTGTCCAAATTTGACCAATTAGATGGGCCCCTACTATGATGGGCCCTTACGTCTTTATGCCCGCTTCTATCTTTATACTTATATCTTTATAGTTAATGTAAATATTAATGCCACTTAATGCCATATTTCATGTTATAACTCTGTTGTTGTGTTTATCTTTATTTTATTAGTTAAGCATTAAGCATTAAGTTTATTAGATCTAGCATTAAGCATTAAGTTTGTTAGTTAAGCATTCATTTATGACAATCGTAAGTTGGTCTGTGACATCATTCCACTATTGCACGTAGTTGCATGACTATTGCATGGTAAAAAGTCAGCTTAGATACGGAAGTTGTGGAGAGCACAAGCTTTTGACCGTAAGCTAAAAGATACAGCAAATAGGTTGTTGTAACTGTAATCTAAGATTGTGATCTAAAGAAAACCGTAATGAGATACAGCGAATAGGTTGTTGTAACCACAGTGGACTTACTCAAGAGAACTGAATGAAGGGTTGAATCTTTGTTGCTGAAAATAAAACAAGAGACAAAGAGATCATGGACTTCCTTGTCGTGAGAAACAAATCTAAATAAAGATATGTGTCAGAACTTGTGGAATGACATGCCCGCACGTGTAAAGTCAAAAGCTATCTCCCTCGTCAAGCGAAGATAAGCAACTGTTGAAATTGAAACCGAAAGAGGACTTGCCTGCTTTGAATCTCACTATGTCAGACAACGATGACAACACTGCCATCACCGAGTCCGAAAGCCAGACGGCGCTCATCGACAAAGACCCAAAAGAAAGTCGTCTTCACAAATTGATGGACGTCAGAGGAGAAAAGTGGAGACAATTGACTGCATTATCCGATGAAATAACGTCGCTTATGCACCATGCTTACAACTTGTATGCTATTGAAGCTAAGAACAGTGAGGAATACATGTGGCTGCTAGCAGACTTTGTTAAAAGCAAAATAAACATGCAATTGTGCTTAGATGAAGACAAATGTGAACATGATCATCAAGACTGGTATTAGTCAAAATTTCTATGCTGCACCGAATTCAGGAAAAAGGTGGAAACTAGGGGCCGCCTTATACTGCCTCCCTCTTGCCAGATGACAGCGTGTCAATGGTGAATTTTAAGACGCACGCACCTAATAAGCACGGAAGTATAGCGACGGAAGCATCCAAAAGGTCCTCAACATCTACGGCATCATTAGCTCGGCTAAAAAAGACAGAAGCTAACAGAGCAGCATTGTTGGCTGAAGCAGCAACCTTAGACCAACAGCAGGCCTTAGAAATGGAGGAAGCACAATTAAAGGGACAATTACAGGCAAATAAGGAAAGGTTGAGACTCGAAACGGCGCTTGCAAAGACCGATGCTGAAATAAATGTGTAAAACGACTGTGACAAACGACTACATTCTGCAAGAAAGAGTGAAGTCACCGAATTGAGTGGTGCAAGGTGCTCCCAAACCGGAAGATAATGAACATTACGATCACAGTGCGTCAACGGAATACATCAGACTGCCACCACGTCTCGAGGCAGCCCATTTAAGTGTGCCCGTAAGTGTAATACCTAATCTGACAAGCACTTTAAATGAATGGTCCACCAAAGACAATGAATATTCACATCATGACACTTATACAGTAGAGCTTCAGAGCATGATGCAACGTCAGGCAGATACAGAAATGCTTGCGAAGAGTCAAAGGCAATCTTCTTTACCTCAGTTGTTTCATGGAGACCCTCTTGAGTTTACATCTTTCATGAGAGCGTTTGAACAGGCCGTTGAATCCAGAGCCAATAGTGATGCGGATAAGCTGTTCTTTCTTGAGCAGTATACTAGGTAGAGCCTAGAGATCTCGTGAAGAACTGCCAGCATATGCCAGATCATCTTGGTTATGCAGAGGCAATGAGACTGTTACAGGACAGGTTTGGAAATAAACAAAAAATCACAACAACGCTGATGCAAAGGCAGTCAAATGGAACAGAAATAAATTCAGAGGATGGAAAGTCATTAAGCGCCTTCTCCCTGTTTCTGGTAACCTGTCACACCATCATGGCATGCATTGAGCACATGGGCGAGTTAGATAATGCTACCAACATGCAGACTATTACTTCAAAACTGAGCTACAAATTGCGTGAAAGATGGAGGGCCAACGCATAGAAGTATGAGGAGGGCAGTCAGAAAAGACACAAGTTCGTGCAGCTGGTGGAATTCATTGACCGACAATCCAAAGTAATGTCAAACCCTCTCTTCGGAGACCTGGATGTCTTGACTAGTGATAAAAAACATTTTTTTTCACAAAAAAAAAGCTAAGAAAGGAAGGAAAAAGAGGGGCCAGCGTGCAACGGAGATCAAACAGGTTGGTGAAAATTATAATCAGAATCAGAATCAGAATCAGAATCAGAAAGAGTTTTATTGCCAAGTACGCTTGCACGTACAAGGAATTTGTTTTAGTGACGGAGCTTCCAGAACAAAAAATACAAATGACAAGACAAAAACAGCATGACGGAAAAAAAAAAAAAAAAAAAAAAAAGAAACATTTTTTTTAAATGGTTGACATCAAATGGAGTACGATGTGAGATACTTTTAAATAAGTTACATAAATATCTGAAGTCTGTGGTATTATACAGTATATTGCACAGTGGTATTGTACACAATATTGCACATATATTTATTGACCGTTTGAATGATGTTTATCTGTTAAGGAGGTAGATTGCCTGGGGGAAAAAACTGTTCTTATGCCTGACTGTCCTGGTGTTCGGTGCTCTGTAGCGTCGACCCGATGGCAAAAGTTCAAAAAGAAGGTGGCTTGGGTGTGAGGGGTCCAAAGTGATATTCCGTGCCCTTTTCTTCACTCTGGATATATACAGTTCTTGCAGCGTGGGCAGGGGAGTGCCAATAATTCTTTCAGCAGTCCGAACCGTCCTTTGCAGTCTTCTGATGTCTGCTTTCGTAGCTGAGCCAAACCAGACAGTTATTGAAGTGCACAGGACGGATTCAATGACGGCTGAGTAGAACTGTGTGAGCAGCTCCTGTGGCAGGTTGAATTTCTTCAGCTGGCGAAGGAAATACAACCTCTGGTGGGCCTTTTTAACAATGGAGTCAATGTGAATGTCCCACTTCAGGTCCTGAGAGATGGTCGTGCCCAGGAACCGGAATGACTCCACTGCCGTCACAGTGCTGTTCATGATGGTGAGTGGGGGAAGTGCAGGTGGGTTTCTCCTGAAGTCCACGATCATCTCCACTGTTTTGAGCGTGTTTAGCTCCAGGTTGTTGTGACTGCACCAGACAGCCAACTGCTTGACCTCCCTTCTGTATGCAGACTCGTCACCGTCCTGGATGAGGCCGATGATTGTAGTGTCATCTGCAAATTTCAGGAGCTTGACAGTGGGGTCTGTGGAGGTGCAGTCGTTGGTGTAGATGGAGAAGAGCAGTGGGGAGAGAACGCATCCCTGAGGGGCTCCAGTATTGGTGGTGTGACTGTTGGATATGAATTTTCCCAGTTTCACTAGCTGCTGCCTGTCTGTCAGAAAGCTGGTGATCCAGTGACAGATAGAGCTAGGAACAGAGAGCTGGATTAATTTGGTCTGAAGCAGTGCTGGGATGATCGTATTAAAAGCTGATGAAAAGTCTATGAACAAGACCCTTGCATAAGCCCCTGGTTTGTCCAGATGTTGAAGGATGAAGTGCAGTCCCATATTAACTGCATCATCAACAGACCTGTTTGCTCTATAAGCAAACTGCAGGGGGTCCAGTAAGGGTCCTGTGATGTCCCTCAGATAGGCCAACACCAGTCTTTCAAATGACTTCATGACCACAGATGTTAGGGCGACTGGTCTGTAGTCATTAAGGCCTGTGATTTTAGTTTTTTTTGGAATGGGGATGATTGTGGAACGTTTGAAGCACAAAGGCACTTCACATTGTTCCAGTGATCTGTTGAAGATCTGTGTGAAAATGGGCGCCAGCTGGTCAGCACAGGATTTCAGACAGGCTGGTGTCACGCCGTCTGGGCCTGGAGCTTTCCTTCTCTTTTGTTTCAGAAAGATCTGGCGAACATCCTTTTCACAGACCTGGAGTGCAGGGGGGGAAGAGAGGGTGGTTGTCAGAGGTGATAATGGTGGTGTAGAAAGAGGGTTAGGACAGGAGTGTGGTGTGAGACTGGGAGTTTCAAATCTACAATAGAACTCATTCAGGTCATCAACCAGTTGTTGATTCCCTACAGAGTTGGGGGATGGCGTCTTGTAGTTAGTGATGGTTTTCAGGCCTTTCCACACTGAAGCAGGGTCGTTTGCAGAAAACTGGTTTTCCAGTTTTTTAGAGTAGCTCCTCTTAGCTGCTCTGATCGCCCTTGTTAGTGTGTTCCTGGACTGGTTGTACAAGATCCTGTCCCCACTCCTGTAGGCATCCTCTTTGGCCTGACGAAGCTGTCTGAGCTTTGCTGTAAACCATGGTTTGTCATTGTTATATGTTAAAAGTGTCCTGGTAGGGATGCACATGTCCTCACAGAAACTGATGTAGGATGTTACAGAATCTGTGAGCTCGTCCAGATTGGTGGCAGCAGCTTCAAAAACACTCCAATCAGTGCAGTCAAAACAGGCCTGTAATTCCTGTTCTGCTTCACTGGTCCATCTCTTTACTGTCCTTACTACAGGCTTAGCAGATTTAAGTTTTTGCCTATAGGTTGGGAGAAGATGAACCAGACAGTGGTCAGAAAGTCCTAAAGCTGCTCTGGGGACGGAGCGATATGCATCCTTTATTGTGGTGTAGCAGTGATCCAAAGTATTTTTGTCTCTGGTGGGGCATGTAATGTGCTGTTTGTATTTAGGCAGTTCACGTTTGAGGTTTGCTTTGTTAAAATCCCCAAGTATAATTATAAGAGAGTCCGGGTGTTGTTGCTCCGTGTCTGTGATCTGAGCAGCCAGCTGTTGCAATGCTGCGTTCACACACGCTTGTGGAGGGATGTACACACTCACAAGAATGAACGAGGTGAACTCGCGCGGCGAATAGAAAGGCTTGCAGTTGATGAAATATGCCTCTAGATCAGGACAGCACATCTTCTTCAATGGTGTCACATTTGTACACCAACTTTCGTTGATGTAAAAGCATGTCCCGCCGCCTCGCGATTTCCCCGTTGATTCTGTGTCGCGATCCGCTCTGAACAGCTGGAAGCCCGGCAGGTGTAGCGCGTTGTCCGGGATGGCTTCATTCAGCCAGGTTTCCGTGAAACACAGCGCGGCAGAGTTTGAAAAGTCCTTATTTTTCCTGGAGAGCAGGAAAAGTTCGTCCATTTTGTTGGGTAGAGAGCGGAGATTCGCCAGATGTATACTCGGCAGCGCAGTTCTAAAGCCGCGCTGTCGGAGCTTGACGAGCGCGCCGGCTCTCTTCCCCCGCCTGCGCTTCTTAAAGCATTTAAACAGCGCAGCTGCTCTGCTGTAAAGACTTACAGCTTGGAGTAATGGTGCATCAGTTGTCAGTGCTTTCACTAAACCTTGTGCATTCTGTGAGAAAAGTCATACCTTAGATGAATGCTACCAGTTCAACTATAAGACACATAAAGACAAATTGGACTTTTTGAAAAAGAATGGACTGTGCTATGGATGTTTAGTGAAAGGACACTTAAGTAAAGACTGCACAAAAAAAATCACATGTCAGTGCTCAAAGAAACATCCCCGCATCGCAGCACAAGACACTACTCAGGTAATCGTAAAAGCTGATGAAACTGAAACACTGCCTGCCACAGTGAGTCATGAAACAAGTGTCTGCACTAGGGCTGGAGACAATTGCATTCTCTCCATAGTACCTGTTAAAATAAAGTCCAAGAAAAGCGACAAGACAGTAGAAGTGTATGCATTTATTGACCCAGGTAGTTCTGACACTTTCTGTACGGAATCATTAGCAACGCGATTAAATGTTCAAAGTAGAAAAGTTGACATGATGTTAAGTACCATGAACTCTAAGAAACAAGTAGAAAGTTATGTGCTCACTGACTTGGTGGTAAGTGGTCTGGAAGGAAACACCTTTGTTAAACTTTCCAGTGTATACACAAAAGAGCATCACAGTCTCAGTGGAAAACATTCCACAAGATTCAAGATTCTTTATTTGTCACATGCATAGTTATACAAGTACAACACACAGTGAAATGTATCCCAACACAACAGCACGGCATTGATAAATGGCCATACCTCAGTGAAGTACAGTATAATTGCCACAGATCAATGCTGTAATTGAAATCCTCATAGGCAATAAAGAGTATAAGCTTCTAGAACCATGGCAAGTGTTACAGTCAACAGAACTTCCATTGAAAGTGTAGAACAAATGCTGATACAACAGTACAACCATGATTTTCCTGAGTGAAATTGTGATGATAAGGCCGAGTTGTCACAAGAGGACTATCAGTTTCTAGACTCTGTATCTAACTCTCAGTTTACCGACAATCACTTCTACATTGGTCTCCCACGTAAAAAAGCAGCTATTCAAATGCCCAACAATTGAAATGCAGCCATGCAGTGCACACTAAATCTCAAAAAGAAATTCAAGAATAACCGCTCCTTTCACGAGGAGTATTCAAACTTCACAAATGACATGCTTGAAAAAGGTCACGCAGTCAAGGTCCCTACACCACACTTACATCGACAAGATGGCCAAGTGTGGTATATACTTCACTCTATATCATCCTCAAAAGATAAAGCTAAGAGTGATTTTTGACTGTGCTGCCAGCTATCAGGGTGTATCACTAAATAGCGAGCTCCTACAAGGACCAGACTTGACAACATCTCTCATTGGTGTGCTTACATGCTTCAGACAAAAGGAAGTTGCTATGATGGCAGATGTGGAACCCATGTATTATCAGGTGAGAGTTCCGGAAAAGAACACCGATTTGCTATGCTTTCTATGGTGGCCGAACGAAGACATAAATCAAGACTTGGTCGAGTACAAAATGGTTGTTCATCTGTTTGGTGCAAAATCATCTCCAAGCGTTGCTAATCTTGCGCTTAGGAAAAAAAGCAGAAGAAAGCCATAGAAACTCATCTGCTGAGGCCGTTAACACAGTACTTGAGAACTGTTATGTTGACGACTGCTTGAAGTCTATCTCGAGCCACGAGCAAGCAGTTGCCCTACATACCGACCTCACCAACCTTTGTGCAAGTGGAGGATTCAACCTCACCAAGTGGGCAAGCAACAGTCGCGCCCTAATGACTTATATTCCCGAGAGTGAAAGACTCAAAGACATGAGAGACTTGGATTTGAGTAAAGATGCACTTCCTGTCGAAAGAGCTCTAGGGGTGTTGTGGTGCACCAATTCAGACATGTTCAAGTTTAAGATTAGTTTAAAAGAGCAACCTGTGACTAGAAGAGGAAACTTGTCAATTACTAGTTCAATGTACGACCCCTTGGGTTTCCTCGCACCTGTTATACTGCCAGCCAAGATCTTATCACAGCAGTTGTGCAAAGAAAACTTGCATGGGATGACGACATTCCTGAACAATTTGTAAAAAGATGGAAAACCTGGCTACAAGAGTTGCACCAACTGTCCGAGTTCAGTGTAGCAAGATGCATAAAACCAGCTAACTTTGTCACAACTCCGGCACAGCTTCATCACTTTTCAGATGCAACTGAGATGGGATATGGAGTTGTGTCATACCTCAAGTTGGTAAATGCTGAAGGACTCACACATTGTGCATTCATGATGGGGAACTTTCGTGTAGCACCTCTGAAACAAACCACTATTCCTCGAATGGAATTGACTGCAGCAGTAATTGCTGTGAACAATGACAAAATGTTGAAAGGTCAACTGGAAATAAAATTGCTGGACTCTATGTTCTGGACTGACAGTACAACCGCTCTGAGATATATTGACAATGAAAAACTTTGTTTTAAAACCTTCGTTGCTAACAGAATTGCCATGATAAGAGAGTCAACCAAGCCACAGCAGTGGAGGTATGTCAATACTTCAAAAAATCCATCTGATTCTGCATCCAGGGGAGTATTCTGTGAAAAATTCATGAAAAATGTCAACTGGATCCATGGTCCCTCCTTTCTCAAAGAACCAGAGTGTAAATGGCCAGAGAACATTCATGACCATGTCAATTAAAAAGAATGACAATGAGATTAAACATTGAGCTTCAGTGAATATCGTGAATACTACAGAGAGCACAGATGCGGCAGAAAATTGCGGCAGAAACACTGGATTCCAACTGCTAACTCAGTTGTGAGAAAAATTCTCTCCAGTTGCACGACATGTAGAAAGATCAGAGCAAAGAGTAGTGAACAAAAAATGTCAGAACTGCCATGTGATAGAATAACACCAGATCTCCCACTTTTTACTAACGTTGGAGTGGACTATTTCGGACCCTTCGAGGTCAAACGAGGGAGAAGTAATGTTCAAAGGTTTGGCATATTGTTTACTTGTCTGACAACGAGAGTCGTGCAGATTGAAGTTGCGCAATCACTGGACACAGACTCCTGTGTGAATGCCATTCGACGCTTTGTGTGCAGGAGAGGCCAGGTGTCAATTATGAGAAGTGACAATGGAACAAACTTTATAGGCACTGAGATTGAATTGCATAACTCTATCCAGGAATCAGTCAAAAATTGAAAGCGTCCTTGTGCAAAGGGGGGTACCTTCTGGGTCTCATTTCGGTGGAATATGGAAAGGCAGATAAGTGCAGTCAGAAAGATCTTGAGATCTGTACTGAAAGAACAAACACTAAATGATGAGAGCTTGCATGCATTCCTGTGTGAAGTGGAAGCAATAATGAATGGCCGACCCCTTTCCACTATTACGGATGATCCCACAGATCTGGAACCTCTGACACCCAATCAACTGCTGCTAATGAAAAAACAGCCAAACTTGCCTCCTGGGCTTATCAAAAAAGAGGACATTTATGCATGTCGCAAGTGGAAGCAAATTCAGTACCTTGCTGACTTATTTTGGAAGCGATGGATGCGCGAATGTCTGCCCTTGCTTCAAGAACATCAAAAATGGCTTCAAGTGAGTAAAAAACCTTTCGATTGGAGATGTAGTTCTGATAATTGATGAGTCTTCCCCAAGAAATTAATGGGTCGTCGGACAAATCACGAAAGTGTTCCCTGATAAAAAAGGACTGAAATGTGTGTTGGTTAAAACTAAGACCAATACTCTTGAAAGACCCATTGACAAGCTGTGCTTCATATGTGAAATGGACTGTTAATTATATCATAATTAGTTATTACTGTTTCTTTGGTACGCAAAATATAAACACTTTGAGACAAATAGTATACACTTAAAATATTTTTAAAAGTTTTTAAAAGGTTAAGAAGGTTTAATTTCATGACTTGATCACAAAAAAATAAATAAATAAATAATTGTCAGTCTCCCTCCCTATCAATTAGGGGCTGGAAATGTAAGAGCCATATTTCATGGCTGAAATATAACTCTGTTGTTGTGTTTATCCTTATTTTATTAGTTAAGCATTAAGCATTCAGTTTATTAGCTAAGCATTAAGCATAAAGTTTGTTAGGCTATGTTTACACTGCAGGTCTCGATGCCTAATTCCGATTTGTTGCCTATATCTGATTTTTTTTTACCATCTGTTTACACGTTCTTTTAACTATGACTCATATCCGATACATGTGTTTACACTTGCCATACCATCTAAAACATTGTGCATACTTAAAGGGAGGTTCTTGTACACAGTAGCCAAGATAGATGAAGATTAAATATGCTTAACACTAGCTCTGCGATATATGCAAAGTTTGCAAAACGTCTCTATGTTTTTAAAACAGAGGAGGCTAAAAAAACACCATAATTGCAGTCTGTGCATATGCTTTATTCACCAAATACTGATTTCTTAATGTTATTTAGCCCAAATAAGCATTAACACAAGGCAGTGTGTGGGTGTGTGTGTGGTGGGGGGGTCTTTTCCTCTTCCATGTCACCTGCGATGTTATCATTCCACACGCGCTTCCACCGGAGAAGAACATTACGTCATTAAAACCGCAAAGAAGTCGCCGTTTTAATGACGGACACCTGAAACCGTTCTCGAAATATCGGAATGCATGTGTTTTTTTTCCTGTTTACACGAACATAGAACATATCTGATATGTGTCTGTCAAATATGAGCAAAAAATCGGAATTGGGTTACATTTACCTGACAGTATAAACGTAGCCTTAGTTAAGCATTCATTTATGACAATCGTAAGTAAGTCTGTGACATCATTCCACTATTGCACGTAGCTGCATGACTATTGCATGGTAAAAAGTTTAGATGGGGAAGTTGTGGAGAACACAAGCTTTTGACCGTAAGCTAAAAGATACAGCAAATAGGTTGTTGTAACCGTAATCTAAGATTCTGATCTACAGATACAGCAAATAGGTTGTTGTAAATGTAAGAAAACCGTAATGAGATACAGCAAATAGGTTGTTGTAACCACAGTGGACTTACTCAAGACAACTGTATGAAGTGTTGAATTTTTAATGCTGAAAATAAAACAAGAGACAAAGAGATCATGGACTTCCTTGTCATGATTAAGAAATCTAAATAAAGATACGCGTCAGAACTTGTGCAATGACATGCCCGCACACTTAATTCTGTCGCGAACTAACCCGGGATGATCAGAGGACTTAGCGATTAGCCCTTTGTCGCGTGGATGGTAAACCCAAACACTGAAGCAAGTGAGTAGGCAGGATAACCACGCGATTTAGTCTAAGTACTCTCACAGAAAGGGAGCAAGGGAAAAACACAAATTTAACCCGCGTCCTATAAACACACACTCGAATCAGAAAGTAAACCCAAGAAAGTGAGTATCCACGAAATGGCAGACGAACAATCTGGGCCGACAGGGGCAAACTTGAAGTCTAAATATTTGCTACTTCCTTGACATAAAGTTTCTTTTTCTAGAAGAAACGAATATCTATTAACTGTTTATTTTAGTATGATCATTACATAGAAATTATTTTTTTTAAATAGGCAATACTAATAATTAAAAAATGCATTTCTCTAGGGACATGTTATATCACAAGAAATATCGTTATCGCAATATTCAACAACATATCACATATTTTCCTAATATCGTGCTGCCCTAGTGCTGGAGTCATGTATTGGTCCAGAATCATGGGGAGAGAGCTGCCTGAATGTGTGAAAATGACCTCTGCAAAGTATATTGACTGACCACTTTCTTCCATGGTACAAAAAGAAGATCCGTGTCTTCCGTAGCAAAATCATCTTTATGCATGACAATGCACCATCTCATGCTTCAAAGAATACCCCTGTGTCATTGGCTGCTATTGGCATAAAAGATGAGAAAATTATGGTGTGGCCACCATCCTCCCCTGGCCTCAACCCCATTGAGAACCTTTGGGGAATCCTCAAAATATCTATGAGGGTGGGAGGCAGTTTGTTTCAAAACAGCAGCTCTGGGAGGCTATTCGTTCATTCATTCATTCATTTTCTATACCGCTTAATCCTGTGTTCAGGGTCGCGGGGGACCTGGAGCCTATCCCAGGAGACTTCGGGCACTAGGCGGGGTACACCCTGGACAGGGTGCCAATCCATCGCAGGGCACACACACATACACACACTCACACACACACTACGGGCAATTTGGGAACGCCAATTAGCCTAACCTGCATATCTTTGGACTGTGGGAGGAAACCGGAGTACCCGGAGGAAACCCACCAAGCACGGGGAGAACATGCAAACTCCATGCACACAGAGACGGGAATCGAGCCTGGCCGGGGAATCGAACCCAGACCCTGGAGGTGCAAGGCGACAGTGCTAACCACTACACCACCGTGCCGCCAGGGAGGCTATTCGGACATCCTTAAAAGAAATTCAAGCAGAAACTGTCCAAAAACTCACAAGTGCAATGGATGCAAGAATTGTGAAGGTGATATCAAAGAAGGGGTCCTATGTTAAGATGTAACATGCCCTGTTAGGATATTTTTGATTGAAATAGTTTTGATTTCAGCAAAGATTCAAGATTCAAGATTCAAAGAACTTTATTAATCCCAAAGGGAAATTGCTTATGCTCGGTTACAGGTGCTCACAGTTGTTTAACTAAGGAAGGTAATAAAGGTAATAAATAATAATACAAAAAAATAAAAATAAAAAAAAAATGGGTAAGTATTAGTGTCCTCCTGTATACCAGTCAGTGAAAAAAATCCACATACATGTGTGTATGAGTTACAGAGAAGAGTTGTAAAGTTTTATGGCCGTTGGGAGAAAGGATCTCCTGTGACGCTCGGTGGAACACTTGATAGTAATCAGTCTCTGGCTGAAACTGCTCCTCTGTTCAGCCAAAACACTGTATAGCGGGTGAGAAGGATTGTTCACAATGGATTGTACTTTGGACAGAATCCTCCTCTTTGCTACTACATCCACCGAGTCAAGCTCCATGCCTAGCACAGATCCGGCCTTTTTAATTGACTTGACCAGTTTGTTCGTATCAGACACCTTAATGTTACCACCCCAACAGACCACAGCGTAAAAAATGACACTCGCCACAACGGTCTCATAGAACATCCGTAGAATGGTATTACAGACGTTAAAAGACCTGAGCCTTCGAAGAAAGTACAATCGACTCTGACCTTTCTTGTAGAATGCCGTTGTGTTGAGTGACCAGTCAAGTTTGTTGTCCAGATAAACTCCCAGATATTTGTAATCGGAGACAATGTCCACTCTCTCCCCCTTGACAGATATAGGAGTCACAGGGGTCTTGCTTCTCCTAAAGTCTACCACCATCTCCTTTGTTTTCCTGATGTTGAGTTGTAGGTGATTACGCTCACACCAGGAAACGAAGTCATCCACAACAGACTGGTACTCCGAGGTGTCACCCTCCTCTATACACCCAACAACCACAGAGTCGTCAGAGAACTTCTGCAGGTGGCATGACTCTGAGTTATATCTAAAGTCGGATGTATAGAGGGTGAAAAGAAACGGAGATAGTACCGTCCCCTGGGGAGCTCCAGTGCTGCAGATCAAAGTCTCTGACACACAGTTCTTTAGTCGGACATACTGGGGGCGACAGGTCAGGTAGTCCATGATCCAGGAAACCAAGCGGGTGTCAATGTTTATGTTCCTTAATTTCTCCCCCAGTACTGCTGGTTGGATGGTGTTGAAGGCACTGGAGAAGTCAAAGAACATCATCCTTACGGAGGTCCTAGGCTTGTCAAGGTGAGAGTAGGTGCGATGTAGCAGGTGTATTATGGCGTCATCAACACCCATGAACGGCTGATAGGCAAACTGAAGAGGGTCCAGAGAGGACTTCACCAGGGGACGAAGTGTATCCAGGATCAGTCTCTCAAACACCTTCATAATGTGCGATGTTAAAGCAACCAGCCTGTAGTCGTTCTGGGCACAGGGACGTGGTGTTTTGGGTACCGGCACAATGCATGATGTTTTCCACAGTGCAGGGACTTTCTGAAGAGACAGACTCAGGCTAAAGAGGTAAATATGACCCCCTAATGCTGAAAATTCAACAAAAGCCTATTTTCAGTTCTTTTTAACCTATAAAATGTTTTAACTCTGTTGTGTGTTTTCAGTTTATTATTTTTGAAATAAATATTGTTATCATTAGGAGGTTTGTTCAATAAAATTTAAATTATATCCTAATAGTTGATCACTAGAAAATTATACTGACTGTCATTTGCATTGACTAATTATGAAAATCAGAGAAAGATATTATTCGCGTAATAATTTGGAATGCAGTGTATTGTTGCTGGAGATTTCAACCATGCAAATCTCTTGCTTTCTTGATTCCATCAATATGTGGACTTTGCAACGAGAGGGAAAAACACGCTAGATCTTGTTTACACAAACATCCCCAGCTCATATCGGACAGAGCCCCGCCCCCACCTCGGCTACTCTGATCACATCTCTGTTATGCTAATTCCAGCATACAGAACACTCGTCAGGCGTTCAAAACTAGTTCTGAAGCAGGTGAAAACCTGGCCAGCAAGAGCCATCTCTGCTCTTCAGGACTGTTTCGAGAACACTGACTGGAGCATGTTTAGGGAGGCTGCAACTTACGGCGACTTTACCGACTTGAAAGAGTACACATCTTCAGTGACCAGCTATATCAACAAGTGCACCAATGATGTCACTGTCTCCAAGAGCATCATCTTACGACCCAATCAGAAACCGAGCATTACTGCGGAAGTGCGTGCACTACTGAGGACTAGAGACTCTGCCTTCAAAGTGGGAGACAAGGTGGCCCATAGAAGAGCAAGGACCCGGTGAGGTCGGCTGCCGTCACGACTGCTCCGACCACCTTTTCTTTGTTTTTGTTTTTTAAGTTAGTTTTCAGCATTTAAAAATAGGCAAAATCACCACCATTGAGTACATCAGGTATGATAGAGACACTCTTGTTTCTATTGGTATACAATGTACTCACAATTCGACGGTTTTAACTCCGGATCCGAGCTGGCCGAGTGAGATCCTGAAGGAGAACAAATGACGCTACACGAAGCGGCGGCCCCGAGGGAAACGAGCCAGCATCAGGAACAGGCTGAGAGCCTGTGCACACCTCTGCCTAGCATCCTGCTCGCCAACGTCCAGTCACTGGAGAACAAACTCAATGACCTCAGGGCCAGGATAAAGTTCCAGAGACATTCGGGACTGCAATCTTCTCTGCTTCACCGAGACATGGCTGAACCCAGCGGTACCGGACCACGCCATACAGCCGGCCGAGTTCTTCTCGGTTCACCGCATGGACAGGACGTGGGACTCGGGGAAGTCAAGGGGAGGCGGCGTGTGTTTGATGGTGAACAACAGCTGGTGCAACAACGCGAGCGTTGTTCCTCTTACACGCTCCTGCACACCAAATCTGGAACTACTGTGCATCATGTGTCGTCCTTTTTATCTTCCACGGGAGTTCACATCGGTCATAATCAGTGCCGTTTATATTCCACCACAAGCGGACACAGACACTGCCTTATGCGAGCTGCATGAGGCACTCACACAGCACCAGACACAACACCGGGACGCTGCGCTTATTGTGGCGGGGGACTTTAATAGTGCCAACCTCAAACGCGCAGCGCCGAGCTTTTATCAGCACATCACCTGCCCCACCAGGGGTGAAAGGACACTAGATCATTGTTATACAACGGTCAAGGACGGCTACCGGAAACACCACAGACGAGCTCTACAGAGGGTGGTGCATTCAGCTGAGCGTATCATCCGCACCGAGCTCCCTGACCTGCACTCAATCTACACCAAGCGGTACTGGACCAAAGCCAGGAAGATCGTGAAGGACCTCAGCCATCCCAACAATGGACTGTTTTCTCTGTTATGGTCAGGAAAGCACTTCCGCTCCCTGAAGGCCAACACAGAGAGACTGAGGAGGAGCTTCTTCCCGCAGGCCATAAGGTCTCTCAACCACACCACAACACAGGACTAATACAATATGTTAACATTAATGGACACTATGGACACATTCATGCACATCAATCCTTACATCTAAACTCACATGTTTATGTTTACATTCTGGACCTTGCACAATGACACTTTAATAAGCACCTGAATAAGACACTTTTTTTATGCATACTTGCACACCATAACTCTTCCACCAATTTTCTGATTTAAATTTTTTTTTCTATTGTACATTATATTTCTATTTTTATTTATATTTTATGTACAGTATACTTCTATTTTTATTTCTATTTTTATCCTAGTGTATTTTTATTTCTATTAAAAAAAAATATTTCTAGGTAAATTTAATTTTTCTATCGTATTTCTTTTATTCATATTTATTTCTTACTATAAGATTTAATTCTTAAAGGTCACTGGTGGTCGTGTAAGCATTTCACTGCATATCATACTGTTTATGACTGTGTATGTGACAAATAAAATTAGAATTTGAATTTTGAATTTGAATTTTTGAAACTTGCTCAGGCCATCAGAGAGGCGAAGCGCGCACACGCCCAGAGAATCCACAACCACCTCACAGACAGCAGTGACACATGGCGCATGTGGCAGGGCTTATAAGCCATCACCCACTACAGGACATCATCACCTGCCTGTGATGTTGACGGCTCCCTCCCAGATGCACTGAACAACTTCTGCGCTTGGTTTGACAGGCAGAACGACATAGCGGCGAGGAAGACCACCCTATGCTGAACTGGTCTTCATGTCAATTTAAATAATTTCTGTCATATTGAATTTTCACCTGCACAACACACAAGATGTTATATCATTTCTATCTGTTATCGCGCAAATGAGGATGGGTTCCCTGTTGAGTCTGGTTCCTCTCAAGGTTTCTTCCTAATGCCATCTCAGGGAGTTTTTCCTTGCCAACGTCGCCGTCACCCTTGGCTTGCTCATCAGAGAAATTTCATTCATTCGTCTCATTATTATTATCTGCACATTTTTCTCACACATCCACACTTCCAATTATTTTCTTTTCTATAATTATTTTTATTTATTTTTTATTTTTTTATTTTTTTTGTTGTTAAATTTCTTTAATTTTTGTGAAGCTGCTTTGAGACAATGACCATTGTTAAAAGCACTATATAAATAAAATTGAATTGAATTGAATTGAATTGAATTCCTCTGAACGACCAGGTGCTGTGTCTCACTACAGCTGCTCTGAGGAAAACTCTATGCAGAGTCAACCCACGTAAAGCTGCTGGACCAGACAACATCCCAGGCAGAGTCCTCAGAGAATGTGCAGAACAGCTGGCAGGTGTTCTCACCGACATCTTCAAGATCTCTCTGAGCAGCGCCGTTGTTCACACGTGCTTCAAGGCCACCACTATCGTCTCCGTCGCCCAAGAAATCTTCTGTACCCCGTCTCAATGACTACCGTCCCCTTCCACTTACACCCACCGTCATGAAGTGCTTCGAGTGGCTCGTAATGAGACACATCAAGACCCTGCTGCCCCCCTCACTGGACCCACTGCAATTTGCGTACCATAATAACCGCTCGATGAACGACGTCATCTCCACTACACTCCTTCTTGCCCTCAGACACTTAGACAATAAGGACACATGGATTTGAATGCTGTACATTTCAGCTCAGCATTCAACACTATCATCCCTCATCAACTGGTCGGGAAGCTGAGCCTGTTGGGCCTGAACACCTCCCTCTACACTAGATCCTGGACTTACGGATCGATAACTACACCTCCAGCACCACCACACTGAGCACTGGGGCCCAATAAGGCTGTGTGCTCAGTCCCCTGCTGTTCACACTGCTGACTCACGATTGTGTAGCAACACACAGTTCGAATCACATCATTAAGTTCACTGATGACATGACCATGGTGGGTCTCATTAGCAAGAATGATGAGTCAGCATACAGAGAGGAAGTGCATAGGCTAATGGACTGGTGTAAAGACAACAACCTGTCTCTGAATGTTGACAAGACAAAGGAGATGGTTGTTGACTTTAGGAGGACACGAGGCGACCATTCTCTGCTGTGCATCAACGGCTCCTCTGTGGAGTTCATTGAAAGTGCCAAATTCCTGGGTGTTCACCTAGAGAAGGACATCGGCTGGTCCCTCAACACCAGCTCCCTACACACGAAAGCCCAACAGCATCTCTTCTTTCTGAGAAGATGGGGGAAGGCCCAGCTTCCACCACCGATCCTGACCACCTTCTATAGAGGAACTATTGAGAGCATCCTGAGCGGCTGCATCACTGGCTGATCGGGCATTTATTAGTTATTCTTTATGTCATGTTTGGAAGTTGTGAACAATTTCCGAAAGAACCTATTGACCCCCTAAACTAAAATGTACATAATTATTTACCTGAATCACTTTGTAATCTATAATTCAGTTTTATCTGCGAACTCTCCGTGCCTTAATTTAACTATTCATTACTCACTGTAGTCTGTAGTCAAGCAGCAGAAACGACAATGTTTAACTTTTTTTTTTACAAAGACTAGTGTTACATGTTTCACTTTTTATAACACAGGGCATTTTCCGTTGCTGGTTGAGACATTTTAAAAAATTTGTGAGGGTAAAGTTATATCCACTTGAGGCAGCACTACACTACTGGGTAGAACAGTGAAGATTAAATTACACGCTTGCATTAACTACTGGTAAGATGAAAAATAGACATTTGCTGGTGTTTGTGCCAATGTGTGTATTAATACATTGATTCTGCATCATAGAGATGAATACATTGAATGCATTATCTACTAACAGCCCTAACGTCTATGTGATATGGCCAAGGAGTGAAAGGCATGCGCATGTGACACACGCACACTCACACACAAACACACACACATTTCAATTTGTTTGCATTTCAGATTTTGCTGTTTTATTATGTTATTCCATTTTGTCTTTTGTCCTTATTTCCTATTAATTTTATTACTTTAACCAATTTGTTATGGTTATTCTAATATAGCTTACTAAACTGACATTCATAACAAGAATACAATAAACTTGATTCAGTTGGAAATGTGATATGTATTGTGTATTCATGTGAAATGGAGTATTTTATGTTGTGCAGTGAAGAGATGTTTTGTTCCTTGCCTAGGTTTCTCCATTTCTGTAAGTTATAATCTATATATCTCACTGTTGAGTTATGGGGAATTTCACTTCATGTAGTCTTCTAAATAAAATCATCATCTTACATTTCACACACACACACTTGTATTTTAATAAAGTACAAATTTAATTCTTACCGTTGCTCGACGCCATTTCATAACTGTGCTGAAGTTAAAGCAAAAGCCAGTCAGTGTTGCTTTTCACAGTGTGCTGTAACGTGAGCTCCCTGCTCTCTGCTCCCTGTGCATGAAATGTTGGTTAAAGGAATTACCTGGACAAAATCCAACAATTTAAAGCACACTGTGACCTCACCAGTGTAGAAAGCACATCCTCTGTGAGTTATAATGGTAATGTCAACACATTGGATACCCGTCACTGCTACTGTGGAAATCTCACACTACTGAAATTTATTGAAACAAAACTCTGAAATATATAGTGCACTATATCTCCTTCTCCAATTTGTTCCACAAAGTGTGTATGGAGTCTTGCCAGAAAGTTATATTCAGTTTGATGCACTAACAGATGGACACAGCTGCAGATGGCAAACAGGATATAAGAGAGTAGACTGAGAAGGTCTTGCTTGCATCCTTCTTTGTCCTAGAGGCATGAACTAAAATATTGATTTAGTTAAAGAACTTGCAAAAGCAAATCACATATGGCATAACACATAAAGATGACTGACAGGCAGGATGGAGGAAAGAAGTGAAAGATAAGAGAAAACAGACAAGTCCTTAAAGACAGGCTTTGAAAGAAATTATTGAACTGCAAAGTTAAGGAGGTGAGATTAATGAGGGAGGTAACAGAAGCAGTTTTTTTCAGGTCAGGACATCAGGAAAAAAAGAAGGGGAGAAAGAATACAGAGACTTAGCTTAGATACCTTTTTTAACAAGGGACTAAGACGATGGATTTCATCATGAATATGATGCCAGCATGATATCTGATGAGGATCTAGACAGTCTATAGCTTGTGGATGTTTGATATTATCTAATAAGCCTGACACCACTAGTTATTTCTAAACACCCTGGATATTACTTTCATATAAAATATATTTCTTAATGCTTAATGTTATTTTGTTACTGTTCTGGAGGATTCTTTTTTTTTTTTTTTGGTGTACATGTTTTTATGTCAAGCACAGTGACATCTAACATCACATCATCAAAAAGATTTTTCACTTTTTAGCTATTCCAAAAAACCTTGTTGTGCCTTTTCTGACCTTCACACTGACCCAATACAACCAAAATATAGGTTTTGTGGAAGTAAATACTAAAAATATCAAGTGTCCTCCTATCCTGACTCATAAACTGCTTATCATAATTCTTGTTAATGGCACATGCAATGAGTGACATGGGAATACAGTGGAACCTCAGATTACGAATGAAGCGGTTTACGAGTATTCCGCAAGACGAGAAAATATTGTAAATAATTTTTTACTTGAAAAAAAGAACAAGTCATTGTTTACGAGCACCGAGCATCATGTACCACCCATGCGCTTCATGTAGTATCATATATGAGTATCATGTATCACGACAAGCGTCACATGATCGCAACTAAGCCAATGGTTTTTCTCTCTCTTACACCGGAATTGTGGGTAATCGTCTCTCCTGCGTGGTCTTGGCACGCGTGTAATGTTTACTATAACACGGTGACCACGTGTGTAAGACATATTTTGTTTTATCACATATTTTATCACTCAGTCAGTGGTCCCCACATGCTTCAAAGAGTCCATCATTGTTGCTGTCCCGAAGAAACCCCATCCTGCTTCTCTCAATGACTATCGCGCTGTAGCCCTCACCTCAGTGTTGATGAAGTGCTTTGAGCGCCTGGTCAGAGACTTCATCATTTCTTCTCTACAGGATACACTGGACCCACACTCCACAGACGATGCAATCTCACATCTCCTCCCCACATTACTCACTCAGGGAGGGGGAATTATGTTAAAATGTTCTTCATCGACTACAGCTATGCATTTAATACCATAATTCCATCCACACTCAACACCAAGTTGGAGCACCTGGGACTCAGCTCATCTATGTGTCAGTGGATCTCCAACTTCCTAACTGGCAGACCACAGGCAGTAAGGATGGGCGGACATGTTTCAAGCTCCATAACTCTCAGCACTGGAGCCCCCCAGGGTTGTGTTCTGAGCCTCCTACTGTACTCTTTGTATACCTATGACTGCGTGGCCACTACCAACTCCACCGCCATCATCAAGTTTGCTGACAACACTGTCGTGGTGGGCCTGATCACGAACAATGATGAGACTGCCTACCTAAAGGAGATTGGAAATCTGGAGAACTGGTGGAAGATGACCAATCTCCTCCTGAACATCAGCAAGACAAAGGAGCTTATTGTGGACTTTTGTACAAAGCAGGAGAGGAACTACCAGACCCCCATCATCAACAGAAGCCCAGTGGAGAGAGTGGACAGCTTTCGATACCTCAGTGTTCACATCACACAGGACCTGTCATGGTTCTGTCATATCAACACCGTGGTGAAAAAGGCCCGGCAGTGTCTCTACCACCTCAGACGCTTGAGAGACATTAGACTGCCCTCCAAGGTGCTCAGGAATTTCTACTCCTGCACCATAGAGAGCATCCTGATGGGGAAACATCACGACTTGGTTTGGAAACAGCACCATGCAGGACAGACGATCTCTACAGAGGGTGGTGCAATCAGCCGCTGAGCGCATCATCTGCACCGAGCTCCCTGACCTGCACTCGATCTACAGCAAGCGGTGCTGGACCAAGGCCAGGAAGTTCGTGAAGGACCTCAGCCATCCCAACAACGGACTGTTCTGTCTGTTGCGGTCTGGGAAGCGATTCCGCTCCCTGAAGGCCAACACAGAGAGACTGAGGAGGAGCTTCTTCCTGCAGGCGATAAGGTCTCTCAACCACAACACAACACAGGACTAATATCATCTTTTTAACATCCAACACTGACGGGGCATTCATGGCCACTATGGACACATTCATGCACACTTGCACTATATTTTTCCTTTGTACAGTATATTTTACTAGTTAATTTCATTTTCTAACATATTTCTTTTATTCATATTTACTTCTCATGTACTGTATAAGCTTTTATTGTTTAAGGTTACTGGCAGTCGTAGAAGCATTTCACTGCATATTGTACTGTCTATGGCTAAGTATGTGACAAATAAAATTTTATTAGATTTTTTGTGTCTGTATGTGTGTGTACAGCACACGTGTACTGCTTACTATAACATGTTTACCACATGTGTGGACGTAAAACAACTTTTATTTTGAGTTTGTATGCGTGTGTGTACAGCACGCATGTACTGTTTATTATAACACGTGTGTCAGCGATCCATTCTGTATCAGCCTGCACTTTGTCATTGGACACCATGCCCTTTCACACACTCTCTGACACACACACACACACACACACACACCAACACACACACACATACAACTCCTCTCACCTTCACACACACACCCCTCCTCCCCTAACTTTCACACACACAAACACAAACACACACTCTCTCTCTTTCTTTAATGGAAACATTGCTCTGTCGCAGTTCTTTTCAAAGATAAAGTACTTTTTTTAACTTTACAGCAGTGATTCGATTAGTAGTATCGCTCACACAAGTGTCATTAACAATGTTCCTTGTTAATTTTTCTGAGAAAACAGTCTCTCCGTTAATGTGTGTATGTGTGTGTGTGTGTGTGTATGTGTAAAACTCAAATAAGAGAGGAAGAAGGGTTAATGTGTAAGACGAGAAGAGGGAGAGGCGGGTATAATTCCTCCTCTTCTCTTATTTTAGCTCCTCACACACACACACACACACACACACACACAAACACAGACATACAGTGGCTTGCAAAAGTATTCGGCCCCCTTGAACTTTTCATATTTTGTCACATTACAGCCACAAACATGAATCAATTTTATTGGAATTCCACGTGAAAGACCAATACAAAGTGGTGTACACGTGAGAAGTGGAACGAAAATCATACATGATTCCAAACATTTTTTTTGGTCTGAGTGCAGTCAGTTGCCCATAGACATTGCCTGATGAGTGCTAATGACTAAATAGAGTGCACCTGTGTGTAATCTAATGTCAGTACAAAGACAGCTGCTCTGTGACGGCCTCAGAGGTTGTCTAAGAGAATATTGGGAATAGAATGAATGAATGAAAGATGCCTGACGCAGGGCTTTAGAGGGGGTCAGTGAAATAGGAGTTGTTGTAAGACAGCTTATGACTGACACAGGAAGACATTTCCGTTTGGAGATAGCGTGGGATTATTAATTCATTCATTCATCTTCTATACCGCTTTATCCTGTATTTAGGGTCGCGGGGACCTGGAGCCCATCCCAGGAGACTCAGGGCACGAGGAAGGGTACACCCTGGACAGCGTGCCAATCCATCGCAGAGCACACACACGCGCACTCATTCACACACTATGGTCAATTTGGGAATGCCAATTAGCCTAATCTGCATGTCTTTGGACTGTGGAAGGACACCGGAGTACCCGGAGGAAACCCACCAAGCACGGGGAGAACATGCAAACTCCATGCACACAGAGACGGGAATCGAGCCTGGCCGGGAATCGAACCCGGACCCTGGAGGTGCAAGGGGACAGTGCTAACCACTACACCACTGTGCCGCCGGGATTATTAATTAAGAAACTTAAAAGGAAACCAAAAGAAAACTGAACACACAAATTAACCAGAGCTCCACCGTCTACGCGAGAACAGACGGGATTCTGGAAACAAAAACAAAAAACTAAAGATCCTCTCGGGGCTTATTCCCTTACTGAAGATTTATAGGAAGAGAGAGAGTAGAGTTTGTGCTTTGTGCACTTTAACCCGAGAGCGCGCGCTAAACTGATTTGTCGCTCTCCCTCACTTTCTCGCCGGTGTCTTAGAGACAGACAGAGGCTTGGGCTTTGCCTGTGTCTTCTCCAGCGTGCTTTGTCTTTGGCCCTGACACCTTTTACTGGTGCGACTGAATGATCACATGGAGTATCGCGGTATCACGACCTGGCCGGGACTGAACAGTTTATGCGCGGCTCGGCCCGTCACGCGAGCCGCGTCGTTACATGCATGTCCACAAATAGGTTAACAACATACACTTATCATGAATTGCATTTAATATGAATGAGACATTGATGTTTTTCCCTTTTCACACCATTCTTTGTTGACCTTAGAAATGGTTGTGCGTGAAAATCCCAGTAACTGAGCAGATTGTGAAATACTAAGACCGGCCCGTCTGGCACCAACAACCATATCATGCTTAATATTGCTTAAATCACCTTTCTTTCCCATTCTGACATTCAGTTTGGAGTTCAGGAGAATGTCTTAACCAGGACCACACCCCTAAATGCATTGAACCAACTGCCATGTGATTGGTTGATTAGATAATTGCATTAATGAGAAATTGAACAGGTGTTATTAACCCTCTGAGGTCCGCGAAAGCATATATGCGTTTTGAGGCATTTTCCCCTGATGACGCCAATAAGAACTTAAATTACACTTTCAGTTTTGATCGTATAGACAAGATCTATATATTAATCGAATCTGTAAACTGTCTACTTTTTTTGTATGCACACATGTTAAAAATAAAACTTTGTGCATTAATAAAATAAATTAATTAAACCGGGTGCGCTTTCAGCCGTCTCAGTCTCCGCCAAAATCTTTTTGAAACACGTCACTAAAATGAACTGAAACTCCGCGAATACTGCACACACAGACATGAGAAATATATCTATAGAAAGCTTAAAGGGTCTACTTTTAAATGATGCAAGTCACAGTGAAAACAAATAATCTGTTTTTATGTAATCCGTATGAAAGTAAGGAGTGGTACAGATTCTCCTGTATCGGCTCATTACAGCTAATGTGCTCCCGCCTCCCTGCGCGCGCGCTGTTCATATGGAAATGACCTGAGGTGAGGCAGGTGATCACGTGCTGTACACCCCCCCCCCCCAGGGCATAAAACAACAAGCTGCATCATAGACTTACTTACTGTTTCTGTGCGTTTGAATGATGTCACGCTACACGGGTGAAGAAGCGCTTCACATGGACAGCGATGAAGAATTTACTTTCTCATCAGACTCAAGACTCAGACGAGGAACGGCTTTATTTAGAACAACGTCTGGACTCAACGGAGGATGTAATTCCTGACCAGTAAGTCTTTTATTCTCACCATCACTGCTCTATATTTTATATGTACATTTGGAAAATACTAAGTGCCAGCAAGAGTAAAATTGGTTAAAATATGAAATATGCACGCTACTTACAAGCCCGCAATAAATCTGATTACGATCTGTCTAAAATTAATTAATTAATATATATATATATACACGTGTTTTGTATTGTTTAGACCGGGTTTCAAATGGTCAAATTGTTTACCAGCTGTTGTTTGCGAATGATTGCATGCGCGTCCATTCTTCAAGTTTCAATTTTTGTTTAGGACTGTGGCTGCATCAGCGGCGCGTGCACAAGAAAGACACGCAAGTATTCAGTTTCGAGTTCACTGGAGAACCACGAGTAAGTGCACATTCAGTATCATAGCTGTTACACTGAAAAAAGTACACCATAGGTGTCATTCGTTTAATGTGTTTTTTCTCATTCCATTAGTTAAAAAAATATTAATTTGCTCTTTTAAACTAAAGTGTCTAATTCATGCTCATGGGTGAATCTTTTTTTTTTACTTTAGTTGAATGCTATTTACAGCAGGGAACCAAAGTGAAATATTTCATTTTGATCAAGGTACTTTTATTAGGTTGAGTGTGATTTGCGCATGCGCAGTCTTTAAACCGTAGTTTTGCCGGTATAATTTTATTTCCGCCTCAAACCGGAGCATGACGTTGAAACAAGTAAGGAAGGATATCAGAACCTGTATTTCAGTTACTGTTAGTTAAAGCTCCTGGTTAAACTTAAATCTAATCCATTCACAAAGGACATTTCTGCTTCAAACCAAAGTTCGCCGTGTCACATGACCTCATGTGTCACATGACCTCATGACGCAGCATTATCACGGACTGAATCACGTTCTGCTGAGGGCGGAGATTCTCAAAGAAAACTCCTTTAAACCAGGTAAGAAAGCAAACTCATGTCATTTCGTTGTTAAATGTTTCTCTTCTATGAGCAAATTCATGATTTATGTCAGGAACAACTACTTTGTAGATTGAGTTTTGTGTCTGTGTTTGCTCCTGTAGCTAAAACCACCTATATTACCTACATTAGCATTAGCTAACTAACGTGGTGATTTTCAAAAACACTGGAGTTTCTACAGTAAGTTGGTCATGAAATCACTTTAAAAGTAAACATAATCTTTATGCACTTTTGTGTTTACAGGTCTGTTAGCTTTTCTGAAAGGGCATTATTTTACCCATACTGCTTTCTATACTTTATACATACTGTAATTAAGATTTGCTAACATAAGAACTTGAGCCAGTCCAATTTTTGTTTAAGTATTTTTTTTATTATTTTTTTAAGATCAGTAATGAGTTTCTGAGAATTATATCTGCTCCACTTCAAGCAAGATTACTGGTTTCCTTGGACAAGCAACACTACAAACTATTTGAGATCATCAGAAACAAGGGAGGAACCCGTCAGAGAGAGAAGACCAGAGATATAATCTTCATCTTCAAGTTCTTGATCTGGTATGTACTCGCTCAAAAAAGCAGAAATTAGCTTGGTGTCAAATGTAATATTGTGAATGGATGCCACAGGACTTGAGCAAGGCATCCACATCAAGTTGGCTGTGATGCACTAAATTAAAACATAACTAGCAGAATAAAACTTTAGTTTAACTTGTTCACAGGTTAGTGTTTGCTGTCTGAATACAGGTTTCAATGTCTGCCATGTTCATTTTACAAGCCTAACATAACCAACAATACTATGTTTGTTTTTACATTCCCAGAGCCTGGAGGTGAATGTATGAAGAGAGGATCTCCTGAAATGTCTTATGGTGGTGTATATGAGTGGAAGATGTGGACCAACTGATTAAGCGCTGGTAAGCGTTTGTTCATGAAGCATTTCAACCTTAGGACTGAAAAATGTTACTGAATTGATAACTTAGCCTTGTTTAAAGGTCCAGGTGGCAGCTTTGTGGTGCTGGGGTTTGAACCTATCAGTATACCAACATCCAAAAACCATACAACTACCTCTGCCCCTTCATATGGACAAGTATGGTCTTTTTTTTATCATAGTATGTATTAACATTAGTTACATACATTCTCCTAAACCTTGTGAAAAGAATTCAAAGAAGAGGAGAAGCTGTTGTGGCTGCAAAAGACCAACATCATACTAAACCCTATGAATTAAGAAGTGGATGTTACTCAAGTTTATATTAATACTTAAAATGATAAACTTTATCATTAATACATAATGTGTGTGTATATGTATGTCAGTTGTTTTGGCCTATTCAAATTACATTTAACTTGATGCACCATAATCCTAGGTGTTTTTTTCACTCATAGGGAGCATTAAGTGATTTTACATGCATACATCAGACACTGTTTTGCCAAATAGAGCAACTTGTCTAACAAATGTCCTTTCTTTTATTAGGTTGTTCAGAAAGATGAAGCTCAGGCAGAACTTGTGAGGTGCACGATGGCCCTGTTTGTCCTCGGGTAGGAAGAGTACTTCTTCAGCCTCCACAGGGATTGTGACTTATTGAGTTTCCATCAGTCGCACGTGAATGTTGCATGTTGTTTTGCCTCATGTTTGGAGACTAGCAGTATCACTGTGCTGAAAAACTGGAGAGCGATGTTATTAGTACTGAAATGTTGTTTTTCAGACCAAGAAATGGGCAGGACCCTCCCCACCCACGGTTGAAAGTTATGGAACTGATCATTCTTGTTGAAATAGTGCTCTACCTTTATTATTTTTGATTACTCATTTTACTTTGACCATTTTGAAAAAGGAGATCTCTGCTGATTTTGTTTTAGGAACATTTTCTAATTTTCTTTTCAGTCCTTTTAATAAATGTATGTTGCAAAGTTGAGTGTTACTTTTTGTAATTTTATGGAGTAATTTATTTTAGTCGCAGAGTATTTAGATTGGTTCTTCTTCAGCAAGTTTGACAAGAACAAAATGTACCCATTGCAAAATGTAATTTGTGCATAAATGCAGACATATCTTTTTTTTTTTTTTTTTTTTTCCCTCGCAATTTCAAATACAGTTAGCAGTGTTGAATGATTGTTGGTGTTTATACATTAAAAAAAAATCTTGTTGTGTTAAAATTAAATGTTAACATTTTGGATGAGAGAATGTTGATTCCACAATAAATAATGTTTATATAAAGAAATGTGTTTTGAGTGTAAATCAATATGTAATTAAGTTCTTTTAGGCTTTTATATTTAAATTATTAAATCTTTATTTGATGCAACTTAAAAAAGGTAATTTGCTCAAACATTCAAAAGTGGTTTATATCAAGTTTATAATTTCAGGTTAGATTTAGTAGAATATTTACATTAAGTAATATAGCCAATTTATTTATTTAGATTTAGAACAACTTTTAAATATTTGGTTTGTTTCACCTTCAGAAATTAGTTTACATGAATTTAAAATTTTTAAATTGGAGTAAATGGTTTATTTACATTACATCAATGCTAAAATATTAGATGTGACAGATTACTTCAATTTTTTTAAGTTGAGCCAGTGCTATATTTTTTTCAGTGTAGTTACATAAAGCTATATTATATAAATATATATATTATATAATATTATAATATAATTGTATTTATATATATATATATATATATATATATATATATATATATATATATTCATCATAGTAAACTCTAGTGTCATTCATTCATTAATTTTCTATACCGCTTAATCCTGTGTTCAGGGTCGCGGGGGACCTGGAGCCTATCCCAGGAGACTTCGGGCACTAGCCTGGGTACACCCTGGACAAGGTGCCAATCCATCGCAGGGCACACACACATACACACACTCACACACCCAATCATACACTACGGGCAATTTAGGAACGCCAATTAGCCTAACCTACAGTATTGGTAAAGTCATTTATTCTGGTAATTACAAAGAGCTGTTGTTGTTTTCTATATTATAATATATATATATATATATATATATATATATATATACATATATATATATATATATATTATGTGTGTATATTATAATATATATATAATATTATTTTATATATTCTTGTAAGCTATATTTTCTGTTATAGTGACTGCAGTAATGCTGCTAAAAAGTCAACTTTGATTGTTCCTAATAAACTGTTTAACTGAACTCGCAAATGAATCTCAAGATTTTTTTGTATTTGTCAAATACGTTCTCAAATAACCTAAACACTGAAAATATATAAACTTATTTTATCCTCAGATTCTTTCTTGTAACTCTCCTCTCTCAGTCACATACCTGTCTGATGGCTCATTATGCAGATCAGTATGTAGGCCTTTGTCTTCTCAGGTGTGAATCACTGCATTAGTAATGATAGATCACGCCTTCTCGCATAGACCCTTTACACTCAAAAAGTGACTTAAAAAGTGTTAATCACTATATTGTTTTCTGTGAGCAAGTAAACAAGATAATTTTCACATCATTTTGAAGCAAAAACACTAGTCCACCAGCCCTTGTGAAACAATGTCTTGTGAACAAATTGTCTGTATGAGTTTCATGGCCTTATTTCAGCTACATTTTTTTTCACAAAACTTACTGACCACGCATAATATTTTTTTCCTAAAAAATGCAAACACATACATTAATTTTGGTCAGGTATTATTGTAGAATAGGTTGTACTGATTACAAGAAAAATACAGGTTGGTCAATAATATATTATAAGTAGCTGAAAAAAGCACAAATATCAGAGCATGTCCGAACATCTCAAGGGCCCCAAAATCACCTTGGACCTCAGATTGTTAATAATCCTTTAGGTGAGTGTATATTGTTCATTCATGATGGTGACACATTTTTATGTTTTAAATAAGATATGATGGCATATTCACGAATCGCATATTCGCATAGTGTAGATGCGGTCATATTATTTCACTAGTTTTGACGCGTAGCTAATGTCTTAAAGTTTCACTCACATGACAGAAGTCTGATCTCTTTGTCTCTTGTAGTTTATTTGTCAGCATCAAAGAATCAACACTTCATACAGTCGTCTTGAGTAAATCCACTGTTATTACAGACACCAGTTGCTGCATCTTGCAAATCTCTGACTTTTACAACAACCTGTTTGCTGTATCTTGTAGATTACAATCTTGGCTTGGGTATATAACAACACTCTTGTTGTATCTTACATTCCCAGCTTACGTTAGCTTACGGTTACAACAACCTCGTTGCTGTATTTTACATTTCTAGCTTACCGGGAGCTCTCATTAGCTGACGGTCAAAAGCTTGTGTTTCCGTAGCCTTCCACATCTATACTGAGCTTTCTAGCATATGACAGTCACACAAATGCATGTAATAGTAGAATGACATCACAGACCAACCTACGATTATCAACTTATGATGCATAACTAAGAAATATATAAAGCTTATGGCTTATGTAACAAACTTAATGCTTAATGCTTTACTAATGAATAGAACAAGGTAGAATAAATGAAATAACAGCAAATAAAATAAAATAAACACAACAACAAATTCATAACAAGTGCTATATGGCACTTACACATAGTTAACACTATCAGATTTGAAACAGATAATTTCAGTATCATTTAAACCAAGGCATTGCCATGTCTTTCATTGTTTTGTCCTTGTTAAGACATTACAAAAACGATATAAGAAACATTTAAAGCACGAAGTTGGGCATCTCATTTCATCATTATGAAAATAATATGAAGCACATATACACACATGTTCATTATGAAATATCTGTTGTAAAACAAAATAAAATTCATGTTTGATTCAGTTTTGGAAACAATATTGTTTTAGGCTAACTAATTATACACAATTCTCCGTCGTACTTGGTCTGGCTTTGAGATAAAGTCCTTCCATGCACCATCTGATCAATATTCAGTGAAGCACACCACATTTATTTAAATTCCCGAATGTTGCTTGCGTCAAGTCGCGGCATGCCGCATGCTAAATTGTGGCATCTTGCGGGAAAACACGTGTAACGCTTCGATAAATATTAAACCGTTTGTTACAAAAATACGTATTCGGGAATCTAAATATGTGCTGGTAAACAACACTTCCGGTATTGCGCAACCGCAGCGGGACAGTATACGACGCGACACAAGAGCAAGTAGTGAAATAAACCAAAGTGTATTATACAAAAGCAAACCAACAAACAAACATGGTGCACCGAAACCAATATATACAAATATAATTCAAATATAAACAATGTGTAGGGTGTATGCGGGGGTGTGTGTGTGTATGAGTGGAAGTCCAGGGTGTGGTGTATTGTGAGTATGGAATGATTCAATTCAATTTTTCAATTCAATTTTATTTATATAGCGCTTTTAACAATGGTCATTGTCTCAAAGCAGCTTCACAAAAATTAAAGAAATTAAAAAAAAAAAAAATTATATATATAGAATAATTATATATAAAATAATGAATAAATAAATAAAATTATAATAGAAAATAAATAAATAAAAACAAATAATAATAATAATAATTATAGAAAAGAAAATCATTGGAAGTGTGGATGTGTGAGAAAAATGTGCAGATAATAATGAGACGAATGAATGAAATTTCTCTGATGAGCAAGCCAAGGGTGACGGCGACGGTGGCAAGGAAAAACTCCCTGAGATGGCATTAGGAAGAAACCTTGAGAGGAACCAGACTCAACAGGGAACCCATCCTCATTTGGGCGATAACAGATAGAAATGATACAACATCTTGTGTGTTGTGCAGGTGAAAATTCAATATGACAGAAATTATTTAAATTTGTCATGAAGACCAGTTCAGCATAGGGACGAGTCAGTAGGTGCAGAGGGCAGATGAGGTCTGGATCACTGGAAGCACAGGAGCAGCATGTGTAGCTCCAACCATCATAAAGCTGAATCCAGTTGGAGCTGCTCCTTCTCTGGATGCCTCAGGAACCTCGCAGGGTCGGCCTTTGTCTACTGAAGCTGGCAAAATCTCCCGATGCCTCGGGATGGGTAGAGAAATACAGAACAGATGGGGAGAATTAGCGTAGTTGCCATTCGGTATAGGTGTACTGGAGTATGAGTACTGGGATGAGTTATGTGTATGCCAGATTAAAAAGATGCGTCTTGAGTCTACTTTTGAACTGAGAAACCGTGTCTGCTCCCCGAACACTGTCTGGAAGGCTATTCCAAAGCTTTGGAGCTAAATATGAAAAAGCCCTACCCCCCTTTGTAGATTTTGAAATTCTGGGAACTACCAGAAGTCCGGAGTTTTGTGATCGTAAGGCGCGTGGTGGATGATGAATTGGAGAGATTATTCTCAACCTCACCGGGAAAGATGACAACTCCGGGGGCACGAGTAACGGAACGAGAGGTGTATTGTTAGTGTCCAAGAGATAGATCCAAATAATGGCGATCATCCGTTAGGAAGCAACAAACAATCTCACTCTCAAAACAATCAGCGCGCAGTAGTAATCTCTCCGTGTCGGCTTCTTCGCCGGTTCCGACTTCATGCCGGCTCACGTGACCAGATTCACATCCAGGTTCTCTCGCGTCGCGATCGAACATGCGCGTGGGAGCTTGCCCGGTGACCAACACTGTCAAAAGGGGAAAATATCAAACCGCTAGGGCACATCTTTGGCCACAGGTGAGCAGCATTAGCTCTTCAATCATTTCCCTGTATATAAAAAAATGTCCCTTTATGTGGCTGCGCTACACACGCGCAGTCTTAATGGCCAGGGCCCGGTTTCTCAATAACGCACACTATTCGCGCGCTAAGAAGACTCTTAAGATATATCTTACGGTAAGTGATGACTTTTCGAAGTGTATTTTTCAAACTGTCTCTTAGGAGTCTTCTTAAGTTGCTGCCTCTTCCGTCCGATGTTACAAGGCGCCGATGTTACTAACCCTGTTATAACCCTAACCCTGTCTACAGTGAAGGTCCTGAATTAGCTGACATCAGTTGTCAGGAATCGATTTTTCACTCCTTTTGCATGACAGCGTTAAGAAAGACGGCACTTTCTATGCAAATTAAACATTGCACTAAATTCTTTTAATACCGTTTATTTCGACATGGGTTAAATTATCAATAGCATGCCATAATAGACAAATATATAAATTGAATCACCAAACTGTCGCTAATATTTTCATGTAACCTGTATGCCGGTGAAACGAACCGGGTATACAATCATAGTTGATGGACAAACAGCTGATAACACTCTTCGCCAGCCTTAGAAACAATAGTTTTTTGTATGTCAGACTGAAGTATGTCAGTTGTTGGGGTTGTATAGCGCACTTATGGAATGAGATGACAAAGTGGAGGTTTATCTCACCTCGGCGGTTTCGCGTGGTGGCTGTAAGGGCAGTTCATCATGATTCAGCGCGATTTTTGGTGCCATGGTTACGTTTCCATCTTTCCACACAAAAAAAATTAAACATGTTACATTACGTTTACAATTACGTTTCCATCTTTCCGTGTGAACATTTATTCACACAGAAAGATGGAAACTGCAAAAAAATTAATTAAACATGTTTAATTTTTCACACGGAAAGATGGAAACATACTGTAATCACAGCGCAAAAACTCGGGGTGAATCATGATGAACCCAACGGTCACAGCGCGAGACCGCGCAGGTGAGGTATAATACCGCATCTCACAGCGAGTAAAACCGCATAAGTCAATAGGTGTATAAAGCATTACAATCACCCAGAAAAATGAATGGATGCGGGGTTTGAAACTCCCAAGTATATTTTCTCATGTAACTAAATCAAATTTCATCATAAAATAAAACTTGTTGAAAGAAAAGCCCATCCAGTCATGAATGATGGTTAATGATCAATGAAACATATAAACAAAAAGCAGCGAGCAGCTGGACATGGTGACGTAGAGCATAAGTTCGATGCGTTGGCTTGGCAAGTGCAGGTCTGAGCAGGTCAAGAAGCTCCATAATTTGCCTATTTTTTTAAAATAGCCACCTCAGACAAAATATGAAAAGGACTGAAGTTTTGACTAAAGGAAAAATTTACATGAACTACTCGGCTCCGCGGATGGTGCCATATTCGGTTTAACACAACAACACGCTGTATCACTGCCAAATTGTTTGCCACCTGTTTAACATTAAAAGTGATTGCCAATTTTAATGCATTAGTCACATTATGATTGCGTAAAGCTGTTTTGAGACAATGTCAATTGTTAAAAGCGCTATAAAAATATAATATTTATTAATTGAATTTAAATGAGGTTTGAGCTCAGGACTTCGATTCGGCATCGTGATCCTCCTCTTTAATTCCCTACGTAGTCTAAATCAGCGCTCAACCGCACTCATAAAGTTTTCCAGAGCGCACCGGCAGAAGTAGAGTAATGAAAAAAATAAAGTTAAGCCTTTATTTGTCACATATACATTACAGCACAGTGAAATTCTTTCTTCACATATCCCAGCGTAACTGGGGTCAGAGTGCAGGGTCAGCCATGATACAGCACCCCTGGAGCAGATAGGGTTAAGGGCCTTGCTCAGTGGCAACCTGGTGGAGCTGGGGATCGAACCGCTGATCTTAAGATCAGTAACCCAGTGCCTTAGCCCTTTGAGCTACCACTGCCCCGGTAATGATTATGAATGCATTGGGAAAAACAGCAAGCAGACTGACTCCGACCATTTAAAAAATTCAATGATAAATTACTGATGTCTTTTGGTTTTGGCTGTAATGGTATGTGATGGTAATCATCGTCTCCGCAGCAGTGGATGCACCAAAAATTCACTTTTTCATACGAATTACATAGTCTACATTTTTCTATTAGTTTATATAAAAGCAGATTTTTCGCTTTCTTTAAGTATATATTTTTTCAAGTCTGTGAGGTGAGTATACACAGAGTTTCTGTAAATTTTCTGACGCATTCAAGTTCACCAAAAACAATACAGAACAGCGCACCCTTTTTGCTTTCAAACATTTACAAAATCATATTGTTTTTTCCTAATTGTGAGTGCGCTTAAATAAAAGTGGAGTCGTATAAAGGATATGTAGTCTTATGTAGTTTTATTATATCGTTTTTGCACATTAACCTGGCAAACTTTTTATGGTGCACACCCAGAGTCAGTCTTCTGAAAGGCTAGATATAAAGGTATACATTTACTTTGCTAAAATTCAATGCAAATTATAAACTCATATTTAATTTAAATTTTAAATGTGCACTGAAATTTTAGTAGTGTGACTGTAAATTTGTTTAATTTTTCACTTTTTTCAGGCGGTGGTACAGCGCAACAGGGGTGCTACTGGGTTGTAAAAATGTCATTTGTTAAAATGTTTTTGTTATTTATTAAGGAAAATCATGATGATTATAACAGCCTAATGCATTTAAGTCTTATATATATTTTTTTAATTGGAGCTTCAGGAAATTGTCAGGCGCTCTAGGAATAACACCTGCCCAACACAACAACGACGCAGAAGAGCAGCATGCAAGCAGGGCAAATGGAAAGCGCCCCAGGGACTTCAAAGAAGCAAGTATGACTGTGATCGCCGCGACGTGGACAGCCGCGGGCTCATTGCTGGCCTATGGTGATCTGCCACCGAGGAGGAAAAGGCCACAAGGAGCATCACATCAGGTCCCTGTTCCCAGGAGGGAAAGTTACTCAGCCGCCAGATGTCAGAGAAGACTCCCGTCTGGACATCTATGGAGAGTAGAGCCACTCTGCCACTCTGTCCGCTGCTCACTGCTCACCAGCCCGTGCCCGCATGCCAACCAGACCTGCACATGCACATTTCTTCTTTTCCATCTTCCCTACTTTAACACTTTCCTTCCCAATTTTTTTCCTGTAAGACCTCGCCTCAAATCTGTGATTCATGGTGCTGCCTGTGCACTTAGGATTGAACCCGTTACACAGCCCAAATGTAATTAACAATATTTAAAATGTTATTGTTATTGTTTTCATGTTATTTTGAAGTAAATGAAACAGTAATAGCAAATATTGTAAAAATAAATAGTTAAAATATTAACAAGGGGAATGTTTGATGTCATGTGGTCATTATAAGATTTGTATTGAAAACTTAACAATGTCAGCTGGCACGCCTAAAAATAAACAAAGATTTTTTTTTATGATCTAAATGAAAATCCTCATCTTAAATTTCCTATAGTATAATCAGTGCTCAACTGCACACAACGTTTTCCAGAGCGCGAGGAATTTTGTTGTGCTAAATAATATTTATGCAGTATAATCAGGGCCTCTTTTTTATATTAGTCCAGAGTTGTTGTTCTTTTAGTGTCACTGTGTGTTTTACAATATCGGACAACATTCAAATGCAAATATTGTAATTCACCCTCCCCAGGTGTGAATCAGCTGTTCTCACCTATACGTTCAGGGAAACTGTAATGCACCTGTCCACACTTAAAAAACGGCTTGGATCTGATGCTCTTCTGAACACTTGCAGTGATTAAGACCTCTTTTTAAATTTGTGTAAATTGAATCTTCTGGATTCTATATTCTAAAGTTGTTACCGTTTTTAATCCTTAGAATGGAAGAAATTGAGATTTTACTTATGATAGCATAGATTCCATTGTTTTTAATCAGTCTATACACAATACTATTCTTTGATATTTTTATTTAAAAATAAAATAAAAATGGGGGTGGGGCTAAGAAACACGCATCTTGGTTTATTAATCCTCGTGCCTGGTTTAGGTTTAATATTCAGTGCGCACTGTTTGTACATCTGTCATGTTACAACTATGTCATAACACTCAGAAAGACCTTTTATTTGGGGTTAAGTGACTGATGTGCCTAAGATTTTTCAGCAGAGCCTCTGTTTCTGTCATGACTTGTACACTGATGCAGGGTTTTAAACACCAGTGAATTTATTGAATTAACAAATGTCAAAATAATAGAAACAAAACACTCAGGTTGATTCCCCAGGCTGGTTCTGCAGGTGGGCTGGTAGAAAAAAGGAAAACACAAAGGAAATAGTTACTTTAACCTTGAGACGGACACAGAGCTGATGCTCTTTGAGCCTCATCCCTGACCTTGACACACGGCGTAGACACAGGTGAACTTGATTTGGTGCTAGAGGAAATTAATAGGAAACAATTACATGCATAGTCACACTAGGGGGAGACAAAGTGGTGGCTCAGTAATCCAGTGAGCCAGGTCTTATTCCCCAGGGCTGAGGTGGCTCAGGTGTGACAGTTTCACTGAATAATCCATGACTTTTCATGAATATGTAAGACCTCTTAACACCCCCACCCACACACAGCAGACCAGACCATCATTAGCACGACCCTCCCGCAAACAGCGCAGCAATGAGCATTTATTTACATCTGAACTGAGTCGTTTACATAAATCAATGATCAATAGCTCATCGTATCAATTTATTCATACAGATGTACCTGTTTGACATGGAAATTTACAGGCTTGTTACACTGAATGAGTTACTATGACAGAGCCATAAGAACAGTGGCAGCTGGAACACCTCTGGATAATTTTTTAATAATCTAAATAAAAATTATTTGTAAAAAAAATGAATGGTTTTATTGTTATTTAACATTTACAATATCTTCCGAACCGTAGTCCAATGCAAATGCTTAATGCTAAAAGCTAAATGCTAATATGCTAAACCTGAATGCGGGATATGTCTGTCCAGCGCATGTGAGTACTATACATGGATTTTGATATGTTTGTTGTGTAAGGCCCGCCGTGGCCATTATATGCGCGTACTGTGCACTGACTGCATCCCTCCTGCTGTGCTTATGCAGGAGGGTTTTTTGTTCTATTTATGTTTGGTGTGTGTGTTCTCCTGGGTGTTGAGGCGTGTCTCTGCGGTTCCCCACGCTAGCGGCTGTTGCACGCGGGGCTGAATCATCGGCTACACCCGCCTCACCCTTACAGGGACGTCGCTCACAGTAAGGACGTTGGACTTGGAGCGGGACGCCGTCTGGCTTTGATTATTTTGCCTATGGACTTGGGTTGAGAGAGAAAGAGCTCTGACTGTATGAGTGCGAACACGGACTGTATGAATGTGGTATGAGTGGCCGGCGAGTGAGTGGTCATTTGTACAGCACTTCATTAAATGTAAATACACTTTGAATGCACATTTGTATTCTCTGGTGGTCCTCATTCACTCCCTGATTTCTGATAACGGCTAGTTACTGTTTTAATAATAGTAGCGAGTTTGTTACAGCATAAAGTTTTGTAAATTTGATTAATGTTTATCTTGTATTTCATATGGTTTGGCCAGCGGTGGTACAGCGCAATGGGGGTCATTATTTACTATTAAAGAAAATTATGATGATCTGTCACGGCGTGCGCCTGTGATGGGTGTGCGCCCAAATCTACTATCGCTACTCACTCACACCGTAGGCTCCCTGAATAGGCGGCAAAGGGACGGAGCCGCCTATTTGTTCCGGCTGGCGATAATTAATGTTAATATGATCTCAAGATTGCTCCGCATTATAAACGCAAGGCACGGAGTTTAGTTCCAGGTCCGGGAAGTACGTGATGTGATGGAGAATAGGAGAGTGGAATATGAGTGGGGCGATGTGACGCGCCCCAGGGACTTTAAACTCGGACACTGGTATTCCGCTCTTTGATCACCGTGCTGCGGCACCTTGACTTTCACACCGTGCCCGTCTTCGCAGCCCCGCTGCCGAAGAGGAAAAGGCTGCAAGGAGGTTGGCGTTAAGGCCCCCGATCCCAGCCGACACACGTTAGACCTCGCCTCGTGTCCGTGCTTTATGGTGCCGCTCGTGCAACATGGGGCGAACCTGTTACAGATCACAACAGCCTACAGCATTTCAACATCATTATATCTACCTTTATAATAAATAATATGAATCTGTGTGTGTGTGTGTGTGTGTGTGTGTGTGTGCCTGTGTGGCTCTCATGTTCACTTAATGCCCAACTTTAACTAAACTTTACTATGATAAAAGAATTTAGTCAAAGTGACTAGAATATCTGACAGTATATAATTAGTGTAACACACTGCAGCTGCCTTGACTGGGCCGCTGCCCTCTACCATCATGGTGAAGCACTTTCTCCTGCAGCTCTGTTCTGTCTAGCTAGACTCATTTGCAGTACCAAAGATGTCCACTTTCCTTGGGTCACTTGGCTGATGGTTGATTTCATTTTGGCTTGTTTGCTTTTTCTGTATAGAACTTTATTCCTTGAATTTTTCTATCTGAATTTAAAAATTATAAATTAACTTTAGTGACATCACATTGAAATCAAGAATTTTGCAGGTTGAAATGGACTATTAATTTCAGAGCACATAAACTCAAAAATATTCCTTTTTAAAGCCAAATATTTCAGTTTAATAAATGCAGTAGTATTCACATTTCAGAACAAACAATTCAACAATGATTAAATTTTAAAATGTGTTTCTCGAAGGCTGATATAATTTCAAATAATTATGATGCTAATTTGCTTTTACAATAAACGAGCGAGGTCTTGATAAACGAGTAGTACAGTACATTTACACTTTGTCTGCCGAGCCTCACGTGATCACAACTGAGCTAACGGTTCTTTCTATCTCACTGCGGGATTGTGGGTAATCATCTCCCATGCTCAGTCTCAGTGAGCGTGGGTCACTCATACAGTCAGCATCCGTGCGCGTTTATACCGTTAACTATGAAATTGTGCTAGGTGTGTGTGCCTGCATGTAAAAGCAAAAGCAAGTGTCATTAAAGTGGTTCGGTCTTTTTGATCGAGAGTACCTCTCTGTCAGAAAGCACTAATTCCATTAGTGTGCGCGCGCAAGTGTTATTAGAGAGGTTCCTTGTTTAAAACGTTTCCTGCCAGAGTAGTGTTTCCATGAGTGTGTGCACACACTGCCCGCCCGCATGTGTAAAAGTTGTCCTCCTCTCCTCTCTCGTCTTACTTCAGCTTCACACACACACACACACACACACACACACACAAAAACACTTCTCTGTTAGAATTCTTTTCAAAAGTAAAGTTAATTTGTTTTATTCATACTTTATACTTTTTACTTTATATTTTGTATTTATTATTTTTTTTTATATTTATATTGTTGGGTTGTGGAACAAATTATCAGAGTTTCCATTATTTCTTATGGGGGAAATTTGATTTGGTATACACTCACCTTAAAGATTATTAGGTGATCCATACTAATACGGTGTTTGACCCCCTTTCACCTTCAGAACTGCCTTTATTCTACATGGCATTGATTCAACAAGGTGCTGAAAGAAATGCTGGCCCATATTAATAGGATATCATCTTGCAGTTGATGGAGATTTGTGGGATGCACATCCAGGGCATGAAGCTCCCATGCCACCACATCCCAAAGATGCTCTATTGGGTTGAGATCTGGTGACTGTGCTGGCCATTTTAGTACAGTCAACTCATTGTCATGTTCAAGACGCCAATTTGAAATGAGTCGAGCTTTTGTGACATGGTGCATTATCCTGCTGGAAGTAGCCATCAGAGGATGAGTACATGGTGGTCATAAAGGGATGGACAGAAATGCTTGTGCGTGAAAATCCCTGTAACTGACCAGATTGTGAAATACTCAGATCGGCCCGTCTGGCACCAACAACCATGCCATGATTAAAAATTGCTTAAATCACCTTTCTTTCCCATTATGACATTCAGTTTGGAGTTCAGGAGATTGCCTTGGCCAGGACCACAACCATAAATGCATTGAAGGAAATGCCATGTGATTGGTTGATTAGATAATTGAATTAATGAGAAATTGAACAGGTGTTCCTAATAATTCTTTAGGTGAGTATACATGTGTTTTGATATATAAGCACACTTCCAGGAAGAATTATCCTCGCAGTCCAAGGTTTAACTGTAAATTAATAAAATGACAGTGTTGACATGCTATGATTGTGACCACAGCAGTATCAATGTCAAATCTTAAATGCTGAAACATTAAACAATTAAAAACATAAAAAATATTAAACATTATTATAAAAGGTGGGAGGAAGACTCACATAATTATATACAAGAACCTGAGCGGTTAAACATGTTATAGAACAAACAGCGAGTCATGAGGAGGTTCATAAAGAGGTTATTTCTCAGGTAAAGATTCCCTGACTTTTATTATTTCGTTTTTTGAAATGTTTGTTTTGACAGTAACTCAGGACACAAATTCAGCAAATACATTTTTAACAGACATTAATTGATTAATATGTAATTTTTTTCTGTTGATTTTAATGATTTATTTAGCTATTTACGAATGTGAACCCTTGTTCTAGACAAGGACTTTCTCAGGTATAGTGGGGGAACTTTATCAAGTAAAATATAAAAATCCTTTAGATTTGTAAACAGTTGATTCAGCTTATAAAATTTACCATAATCAAAATTTGATCAAAATTTTGTTCCAGTTCTCAAGAATGACTGATATAAAAACATAAAAACAAAATCTGCTTTTATACAGATGTGGCCATTAAGAATGCGCGTTTTCCCGCCAGAATGCGCAATTTAGCGCACGGCTTCCCGCAACTTGCCGCAAGCAACATTCGGGAATTTAAATAAATGTGTTGTGCTTCTCTGAATATCCGCCAGATGGCGCATGGAAGGACTTTATCTAAAAGCCGGACCAAGTACAGTACAATGAAGAATTGTTTATAATTAGTTGGCCTAAAACAATATTGTTTCCAATGCTGAAGCAAAATGAATTTTATTTTGTTTTACAACAGATCTTTCATGATGAATGTGTGTATATGCGCTTCATATTATATACAACGCGACAGCATGCTCAGTTACTGTAATCCCACTTCTCACCTTTCATGTAGGTCTGCTCGGACATATTAATTCATTTTAAACCCCTCAAAAATGTGTGTATACAGCTCAAAACCTCCATCAGTTATTAAAGATAGGGTCTATTTAGAAAAAATGCCCCATGATTTCGGAGCTTCAGGAAATCTCCCGGCGCTCTGCGCATAACACTGGGCCGACTCATGTCGGAAAGAATTTATAAACCTTTTCTAAACGTGGGCTAATGTGTTTTTAGTTATAATATTTGTTAATTTAATTTAAATGAGGTTTGGGCTCAGGACTTCGATTCAGCATCGTGATTCTCCTCTTTAATTTACTACATAGTTTTAACCAGCACCCTTCCTGTTACTACTGGTAGCTCAGTGGTAGGTGACTCGCATCCCATGCGGGAGACCCCGATTCGATTCCCAGCCAGGGAATTGCTATCAAATAATATATTAGATTTATATTATATTTGCAAATATGCAATGTGCAAATAAACATTTATATATAATACAAATAAATATTGTTTATGAAAAAATCTGAAAAATTAAACGAAACAAATTTTAATATAAAATAAACAATATAAAAGTATACATGTTGTATGTGAAAAAATATTTCTATTTGGTCGTCATACATGGTCATACATGGTCGTCAACTCGCACGTTCTATATTCCATTGTCATTCATATTGCCGTAGTTTTTAGAGCCCTTTAGAGTGGCTTATAATCCAACTGTTTTTACCTATGTAGCCCACTTAATGAAAAAGCTATTATTCATATTTTTTAAATAAAAAAATTATAAAAATAATAAAAAAATTATCAAACTGAATATTGCAAAGGGAATTGTTGTAGTTATTAGCCATGATGGAGTGGATTATAGTCCAACTGTTTTTACCTATGTAGCCCACTTAACGAAAAAGCTATTGAAAATTCATATTTTTAAACAATATAAATTAAACAAAAATATGTTAAACTGAACAGGATAAAGCGGTATAGAAGATGAATGAATGAATGAATATTGCAAAGGGAATGGTTGTAGTTATTAGAACTGATAGAGTGGATTATAGTACAGTTATAAAAACAGCCCGACTCTCATTTAACAACTTATCTGTTTTATTGGCGCAATAATTGTCTGTGTAATAATTTATTTTATAATGTACATTAAAATAATTATTAATGAATAAACAAACAAATAAATAAACAAATAATCCATATTGTAGCCTAAGTGTAATATGTTTGATGTCATGTGAGGTTTTCAGAGCGCACCGGCAGAAGTATGATTATGAATGCGTCGGGAAAACAGCAAGCAGACTGTCTCTGACCATAAACAAAAAAAACGTTTGCGTTCATTTTCTGACGCGCTCAAGTTCACCAAAAACAATACAGAACAGCGCTCCTTATTTGCTTTCAAACATTTACAAAATCACAACGTTTTTTCGTTATTGTGAGTGCGCTTAAATAAAAGTTGAATCCTCTTTAGTGCCTCCTATTCCTGTTAATCCTATTGTTGTTCTTCTAGTGTCACTTTACAATGCCAGAAAACATTCAAATGCAAATTATTCACTCTCCCAAAGTGTGAATCAGCTGTTCTCACCTATCTTCTGGATTCTAGATTCTAAAGTTGACATTGTTACCGTTTTTCCTTTGTTTCTTTGTTTTACAAATATGACCCAATATATGTTCAGTGATACTTTTTTTTACGTTTTTGTAATTGTGTTATATTTTTATACTAGTAAGTAGTTTTAATATTTAATCTCCACTTTAATGAGCCACAGGGACAGCGCGCTCAGTTACTGTACTGTAATCCCACTTCTCACCTTTTATGTAGGTCTGCTCGGACTTTAATAGTTAATTCATTTTAAACCCCTCAAATGGGGTTTTACACGCGATTTATCGATAAAAATGCAGACATTCTGGGCCAGAAATGCACCAAAGAAAAATACATGTACCGTCTATACTGTAGGCTACTCACATTGTTTTCGCACGGAGAGATTGTGTGTGTGTATATGTGTGTGTGTATATGTGTGTGTGTGTGTATATGTGTGTATGTGTGTGCGCACGTCTCATATTTGACATTCATATGAATTGCACATTCTCGCACAAGCTCAGACATGGATCAATGAAGAGGAAAAATTTCTCTATGTTATTTTCACTGATGAAACTACGGTGGCTTTGGATCGCTTTGCCACAATGTCCTTTCGTAAAACAGGGAGACAAATGTTCAAACCCAAGCTGAAACATCCTGTTAAAAATCAGGGGAGCCATTTCTAAAAAATGTTTGGGGAGCCATTTAAAGACGTGTACCAGGACCTATTGTCATCTTTGAAGGAATAACGGACAGGTCTTTCTTCGAAGAGGAGATTATAAAAGGACCCGCTGCCCCATACATTAAGGAAACCTTCGGTATTCGTCACCGTTTTTTCCAGGACAATGACCCAAAAGCACACTGCTGCAAGAAAAGTGATCGCTGAAGAGGGAATTAACTGGGAGAAGACACCCGCCGAGCAAAACGGACTACAAAATGCGATTTAATTACTGCCATTGAAAAATTCTGGTTTGAGATACTTACATATGAAGCATGTAATAAATACATAAATAGGTTGTTTAAAGTCCTTCCAGCAGTGGTTAAAAATCACACTGGAATGTAACTGAACACTGCATTTATGACGCAAAAAATAAAAGCTTTGAGATGATATATTTGCCGTATGTTGTGTTTATTTGAATTAAACTTAAGCGTAAAGTGAAAGTGCAAGCCATGGGTTTAAGCACGCCGGTTTTAAATGAATTTTAGAAAATGTTTAATGCACTGTAAAACTGAATAAGTTGGCAAAACTCAAATAAATATATAAATTACTCACCACGGTCTATTAATTTGAACTAATTGTAATTATCTAAGTTATCAGTACTTCATATGTTTAATGACTTTGAGCACTAGGGTTTACAGTGGGGTACAAAAGGTCTAGCAAGGAAACAGGTTTAGTTATTTTACACAATCTGCATATATTCAGTAAATTTGTGAATTACACACAAAGTATCAAATCCAATTATTAAGTCTGATTTAACTGTTACCATTAAATATTTATATCAACTTATGTTTATTTTTCTGTTTATGTTTTGCTGGCGAAATACATTTTAGGCTCGGTCTTGTTAATTTGTTTTAAAACCCAATTCTACGAATTCCCCCAGCAGCGAAACCGGTTTGATTACGTCACACCTACAGTACAATGTCGTGAATGAAAGGTGAGATGGGGGATTACAGTAACTGTGGGTGCACTTCACCTCGGAGCGCGCTGTAGCGTTGTATTCAAAGAATAACATATAGTACTTACTTTTTGCACACATGCGCAGGTGCGTTACAATAAGAATAAGAATAATAACAATAATAAATTTGGAGAACTACTACTACTACTACTACTACGAATAATAATTCTGAATGGAGAAAGTGCAGCCAAAGATGTACAATCATTGAAGGAGAGAAAAAAAATGAAGAATAAATACATATCAGTTTGAGCTTGACACGTTTATGAGCTCTGCCGTTTGCTGTCAATGGGCGCCTAACACATGTTCGGCTTCAGTAGGCACACAATATTTCAGACTGAAACATGACTGCCCCCTACAGGTAATGAAGACCATTTTCACAGCTTCCCGCGGGAAGATGTGGCAAGTCATGGGATCCCTTTTCTGAAAATGTGCGTTTTTAAAGGCCAGATCTGTATTACCAAAATGTAAATAAATGTGATTAAAAATAGAGGCTACCTGAAGCAAGAAACTGCACAGTTATACTGTACATAAATTTAACTCTGCACTCAGCAAACATACAGATTTTATTGGTAAAAATTCTACATGAATTTTAATCAGTCTTTCTTCCTTCTTGAGAAAATCCAGTTATGAACTCCATCTAAAATTCTACCTGCTCTTGTTCTTTCTGACGCTACTGTTTCACAGCCCTCTTTAAATCCTGATTCTCTTGCCTCTTTAACTTTCTTATCCAGTTTTGCACTAAACTCCTCCTCGGCCTGTTTCCTGGCTGCTACTTCTGTCTCTCTCTTCAGTTTCTCCATCTCTCTGTTGTGCTGATCTCTAATAAATGCAAGATTTCTCTCCTTCTCATTTTGTTTTCTTTTTTCTTTTTCTTGCTCCTTTTTGAACTCTTCCTGTTGTTTATGTAGTTTCTCTTCCATTTCCTTTCTGTGTTCTTCATCTTTTTTCTTTCTTTCTCTCTCATCTTCCTCTCTTTGCAGCTTCAGTTGTTCTTCCATCTTTCTTATCTTCTCATTGAAATTATTTTCTATTCTTTTCTTTTCTTGCTCTTCTTTCTCCTTTCTTTTCTTTTCTTTTAACTCTCTTTCCTTCTCTTCTTTCTGTCTTTCTTTGTCATATATCTTCTGCTTCCTAATCTGAACTAAACTCCACTTTTTCTCCATATCAGTCATTCTTTTCTCCCAGTTCTTCTCCTGCTCTTTTCTCTTCTCCTCCTCTTCCCTCATCCTCCTCTTCCTCTCTTGTTGTTGAGATAACTGAAGGTTTTGTAGTTGCTTCTTTTTACTTTCCTCTGCATCCTTTATTTTTTCCTCTAAATCCCTTCTTCTCTTCTCTTCCTCTGCTGCCTTCTGTTCAAACTCCTTTTGTAATTTTTTCAATTGTTCTTCTTTATTATTTTTTATCTCGTCTTTTTCTCTTTTAAACTTCTCTTCCTGCTGTCTTTGTTGCTTCTTCCATTCTTCTTCTCTCCTCTTTCTTTCCTCCTCCTCCTGATCTCTCTGTTTCTGATCTTTCTCTCTTTGTATCTCCCACTGTTTCTGGTTCTCCTCTCTCTCTCTGTTTATATCTTGTTTACATTCCTTCATCTTCATGTCATCTTCTTCTTTTCTCTTCCTGAAATCTTCACTTAGCTGTTTCTCCCTTTCTGCCATATCTCTTTTTATTTCTTTTTCTCTCTCTTTAAATTCTTTCTCTTTTTGTCTCTTTTCTGTTTCTTGTCTTTCTTTTTGTCTCTGCATCTCTCTCCTCATTTCCTCCATTTCAGCTTCATGTTTCTTCTTCAGCTCTTCTTTCTCTTTCTCTATCTGCTCCTCTCTCTCCTTCAGTATTCTCTCCTTGTCTTCTTCTAGAGCTTTCTCAACATCTTTGAACATCTCATTAGTGTAGCAGCTTCCTCCGTTCACCTTCACCATCGAATCTATTTTATCCAGAAGAGTCTGGACCTGAGTGTAGCTGGATTTATCAGTGTTGTTAAAAACATGATATCTGTTACCAAAGTCTAATAAAACCTTCTTTAAATTTGGCCCAGCCTTTTCCACGTACTGTTCGGCTGTCTTTCCTTTCAGTATATCACCTCCAGTGAAGAGCACAATAGTGTACATGTTAGATTGTTTGCCAAAAGTCTTTTTAATGATGCTCACTGCCTCTCTCTCCTCCTGGGTGAAGCGTTGTCCTATTCTCAGCACCAGCAGGAACACATGAGGACCAGGTGCTGCCATGGAGATGCAGTTAATAATCTCCTTCTTGATCTCATCATTATCAATATTTGTGTCGAACAGTCCTGGTGTTTCAACAACAAAAATCTGTCGCCTACTGACTTCTGCCGTCTCTTTCTGACACACACGGGTCACTGATTCATCACAAATGTCTTCATTAAATACTTCTTTACCCAGAATAGTGTTTCCTGATGCACTCTTTCCAACACCAGTCTTCCCCAGGAGCACAATCCTGAGTGTGTCAGGGGGCATTAATGAGTCTGTACAGAGAAAAAGAAAAAAGATCTTTAATAAAAGATACAAATATGAGACAATACTGTACTCTAGGACTTAAAATAATATAATAGCTGTAACTAATGAACTGCTAAAGAACTGTGAACTGGTTCTCATTGTTCTCCCTTTGTTTTTCTCTCCTCGCTATTCATCTTAACATATCTTAGTACATATCTTGCCTACATGTCAGTTTTGACTAGCAACAGGAATTGCATTTTCCCACAGATCTGCCTGAGAAGGTACCCATGGCATTACGTCACACTGAGTTTGCCTATTGATAATAGAATTAAATTTAATAACTTTGATGATTGTTATTACTTGGACACTTTACCTTCAGTTTGATTGGCCATCTTGAGTTCAGTCATTTGCTGTTGAAGATTGTCATTATCTTTTTTGTACTGCAGCTGTGTTTGAATCTGTGCATGAGTGTACATGTCCACAGTATACAGATGACTGCTGTTCTCTTTCAGAAGGTCTGTCACACGTGTAATGAGTTCTGCTGCATCTGTTCTGCTGCTGTAGAATCCATATCGTCCTCCACATGCCTTTATCACAGCGTGAAGACTCTCGTGTAACTCCTCCCTCTGAGACCGCTGGTTGATGAGGAATATGGTGTGGTCATGAACCCTTGAGCCAAAGATTGTTTGAAATATCTCCAGTTCTGCTTTATGTTCATCAGTGAGGGGACCTTGTGGAACGATGATGAGGAAAACATGGACTCCAGAATCACAGACAGAGACACAGTGTAGAGTCAGACGCAGCACTTCCTCTTCTGAGAGGTGAGTATTGTACAGATTGGGCATCTCCACCAGCGTGATCACGTGTCCACATACTTCTCCCTGCTTTACACACATCAAGCTGAACTCCGTCTGTACCAGTGAGGCATTTTTACCCAATAAACGGTTAGATATTGAGGTCTTTGCTCCCTCCATGCCCAGCAGCACTAGTTTTAAATGTGAAGTCAGTTTTGATTCTACAATTAAACAAACAAAAAGACAGAAAAAATAAGTCAAAATTTGTCAAAATAGAAAAGTAAAGAAGAAAATGAAATAACTAAGGACATTTCCTAGAGAAATTGTAAAGTAGGATCTGAAACACTTTTTCCTTCAGCTTATTTATACCACACATGGTTCCCAACACATAAGAGTCCTGTAAGTATGTGTGAGTGGAGAGAATGTGGCTTAACCCAGTCACCATAGCAAATGAGGTATGGTATTGGCCTCTTGGTAATACTCTTGGATGTGGTCTTTTGGAGCAAGGTAGCTTCAGGGTAATGTTTGGCACAGTCTAAAATCACCAGTGCAGTATGTATGGGCTTCCTAACTTTTTATGTGTGTGTCAAGGCCATGCCAGTAGAAACAGCCCAAGATTTTTTTCTGCAGTGTTTCATTCTGCCAGCTATCTGCTGAGGGGATGCATGGATTGTATGCCAGGATTATTAAGTGTGATATTTTGTGTGAGTGTTAGACTCACCTTCACTTCCTCCATCCTTGTTGTTATCCCCATCCTGAGCCACACAGGAGGAGTTCAGCTTGGTGGTCTTGGCAGGGGGGCCTCTGTTGGCTATGCTTCCTCCCCTTCGGCACCGCTTCCTCCGTTCTGGAAAAGAAAATAAGATTTATCTTTATTAATTCCAAGGGACAATGCAGAGCTGCAGCCACATTAAACAACTTTAAAAAATAGATATTATACAGTAAGGATTAATAACATTTATTATTTCAAACAAAAACAGACATAATCACAAAAAAAATTCTAAACAATTTTAGGCCATAGATATTGGAATAGAGTCTTTGGCAAGAAAATACTTGGTCTTACTGGATTTATATCATATGAACAGTTTCATTTGCAGGGACTTAAAGAGCCTATTGACTGTAGGTATAAACGACCATAACATTCGTTAGAGGAGTGATCCTGCCTCAGTCTGTTACTGAATGTGCTCTTCGTTTTTTTTTTAAAGAAAGTGCAGAGTGGGTTAGAGTAATTATTCATCATGGTCAGTATATTTTAAATGTTCTTTATTTGACCACTGTGTCTAATGAGGCAAGTCTAATTCCCATAGCTAAGCCTGCTTTCCTGAGCAGCTTATAAACCCTATTACCAATCATTCAATTTACACCTCTCAAAAAAGGAATCCACAATATTCATTTTCCTGTCCATTCCTTACACACCCAACTACTGCTGTGTCATTAGAACTTTGTTTGCATGTGGACAAGTTCACTGCTGTATCAGAAGTTAGAAGTGTATAGGGTTAAAACAACTAACCATATAAATCATTGTGAAATATGGCAATGAAAGCTTAATTACATCTACTTCAACCCATTAAAACAAAACACAAGCATTTGTTAAAAGTATTATTTTATCCTTTCCATAGCTTTACACATGACACACACACACACACACACACACACACACACAAATCATCAATTTATTATTAGTATGGCATTTATAAATCTACTTTTGACCCTCTTGTACCCAAACATGTAGGTGGATCCCCAAAGTCGAATGAAAAAACAAAACCTCTTCTTTAAATTGATGATGAAACACAAATTGGGTAAAGGACTCATATTTTATAATCATTAAAGCTGTCAGTCATTTCAAAAACATCCATATTAAACAGCATCTTTGTTTTCATCATATCTCCATTGAGAGGATTTGTGCATATGTATCATACCTGCAGTTCTCTTCTTTTTAAATATGTCAAAAGCTGTGCTTGAACTGTTATCTTGGTCATTGCAAAAATGGTGACAAATTTTACATAATACACAGGATTATTAATCTAAAAGGGATGGTAAGAGGGATGATGGTGGAGGGAATGGTTTTTGTCATGTTCTTCAACAGGGGAGATGTCATTCATCTGCATCCCCTCTCAAATTGACCCCTGGATGTAATATCTACTGGTTTAAAAATATTTACGACTTTTATTTGTCCTTCTGTTGACTGTTGGACACTGCTTATGGAAGCTACACATTTTCTACGTTAATTTGTCATGAAATGTGATCTGATCTTCATCTAGGTCAGTGGTATTGACAAATATAATGTGTCTAAAATAATAACATGAAACAATTCTGATCTTTCACGTCTTTATTGAACACACTCATTTAGCATTCAAAATGGCAATAACCTCAACCAGGCACTTCCTGCAGGTTTAGAGCAGCTTCAGACTTGCTCATCCTTTTTACCTGCACAAAATGAATTTTAACCCATTCTTCCTGGCAGAACTGATTTAGCTCTGTCATATTCTTTGGACATCTCATGTTCATGGCTCTCTTGAGGTCATTTCAAAGCATCTCTATTGGGTTGAGGTCTGGGCTCTTGTTACTTCAAAAATCTGATTTTGTTTTTCTGAAGCCTTTCTGTTTTGTACTTGCTCCAGTGTTTTGGGTCATTGTCCTGTTGTCTCACCAAACGTCTACTGAGTTTCAGCTGATGTACACATGATGTGTGGTTATTATTATTATTATTATTATTATTTGGGGGGAGGGGGTGTTCTCCCTCACTTCCGGTAGAATTAAATGCCATTAAAACAATCCTGAGTTTAAAGCTGTGTCTCTGCTCGTCTGCTGTGTTTTGAAGTTTCCGACATTGGATAAATCCTTACACTTACTACAGTAGGTTACTAACTAAGAACCATCAGTCAAACACTGTTGTTTTTGAGGGGGCAGAATCAAATAACCAAAATATCAAAATCAACTGGACCAGACCCCAGTGTGAAAGTATCCTTAGTCATTACTTAATGATTACCAGTGACTCAGCTATACAGACACTTCTTCGTTGTGCAGGAAAACAAATGAGTACCAATAAATATTACTTTTCTAAAAGTCATAAAGTTGCAATGGAAATGAGCTTTTTGTCTTCTCTTATATAGCTGACACATAACTGCACCTGATGGACTTTTGAACTTAATGACTAATGATTCTCATTATTTTTTATGTGATTTTTTTTAGTTTACTTTTTCTTTTTAATTTTCTTTAAATCTATTTTTATTTCTTTTTAATCACATTGTATCTGATGTAAATATTAAAATTAGTCAGTCAGTCAATCATCTTCAGTACCGCTTAATCCTGCATTCAGGGGCGGGGGGCCTGGAGCCTATCCCAGGAAGCTTAGGGCACGAGGCGGGGTACACCCTGGATAGGGTGCCAATCCATCGCAGGGCACACAGACGTACACAAACTCACACACTACAGCAATTGTTTTTGAGAACACCAATTAACCTAACCTACATGTCTTTGGTCTGTGGGAGGAAACCCACCAAGCACGGTGAGAACATGCAAACTCCATGCACACAGGGATGGGAATCGAGCCTGGCCGGGGAATCGAACCCAGACCCTGGAGGTGCAAGGCGACAGTGCTAACCACTACACCACCGCGCCGCCATATTAAAATTAATTTAATTAAAATGTATAACACAAGAACAATAGCAAAATTAACTAAAGTATCTTCAATGGAATAGGAAAACACTTTGTTGAAGGCTTATGTTTAAGCTTTAAAAAAATTTACATTAAAAACATTTGATGTTATAGAACTCTTAAAATGTTAATGACCTATTATCCATTTCAACATGTTACATTCATTAACCATAAAGTGTCACATCTCACCGACACTCATTTTTGTACAAACTTGTATTGTAATGAAAAGCAGATTTGATTCTTACCTTTCCTCGACGCCATTTCGTGACAGTGATGAGATTAAAAGTGAAAGCAAGTATTAGGTTCCTGGAATAGAATAGCCTTCAAAAATAGTTAAACATTAACCATCTCATCTCCATAAATTTTTTATGCTCACTACTAAATAGGGTATTTTTTTATCAGTTACTGCTCTTTATCTCTATAACTCATGGACTTTTATCCCTCTAGTGCTGATTATGTTCTACTCGCTAATGTATGCTGTATTTGTTGTCCCACTGTTTGTATTTATTGACCTGTTTACTGTGCGCTGCAACTTTTTCTCCCATTATATTTTTGCATTACAGTATATGCTGTTAAAGGGCTTGCAGAATGCTATTTTATTTTATACTTGTCTATGCCTTTCTCTACCTTTATTTACAAATCTGGTGGAGAAAAACTTCCCTAAAACAAAGAGCAGAGACAAATCACAAATCATGATTAACTGGTACTGAGGCACCCAAAGTCTGCCAAGAAAACCTCCCTCACACCATTGCACTACCACCAGCAGCCTGAACCACTAATACATGGAAGGATGGATTCATGCTTCCATGTTGTTTATGGCAAATTCTGACCCAACCATCTGAATGTTGCTGCAGAAATTCAGACTCGGGCAACATTTTTCCCATTTTCAGTTATATAGAAGCGGAACCCGGTGTGGTCTTCTGCTCCTGTAGCAGATCTGCTTCAAGGTATGAAGTGTTGTGTGTTCAGAGATGCTCTTCTGCAGACCTCAGGTGTAACAAGATGTTTTAGACTTCCTGTTGCTTTTCTGTCAAAAAAAGCAACAGGAAAAAAAGCAGTCTTGAACCATTCTCCTCTGATATCAACAAGGCATTTTTACCCAGATAACTTTTTTCAAATTTTTACACCATTTTCTGTAAAAACTAGAGGTGTGTGTGTGTGTGTGTGTGTGTGTGTGTGTGTGTGTGTGTGTGAAAATCTCAGTACATTAACTCTTTGGAAAATACTTCGACGAGCTTGTCTATCACCAACAACCATGTCACTTAAATCACCTTTTTCCCCCATTCTTATGCTTGATTTGAATTTTAACAGATTGTCTTGACCATGTCTATATGCCTATGTAACAACCTGATTTGCATTGGGCATTTCTATTGTTTCTCTTTTTTTTCCTTAAGGGTTATGGAGGAGATGCAAAACTATCTGTTAATGTGCATGTATGTGTTATATTGAGTTAAGTAAGTTTAAAATTGTTTCACTGAATAAATGTTTAGTACGGAAAGTAGCCTTATTATATTGAGAGTTTCCTTCCTGGGGTGGTGCACAAGGAGTTAAGAGGACTGAGCCAAGAAAGGAGAAGAGAGAGAATATGGCGTGAAGTGAAGCCGCCCATGTGTGAGTGCAGCGTGGATATCGTCAATGTTTCGCGAGTGCAACAGATTTTGTTTCTGCTTAATATCGCTATAAATCCTTCGCGAGGTAAAACGCTCCAGAATATGGGAATTTTCTAAAAAACCACGTGCTTCATGTACACGGACTCAGGTGATGGAAAAGGAGGATAAAGCTGCTGCACATCAGAGAACATTCGCTTACTGACTAGAAGTTTGGTTCTGGTGAAGCGGTAAGAGCTGTTCTAAATTCATGTAAAACATGGACGTCCTACAGTTTCTTCATGAGCTCCAACGTTAAGCGTCCAACAAAATATTTTTGGAGGTTGCCTAAAGAACATTCCTTCATGTAAATTACTCCCCAAGGTTGTTAGGAGTTAGGCACCCCTGGGTTTTTATTTAGTACCTGGACAAAGTGAGAATTAAATTTTACCCTAGACAGTTTATTTTACAGTGAGATGTCCCTTTTACCATTTGGATTGATACCAGAATCAAGACGGTGGGTTAAATTGTCTTAATCACAGCATCCAGGACCCTAGCACTCACGAGCTTATGGTAAAAAGGATTACACCTAAATGCATTGAGGTGCTGCCATGTGATTGGCTGATTAAATATTTGCATTGAAGTGGATTATGCTTGTCAGACATACATAAAGACATGGATGCCATATTGGCCACTGGATCACACTACATTCATTCATCTTAAATTGGTGCAAGCAAGATTGCGCTGTTGCCCAGCACATGTAAACAGTGGAGCTCTTTTATTCTGGATGAAATGTGCTGTAAGATTTACATTTCAAACAACTTTCTTTGCTATATGCTACTTGTTTATCTATAGTTATTTAGATAACTTTGCTATATGCTACTTGTTTATCTATAGTTATTTAGAATATCTACAGTATAGTTGGGTTAAACTCGCTCAGGACAGAAAGTGTCTTTCAGCAACCATGGTAGAAAATTATTCATTGTCCTGAGCTTTTGTAAACACTCAGGTCTATAAGCATGTAATAATTTTAATAATGGTTGCTGATAGACACTTTGTCCGTGACTTTGGACGGTAGCGCGAGCGCTGACTTAAACGAAAGCTGGATAAAAACCCTGAAGTGTTTATCAGTTAAGGAGTGAAATAATGAACTAATGCTCATATACAAGTGATATATCGTTTAACTTATTTGTATGAAAAGCACATTAAGTAAATTTAATACAGATGTTAATACAGACAGTGGCTAATGCTAACAAAGTTCAATGGCTAACATTAGCACAGGCAATTCTGTGGTAAATAGGTTTATTAATGTATAGATATTTTTATTACAACTAAATATTCTGTTAAGTTTATTTATCTTTGTCTTTCCTAAATTCTCCTGTTCTCTTTAAGCAGAGCTCCACTGTGGAGGAAGGGGTCAGGATGGGGTTTACTGACCTTTAAGCAAAATATAACATGTATTCACCTGTTTTATATAAATTACTGTTTTACCTTTGACTAGTGTTGGAAGAATACATATTTTTAAGTCATGTTTGTGTGTTTTAATTGTTGGAGAATTGTTTGGTGTATTAAAAAAACATTTATTTGAACCAACTATTTCAATGGGCAAAAAATGGGAGACAACTGTTTTAAATAGTCAAAGAGTTGGGCTGAAAATAATAATAATTTTTATTATTATTATTATTATTGGTCATAGAAACAAATTAAAACAACAGTTAAACACTTGATTAGATTAGATTAGATTTAGATTAGATTCAACTTTATTGTCATTACACATGTACAAGTACAAGGCAACGAAATGCAGTTTAGGTCTAACCAGAAGTGCAATTAGCAGAAAGTGCAGGATAAAGGTATACATTTAGAAAAAAAAAGGGGGATATGTGCAGGGAGAAGCTATGGGTAACTATTAAAGAAAGATATTATGTGAGTATAATATACAGATTACTAGTAACTATAGTTATAAATTTACAATGGATGAACCGTACAGTATGTACAGGTTGCTATTAACTGTAGGCAGGAATTTGCAAATAGATATTAACATAATGTACAGGATATTATATGATCATAGTATACAGATTGCAAGTGACTATAATTATACATTTACAGTGTATGAACAATATATACAAGTTACTGTTAATTGTAGTTGGGAATTTTCAAATAGATATGGGCATAATGTACAAGTTGCTATTTTCTATAGACAGGAATTTACATATGATATGAACATAATGTACATATGAACGTAATGTACAGGAATTTATCAATAGACATGTGTGAATATATATTCAACCAGAAGTTTACAAATATGTTGTGCATGGATATTTGTGTTTTCAAAATAGGTGTGTACATTGTAGTGCAGTCCATATTAAATAGTGTAAAGTGTAAATAGAGTAATGGGAAGAGTATAGGGGTGTGTGAGGGGTGAGCAGGTGTCAGTGGGGGGCAGAGTTCAATAAGGAGACAGCTCTGGGAAAGAAGCTGTTCCTCAGTCTGCTAGTTCTTGACCTGGGACTCCTGAAGCGCCGACCAGAAGGCATAAGAGAAAACAGTTTGTGGGCGGGGTGGGAGTAATCCTTAAGAATACTGCGTGCTCGACGCACACAGTGCTTCCTTTGAATGTCCTCGATGGCTGGAAGTGGAGTCCCTATAATACGCTGGGCAGTTTTCACCACCCGCTGCAGTGCCTTGCGCTCAGCAACAGAGCAGCTTCCATACCAAACTGTGACACAGTTGGTTAGGATGCTTTCTATTGTGCAGCGATAGAAGTTCATCAGAGTAGATGATGACAGCTGGTTCTTCTTAAGTGTTCTTAAGAAGAATAGGCGCTGGTGAGCCTTCTTGACCAGGCTAGAGGTGTTGGTGGACCAGGATAGGTTCTCTGAAATGTGGGTCCCCAGGAACTTGAAGGATGGGACAGGTTCAACAACCATTCCGTTGATGTGAACGGGTTCGTGTGAAGCTCTTCCTCCTTTTCTGAAATCTACGATGAGCTCCTTGGTCTTCTTGGTGTTAAGGAGCAGATTATTGTCCGTGCACCAAGTGGCCAGGTGCTTGATCTCCTCCCTGTAGGCAGACTCATCGTTGTTGCTGATGAGGCCGATCACCGTAGTATCGTCTGCAAACTTGATGATGTTGTTGGATCCATACACCGGTCTGCAGTCGTGGGTGAAGAGGGAGTAAAGGAAGGGGCTTAGCACACAACCCTGTGGTACACCAGTGTTGAGTGTGACGGTAGTGGAGCAGATGTGGCCTGACCTGACATGCTGGGGTCTGTTGGTCAAAAAGTCCGTAATCCAATTACAAAGTGAGATGTTAATATCCAGCTCTCTAAGTTTGCTGATTAACTTAGAGGGTAGAACAGTATTAAAAGCTGAGCTAAAGTCAACAAACAGTAGTCGTGCATAGGTGTTTGTATTGTCCAAGTGTGTGAGTACAGAGTGCAGCGCTATGGAGACTGCATCATCTGTGCTCCTGTTGGCACGGTAAGCAAACTGGTGTGGATCTAGTGATGGTTGGAAAGAGTCTTTCAGATGTGTCAGGACCAACCGCTCAAAGCACTTCATAATAATGGGTGTGAGTGGTAGTCATTCAGGCACGTCGGGCTGGAGTGTTTCGGCACTGGCACAATTGAGGTAGATTTAAAGCACGCTGGTACAGCTGCTTGGGCAAGGGACATGTTAAAAATGTCTGTGAATACCCCAGCGAGCTGCTCCGCACATGCCCTCAGTACGCGCCCAGGGATACCGTCTGGTCCAGCAGCCTTGTGCACGTTGATCTGGCTCAGTACGGTGTAGACGTCAGATGAGGTTAGTGTGATGGGTGGGTGGTCAGGTGAGGAGGCGATCTTGGTGATATTATCTTCATTGTCTTTCTCAAAGCGAGCATAAAAGTCATTTAGCTCATTCAGAAAGAAGACATCAGTGGCTTGGGGGGTTGAGTTACTTGGTTTGTAGTTGCTGATGGCCTGGATGCCCTGCCACATGCGCCGAGGGTCAGAGTGTAAAAAGTGCTCCTCTAGCTTTAGTTTGTAGCAGTATTTGGCCTTTTTGATGCCCCTTTTCAGATTAGCCCTGGAAGTGCTGTAGGCTTGTGCATCACCTGATCTGAAGGCAGTGTTGCGTGCCTTCAGTAGGAGACGCACCTCCTTGTTCATCCATGGCTTCTGATTTGGGTATGTGGTGATCTGCTTCTGGGTTGTGACATTGTCTATGGTGGTGTTGATATAATCCAGAACAGAGGAAGTGTAGCTGTCTATGTTCGTGTGAGAGCCACAGGTGGCCTGAGTAGCAAACATACTCCAGTCTGTGTGTAGAAACCTGTCCTGGAGTGTGAAGTCTACCCCCGCTGGCCACACTTTGATGGTCTTCACTGATGGCTGCACACGGTTGATGAGGGGTGAGTACTTAGGGGTAAGGAACAAAGAAAGGTGGTCTGATTGTCCCAAGTGGGGGAGGGGGTCCACATTATAGGCTTCAGCCATGTTTGTGTATCTTAGACCAAGATGGCGGCGCGTACACATCGCGAGGCTCAGTGTCTCTCCAGTTTCTGCAGTTTTGCGGTGTTTTATTTGCTCTTCTCGGGTCTGTTCGTGCAGAACAGCAGTGCTTTTACATCGTACACCCGACAGGAGTTTTTGGATATTGGTTTGTACATTCCCGAAAGTTTTATCAACAATCTTCGACTCGTTCCTGAGATCGTCAGAACATCCGAGGCCGTGCATGCTATCCGGCCGGGCGGAAGTGCTCGAAGGCGGCGTCGAGACCGTAAACAAAGACGGGGGAAGCGCGGAGGAATAAGAGCTAAGCTAAGGCTAACACCACATCGGCTCTCTTTACCCAGCATTTTCCTCGCCAATGTGCGGTCGTTGATGAACAAAATGGACGAGATTCAACTCCGCATCAACCACAATAAAAGACTTTGGAACTGCAACGTTATGATTTTCACTGAAACATGGCTGAACAGCGATATTTTGGACAATGCTATTGCTCTAGCTGAGCACCACACATTCCGGGCAGACAGAACGGTGGATGGCGGTAAGACCAGAGGCAGAGGATTGTGCATTTATGTTAATAATGCTTGGTGTACGAACTCTGTTATTATTGGGAGACACTGCTCAGCCAACTTAGAGTTTCTCATGGTTAAGTGTAGACCGTTTTATCTGCCACGGGAGTTCACCTCCACCATTATAACTGCCGCTTACATTCCTCCCGATGCTGATGCCAAACTTGCTATGAACGAACTTCATGCGGCCATCAGCAAACAACAAACTGTTCACCCGGAGGCTGCTTTTATCGTTGCGGGGGACTTCAATCACTCCAATTTAAAGACAGTACTCCCTAAATTTCACCAGAACATTTTCTGTCACACCAGAGGAAACAAAACTTTAGACCATGTATACACAAACATATGTAGATGTATACATATGATCATATGTATCTGTCCTAGTTTGTGTATGTTAAATGCTTGTGTGTGTATTGCATGTATGTGCGCATGCCTGGCTGCGTGTGGCGGCATGCGCGCTCTTTCTCTCTCCCTTTCTCTCTCTCGCTCTCCCTCTCACAGGTGACCCCGCCCTGATTGAGCGTGTGTGACGTGCGCCAGGATTGGTCGTCCCTGAATCAGCACGTCCTCTTAAGGTGGCAGACGAGAGCCGGAAGCGCGCGACTTGTAACCTTTGTTGTTCATCTTATGCACCAAGATAAAATTGTGTGGGTTAGCCTTTTCATAGTTAGACTGTTGTGTCGCGTCCATATTTTTTGATTACTTGTGTGGTCTGGGTTCTTTTTTTTCACTTTTTGTTTTTTGGTTTGAGTGGTGGAAGTAGTGTGTGATTGGGTGTGTGAGTGTGTGTATGTGTTTGTGCCCTGCGATGGATTGGCACCCTGTCCAGGGTGTACCCCGCCTAAATGCCCGAAGTCTCCTGGGATAGGCTCCAGGGTCCCCGCGACCCTGAACACAGGATTAAGCGGTATAGAAAATTAATGAATGAATAAAACAAAACAAACTAGAAAGTAAGTGTTCCATACATTAAACTACTATGTATAACCAAGTGCCCTAACAAACATAGTTACAGTTTGTAGTACAAATAAAGAGTGTGTGCACTGGGGGGATTGGAAGATGGATGAGGATCTCATTTACAAGACACTCCAGCTGCCATATAGTCAAATTCGCAGATGACACAGCAGTAGTGGGATGCATCACTAACAACGATGAATCCCATTACAGAGAGGAGGTGGAACAACTGGTACAGTGGTGTAGGGATAACCTCTGCATCAATGTAAAAAAGACCAACGAGATGGTAGTGGACTTCAGGAAGGACAAGCGAACTCCTCTCCCCCTACACATTGATGTAGCTGCTGTGGAAGTGGTCCCCAGCTTCAAGTATCCGGGTGTCCACATAGCTAAGGACTTAACTTGGACCATTAACACCTCAGGCCTGATTAAAAAGGCCCACCAGCGCATCTACTTCCTCAGGAAGATAAAACGAGCTGGGCTTGGGAGCCTGGTTCTGAAGAGTTTCTATCGAGGAGTGGTAGAATGCATCGTCAGCTCCTACGTCACTGTGTGACACGGCAACAGCACCGTATCTGAGAGGAAAGCACTGCAGAGGGTAGTTAAGGCTGCACAGAGGAGAGCAGGCTCCCCTCTATCACTGAACTGTACACTGCAAGAGCTTTCCTGAAGAGTTTCTTAAAGAGTTTATTAAGGACTCCACTCACCCTGCACACAGTCTATTTCAACCTCTTCCCTCAGGCAGAAGACTGAGGAGCGTTCAGTGCGAGACCACCAGGCTCAAAAACAGGTTCTACTCTGAAGCTATTAGACTGCTGAACTCTAGTCGTGCTCTGTAGATCATCTCCCATCAAACACAATCATACACAATCACAAGCTGCTAACAATAGATAGTATTTAATTACTATATACTCAATATTCTTTTAGTGCAATATATAATCCTATGGTGCAATACATTTTTAACTCTATAAGCCCAATGTACAAAGTGTAAAATATAGTTTCTGTAAATGTGCAATACACTATGTATAGCTTACATCTTATTTCTTGCATAATATATCCGACTGCTATTATTTATATTAATGTATATACACATCCTCATATTTACCACCCTGTTATCTATGTGGCTAAAACGGGACCTGGGTATTAATTTCGTACCATAACATGGAAGTGTGCTGGTATGACAATAAAGAATCCTTGAATAAAAGACGGTCAGAGGTGTGAATGCACATCTCTGCTTTGCTCTTCGGTGTGTGTGTGTGTTTTAGGTTCCTGGGGTGCATTCTTAAATTCAGTCTGTCTAAATCTTTATAAACGCCAAGTCAGAAAAATCATGTTTGAGAAAAACGGCAACAACAATTAAACACTTGATCATTTGCGTCTGTGGTATTTTGTGCTTAAGTGACCCATATTTTTTTTTTCTCAGTTTAAAAAATTTGGCTTTTAAGAACTACACAAAAAAAAAAAAAAAAAAAAAAAAGACAAACTTAGTGTGGCGAGCGCTAAGGGGCGCTGGCTCGCTTGAGCTCCGCCGCCCCGCTACTGTTAACAATGGTAGCCAATTACACCACCTTGGGAATTGCACCCAAGGAAATAAAACAAAACCCTAACTATTAAACTAACTAAGGCACCCAGGTACATTCACCAGAGATGCAAGAGGCGTGGATTTCATACATAAATGTTTATTCTCTCACAGAAAAATACACAATGTCACAGTTCAACAATTAGATATCATAAATAATTTTAATTTGACATCAGGAATATGCAATACTAAAAATTATAATAACATACACCATCCTTTTTGAGCTGGAGCTAACCAGACTATGAAAGACAGGGAGGGGATGAATATCCCAGCCAGAGTCACCCCAAACACACGTGAATCACATCCACGCACTATTCACAGTGACAATCGACACAGAAGTGACCAACACGCACACGAAGACGGAAACCAACCCCAACACGTCACACTGCCACCACCTTCAGCTCACAGCTCTACGAAATAGACATTAAAATAACAGGAGAGAAAGATAAGACATTACAATTTAAAAACAAATTCAAAGACAGAATGCATACACAGCAGCAAAGCACCCCGCCAATAAATCAGCCATGCAACACAACAGTGAAGCAATTATATTGCAGCTATTTGTCCAATGACAGTAAAGCAAACCAAAATAAAGCAAACAAAGAAAGAAAATCAAAAGCCTTCAGGCAAAAGCAGCATTCAGGCATGCAAAGCGGCATTTAAAGCGAAGCATGCACAGTTCAAGCAAGGCAAAACAGCAAAATTCAGGCAAAGCAAAACAGCAGCGTTCATGCATTTGTCCACAGCACCCACTTCGAAATACAGCTCCTAATTAAAATGAAACAAATTGGACATATACATACCATGGAGAACAAAATGTACTAATAAAACGTACAACTGCGGTAAAGTCCGTTCGATGTTAGACGTTCGTTTGATATTCAGATTTTGCCGCCTGTCTACATGCAGCAGGAAAGTTTGGAACGAATATTGAGTCTTGTGATATGTTCACCTATTTGCCTTAAATGTGCTTCAAAGAGGAAGCGTCACGGTTCGATAGGTTTGAAGTCGATATAAACAAAAATATGTCTTCGGGGACGTGCATACCCACGTTAAAAGCGGACCTGCGCTGTGTGCGGCTTAGGGACCGTGTAAAAATTTCATGCACTCTGTGAAAACGTAGAAAACTGAATGTACAGACAATCATCAAGGGATATTGGCAGATGTCACTTACACAGATGTGCTGCAGCTGAAGTATATGCATAATCTTTTTTTTATATAATAATCAATTAAATAAGAAATCCATTCCACTTTTTCCCATAATTCCTCTTGTGATATGCATCATTCTATCCCAGCTTCATGTCACAAGAGCTTTCTCCCCAGTTAAACCCCTCTATTTACAGTTATATTCATTTATTGTCATTTTGATCAATTATTGGTTCAATAATCAATTAAACAATAAATCTGTTTCACTTTTCCCCATAATTCCTCTTGTGATATGCATCACTCTATCCCAGCTTCATGTCACAAGAGCTTTTCTCCCAGTTTAACCCCTCCATTTACAGTTATATTCATTTATTGTCATTTTAATCCACTAAAATCAATTAAACAATAAATCTGTTTCACTTTTCCCCATAATTCCCCTTGTGATATGCATCACTCTGTCCCAGCTGCATGTCACAAGAGCTATGTCCCAAGTTAAACCCCTCTATTTACAGTTATATTCATTTATTGTCATTTTGATCAATTATTGGTTCAATAATCAATTAAACAACAAATCTGTTCCACTTTTCCCCATAATTCCTCTTGTGATATGCATCACTCTGTCCCAGCTGCATGTCACAAGAGCTATGTCCCAAGTTAAACCCCTCTATTTACAGTTATATTCATTTATTGTCATTTTGATCAATTATTGGTTCAATAATCAATTAAACAACAAATCTGTTCCACTTTTCCCCATAATTCCTCTTGTGATATGCATCACTCTGTCCCAGCTGCATGTCACAAGAGCTTTTTTCCCAGTTAAACCCCTCTATTTACAGTTATATTCATTTATTGTCATTTTTATCAATTATTGGTCCAATAATCAATTAAACAATAAATCTGTTCCACTTTTCCCCATAATTCCTCTTGTGATATGCATCACTCTGTCCCAGCTGCATGTCACAAGAGCTACAGTATGTCCCAAGTTAAACCCCTCTATTTACAGTTATATTCATTTATTGTCATTTTAAAACACTATAATCAATTAAACAATAAATCTGTTTCACTTTTCCCCATAATTCCTCTTGTGATATGCATCACTCTATCCCAGCTTCATGTCACAAGAGCTTTTCTCCCAGTTTAACCCCTCCATTTACAGTTATATTCATTTATTGTCATTTTAATCCACTAAAATCAATTAAACAATAAATCTGTTTCACTTTTCCCCATAATTCCTCTTGTGATATGCATCACTCTGTCCCAGCTGCATGTCACAAGAGCTTTTTTCCCAGTTAAACCCCTCTATTTACAGTTATATTCATTTATTGTCATTTTTATCAATTATTGGTTCAATAATCAATTAAACAACAAATCTGTTCCACTTTTCCCCATAATTCCTCTTGTGATATGCATCACTCTGTCCCAGCTTCATGTCACAAGAGCTTTTCTCCCAGTTTAACCCCTCCATTTACAGTTATATTCATTTATTGTCATTTTAATCCACTAAAATCAATTAAACAATAAATCTGTTTCACTTTTCCCCATAATTCCCCTTGTGATATGCATCATTCTATCCCAGCTTCATGTCACAAGAGCTTTCTCCCCAGTTAAACCCCTCTATTTACAGTTATATTCATTTATTGTCATTTTTATCAATTATTGGTTCAATAATCAATTAAACAATAAATCTGTTTCACTTTTCCCCATAATTCCTCTTGTGATATGCATCACTCTGTCCCAGCTGCATGTCACAAGAGCTATGTCCCAAGTTAAACCCCTCTATTTACAGTTATATTCATTTATTGTCATTTTGATCAATTATTGGTTCAATAATCAATTAAACAACAAATCTGTTCCACTTTTCCCCATAATTCCTCTTGTGATATGCATCACTCTGTCCCAGCTTCATGTCACAAGAGCTTTTTTCCCAGTTAAACCCCTCTATTTACAGTTATATTCATTTATTGTAATTTTTATCAATTATTGGTTCAATAATCAATTAAACAACAAATCTGTTCCACTTTTCCCCATAATTCCCCTTGTGATATGCATCACTCTGTCCCAGCTGCATGTCACAAGAGCTTTTTTCCCAGTTAAACCCCTCTATTTACAGTTATATTCATTTATTGTCATTTTGATCAATTATTGGTTCAATAATCAATTAAACAACAAATCTGTTCCACTTTTCCCCATAATTCCTCTTGTGATATGCATCACTCTGTCCCAGCTGCATGTCACAAGAGCTTTTCTCCCAGTTAAACCCCTCTATTTACAGTTATATTCATTTATTGTCATTTTTATCAATTATTGGTTCAATAATCATTTAAACAACAAATCTGTTTCACTTTTTCCCATAATTCCTCTCGTTAATTCATACATTTTTAAAGGTATTATACCAGACATTTTTTATTTAAGGTTTATGCTCATGACAGACCCAAACATGATTTTATTGTAATTAAGTTATCCTTTATCCAATTATATAGAAAAAGAAAATAAATTATTAAAATGTAAGTTACAGTACTAACTATTTACACTCAACAAACAACATAAACAAAATTAAACCCTTGACTGACACTTAAAATAAGGACTACTAAAGTTAGAACCTCTGCAAAATATGTGAAGTAAGCATGATTTGTGGTATTTTGCAGCTTAATGTTTCAAGACCTGGCTCTTCTTTCCGTCCTCTAACAAATGATTTTTGTCATCAGTCACAGAGGAGCTCAACCTGCCGACAGATTTATATAAAGAGATAATGGTTAGCTGAATGAACCAAAAGCACACCACCCATTCAACAGTTATGTTAGAACCTAATCATATATTAAAGAAACCTCGCAAGCTGTTAGCAGTATGATTGATTTTAATCAATCAGTAGGTCAAACTGTAGTTTATGAGCAAGTGCAAACAAGGGATAGGCATGTGTTGAGTGAGTAATGTAGTATTTTTAATATCATGCACCTTGGCACTGCCCTGATGCATAGTTGACAAAACCATGAAGAATCTTTGTCCGGTGTATTTGCTAAGCATGCCTCATGAAACCACCTTTTGCATTCATCACACTGAATCTGATTCAATGAGAAGCAATGCACAAAACAGATGATTTTTGACATTAGTTTGGATAGACAGGTACATGCAAGAAATGTATAGCACATAATAATTGAGGGGCTTTTAAGAATACCACTAAAAATAAATTGCACATTGAAATACAATCTAAAATAATCTTCTGGACAAATCAATGACAATGCCTATGAATCAAAACAGTATTTATTAATACTATCGTGTACTTAATTTTAACTTTAAACTGTTGTCTGTAAAACATGATTCTGATTTACCCAGTTGATCACCCGACTGTCTGAATTCGAAGAGTCCAGAAGGTCCTTCAGTCCACATAGTGCACAGAAGTTTTCCTTTGAGTCTAAATTAAGATGATATTTATTATCAGTGTACATTGCTTTTATGATCTGATACTTGCTATTGTTAATATAGTATTGTGTATATATATATATTCCTATATACTATGAAATATACTTTCCTGATGATTCGAGTATTTCAACAGCCATTTTCTTTCTGAGACATCGCATGTGGTTTTTATTTGGATTTATTCTGAAGGACTCTGGGATGTTGGGGAAATCGTTGATGGTGTGTTTTGCCATCTGATTGCCAAGAACAAAGGTGCATGTCAAAAATTTGCTTTAAAAAACATAATTCTCTTTTACAATGTGATGGTAGTTTGTGAGTCCCAATACCTGCATGACAAAGACACCACAACTAGTTGCATCATTCTGTGTTGTGTGCCTGATTGTACCAGGTTGCCATCTGATGCTGGCCCAGTCCTCTTTCCCAAGGCGGTTTTGTCTCATTTTAAAATATTGCCTGAATGTTGGAACAGTCAGAAATATGATATTTTAGAAAGCCTGGTTCATGCTGGCGGCACGGTGGTGTAGTGGTTAGCACTGTCGCCTTGCACCTCCAGGGTCTGGGTTCGATTCCCCGGCCAGGCTCGATTCCCGTCTCTGTGTGCATGGAGTTTGCATGTTCTCCCCGTGCTTGGTGGGTTTCCTCCGGGTACTCCGGTTTCCTCCCACAGTCCAAAGATATGCAGGTTAGGCTAATTGGCGTTCCTAAAAAAATTACCCGTAGTGTGTGATTGGGTGTGTGAGTGTGTGTATGTGTGTGGGCCCTGCGATGGATTGGCACCCTGTCCAGGGTGTACCCCGCCTAGTGTCCGAAGTCTCCTGGGATAGGCTCCAGGTCCCCGCGACCCTGAACACAGGATTAAGCGGTATAGAAAATGAATGAATGAATGGTTCATGCTCAAAATATGTTAATGTTCAATAATGTTCATTATCCCTGAACCACTCTTTCACGAAAAAAAAATCCAACAACTGCTCATTCAGTATATTGTGGTAGTCAGCTGACATCATTTTTTTTGGGTACATAACATAACAAGAGGCTATATTAGTTTCCATCTCAAATCTGGTCTGTTATATATTGTTGCTTTTGTTACAGGCAAGTTATGTTTGGAAATATTGAATGGTTTTATGCATACCAATGCAGCCATGATAAACAGATATACAAAAATTTGTACTAAAGACTATATGGCCTAAGACTTCTGCACAGTACTGTATTGTCCCTTTTGCAGCTGGGTCTATCATAGCCAGCATTGACTTTTTTTTCTGAAATTTGTGCTGCATTGTCTTTTCTGTGAGATTGGACAGGACCTTTGGACCCTACAGGCATAAATGAGCCTTGGAATCCTGTCACCAGTTTACTCTGTCATGTGTTGTGAATGGTATGGCTGATCCATATACTTATGTATAACAATTTGTTTATAACGCTAATCTGGAAAATGGCTTTAGTTTGTATGGACACATAAAGATTTGACTTTAAAGCAATGAAAAATGGTCATATGATCTGATGAGTCCAGATTTACCCTATGCCAGATGATAGGCGCATCAGGGTAAGAATATAGTCACATGAAGTGATGCACTCATCATGCATAGTACCCAAGCCTCTGGAGGAAGAGATCTGGGGATTTGGGATTACTTCGAATGGTCAGAACTACACATTATTTGGCAATAAAATTAAGTCTACTGACAACCTGTACTGAACGATAAGGTTATCAAATCAATGCATGTATCTTTTCTGATGGCAAGGGAATATTCTAGGACAAAAATGGCAAGCTTTATCATTCTCAAATTGTAAAATGCTAATTCCGGGAGCATGAGGAACCATTTTCACAAGTGAATTCCACAAATGAAATTAAAACTCAATACAATCAATCAAAAAATGGTGTGCATGACTTATACATAAGGGAAAGAGAGGGAGCTAAAAATAGGATTAAAAAGTTTTTGGATTCATAGAATATTTTTGAGGAATTTAGGTTGAATTATATGTGATCACTGATGGATATTTTATTTTTATAATATTTATTTAGTAACATTTGTCTCCTTGTCCATTAATCACAGTTTCAGCACATGCTACAAATCCCCAAAAGGCCTTCACTAAGGGAGAACTTACTGAAATCGTTGAGCAGCTCTTCTTGAGTCTTCCAAGTCATTTCCACAATTTAATGGATCCACCATTAATATTTGCTTTGATGGTGCATGTAGATACTATCCAGAAAATACATGTATGTTTAAAGCTTTTCTTGTCTATAATAACAGCCATACTGATCTGCATTATACCTGGATCATATACAGCTATTTTAATGATAATATGTAAATGTTATCACTGACAATGATGTACGGCACACAAACTATTACATGATAACTAAAAATCTCTATAAGGCCTGTAAATCTGTTATCTTACATAACAATCCTATAACTTATGTTACTGTGCTAACATAAATAGGGGCTAGAAACTGACCGTTTTTTCAAAATCTATTCTAGGACTTCTGCACTTACCAGGAACTTCCAGTGGTTGTTATTGATGTTTACAAATGAAATTATAGCATCATAGGAATTGAAATCCACCTGAAATTTTTAAACATGGTTTCACATAATAATCATATAATGATCTATTGTAAGCTGTATAAAAATTTTATGTTGTATTTAATTTTTTAAAATTGTATAATTGTTAATTTTTATAAATGTGTACTTTTCTGATTGCCTGGCGTGCGACGAAATCCCTTTCACCAAAGAGAATTACCCCCGATGTGTAATGATTGAGTTGAAACAACCTGATGTTCTTGTGGTTAGACTTCATGAGGGACCAAATGTAGCATTCAATTGCCTGAAAAAAAAATTATTATTATTATTTTTTTAAATAAAATTTCTCCAAGCATTGAATGATCTTCAAGTAGTGTTATTCATGATTAACTCCTTTTCAAAACACATTTCTTCGATTAACATGATTGTTCACCACTATCCTTCTAGGTTTTAATAATGCCCAATAACACAATTTCAGTCATTCTAGCAGTCTCCTTGTTTTCTTTGATTGATGCAGGCCAATAATTCTACTCTCTTGCTCTCTTCCTCATAGATCTGATAACTTGTTAACGTGATAATTAAACCTTCCCTGCTGCTATCTTCCTGTCTCCTTTTACATCTGTTCTTAAAGGTGTTAATACTCCCACTCTCAACTTCTCATTCTCTCTTTATGTCTCTCTCTTTATCTCTCACTGTCTCCTTCCCCCTCTCCCCCAACTCAAGCCAACACCTCCTGATTCATCTCTGGATGGACACATATCTATCTCCCAATCCTTTGTTCAGAAATTCATCATGACATTTACAATGGTTTATGTTCTTTGTAGTAACATATGTTGACAAAACAGGCGTTTGGTTAAACATAAAAACCCCATCTTTTGCTGTTAATAAACAGAGACCTTTCTGACATACAACGTGTGTGTGTTTGACTGAGTCTCTCCTGGTGCCAGAAAAGTTTATCGAAGCACAGCGGACAGAACAAGCAACTCACTTCTTCTACTATGCAACATTAAAACTTTACAGCTAGACAGTGTACTTCACAGAATGGCTGCACAATGAAAGGCAAAAAAAGTGTACAAACAGAAAAGTCGAACTTACTTCCCCACTTAGCAGCTCATGTGGTCGAATTGTAAAGAAGTCAGCATGGTGCAATATGATTGATTGTTTTTGATCTGCTGATTTTACAAGTGCCACAACTACTTCGTTTGGGGGCTGTTCCCACAGAAGGTCAACCTGTAAGGAAAACAGAATATACCGAAAAAATCGTGAGTAAGGCTAGTCAGCTTAATCAGTTTCAGTAATTTAAAATATATTAATATATATGTACCTCTCTTTCAAAAGAGTCTTGTCCATATTGCTCTGCAATTGGTATCTTTGCTAGATCTTTTTTTTTTTTTTTGCTTTTTTCCTCAGGTTTATCTATTCCGACCTGTTTTGTAGCTCTTCCATCAGCATTTTTCGGCTTAGGAACAGTTCTGGATGCAGCAAAAAATTTAGACTTTTCATCGAGAGACAAAGGAGTAGTGCCTCTCTTTGACCATGTTTCTTCTGGTTGTTTTCTTTTTTGGCCAGGCCTCAGTGGTTTGGTGAGAAGAGTGTCATTAAGATTGTGTGCAATTATGTGCTCTCTATATCTTCCTTGTAGTGATGTGTTCATTTTACGAACAAATTGTGCTGGCCGTAAACTTTTATTTTTCAATAGAATAAAATTTTTTACTATCCCAAACCATTTCTCCACATGGCAGTTGGTGTCTCGTGTCTTTTTCTCTGTGCCCATGTGTTCCTTGTCCACCGCTTTAAATCCCCTAGCATTGATCCACTCCACAATGGGAAAATGCCCAGATAGCTGTCAAAGAGGACATTTAATATTTCTGGGCAATGGTAGAGATTAGTCTTTTCAGTTTTTTCGTCAGGTTGGTTTTGCAAAGAAGCAATTACAGAATTAAACTCTCTTCTGTATATGGCTGAATATGGTGACCTGCCAATGATGGTTGTAGCCTTCTTCCTTCCCTCCTCATTCTCAAGAATGTTCAATTCTTCTCTTTCTGTAATCTCATCACTATTGACGGTGACTTCTTTTGCAATTAGGGACTCCAAATGGCCAAGACTGGTTTGCACAGAGATGGTTATTTTAGGGTCAAGCAGAACAACACAAAGTCTCCTGAAAATTTGGGCGGCATCATGCACAGATGTGCAATTCAGAATTCTGGCAAATACAAATGTGACAAAGTCTTTCAAGCCCTTATCACCAGTTCTTTTGCCAATAGCCACTGTGAAGGATTTGATCACATGAGCCGAGCATAAGTGCAAAACTGTCACAGTTCGGATTTCTGCCCATGTCTTTGTCCTGTTTTCGATGGCATATGTCCTCTCAAGATAAGCACTAATGTCTTCATGGTTAAAAGCAAGCATGACTGCCTGCATGAGTGCCCAACTGTAATCTGTTTCTATCTGTCTTATAATGCATCTTGTGTATGTGGCAAGCTTTAAATGAAATTGCATAAGCCAGAACGTAATAGGTGGGACTGAATGTTCATTTGTGACCATTTCACAAACAGGCAGTGGGGGAACATCTCTTCCTGCCCCAGGCAAGGTTAAGGCGTAGTAGAATACCCTTTTTTTTTGGTAAGGAATTTTGGATACCACACCTCCAGTGGCATCCAAATACAAAGAGACAGGGGATGCTGACCTTAGATGTTCAACAAGTATACTCAGGCTGAGCTCTGTGTAGAGGTGCACACAAAATGGATTGATCTGTAAATTTTGAATGTACCTAGGTGTGCTGTATGAACTAAGGTCACATTCCTTCAAAATAGTTTGGGTCAGGTGCATCTCTAGTAGCACATCATTGTGAATCCGAGTGCTTTTACGGACTTCATATGCAATTACTTTTAGGATGTTTTTGCTAAGACATTCTGATATATTACCTGCCTGCAACGCTTCCACAGGTGCTGTTTTCAGCTTCCGGTAATACTCCTCACTGACGCCCTGCAGAACAGTTCCAGCAATTTTACCACGTTTGATATTACTGGCAGGTCTTGCTCTTGTCTCACCTTTAAGATGAGAAATTTCACCATAACGATGAACCCTAAAAGGAATGGCCACAGAAAACGTACTTGGCACTGAAGCTAGCTTAAACACATACTTTGCTTTGCAGGTTGAGAATGAGCAGACTGCACGAATTGTGATATAAGGACAGCGGATGTTTCTGCTTTTTCTTGATTTGACATGCTGGTATGTGAAATGGAGTGTACAACATGGGTTTTTTTTCTTGAATTCGGAATAAATTGCATGTGTCCAAGGCTTTCTGAGCTTTGTGGTGTGTTTGGTTGGTGCAATTTTTTTCCATTGTTTTTTGGTCAAATGAATGGTGAATTTTCGAGGTATTTTTGGTATTTTCCTGTAGGAAGTTTTCTGCCCATTAGTATCTTCCTGTGAACTGTTTGAAACAGATACATCTGGATCCCCAGAACCATCACATTTTTTCTGTGACAGTCTTTTTGATTCATCTTCAGAGGGTACAGACTCATTTAAATTATAGATATTGAGCAGCTCAGACTCACTCGTTTGGGGTACAGGAGAAATTTGAGGGTACCCTTCTTCAACACCTTGTGAGGCATCCATTTGTTGTGTTTCAGTTGGAATAATCTGTTCATGAACTCGGTCTCTAATCTGACGGCGATTATAATTCCACACAGTCCAAAGCCATTTTCTGTTTGCCATATTGGAATTTTTAAAGATTTTCATTGACAGGTGAGACCATACTTTTGATTTAAAACATGTGTCCTGATTGAGCACATCTGCAGACACAAACTGTTTCACCAACTGTTCAGTATCTCCAGCTAGTGTCCACAAATCTGTCCTCCATGCTCCTTTTCCCTTTCGTGCCTTTGGCATTTTCAGATCTACTATAATAATTAGTGTGTCTTAACCTAAGCCACACAAAACATGAAAAAATTTTGGGAATTATTTCTCTGGCAAACAAATTGGGATATCTGAAGTTTATCTATCTATTTTAGTTGAGCAATTAAAATTCATTAAAAGCATTCTCATGGTTTATTTTAACTCTTTTCTTTGGCCAGTTTGATATTATGAGAATAATGTGTTTGCCTAAAATATGTGCCAATGTAATATACATTAATAAAATGTGTATTACATTTTTATTAATGTGCATTACATTGCCATATATTTTTTTGCAGTATGCAGTGATTGGTATGCTCTATATTCTGAAATGAGTCGAATATGGTATGTAGCTAAATACACCGTTGTCAATGAATACATGCAAGTTTACAAGTCATGCAACTCATTTCCAGAACAAATAATTGTGCACAGTCATATAATTAAGAGTCACTGTTACATTAAATTGTTTATCTGGTATACAAAGATTGTCCACTAGTATTCTAAAAAAAACATTAGCCCAAAGTAATGTGTTTTTTTTTTTTTTTTAACTCTAGTATTTTCAAAAATATTGAAAAAAGGCTTTTTGTGACACGTCAATGCTACTACATGAATTGTAAAAGTTGTTAAAGTTTAAAAAGAGGATTCACAACTTACCAAGCTTCTACACCTTCTGCTGTCACTTTATCTGTTGACTGAATGCTTTGTACCAAGTGAGGTGAGAGGATGGGGGTAGGGAATCCTTGAATGAATTGGTGGTATGGTATGGGAGAAACTAAGGAAGTCTTAGTGACACTTAAAATAAAAGTTTAACTTTTTTCTTTGTTTTACTTAAAGGGGAAAAATTTTATGGTGCACAAAAAAAGTATTCTCTCAGCAGTATGGATTAAAAAAAAAAATAACAGGACCATGAAAATTCAATTTAATTAAAAAAATGTTTATTCATCCCCAGGGGGAAATTTAACTATGCAGAGTAGTACAGACAGAGAATGAACCTCATAGTTTATTGATAAAATGTACAAATATAGCCTAATATTTAGTTTATTATAACTCCAAACAATAAGTCAAATTATTGTCCTTAATTTGACAAAACAATATATACTATAGTGAACCTTCATGAGAAAACATTTGGTGCACTCTGGGAAACGCAGTCCCAGCCAAACAGAAGTCTCTGGGCACAGAAACACATTACAAGAAGAAAAACAAGCTACCAAGCTACCTTAAACAAGACATTTAAATAATTTTGTGATGAGAAAAGTTGATGACATAATGCAATAGTGAGAAAAGGAACTGGTTATAGAGTACATAGTAAGTGAAATAAAGTATATTCAAATTCTCTCTCTCTCTCTCATATATATATCCCAGCATTATATCACAAGAGCTTGAAGATTTGCTGTATAATTGATTATTGGACCAATAATTGATAAAAATGACAATAAATGAATATAACTGTAAATAGAGGGGTTTAACTGGGAGAAAAGCTCTTGTGACATGAAGCTGGGATAGAATGATGCATATCACAAGGGGAATTATGGGGAAAAGTGAAACAGATTTATTGTTTAATTGATTTTAGTGGATTAAAATGACAATAAATGAATATAACTGTAAATGGAGGGGTTAAACTGGGAGAAAAGCTCTTGTGACATGCAGCTGGGACAGAGTGATGCATATCACAAGGGGAATTATGGGGAAAAGTGGAACAGATTTGTTGTTTAATTGATTATTGAACCAATAATTGATAAAAATTACAATAAATGAATATAACTGTAAATAGAGGGGTTTAACTGGGAAAAAAGCTCTTGTGACATGAAGCTGGGACAGAGTGATGCATATCACAAGAGGAATTATGGGGAAAAGTGGAACAGATTTGTTGTTTAATTGATTATTGAACCAATAATTGATAAAAATGACAATAAATGAATATAACTGTAAATAGAGGGGTTTAACTTGGGACATAGCTCTTGTGACATGAAGCTGGGACAGAGTGATGCATATCACAAGGGGAATTATGGGGAAAAGTGGAACAGATTTGTTGTTTAATTGATTATTGAACCAATAATTGATCAAAATGACAATAAATGAATATAACTGTAAATAGAGGGGTTTAACTTGGGACATAGCTCTTGTGACATGCAGCTGGGACAGAGTGATGCATATCACAAGAGGAATTATGGGGAAAAGTGGAACAGATTTATTGTTTAATTGATTATTGAACCAATAATTGATCAAAATGACAATAAATGAATATAACTGTAAATAGAGGGGTTTAACTGGGGAGAAAGCTCTTGTGACATGAAGCTGGGATAGAATGATGCATATCACAAGAGGAATTATGGGAAAAAGTGAAACAGATTTATTGTTTAATTGATTTTAGTGGATTAAAATGACAATAAATGAATATAACTGTAAATGGAGGGGTTTAACTTGGGACATAGCTCTTGTGACATGCAGCTGGGACAGAGTGATGCATATCACAAGGGGAATTATGGGGAAAAGTGAAACAGATTTGTTGTTTAATTGATTATTGAACCAATAATTGATCAAAATGACAATAAATGAATATAACTGTAAATAGAGGGGTTTAACTTGGGACATAGCTCTTGTGACATGCAGCTGGGACAGAGTGATACATATCACAAGAGGAATTATGGGGAAAAGTGAAACAGATTTGTTGTTTAATTGATTATTGAACCAATAATTGATAAAAATGACAATAAATGAATATAACTGTAAATAGAGGGGTTTAACTGGGGAGAAAGCTCTTGTGACATGAAGCTGGGATAGAATGATGCATATCACAAGAGGAATTATGGGGAAAAGTGAAACAGATTTATTGTTTAATTGATTTTAGTGGATTAAAATGACAATAAATGAATATAACTGTAAATGGAGGGGTTAAACTGGGAGAAAAGCTCTTGTGACATGCAGCTGGGACAGAGTGATGCATATCACAAGGGGAATTATGGGGAAAAGTGGAACAGATTTGTTGTTTAATTGATTATTGAACCAATAATTGATAAAAATTACAATAAATGAATATAACTGTAAATAGAGGGGTTTAACTGGGAAAAAAGCTCTTGTGACATGAAGCTGGGACAGAGTGATGCATATCACAAGAGGAATTATGGGGAAAAGTGGAACAGATTTGTTGTTTAATTGATTATTGAACCAATAATTGATAAAAATGACAATAAATGAATATAACTGTAAATAGAGGGGTTTAACTTGGGACATAGCTCTTGTGACATGCAGCTGGGACAGAGTGATGCATATCACAAGAGGAATTATGGGGAAAAGTGGAACAGATTTGTTGTTTAATTGATTATTGAACCAATAATTGATCAAAATGACAATAAATGAATATAACTGTAAATAGAGGGGTTTAACTTGGGACATAGCTCTTGTGACATGCAGCTGGGACAGAGTGATGCATATCACAAGAGGAATTATGGGGAAAAGTGGAACAGATTTGTTGTTTAATTGATTATTGAGCCAATAATTGATCAAAATGACAATAAATGAATATAACTGTAAATGGAGGGGTTAAACTGGGAGAAAAGCTCTTGTGACATGAAGCTGGGATAGAGTGATGCATATCACAAGAGGAATTATGGGGAAAAGTGAAACAGATTTATTGTTTAATTGATTATTGAACCAATAATTGATCAAAATGACAATAAATGAATATAACTGTAAATAGAGGGGTTTAACTGGGGAGAAAGCTCTTGTGACATGAAGCTGGGATAGAATGATGCATATCACAAGAGGAATTATGGGAAAAAGTGGAATGGATTTCTTATTTAATTGATTATTATATAAAAAAAAGATTATGCATATACTTCAGCTGCAGCACATCTGTGTAAGTGACATCTGCCAATATCCCTTGATGATTGTCTGTACATTCAGTTTTCTACGTTTTCACAGAGTGCATGAAATTTTTACACGGTCCCTAAGCCGCACACAGCGCAGGTCCGCTTTTAACGTGGGTATGCACGTCCCCGAAGACATATTTTTGTTTATATCGACTTCAAACCTATCGAACCGTGACGCTTCCTCTTTGAAGCACATTTAAGGCAAATAGGTGAACATATCACAAGACTCAATATTCGTTCCAAACTTTCCTGCTGCATGTAGACAGGCGGCAAAATCTGAATATCAAACGAACGTCTAACATCGAACGGACTTTACCGCAGTAAACGTACATACCTGTTCTGGATGCTGAATGAACAACCCCCAACAAGCCTGGTACAACCAGGAAGTACAGGGAGTGAGCCACTTACCGACTCCAGTCGGGCAATGTTAAAGAACCCACCCGTTTAGGGGAAAACTGAAACAAAGACCGGAAAGTTGGCCGTGCAGCAAAAGGCGTGCGCTCTACACAACGAAGAGTTGATAGAAAGAGATTTCACTACAGGAAAGTCAGGAGAAACCTACAATTCCAATTAAATAACCATTTCCAAAATAATAAATGGCGAAGAGTATTCATACCTGAGACGGAAGCGGAAGTCAGACGCGCAGCGAAACAACGTGCACGCTACGCACAGGAGAATCCACAGAAAATGACTGTAGGAAAAGCCAAGATGAGTCTACAAGCCGATATTTAAATAAGTGCCTCCGTTCATAAACATGGGAGAGAGATCGCAAAAGCATTCATACCTTACATGAAAGTGAAAGTCAGACGCACCATAAAACAGCGCGCGCACTCTACAAACAGAGCTGGTAGGGAAATACCCCACTGTTAACGAGTCCAGAGGAAACCTAAGGAAAACATTTAGGTAAGTATCACTGCCCATCAACATAGCTGAGCGATTTCGAGGAGCATTCTTACCTGTGGCAAGACCGGAAATCAGGTACACGACTGAAAGGAGGCGGGCGCGCTACATGAACGGCTGTCCCGTTACCTTTATAACAGCTCATAGGCAAGCAGATTGGCTAGTGTCTGGAGTGAGCACAAACACAAACCAGGTGAACCGGAAGTCCCCCCAACTAAGAGTGTGGCAGTATATAACTGTACAAAAGTCATAAATAAGACACCCACATAAATATAACTGTCATGATGAGACCACAGCTCATCCTGCTACATTAGGAAGAGTAGAATGTGAGAAAGGTAAGGTGAGAAACCTCAATGGAGAATGTACTGACTCCGCCCACTCTTGACTGTTAGATGGTGCTAAGATGGGCTCTTTTGACATGCCAGCATGATTCACAGTTGTGATAAGTGATTAATGCCCCATCAGATCTTTGATGTGGGGACGTTATGCTGATTAAATGACTAAAGACATACTGATCCATATGTACGGATATTTGTTCCAGATATTATGCGCCATTAATCGATTTGTTATGTATGTATTTTTTACTATCAGCGAAAAAAAAACCTCAGAGAAAACATCATCAACAATATATAACGAAAACAAACCCAAGCAGAAGTTACATTTTGAGCTTTACTTTGCCGCAACATATTACACCAGTGTATTAAACGAAAATAGATAAAATACACCGTAATGTAAGTTACTCTACATAGCCGGTGTTTGTATTCCGTACCTACAACGACCGATAAAAGATCCCTTTATAGTGTGCTCTTGATTAATCCAGCGTGTTACACTGTAGCTGAATTTAGTGCATTTCAGTTAGATGTAAGCCTCTCTTTGTTTACTATTTTTGTCCCCAGTCTTCAGCATAAGGCAGACACCTCACCCACTTACCAAATACATAACAACTAAACTATATAACTATTATAATCTTTTGATTTGTTGTACAAGTATTAAGACAAAAGTTATGTTCCTATTTATCAAGTGTACAAGTGTAATTAATTTAATGAATTGAGTTAAATGACATGTAATCAGTTTTCTTTTTTTAAAAAGTCAACAGTGAAAATTATTTTAACAAAGGACATTTATGCTATAAATGTTATAAAAAGAAACTTAACATAGTATAATAACTAAATAATATTTACTTATACATGCTTATGCATACTAATACATACAGGTACATGAATTAGAATATAATCAAAAGTTTATTAATTTCAGTAATTCAGTTCAAAAAGTGAAACTCATAGATTCATGACACACAGACTGATATAGTTTAAGTGTTTATTTATTTGTTTTATTTTAATGGTTATGACTTACAGCTAATGAAAACCCAAAATTTAGTTTTTCAAAATTAGAATATTGTCTTTAAATTTGTTAAATTCGCTTTTAAATTGTCTCTTGGTCTGGTTTAGTATGTTACATAATCATAGAAGACCTTTTACATTTGTCCAGAAGATGATCATTGACACCCTGCAAATGGAGGTCATTCCTAAAGAAGCTGGCTGTTCACAGAGTGCTGTATCCAAGCACATTAATAGAAAGTTAAATGGAAGAAAAAAATGCGGTAGAAAGGTTGCAAAGGCAACAGGGATGACCACAGCCTTGAGAGGATTGTGAATGAAGCCCATTGAAGAATTTGGGGAGATTAACAAGGAGTGAACTGCAGCTGGAGTCAGTGCTTCAAGAGCCACCACGCACAAACGTATCCAGGACATACGCTACAACTGTTGCATTCCTTGTGTCAACCCACTTTAATTTTCCAGCAGGACTTTGTGTCACTCCAGTTAAACTTCACTCTATATTGTGTGAATCAGACACGGGACACAGGTCATGGTTCACTGGAAGCATTTAATTTCTCCTCTTTTTCTCTCTGACACATACAAGAACAAACAGCCTCAGAGTGTAAATTGCCCATGTTTTCTCTATAAAATAAATGTGATGTATATCATGTGCTTGATTTACACATGTTTAGGCCAAAATTATTAATTGAACTCAAAAAAGTGAAAAATGTCAGAAAATTATCACACAAATACTGTACATAAAATAACATTATACACATAAATTGGAGTGAAGGTATAGACATAAAATGAATAATAAAAATAAAGATTAAATTGGTTTATCAGGAGTCAGAAATAACATACCTCTTGCGTACAGTTTCATGAGAAAAGGAAGAGGAAGAGACAAAACATGAAATTGTGCTGAATTGTGGAAATAGGTGACATCACAGGATTTAAAGGGAAAAGGACTCATCTCAATCAGGCACTTATATCAGGTATATAAAATTATTATATGGTATATGAAACAATTTTGGGTAAATTCTAACAATTTAACAGGTTACTTTCTATACCTGTTACACTGGCACCTGGCCACACTACCAAAAGTACTACTATCTGGTTTAAGGCCCATGGTATCCCAGTGCTTGATTGGTGAACAAACTTGACCGACCTAAACCCAATGAAAAATATATGGGGTATTGTGAAGAGGAAGATGCGAGACACCAGACCCGACAAAGCAGAAGAGCTGAAAGCCACTATCAGAGCACCCTGGGCTTCCATATCACCTCAGCAGTGCCACAGACTTGCAGCAATCCTCCACACAGCAATGCTGCAATTTCATGCAAAGCGAGGTCTTGCCCAAGCATTGAGTGCCTTATATGTAGTAAACACTTTTAAATAAACACTTAAAATATATCGGTCTGTGTGTAATGAATCTATATATGATTTTCACTGTTTGAATTGAATTACTAAAATAAATCAACTTGTCAATGATATTCTAATTTATTGAGATACACCTGTTCTTAAACAGTATTAAAATCTCTCTATGGATTTCTTGTTAGTGATGCTGACAACTTATAGCAGTAAAGAGCATGTGAACTCCATATTAATGTGTACAACCAATGCAAACATATAACATTCCGGGAGAGATGTGCATGCATTTACAACTTGTTAAAAGTCAATTTGGCTGTAAAATTAAGGAATAAACCACCAGTCAAAAGTTTGGACACCCCTTCTAATTCCACGATTTTCCTCTTTTTTTTTTCTTGTATACTGTAAAACTGTGCTAAAGGTGTCCAAAATACACAGATATTAATATGTATATCTGCTACTTCTGCTCTATAAAGCTTCATAACGGCTCTAATCTGAGGTGCTGTTTGAGGTTAATTGGTGATTTCTGAGGCTGGTGACTCTAAATGAACGTCTCCTCTGCAGCAGAGGTCGGTTTTAGTCTTGATTTCCTCTGAAGGTCTTCATGAGAGACAGTTTCATCATGGAGCTTGATGGGTTTTACAAACGCACTCGACACAATACTGTTCTTGTGAGAACTGATCCAGAACAGCTGACCTCTGTGTCAAAAAAATCTTGTATTGTTCTAGAATGTAAAAAAATAAATACAATCTGGTGTACAGGGGTCCGTTCTTCATACGTCGCTAACTCAGTTAGCTGGATTTGATTGTTGTGGATTTGTCCTGATCTTGGATTGTTTCGTTCCCCAATGCGCTTCTCGCATTTGCTGTCATAGTAACATGTCCCCCTTTCAGACTCACATTGACTCTGTTGTCAGGGCAGGATTTTTTCATCTTCGCCTCCTTGCAAAGGTCAAACCCTTTCTGAACCGGAGAGACCTGGTGAAAGCCATTCATGCTTTTATTAGTTCACAGCTAGACTATTGCAACTCACTTTATGTGGGAATCACTCAAGCTTGTTTAATAACTGTAAAAATTATCACATCACACCAATCTTGTATTCCCTTCACTGGCTTCCGGTACAGTTCCAGATTCAGTTTAAACTTTTGATGTTTGTTTTTAATGCGATTAATGGTCTGGCACCGTCCTACTTGTGTGAGACAATAACTCTTATCACCAACGTAGAGCCTTACGTTCTGCAAACCAAAACCTGCTAGTGGTCCCTCGGTCAAGATACAAACAATGGGGTGAACGCTCCTTTACAGTCGCTGGTCCTAAACTCTGGAACACCATTCCAGCAGAGTTACGCAAAATTACGGACCTTCCTTTGTTTAAAGCACAACTAAAGACCCACTTATTTAGAATGGCTTTCAATATTTTATAATTTTATGCTTTTTATAATTCATTACTACTTTTACTATAATTTCCATTTATAATGTTCATTTATTTATTTATAACTATATGTTTCTTTGTTCCTAAATTTTTATTGCTATTTTATTGTAATTTTTAGTGCTGTGAAGCACTTTGGTTCAACTTTGGTTGCTGTAAAGTGCTATATAAATAAATGTTGATTGATTGACTGATTGATGTCCGTAAGCTTGAACCTGCTCGGGAGCAGGTTTACTTCATGTAAACAGGATTTAGGCTCCTGGAGGGTTATCATTGGTTGAAATGGCGACGTCACATCTGATTGGTTAAAGAGCATGACTGACTCACGTGGGAAAAGAAAAGTATCTTGCATATACATATATAAATGCCCCCCTGCCATGGGTTGCCCCCACACATAATCACTATCAAATATTATATTAGAACATAAATTCACAGGTTTATTATTATCAAATTTTACTATTATAATGAAGCCTAGGCATGAGACAGCCGTCAAGACAATTAATACAAATTCTTGTATAATGTTTATTTTGTACTAGTATTTTTCAGGGGTTTGTCATGAATATGCAAATAAATATTTATATATGATTTAAAAAAATATTATAAAATAAACAACATAAATGTATACATGTATTTGAAAAAAAAAATCAATTTTTGCATATACAACATATTTATTTTCATATTGCATATTTTATTGTCTCATGTAATTTGTAAACCATTAACCTATGAATTTATGTTGTAATATAATATTTGATAGCGATTACAGTATGTGGGGGGGGGGGGGCAATCCATGGCAGGGGGGCATTGCAGCGCATAACACGTTACAAAATAAATTAAGCTCGCTCTTTTGCCATTTTTTTAACCAATCGAAGGGCTTGTGATCAGTGTTTCCAACCAACGCACGAACGCGCAATAATCCTAGACAACTCAATCCAGCCATACTAATCATCAACAACAGGTGGCTCGAAGAACCAATTTAGACAGATCGTAATTAGCACCATGATCTCATCTTAGATGCGTCAGTTCATCTCGGATGTGTCAAGCGACGTACGAAGAACAGACCCCAGACTTTTGACTGGTACTGTGTGTGTCACTGTGCATTTCTGATTTGGATATTCAAGATAAGCAGCGACAGAAACAAAAAGAATGTAAAAATATTTATATAGAAATAAACAGAATCTAATGTTTAATAAAACCATCAATGTATATAAATGTGATTAAAATTAGACACAATAAATACTTCAAGAAATCCACATTTAACTCTACACCCAGGAAATTAATAATAATAATAATTATTATTATTATTCATTCATTCATCCATTCATTTTCTATGCCGCTTAATCCTGTGTTCAGGGTCGCGGGGGACCTGGAGCCTATCCCAGGAGACTTCGGGCACTAGGCGGGGTACACCCTGGACAGGGTGCCAATCCATCGCAGGGCACACACACACATACACACACTCACACACTACGGGCAATTTTTATTTATTTTTTTTAGGAACGCCAATTAGCCTAACCTGCATGTCTTTGGACTGTGGGAGGAAACCGGAGTACCCGGAGGAAACCTACCAACCACGGGGAGAACATGCAAACTCCATGCACACAGAGACGGGAATCGAGCCTGGCCGGGGAATCGAACCCAGACCCTGGAGGTCCAAGGCGACAGTGCTAACCACTACACCACTGCGCCACCAATAATAATAATTATTATTATTATAAATGTTAGATTAACTTCAATCAAGTGTTTATTAATGTTTTCTTTTTTTTTCCTTCTTGGGAAAAAAACTATTACAAATTCGATCTACCCCTCTGCCTGGTCTTGTTCTTTCTGACTCTACTTTTTCACAGCCCTCTTTAAATCCTGCTTCTTTTGCCTCTTTAACTCTTTTATCCAGTTTTGCATTAAACTCTTCCTCGGCCTGTTTCCTGGCTGCTTCTTCTGTCTCTCTCTTCAGTTTCTCCAGCTCTCTGTTGTGCTGCTCTCTAATGAAGGCAAGATTTCTCTCCGTCTCCACATTGTGTTTACTTTTTTCTTCTTCTTTCTCCTTTCTGAACTCTTCCTGTTGTTTTCGTATAGTCTTTTTCATTTCCTTTCTGTGTTCTTCTTCTTTTTTCTTACTTTCTCTCTCATCTTTATCTCTTTGTACCTTCAATTGTTTTTCCATCTTTCTTATCTTCTCATTGAAATCATTTTCTATTCTTTTCTTTTCTTGCTCTTCTCTTATTTTGCTTTCGTTTGCTTTTAATTCTCTATCTCCCTCTTCTTTCTGTCTTTCTTTGTCATATATCTTCTGCTTTCTAATCTGATCTAAACTCCACTTTTCCTCCATATCAGTCATTCTTTTCTCCCAGTTCTTCTGCTCCTCTTTTCTCTTCTCCTCCTCTTCCCTCATCCTCCTCTCCCACTCTCGTTGTTGAGATAACTGAATGTCTTGTAGTTGCTTCTTTTTACTTTCCTCTGCATCCTTTATTTTCTCCTCTAAATCCTTTCTTCTCTTCTCTTCCTCTGCTGCCTTCTGTTCAAACACCTTTTGTAATTTTTTCAATTGTTCTTCTTTATTATTTTTAATCTTTTCTTTTTCTCTTTTAAACTTCTCTTCCTGCTGTCTCTGTTGTTTCTTCCATTCTTCTTCTCTCCTCTTTCTTTTCTCCTCCTCTTGATCTCTCTGTCTCTGATCTTCCTCTCTTTGTCTCTTCCACTGTTTCCTGTTCTCCTTTCTCTCTCTGTTTATATCTTGCATCTGTTCCTTAATCTTCAAGTCATCTTCTTCTTTTCTCTTCCTGAAATCTTCTCTTAGCTGTTTCTCCCCTTTTTCAACTTCTCTTTTTATTTTCTCTTCTCTCTCTTTAAATTCTTTCTCTTTTCTTTTCTCTTCCACCTCTTGTCTTTCTTTTTGTCTCTGCATCTCTCTCCTCATTTTCTCCATTTCAGCTTCATGTTTCTTCTTCAGCTCTTCTTTCTCTCTCTCTATCTGCTCCTCTCTCTCCTTCAGTATTCTCTCCTTGTCTTCTTCTAGAGCTTCCTCCACCTCCTGAAACATCTCATTAGAGTAGCAGCATCCTCCGTTCACCTTCACCATCGATTCGGCTTTATCCAGAAGAGTCAGGACCTGAGTGTTGCTGGATTTAAATTTGTTGTTAAAAACATGATATCTGTTACCAAACTCTAATAAAACCTTCTTTAACTCTCTCCCAGACTTTTCCATGTACTGTTCAACTGGCTTTCCGTGTAGCATGTCACCTCCAGTGAAGAGCACAATAGTGTACATTTTAGATTTCTGTCCAAATGTCTTCTCAATGATTTTCACTGCCTCTCTCTCCTCCTGTGTGAAGCGTTGTCCTAGTCTTAGCACCAGCAGGAACACATGAGGCCCAGGTGCTGCCATGGGGATGCATTTAACAATCTCTTTCCTGATCTCATCGTTATTAGTACTTGTGTCAAACAGTCCTGGAGTGTCAATCACAGTAATCTGTCTCCCACTAACTTCTACTGTCTCTGTCTGACACTCACAGGTCACTGATTCATCAGACAAGTCTTCATTAAATACTTTTTTACCCAGAATGGTGTTTGCTGATGCACTCTTTCCAACGCCAGTCTTACCCAGCAGCACAATCCTGAGCGTGTCAGGGGGCGTTAATGAGTCTGTACAGAGAAAAGAAAACATATATAAAAATATATGAAAAAGTCTTTATTGCTCTCCTACAGAAATGTCAAAAAGTAAGACTACACATGAAATTTTAATTGCATTTGGTAAAGATTAATACATTAATGAGCATGATGTGGTCTCTGTACAGGGCTTCTGACCTTGTATGTACTAGAAAACTTAAAATTACATGAACTGAAAAAAAATCTTGTTGCAATAAAATGTTTGAATTTTTCTGCATTGCAATTTGATCTGAATTGAAAAAACTCTTTACACCATTTACAGTGCTTGAAATTTTTGGCACGGCAATTTATTGTGATTGTATATTTCAAATGAAAAGTTAATTCAAGCATTTAAAATTCAATGGAAAAATATATAAGTTACTAAATTGCTGTTCAGAAATATTTTCAAGTGTTAAAAATACAATGTTCATTATTTTTCAACATCACAAATTCTGGTCGAGAAAATTTAGGTAATTCAATTCACATCAACAAAAATGTTGCCAGCTGCACAATAAACGGTGTTACGTGCTAAAATTCCCCTTCTACCGTAATCGCTATATTAACAAAGCCATTCATTCAAACACGAGAGTAATGTGTTTTCTTCCCCAGCGCTCGGTAATGTACAGTCAGATTCAGTAATAAGATGGAATTCATTTCTTCAACTTCTGCGGCAAATTTCTGTACATGAAGCAAGCAGGAACAAATTTAGGAAACGGTCAAACTACTGTATGAAATAAAATTACTGTCAAAAAATAATCGTGCGTAATAAAAAAAGATTTGTGTGTAATTCTGTGTTTTGTCTAGATTCAAGATTCAAAGAACTTTATTAATCCCAGAGGGAAATTGCAAATTGAGTTGAATTGCAAAACCTGTGACCACGACAGCTTACAGATATGAAATTTTGTTTGTTGGTTACATTTTAACTTTGAAATATACGACTCTGACCGTTTACAGACACAAAACTCATTCTTGCAAAATTGCAAAATTACGCCCATGAATGTAATGTGTTACACCACTGTCAAAAATATGTCATCAAGGCCATATGCACACGCATAGCTATCCAAGTGGAGAGGAATTGATTCGACGCATACTTCTCGCAACCATTTTAAACTGCCCGCACTAAAATGGCAGATCAGAGCGCTCTCTCATTGTCTCAGGAAAGTGTTTTTTTTCCACAGATTCATACATGTTTAAGAGAAGTAAAAGGACAGACGTTTTAAAATTAGTAGGTAAGATTTTAGGAGTTTAAAAACAGTGGCGGGGCGCATGCACTGAATCAATTCCTCTTCCCTCTGTCATGATTCACACCCTGTCTGCCGTCTTTTTCCCACGGTGTCACTTCTCCTGACGTGCTCATGTTTTCCCCTAACCTGTCATGCGCATTTCCCACGCCCCCGTTTCTGCCCCATCTACTCACCAGTTTCTCATTCCCTCCACTGATTACTCCAGCAATTTAAGCACGCGCTGCTCAGATCGCTGGATTATTGTGTGTTTTCATGCCTCGATTTTCTCACGTTTATTTTCTCTTCGGATTTCACGTTGCCAAGCTCGCTCTGTTTCTCGTTTTCGCTTTCGGTTTCTCAGATTTGTCTGCCTCGTTCTTTGATCTCCCGGTTTTGACCTCTCGCTTCCCCTCCTGGTTTTCGCCTCCTCGTCTATGTTTTTGGATTAAACGCCTCGCCCTTTGATCTCCCGGTTCTCGAATCTACGCTCTCCCCTTTGACTACGCCCCCCGCCATACGTTTTTGCTCTGACGCCTTGTCTTTTGTTTCCGACTCCAATTCCGCTCCTCGACAACGCCCCCTCTGTCTGACGTCATCTTTCGTGTTTGGATCCATCACATTCCGCATCAGCCTGTGGCAGAATAATCCAGCCACGATCCAGTGGATTTTGGATCCAGTGGATTTTGACCGCATGAGAGCAGCTCTGGAAAGCCAGGGAGCTGCTCACTACAAAGCAGTCGCTCGCTGACGTCACAAGCCAGCTCCAAAGGCTCCAACTCTCTCCAGCGCAAGGCGGAGTCTCCCGTGAGCAACGAGAGCCACGCCTCCCCACCCCCCCACCTACGAACGAGATCCAGGTACCTGTCGCTCCTTTCTCTCCCAGTGCTCACTGATCTTCAAGCTCCAGTCCTCCACTTTCACCACTGAACGCTCCAAAGTGGCATACGTCATTACACTTCTCACAGGACGAGCCCGGGAATGGAGTACTGCGCTCTGGGATGCCCATTATCCTTGCTGTTCTAATTACGAGAGCTTCGCTCAGGAGATGAAGAGGGTGTTCGACCGTTCATGTCATGGAAGAGAGGCTGGACGTAAGCTGCTGAGACTTAAACAAGGCACGCACTCGGCCTACGACTATGCCATAGAATTCCAGACCCTGGCGCTCTCCAGCGGGTGGAACGAACGAGCCTTGTGTGATGTGTTTTTGGAAGGCCTAACAGAGACATTCAAAGATGAGCTGGCCTCCCAAGAGCTACCTTCATCTCTCCAGGTGCCTATAGACTTGGCCGGTCGAGTGGATTCACGTCTCCGCCTTCGTAGATCTACCTGGGGTTCTCCACCCAGATTTTCACCTCAACCCTCTTCTCCACAAGCTGACACCCAGGATGAACCCATGCAACTGGACAGAATGCGCATCTCTCCAGAGGAGAGACGACGACGTCAAGTGGAAGGGGTTTGTTTTTACTGCGGGAAATCGGGTCACCAGCTCAAGAACTGTCCAGCAAAAGGAGGCGCACTCTAGTTCAGCTGGGAGCACTAGAGGGTGTGACTCCAAGAAGGCTCCCAGACCAACGCCGCCTGCTCCCCATTTTCCTCATCTACGACCAGCTCACCCACGTGGTACAGGCGCTAGTTGACTCAGGACCAGACCGCAATCTTATCAACGCAGCTTCGGCCAAGGCTCTGGGTATCTCCCCACTGCCTTTGGAGACTCACCTCAAGGTTCAGGCCCTCGACGGGAGCCCCCTCCAATCTATCACCCACAGAACCCCTCTCGTCAGTCTCAGGATTTCAGGCAACCACACAGAGCGGACTTCGCTATTCATCATGGAGGGATCTCACGCTACGATCGTTCTGGGTCTGCCCTGGCTAATCCGTCACAACCCACAGATAGATTGGGAGAGGAACTCGATTTTGGCCTGGAGCCCATCATGTTCCATGACCTGCTTATGAGCTGCAGGGTCCGCCCCTGCAGGGGAACTACAAGATCTCACCCACGTCCCCTCAGAATACCATGACCTCAAGGAGGTCTTCAGTAAATGTCACGCCACCTCTTTGCCCCACCCACCGCCCATACGACACCGTCATTGACCTGCTCCCAGGCACCACACCACCCAAGGGCCGCCTGTACTCGCTGTCACCCAAAGAACACGAGGCGATGAACCGCGAGTCCCTCGCGGAAGGGATCATTCTCCCCTCCTCCTCCCCAGCGGGGGCCGGATTCTTCTTTGTGGGCAAAAAAGATGGATCTCTTCGCCCGTGTGTAGATTACAGGGGCCTAAATGACACTACCCTCTCCCACAGGGGCTACCCTCTCCCACTAATGGCTACCGCCTTCAAACTCCCCCAGGGAGCCAAAATATTCACCAAGCTGGATTTCCGTAATGCATATCACCTCGTCCACATTCGGGAGGAAGACAAATGGAAGATGGCCATCAACACCCCAATGGGACATTATGAATACCTGGTGGTCCCCTTTGGCCTGACCAATGCCCCTGCAGTCTTCCAGGCCCTTATCAATGACATTCTCAGGGACTTCCTCAACTCCTCCGTATTTGTTTACCTTGACGACATCTTGAACTTCTGACACCGCCCTTGGTCCCACATCGCCTTGGAATTTGGAATTTGTCACGGAGCTACCCGCATCTAACGACCACACCTGCATCATGACAGTGGTGGACCGGTTTTTAAAGGCCGCCCACTTCATTCCCCTGCCACGACTGCCCTCTGCCAAGGAGACCGCCAAACTCGTGGTCAACCACGTCTTCAAGCTGCATGGCCTCCCAAGAGACGTTGTCTCGGATCGGGACCCACAGTTTACCTCTCAATTCTGGAAGGGCTTCTGCAAATTGATCGGGGCCACTCCCAGCCTGTCGTCAGGGTTTCACCCCCATCAAACGGTCAGACTGAGAGGAAGAACCAGTCCCTTGAGGTCGCCCTGAGATGCATGACCTCCCGGGACGCTACTTCATGGAGCAAGTTTCTGCCCTGGGTAGAATTCGCCCACAACTCCCAGGTCTCGTCATCAACTGGCCTGTCTCTTTTCCAGTGCTGCTTAGGGTATCAGCCACCCCTGTTCCCATCTCAGGAAGTGGAGGTCAACGTTCTGTCTGTCCAAGCCTTCATCCGACGCTGCAAAAAGTCGTGGCTGCAAGCAAGAAAGACCTTATTGCGAGTCAACAAAAGATACAAGGACCAAGCAGACCGCAGGTGCTCTCAGGCCCCTAAGCTCAGAGTGGGGCGAGAGTCATGCTATCCACCCGAGATATCCACCTAAAGGCCGCCTCTCATAAACTCTCTCCCTGATACATTGGGCCCTTCACCGTCACCAAGATTGTCAATCCATCCTCTGTCAAGCTCTGGCTTCCCTCTATAATGCGGCGAGTCAACAACACGTTTCATGTATCCCAGCTACGTCGCCTCGCCCTATGCCGCCTGACTTTTGTTTCCGTCTCTGATTCCACCCCTCGACCACGCCCCCTCTGTCTGACGTCATTTTCCGTGTTTGGATCCATCATGTTCCGCATCACCCCGTGACCCTCTCGGATAGTAATGCCTGTGCATGTGGCCTTGATATGAGTCGTATATTTGAGAGTCGTACTGTAACAAACACACAAAATCTCATATCTGTAACTTGGACAAAACACAGAATTACACACAAGTCTTTTATTAAAATTTTTTTACACACAATCATTTTTGACATTGATTTTATTCCATATCAAACAGCATGAATTCAGCGGGTGACACCAGAGTACTGCAGACATCTGTCTGACTCCGTGCCCAGCTGGAGATTGCAGTGCAGCCATTGATGTAGGATCAGAGGTGGAAAGTAATGAATTACATTTACTAACGTTACTGTAATTGAGTAGTTTTTTTGTGTACTTCTACTTTTTAAAGTAGTTTTTAGAATCTGTAATTTTACTTTTACTTAAGTATGTTTTGTTTAAAGTATTGTACTTCACTACATTTGAAATACTATCCGCTACTGAGTAGAAAATAAATGATGAAAATTAAAAATAATAAAAATAATGCAATGGGGAAGAAAAAAAATTGCACCCGGAAACCACTGCCCTGGTTGATTGATGGAGAACAAACACAATAAATTCACAAGAACGATGGAGATGGAAAAAACAGATGCCAGTGATGCAGACCCAGCTGAAAGTGAATTGCCATCAAACTCTTATGATCAAATCCCTGTCCACTGTAACGGCCACTACTATAGTGTAGACCACATTATGTATGTTTGTTGCCCTTTTAAGAGTTGCTGCCCCTCCCCCAGTGTGTGCGCTGCGGAGGTGTGTGCGTGTGTGTGTGTGAGAAGGAGAGAACAGAGTATGAGTATTATAGTTTTTGAGTATTGTTTTAAATTAAAGACATTACCTTTAATTTGATTGCTTATCTTGAGTTCAGTCATTTGGTGTTGAAAATATTCCTTTTCACTTTTGTACTGAAGCTGTGTTTGAATCTGTTCATAAGTGTACATGGCCATGGTGTACAGATGACTGCAGTTCTCCTTCAGAAGATCCTTCAGATGAGTAATGAGTTCTGCTGCATCTGTTCTGCTGCTGTAGAATCCGTATCGTCCTCCACATGCCTTTATCACAGAGTGAAGACTCTCGTGTAACTGTTGCCTCTGAGACTGCTGGTTGATGAAGACTATGGTGTGGTCATGAACTCTTGAGCCAAAAATACACTTAAACATCTCTAGTTCTGATTGTTCTTCATCAGTTAGAGCATCTCCAGGAACAGCAACGAGGAAAGCATGAACTCCAGGATCACATATAGAGACACAGTGTAGAGTCAGATGAATCATTTCCTGTTCTGATAGCTGACTGTTGAAGAAAGCGGGTATCTCCACCAGTGTGATCAGGTTTCCACACACTTCTCCCTGCTTTACACACATCAAGCTGTGCTCTGTCTGGACCTGTGATGGATTTTCACTCAATAAAAGGTTAGATATTGAGGTCTTTACTCTTTTCATCCCCAGCAGCACTAGTTTTAAATGTGGAGTCGGTTTTGATTCTACAGACAGACACAAAGACAGGGAAATAAGTTAAAATGCGTAAAAATGAAAAGTAAAGAAGAAATCGGAGGGAAAATAACTGGGGACAATCCTGGAGAACTTCAAAAGGAGCTGAAACACTTTTCCCAGGCTAAACAGTGAAAACAGCTCATTCATACTAACACAGTTTTCAAGATATGAGTATTTGAAGTTGCTATGAGTATATCTGTTGCTAGACATTAATTTCTCAGATTGTTTGAGAGCGGGGCTGAATGTGATTATACAGTGGTGTGAAAAACTATTTGCCCCTTCCTGATTTCTTATTCTTTTGCATGTTTGTCACACTTAAATGTTTCTGCTCATTAAAAACCGTTAACTATTAGTCAAAGATAACATAATTGAACACAAAATGCAGTTTTTAAATGAAGGTTTACGTTATTAAGGGAGGAAAAAAAACGCCAAATCTACATGGCCCTGTGTGAAAAAGTAATTGCCCCCCTTGTTAAAAAATTACTTAACTGTGGTTTATCACACCTGAGTTCAATTTCTGTAGTCACCCCCAGGCCTGATTACTGCCACACCTGTTTCAATCAAGAAATCACTTAAATAGGAGCTACCTGACACAGAGAAGTAGACCAAAAGCACCTCAAAAGCTAGACATCATGCCAAGATCCAAAGAAATTCAGGAACAAATGAGAACAAAAGTCATTGAGATCTATCAGTCTGGTAAAGGTTATAAAGCCATTTCTAAAGCTTTGGGACTCCAGCGAACCACAGTGAGAGCCATTATCCACAAATGGCAAAAACATGGAACAGTGGTGAACCTTCCCAGGAGTGGCCGGCCGACCAAAATTACCCCAAGAGCGCAGAGACAACTCATCCGAGAGGCCACAAAAGACCCCAGGACAACATCTAAAGAACTGCAGGCCTCACTTGCCTCAATTAAGGTCAGTGTTCACGACTCCACCATAAGAAAGAAACTGGGCAAAAACGGCCTGCATGGCAGATTTCCAAGGTGCAAACCACTTTTAAGCAAAAAGAACATTAAGGCTCGTCTCAATTTTGCTAAAAAACATCTCAATGATTGCCAAGACTTTTGGGAAAATACCTTGTGGACCGACGAGACAAAAGTTGAACTTTTTGGAAGGTGCGTGTCCCGTTACATCTGGCGTAAAAGTAACACAGCATTTCAGAAAAAGAACATCATACCAACAGTAAAATATGGTGGTGGTAGTGTGATGGTCTGGGGTTGTTTTGCTGCTTCAGGACCTGGAAGGCTTGCTGTGATAGATGGAACCATGAATTCTACTGTCTACCAAAAAATCCTGAAGGAGAATGTCCGGCCATCTGTTCATCAACTCAAGCTGAAGCGATCTTGGGTGCTGCAGCAGGACAATGACCCAAAACACACCAGCAAATCCACCTCTGAATGGCTGAAGAAAAACAAAATGAAGACTTTGGAGTGGCCTAGTCAAAGTCCTGACCTGAATCCTATTGAGATGTTGTGGCATGACCTTAAAAAGGCGGTTCATGCTAGAAAACCCTCAAATAAAGCTGAATTACAACAATATGAGTGGGCCAAAATTCCTCCAGAGCGCTGTAAAAGACTCGTTGCAAGTTATCGCAAACGCTTGATTGCAGTTATTGCTGCTAAGGGTAGCCCAACCAGTTATTAGGTTCAGGGGGCAATTACTTTTTCACACAGGGCCATGTAGGTTTGGATTTTTTTTCTCCCTAAATAATAAAACCCCTCATTTAAAAACTGCATTTTGTGTTTACTTGTGTTATCTTTGACTAATAGTTAAATGTGTTTGATGATCAGAAACATTTTGTGTGACAAACATGCAAAAGAATAAGAAATCAGGAGGGGGGCAAATAGTTTTTCACACCACTGTATAAGTCTTCTGTGGGTTTGTGCAAAATTGTGATTGAATATGTAGGTTAGAACAAGAGTTTTTTTGTTTTGTTTTCTGACTCACCATCTCTACACTAAAACCACTTTAATTCCCAATGGAACCAGTTCAGGGTGAGTTTTTAAGAGAGATTAATTGTTTATCATTTTCCGATTGCACCAAAAATGAGTGAGCTGACCCATGTGAGAGAAAACCTGTTATGGTGCAGGTCCCATTATGACCACTGACACTCACTCACTCATTGCCTATACCACTTTATCCTGTATTCAGGGTCACGGGGGACCTGGAGCCTATCCCAGGAGACTTGGGGCACAAGGTGGGATACACCCTCGACATGACACACACACGCTCATTCACACACTACGGGCAATTTGGAAACACCTAATTGCCACGTCTTTGGACTGTGGGAGGAACCAGGTGGAAACACAGGAAGCACGATGATAACATGCAAACTCCATGCATACAGAGACGGGAATATATACATTTTTTATCATAACTAGATATTCAGTGAATTTTATTCATCTTTGTGTAGCAGGATGAGCTGGTGCCTCATCAGTTTTGTGATCTTTGCTAGATGGGTGAAGGAGGGTGATTTATTCACAGCGATTTGCTTTGTAATCATTTTATATGGGCTGCCATACCGTCGGTTGGAGGACTTCCTGTTACCTCGTTTGTGTCCGGGACATCATTCCAGGCACGAGCCAAACCGCTGGCATGTGGGATGTTATAAAGGTAGAAGGAGAGTTTTTCCTTTCACGCAGAGCACACGTTTAACAATAGTAACAATGGTGTTTATTGTATTTTCTAATCATATAGAGCTGTGAGCTAGAGATGGTGGTAGTGTGTCCTGCTCGTGGTGGTTTCCCTTCTTCGTGTGCATGCTGGTTGCCCCTTCTTGCTGATTTTCACAGTGAATTATGGGTGTGGTTCACGTGTGATTGGTGTGGTTCTTGTTGGGGGATATCCACTCCAAACTGAAACTGTGTGCATTTTTGTATTTAGTGGAGATCATACTTATTTTAGCATACACTTGATGGTGTAGTTGCAACTACATTTTAGGATTGGTATATGTAACTTTTTAACTTCTAATTGGTGTATTATTATTTGAATGAATAAACATGTTCATATACAAACACGCCTCTTGTTTGTCCAGTGAATGTACCTCGATGCCTTAAGTTAATTATTTGGGGCGTTTGATTTCCTTGGGTGCAATTCCCAAGGTGCATAATTGGCTAAATTGTAAAAATGGGATCAGCGGAGTTCGAGCCCACCCCTTCACCTCGCCACAATCATCTTTACAAGACTTCTTTTGTTTTCTCTAACCAGAGCTCTTCTGTGGAGGATTGGCTCGGAAGGGTGATGGTTGGTCTTGAAATGAACACGCTAATGATGTTGCTGTGGTGTTGGTGGAGACGATGAAAAGTTGGGCTAAGCCAACCCTTGACAAATAATTAATTGAGCCCACAACTACTTGAGTTGACTGAAACATTAGAATTACAAGTTGAGTCAAATTAATATTTTGAACTGGGTACACGTTGCACAACCAAACAACAATGTGCAATATTTTCAAAGTTCTTTAAAAGATGAGTAAACTTTGAAAAGATGTGCAACTTGTTAACTTTTTTTTTTACATCAAAGAACCTTATTTAATTATTATTATTTATTTATTTTTACACTGTTCAAGTCTCTGGATGCAGTGTTATTTTTTGGGGGTTGCTTCAGTTGGAATTGTTTTCTGTTGTTTGATATGCAAGAAACTATAACCACACGTCAGATTTTCCATTTATCTTTAAGTTTAGATTTAACTATAGACTTAAAATCACATTATAGAAGAACATAAATTATTTACCTTTATTCTCCTCCAGATTTTCCCTTAGTGTTTCTCCATCTGTCTTTGATGTGTCTTCAGTAGAATGATCCTGATGTCTTCTCAGTGTGGCTTTCCTAGCTTGTAGGTCTGTTCCTCCAGTCTCCTTCAGCAGCATATCTATTTTCCCCCAAAGCTGGAGAACTTGACGTTTATCAAATGCAGATATATCCTGTATTCTGTGGTGTCTCACCTCACATTCACTGATGACTCCATGGTCTTTACCTGTAGTTATCACTATTGAACGTTCCCTAGACAGTGGGCTGTAAGTCCCCAGTGTGTCTCTGACTCTGTCATGTCGCTCATGTGCGATTGTTCCTGACTGAAGCACTAAAAGAAACACATGAGGTCCAGGATCAGCGAGAGTAATGCACTCTTTTACTCTCTGAGTCAGTTCCTCCTGAGAGAGCTGAGGGTTATAGAGATGAGGAGTGTTGATGATGGTGATGTTTCTTGCCTCCACCTGACCACTGGCTCTCTCACAGTGCAGCTTCACTGAAGAAGGAACTTCAGTCTGAAATGCAGATCTGCCCAGGATGAAGTTTCCCAATCTGTTGGTCTGGAGAACATCTTCCCCCAGAAGAACAATTCTCACTTCAGACACTGAAACATCATTAGGAAACAAAATATGAATTATCTCTGTTCTGGATTAAACAGCTAAAGTTACAGTTAGTGAGACAAGATGTATATAGGATATTTAATTTAAGCATTTCAGTATATGACAATATTTTGCCCTCCATTCTTGACTGACAGCAGTGGAACCTGTTGTGGTCTTCTAAGCTTATCCACCTCAAGGTTTAATGTGTTGTGGACTATGAAATGCTTTTTTACACACCACAGTTGTGATATAAAGCAGTTACACCATATCCTTCCTGGCAGCTCCGACCAACATTGCCATTTACCTCTGACATGACTTATGAACAATGTGTTTCTATCTAAAGAATTGTTTCTCACATGGGTTTTTCTGAATGATCTGAATTGCTCACATCAACCCATCTGAAACCAACACCAAGCCACAGTTAAAGTTACTAAGATCGGGCATTTTTCTTCATTTTGTTTTATGTTTGATGTGAGCGTTAACTGACACTACTGAGCTGCAAGATTTTATACATTGTGCTGCTGCAGCATAATTGGATGATTAGATAACTGCATGAATATGCAAACTTAACACTGATTTGTGAAATATTATGACAGTTCAAAAATTAAGGAAGATTTCTGAACAGTACTGTTTTAATAAGGCTCTTAAAAAGCATACCAGTCATTTATTTATATAATTACAGATACCAGGTTGTCTCAGGTTATTGTGTCATCAATGATACTCACTTGAGGGAGGTAGAAGAGGTATGCTCTGACACCTCTGAGGGCGACATAAATCTGTAGGGAAAAATTAAATCTAAGTTATGCTTGTGGTCATGACAAAAGTCCAGCCAGTGAATGAGCAAATTAAATTATTACTAATAATTTTTGTAATAAGAAATTACAGGGGGTAAAATGTAAAATAATACGTTGATAAAATTAATATAAATAAAACATTAAATGTATATTTACATACTTTTAATTGTTTCTTTTCACATCAGTGGACTGCAAAAATATCCTATTATATTAGGCTTTTTTCTTATTATGAAAGAAGCAGGTGAGTCTAGGAATAAATCCTTGGCTAAAATGATTAATACACAAAATCTGTAACTGCAGACTTCCTGTTGGGTTTGAGCAGAAACAGGCACAAACCACATAAGAAAGCCCTGAATTAGTTCTCAGTTATTTACATAATATAAGAGGTGAAGGGGAGGGATGCTGCGGGGTTCTGGTGTTGTGCTGGAGCCATAAGGCATGAGGAGCCATAAGGCATAAGGCAGTCCGCATTGTCATGTTGTGTCTGCGTTCAGTGGTGGACCTCAAATCCTGCAGTGGGAGAAACCAATAGTGTCCGAACTGTGCTTTAATCAGTCCCAGATAAAATTTCTTGGAGTTCATGATGAGCCCAGCCCTCCAGTGAGCACCAGCACCTTCACTTCACCACTAGAGCTTGACCAGTGCTAGTCAAAGTGGAGAACCTGGTACTGCCAGTGACAGTGCTGATGGCAGGTTTGGGTCATGCCTCTGGCATTAGAACCACTTGCCAGTGAAACTTTTGTAAGGTCCAGTGTAGAGAAGAAGCAGGCTTGGGATCCACTACTCTTTGATCACACTGTCCTGCAGCATCCTCGCCACTTCCATTTATGATTTTTACAACATGCTTCTAAAATATGATATTGGCCCTTTGGAAATGTTCTTGCATGTGGCCTTTTAGAGCAGGGTAGCTTTGGTGTATTGGCTGGCAAAGTCTACAGTGACCAATAAGTATGGGCTTCCTGTGGGATGTTCTGACATAGGTTTCTGGCATACCTTAAGCAAAAAACATTTGTGCTCCATGGTGACCTGTCAGAACAAGAGAGAGTAAGGATTTATGGAAGTGTTAGACTCACCTTCACTTCCTCCATCCAAGTCATCATCACCATCCTCAGCCAGACAGGAGGAGAGCAGCTTGGAGGTCTTGGTAGTGGGGCCCTGTTCGGCTGTGCTTCCTTCACGTCTGCACCGCTTCCTCCGTTCTAGATAAGGATAACACAAGATGTATCTTTATTAATCTCAAGGGAAAATGCAGTTCTGCAGCAGCATTAAACAACACTGTAAGCAGTATTCACAGTGATCACTTTAGAAAAACAGACAGCGGCTAAAGAAATATTCAAAAGTCAATATAAAAGTGCACAAGTAGAAAATAAATTAACCAAAATAGTTCATAGATATTGGAGTATTGCCTGTGGCAAGAAAATACATATGCATAATGGATGTATACTGTATAAACTTTTATTTAATTTTATTTTAAACATCCTCTCACAATGCTCCTCAGAGCAGTGAACCTGTCTCAGACTGTTACTGAATATGCTCCTTATGTATCTGATATTTATTTGTGGAATTCTGCTCCAGTCAAACCCATAGCTTTACGTGTAAAAGTGAAAAGGCTGACAATATTCAGCTATTATCTACTAATGTCTGTGTTGTGCAGCAAAACAAATGTGTACCTACAAATATTATATTATGAACATTATAAATTTGCAGTGGAAATTAGGTTACTATAATAATATGTATCCTGCAGAAGCACAGAACATCTCTGCTGTACATCTCACTAGAATATTTCAACACCTGATATGGCTGACACACACACACACACACCTGATGGACCTTTGAACTGAGAAACTGTTTCTCATTTAGATTGTACAGTTCCTTTTTAAATTTCTTCAATAGGTAATTGTATTTATTTTTATCCACACTGTGCAGTGAATATTATAAAGATCTTTAAATTTAATTCAAATGTATAACACAAGAACAAAGCAAAAAAGAACAAAAGGCAACTTCACTGGAATAGGAAAGAAACGTTTTGCTAAGGCTAATGATAAACATATTTAACTTCTTTTAATCATTTAAAACGTTTGATACAGTGCTTTTAAAAACTGTTGTTGCTTTCCTATGTTTATGACTTATAATTTTATGTTATATAATAATTTAATTTAATATAATTTTAGTTATTATTTTCTAATAAATTTTATGACTTATAATCCATTTCAATATGTTCACTTCATGTATCATGAATCTCTTAGATCTCACAAACACTATTTTTCTGTACAAACATGTATTGTAATAAAAGGCAGATTTGATTCTTACCTTTCCTCGACGCCATTTCGTGACAGTGATGAGGTTAAAAATGAAAGCAAGTTTTAGATTCCTGGAATATAATAACCTTCAAAAATAATTAACCATTAACCATCTCATCTCCTTATCTTGTTCATGATCACTACTAAATATGAGCAAGTGTTATTTATCAGTTCCAGCACTGTTCCTTTATCTCTATAACTTATGGACTTTTATCCCTCTAGTGCTGTTTATGCTCTACTCATTAACGTGTGCTGTATTTATCGTATTGTCCCACTGTTTATATTTACTGACCTGTTTACTGTGTGTTTAACTTTTTCTCCCTTTGTATTTTTGCAATAAATGCTGTTGAAGGGCTTGCAGAATTATGTTTTATGTTACTGTATACTTGTCTATGACTTTCTCTACCCCTGTTTAATTATCTGGTGGAGAAATACTTCAGTCAAAAAAACGGAATCATGCACGTTTAATGCTCAATTAGTGAAAAGGGACCCAGCGTGCCAAGAACCTGTCCCCTACACCATTACATCACCACCACCAACCTAACCCTCTAATACAAGACAAATTCTGACCCAACCATCTGAATGTTACATCAGAAATCAAGACTCATCAAACCAGGCAACATTTTCCCAGCCTTTTATTGTTCAATTTTGGTGATGCCATGTGAACTGTGGTCTCAGGTTCCTGTTCTTAACTGACAGGAGTGAGACCTGGTGTGGTCTTCTGCTGCTGTAGCACATCTGCTTCAAGGTTCACCGTGTTGTGTGTTCAGAGACGCTCTTCAACAGACCTCAGATGTAACAAGATGTTATTTGGGTTCATGTTGACTTTGTTTTAGCTTAAACCAGTCTGGCCATTCTCCTCTAACCTCTGGCATCAACAAGGTGTTTTCACCCAGAGAACTGCCCTCATTGGGGATTTTCTTTCTCTTCTCACCATAGAGATGGGTGTGTGAAAATCCCAATAGATAAGTAGTTAGGGAAATATTCAGACACTGCATTCAAACTCACTTAAATCACCTTTCTTCCCCATTCTGATGCTTTGTTTGAACTTCAGCATATCATCTTGACCATGTATACAAATGCATTAAGATGTTGCCATATGATTGGCTGATTAGATTTTCCTCGTCTAAGAACAACAAACTGAATTCATCTCCAAACAACTAAAACTCCGACACAGAGGTACGTTATCATGTCTACCGTTCAGCTTGTTCAGTGTGTGGAGTGCAGGATGTTTAGACATTCTTCCTCCGTCATTAGTGATAATTTTATTTGTGATAGGTGTGTGTTAGTGAGCACTCTGACGGAGAAGATATCAGCGTTAGAGGAGCGCATCCAGACTTTGGAGAGTGTTAGACAGTGTGAGAGCAGCGTTATTCCTGTAGCGTACAGTCTGGGTGCCACAGGCGGAGATAAACAGTCCCCGACTCCGGCATTAGAGCCCTCACAGCGGGGCGAGTGGGTGACGACTCGGCGGCATACTCGTTCAGCCAAAGCTAACGCTAAGGCTAGCCCACCGGAGCACACCTCCTCTGCGCCTCACGTGTCCAACAGGTTTGCTCTCCTCAGTGCTGCACCCGCTGAGAAACCTGAAAGAGCTCTGGTTATAGGAGACTCTATACTGAGACACGTGACATTAGCTAGACCTTTAGGGGCGCCAGCGGCAGTGGTTAGGTGTATCCCGGGAGCCAGAGCACCGGACATAGCAGGTAATCTTAGGGCTCTAGGACCGCACAGGTTCTCTAAGATAGTGGTACATGCTGGAGCTAACGATATACACCTTTGTCAGTCAGAGGTTAGTAAGAGTAACTTTACAGAGGTGTTTAAATTAGCGAAGGCGATGTCCGATGAAGTAGTATGCTCTGGGCCCATCCCAATGAGACGTGGCGACATAGCTTACAGCAGGTTATGGTCGCTGAACCGCTGGATGTCCAGGTAGTGCTCCAAAAATAATGTGGGCTTTATAGATAATTGGAAGACCTTTGAGGGCAAAGCTGGCCTGTTAGGGCGGGATGGTGTCCATCCCACTCGGGAAGGTGCTGCTCTCATTTCCTGTAGTATAGCTCATAGTCTCAGTAGAGGTCTAGTTAATCGGTGACAATCCAGAGCCCAGGCCAGGGAGCAGACAGACAAGCTAAACCAACCGTCTGCTAGCTGCATAGAGTCGTCACTCAGGGTTCACCATATTGAGACTGTGTCTGTTCCCCGATCTAAGCAAAAATGTAGAAAGACTCAGAAAGTCTGTTTTAATAATTTAATTAACATAAACACCACAAACTCTGATCATACTGAATGCGCAGCCGGCACCTCTGATCTGAAGCTAGGACTGTTAAATATAAGAAAACTAAGAAATATTTTGTCTGTTTCACCCAGATGAGGATGGGTTCCCTGTTGAGTCTGGTTCCTCTCAAGGTTTCTTCCTATTACCATCTCAGGGAGTTTTTCCTTGCCACTGTCGCCCTCGGCTTGCTCACCAGGGACTATCTGAACATTTTGATTCATACACATTCACATTCCATACAAACTTAAATAATTCTTTTGATTGTGTAAAGCTGTTTTGAGACAATGTCAATTGTTAAAAGCGCTATACAAATAAAACTGAATTGAATTGAATGTGTTCTGTGAACCCTAACCAAAAGATTGAAGTGGATAATGTCTTGTCCATAGACATAAACATATGGATGCCATATTGCCCACTGGATCATTTACATTTCTTAACTTTTTTGTCTACAGTGAATCTATAGTTAGGCTTTAATCATTCAGGAAGCTCAGGAGAGGCTTACATGAAAAGTATTCTTTCGGTGGTAGAAATTAATTATTTAACGTGTATTAAAGTAAACGTGTATTACCTTATTTTGCTTGGTAAGAAATTTGTGATGATGTACCTATATAACATCATTTAATTTAATGTACAGGAAGCATGCAGATCTTTTTTTAAATTGTGGAATTGCCTTTTTCTGTCTACATCCTCTAAAATGGGGGAAATAATTAATGGTGCATCATTAAGTACTAATAATTCACTAATAATTAAATTGGGAAAAATGGAAAAAATCTGCAAATACACATCACAAAGTAAAACAACGACTTGTTACAGTATATTAATAAACTGTATTAAAATACATTACAAATTTTGTATTGCGAAACACATTTTCCCATAGGAAATAATGTAAATGCAGATAATCCTCTCCAGGCCCCCAAAAATATTACCAATATTACCAATTTCCAACACTAATATCATTTTTGCATATAAAAGCAATCAAACCATTTAGAAAAGACATGTAAATTAAGTAAAATATAAAATAAATAAACTGAAAGCGGCTCCCTTTTCTTCTTACTACCGTCCTTGATAACATTCTCGGGACCCATGGTGCTACGTCTGCACTAAATCTTACACAAAATGCAAAAAAAAAAAACACAAAATAAGATGTAAATTAATTTCACTTGTCATTGCACTGATGCAAATTCTTGAAGTAGTGAGAGAGGGAGAGAGAGAGTGTGTGTGTTTAAGTAAGTGAAGGCGCTGCTGAACGCTGCACCGCTGCCTGTTCCTCCAACATGGCGGCCCTCAGCTCTCCACTCCGGATCTGTCGGGGCATTTTAAAGGAGCTCCGGTATCTAAAAGGTCCTGAATACAGAGGCACAATGATGTACAGTTACATCATGGAGCAGTTCCGGAAGAATCAGGTAGGATATGAGGCAGTGAACCGCTGGGGGACTCTGTTACTGTGTGGGGGGTTTGTGTGGCTGCTGACCTTCACCAGTCTGAGGGGAAACTCGGTGAATAAATATACAGCCACAGATAAACTAAATACAACATCATAATAATAATAAATAATTCCGAGGTTATAATGTTCGTCTTTCTGTCTGAAACGCTGTATAGAGCGCGTGCCGGTTTTTAACATTTGCCATGGCAACAGCTCTCAGTGTCTCGCGCCTTAAAAATCTTTCCTGAGGTAAATTAAGTGCTAACAGGCTAACGAACTACTAACACACGTTTAATGTGTAAATACATTAAAACACAATATAGTCCATCACATTAGATAGTGTGTAAAGTTTTATATTAAGAACAGTCCTCAGTCACAGTGTTTCCTCACAGAGAGTATGATAAGGTCCTGCTAAAAAGTAATTGCACCCTCATGGAAACCATTAAAGTCTGTTATATAATTGGGAATCTCAGTGATATTAGTACAGGACTGTCGTGTTCTCTCTCTCTCTTTTATTTTCTCGACCTTGTGATTAACACAGAGCTGTGATTGGTTTAATAAAAACGGAGGACCTGTGATTCAACACCCCCCGCCCCAAATGATCATAAATATTGGAACATGTGAATGCCGGGGGATCTGTCTGTTCTTTTAATTCTGTTGTAAAGCTGCTTGTACTTCAAGCACTATATCTTCTTCTTCTTCTTTGTCTTTCGGCTGTTCCCTTTCAGGGGTCGCCACAGCGAATCATCTGCCTCCATCGAACCCTATCCTCTGCATCCTCTTCTCTCACACCAACTAACTTCATGTCCTCTCTCACTGCATCCATAAATCTCCTCTTTGGTCTTCCTCTAGACCTCCTGCCTGGCAGTTCCAACCTCAGCATCCTTCTACCGATATGCTCACCATCTCTCCTCTGAACATGTCCAAACCACCTCAATCTGGCCTCTCTGACTTTATCTCCAAAACATCTAACATGGGTTGTCCCTCTGATGAACTCATTCTTGATCCTATCCATCCTTGTCACTCCCAAAAAGAACCTCAACATCTTCAGCTCTGCTACCTCTAGCTCTGCCTCCTGTCTTTTCTTCAGTGTCTGTATACATCATAAATTGCTCTCTGTATTTCTTAATTTGTGTTTGTATTCAGGCAAAGTTTTCTGCTGTTGGCAATGTTAATGATAATTTATTTTCCCATTCACATCAGTTTGATATTTGATGCTCTAATTAATAATTAATAAATAGATGACAAATCCAATTTAAAGTGCCAGATCACAAACTGGCTTGTGAGACATTTTAAACATTTTGTGTCCCATATTGTGTGAATCCCCTCCTTAGTGCACTACATTGGGTTGTGAAATGAGCTCTACAGTTAACTACAGATGTTCAAGTTATAAAGGGGTTACATCCTCATAAGAGCATTGTATGGTGAAAATATTGTATGTTAAAATAATGCTGACGTAGCAAACATCTTAATTCTGACTCAAACACTTACTTTACATTAGACTACGTTAAGGCAGAATTGTCTAACACAGAATAATCAGTAATTAAGTGTTAATATCTCAGGTTATTTACACTGGTACAGTATGCTGTAGAATAATTATGTGGCTCACTGCTGCCACCCAGTGTCAAGAGAGAGGATCACACCATATAGATCACGAGTCTTAAAAACCTAATTATTCTAAATGATGTATATCTCTTAATAATATATATAATAATGCAATACATAAAATAATAAATTTCCGTATATATGAAACTAGTACTTATATTTATTAATATATTGCAATATATGAATTGACCATATGTGTGTGTGTACGCAAATGTATATACAGATTTTTTTTTTTTATATCAAGAAGCGAAGCAACGAGATAATGTTTGTGTGCAGTGATTTCTGTCTACATTTATCATTTAAGGCTAAACCTATTTTTGATTCTACATTTATGACTGAATGTTCAACATTTTCTTATGGCCAACCCAATTAAGCCTACAGTACATGTAGATTCTGATAAAGACATAGTTTCCCACAATTTCTCCTGCTTTAAGCCCGCAAATGTTGAAGTGTCCAGTGTGTTAGAGAAATGTGCAGGGCATCGCCAGGCCTCGGTGTCAATCAGCAACCACTTTACCAAGTATCAGTGATCCAGACCTTTAGGTGGCGGTAGCGCACCGCCTACTTTACCTGCTGCAGATCAAATGCAGAAGAAGACCAAGAGGAAGAAGAAGATAAAGTGGCCAGTGAAGGTGGGTTTCATTTTTTTGCACTGAATTTAAAATTATGTGTGTAGTTATTATTAACAAGTAGTCAGAATGTTTAAAAAAAGATGTTAAAAAGAAGGGGGGGGGAGTTGTTTTGCTTTTTATTTGTTTGTTTTTTAATGGTAAAAATCTGTCTGTATTATTAGGCTGGTCCTAACTTAGCCAGTGAAAAAATATACTATTTAAAAAAAAATACTAAGTTAATGTTACTGCATGATCAGTTTTTGCAAACCAGTAGTTTTATTATAGAGTGTTCAGTGTTTAATAGTAGTTACCAGAACATGTAACTTCAGGAACATCAGTTAATTGTATTCTATAAATAAAGACCAATATGTTTGTTTGTTTGTTTGTTTGTTTGTTGAAAGGTTATTTTAACTGCAGGAGAATGTTCCGGATTCTCCATCAGCACCACATCATCAGTCAGGTAAGCACCAGCCCATGAGCTCAAGCCCATCTCTTAACCTTCAGACAGTTGGGAATGGAGTAGCTGAATGGTGTTTACGTAAATCACACACATTTTAATACATTTTCTTTGTTCCATTACATATTAAGCAGCTTCAGGAGTTGCAGACTTCGGACAAACTTGTTGGACGTCCACCACAAGAGAAGACTGATGTAGCTGGTGAGAACTTTTCCAGTCTTTTTCCTGTAGCCCGTACACACAGCAAGCAACCAGTTTTCCCTTTAAAATTTTCATCTCCTTTTTGACTGATTCTTCTCACAGGAAGAGGAGTCACAATGCTGTGGACTTTGTGTAACTCCTGTATAAATCATACTTTGAGTTGAGCAGTGTGACGCTTAATATCTTTGTCAGTTTGTGTGACATTTTGTATCATTTAGTGTCTTGATTTGAGTCTGTTATATTGTGTGAATTGTAAATTCATTACACAAAAACTGTATTTTATTTTGCACATTTAAGTTTTTCATTTATGCATTTATCTTTATGCCATGGGCTTGATTTACAAATTAGTGGTAATAGTAACGTGTAATATTTTTTATATTGTTAACCAGCTGGTTTTAATGTTGTGGTGGACAGAGGACAGTATGAACACTGACTGGTCTCAGGTGGTGTTTGTTGTGGCTCATCACAGTATGCTGGTAATTGAGGATTTTTTTATATGTTCAATAAAACTATACTATTTCTCATTTATGTTTCATGCATCTCATTTATATCTGGCTTTAATCTCATTAAGGTCTTGTATTTGGCTAATTTGCATAAGCATATTGTAAAAAAATATATAAAGAATCTTTAATCAAATTCAATATATTATGACATATATTGTGTATAAAATTACATACATTAAGATATAGATATATATATATATATATATATATATATATATATATATATGAGAGAGAGAGAGAGAGAGAGAGAGAGAGATATTTCTCAATATATATATATATTTCTCAATATATGAAAAGCTGCAATTCCTTATGTATTTGTTAATATATAAATATGTAATGTATTAAATTATTACCCGTAGTGTGTGATTGGGTGTGTGAGTGTGGATTGGCGCCCTGTCCAGGGTGTACCCCGCCTAGTGCCCGAAGTCTCCTGGGATAGGCTCCAGGTCCCCTGCGACCCTGAACACAGGATTAAGCGGTATAGAAGATGAATGAATGAATGAATGAATTAAATTAATATGTAATATATTAATACAATATTCAGTATATTGCGAATATATTTAGACCATAACACTAAATCATTCCATACGCAATGACAGTAAATATATAGAGAAATATTTTCTTTCTGTAAGGGATTATATACTATACCAGCGAGCGCCACTGCCGTGCTCAGAGGGGGGCGGGACACACATCAAACACCTACCTGTGTCTGTTAGTGACGACACGATGCCACCTGGAGCTGCACAACCTGTACCACGGGAAAGGAGAGCGCCCCCCGGAGGAAGTGGCCGGCCTTGTAGGATTGCGCTTACCCACACAGCCTGGTGGTAAAGGCTGGGAGGAGTGAGGTGGAGGACTGGCTGTCAATCAGGGACGTCCTCTAAATGTACTGTGTGTGTGTGTGTGTGTGTGTGTCAGCCGATGGATCAGCATCCTGTCCAGGGTGTGCACTGCCTCATGCCCTAAGCCTCCTGGGATTGGCTTAAGGCCCCCCATCAACCCTGTATACAGGATAAAGTGGTATAGACAATGAACAAATAAAATCATACCAGTAAATGCAAAGGACAGTTTAATAGACACTGACTGTATGATCTCAGGTGAATAAAACAGCTTTTACTGATTGGTCTTTATTTAACTCTAATGCACTTGACAAACCTTCCGTGTATGCTTTTCTCTAACTTTGTGTAATTAGTGCATTTACTAACATCAGTTTGCCAGTTTCCGTGCCTTTATTACAAAATATAAGTAACAAAATTAAAGGAAAAAAAAAATACCTAAAATCAAACTTTAAAGTTGTTAGAAATTGACTGCATGGTGTATTAAGGTCATTGACGGAGAGCTAAAGGAAATCCAGACATTATATTCAAAGGTTTAATCCCCTTTTCAGCCTACACTGTGAATCATTACTCAATGTGATCAATAAAAACTTGAACGGTTCTTATGTGTGTGAGTTTAGTCTGATTATGTTAGTTTATAATTGCTGGTGAAGATCAAACCACTTTTTATGAATAACTAATGCAAGAACCCAGGTAACTTTTAACTGTAGGATGGAATAATTGCTCTGGCCTAAAACACATAGATCTCTATATACTTTTTGTCTGACATGATTCTCATTTGGTTCCTCTGGTGTGTTTATAGTATCAACTTGAGTGTCTTGCACAGAGTGTTGACTGAGCTCAACCCCGCTGAACCATCAGCATTGGGATGAACTGGATCCTCCTCGACATCCCCATACAAGCACCTGAACTCTCTAAGGGCGTTTTCTCACTGGGGTCTGGGAACATTTTCCGAGCACACTTGACCCCGGGACAAGTGGATTCTTGTATATGAGCATGCAATCGTTCCAAGCTCGAGAATGAATCCCTGGAACAATTGCAGAGGTGGTCTCTGGAACGATTCATGCATTCCCGAGCATGGAAGGCGGGACATAAGTAAACGCTCGTGCTCAAGAGATGTGGTGACGTAGTTACTGTTTGACTCCATACACAAATAAACGTGGCTGCAAAAGAATCTCTGAAGTAATGCCAAAGTACTGTGTTTGCTAGAAATTTAGACAAACGAAAACACCTAAAGACAATCGGACACTACACATAAAAACTCAGGTATTGATGGAAGTATCCATAACTATTTAGAGACAGCGCGCGTGTGATACTGAAGTAAGTAAAAGATGAATAATAGGATAAAAACCATCCAGTGTGATGGAGTCGGAAACCCTCTGTCCCACAACACCGTCTACCTTCATCATCCAAACCGGACAGCGTGGATCCTGGTCCAGCAAAGAGCCTGCGGTTAATTAATATTAATTACTAAAGTTATTAACGTTGTTTAAGAGAGTCTCATACAGATGTCGCCATTAAAAACGCACGTTTCGAGAAAAGGGATCCCGTGACTTGCCGCAGCTTTCCGCGGATGCGTGCGGGTAGCTGTGAACATGCCCTTCATTACCTGTAGGGGGCAGTCGTGTTTCAGTCTGAAGTATTGTGTGTCTACTGAAGCCGAAAATGTGTGCAAATTAAACGCGCATGCGTGTTTGGAGACGCTGTGCCCGCGCTGTGGATCAGTCGGTTGGGAATCATCACGGAGGTACAACACGGTGTGGCTGGAGCTTGTCGTGTTTGAGGTAAGTTTAGCTTTCTTTTTTGGATGTGATTCTCACTTTCATGACTCCCAATTAATGTTCATCTTAATCTCAGGACGTACAATTAGCAATATTTCAGTTTTTAATGGTGTGGAGATTCACAAAACACCATTGTCGTGTAAAAACCTGAACCTACGGAGCCCCCCAGGGGTCCTGTGGTAAATAAATAAATAAATAAATAAAATAACGAACCGAGTGCGCGGAATAATAAACCGAGATGTGTGTTTCTTACCCCCACACCTCGTGAAAACGTCTCGGGTTACTTTGCAGTAACCCTGTTCCCTGAGAGGCGGGAACGAGATGCTGCGTTAGAACGCTTGTGGGAACTATCTTGTCGCATTGCCGGCCATGAAGCATGTGTGGAAAAACGCCATTATCTGGCTATATATAACCTCGGTCAGGTGACGTCATCTGATTAGATCAGGTGGAGGTTATAAATACCGGAAGCCGGCAACAAAACCTCGGATTATTTGTCTGCATGGACGTCCGGTCACATGGTAGTGCGGCGTTCGGACGCAGCATCTCGTTCCCGCCTCTCAGGGAACAGGGTTACTGCAAAGTAACCCGAGACGTTCCCTTTTCGAGGCTTCACTCAATGCTGCGTTAGAACGCTTATGGGAACGAGAATACCAACGCCGCCGCACTACAGGTGTCTGGACCCCAAGGTTGTGTAGCTTGTGCGCACAAGGCCGAGAAGGTCTCAGATTCATGTCCGGGAAGCTGACCCGAGGACTCGTGAGCCTGGAGTGGCATGGACATCCAGACTATAAAATCTTATAAATGTGTGCGGAGAGGACCAACCCGCTGCGTCACACACTTGTTGCAGGGGAGTACCTCTTGCAAGGGCAATAGATGAGGCGACCCCTCTGGTTGAATGAGCCCTGACTCCTAGGGGCGAAGTGAGTCCACGCGCCTCATAGGAGAGGGCAATAGCATCTCTCACCCAGTGTGACAGAGTATGTGTGGTGGCGGCCGCCCCCCGGTTGCGGCCTCCATAACATATAAAGAGTTGCTCTGACTTACGCCCCTGGCTGGTGCGGTGGACATAAGCCTGAAGAGCACGTACTGAGCACAGTAGGTGAAGTTTCTCCTGCTCCGAATCCGCAAAGGGTGGAGGACAGAAGGCTTCCAGGACGACAGGGTACATGGTAGAGAAAGGAACTTTCGGTAGATAGTTTGGGTGAGGATGCAGAATGGCCTTGACTAGCCCAGGGGCAAAGTCCAGGCAAGATGGGGAGACTGACAATGCACGCAGGTCTCCGATCCTCTTTAGAGAGATGATGGCTGTGGTGGATTTTTTATTCTCCCCACACCGAAGTTGCCCTAATTTAAAACATTAAACAAATACTGTAACTTGAATAAAGAAATCAAAGAAAGACTCTGGATTCCGTGTAGATCTAGATGAAGTAAGGATAAGTTTTATTGCAACAATAAAACAAAGTGAGCCAGTCCTGAAGATGCCTAAGCTGTGAATCAGAGCATCACCAAGAACAGACTGATCTACTGTGACATCGGTGCCTTCTTTTATACAGTTTTACAGGGGGCGGGACGCTCATCTGGCCCCCTCATTTGCTCATTATTTTTTCTGGTTCCTTATCAAATTTTTCAACCAATAAAATTACATTTGCATTATACGTCATATACCTCGTTATCTGACTCGATCTTTTATCAAATTTTGCTTCCAATATAACTTATTTTCCTTTCAAATTAGTTTCCATTATCTTTTCACTTTTGTTGTTCAACTTAAAAAATATTGGGGTGGCGCTTACGTCTGCTATAAATTCTTGGTGCTTCCGCTTTACTCTACAGTTTTCAAGAGACAGGCCATGGGTAAGCATCTTCTACATGTTATTTTAATTATTTGTCTAAGTTTGTGATTTTCATTGTATTTACCTATTTTTATCCTCTATTTTTATTCTTATAGCTAATCGCGTCTGCACGAATGATCACCACGTCGCTTTGGACGACTCGGACAGCCAGAGCAGTCCGGCTCACAGTCCTACTGACTATACTCCTACTGAACCTGTCATGGACCGGGCCTCGGTGAGTTTTACTGAGGATGAGCCCGAGCCATCTGCTTCGTTACTGCAGTTCCTAGAGGAGACAGGGCTCACTTTTTCCAAAAATGTTGATCCCAAACCGGGTCCTTCTAAGAGGCCGCGTGCGGATAGCCCTTATCCGTTTTCTTTTAGGCCTGTACGACCTGAATCTACAACGCCAGCTCCACTGGTCTTAAGACCTGTTTGTCACGTAAGTGTTGGCACCCAGACCGATGTTAAAGTGTCTGTTGGTACCCAAACAGATTTTCCTTCTGCACTTGTGCCAAATCCAAATCGCGGCATTTCTGTTTCTATTTCCTTTCACTGATTTTTTAATTAGTGTTGCCCTTCCTCACAGGAGGTTTTGCTAATTGACTTCTTATACATTTTATTTTGCTTCTGATGCTTACCCAGGCCCTGTGTGTTTTTATACTTTTTTCTGTTGGGCCTAATACTTTGTATTGTACAATATTCACTATGTAGATACACGTACTATTTTGTGTCTATTACTTTATTAAACTTATTATTCAGATCACTGTGTGTGTGTGTTTTTGGTTATTTAATTTGACTGGTTGCTTGTGTATCCAATACCTGTTACATCACAGTTAAGATCACCCCATGTCTGAGATTACATCATGTCTGGGGCTATGTCATATCTGCTGATCTGGTGTCGTTTCTAGGGTTACTATGAGATCTCTAAGATGGCTGCCAGTCTAAGGTTTGTTGGGTACATACTGTATTCTGAACGTCACATGGTGTCTTTGATACTATGACATCACATTGTCCTTGGCTCAACTCTGCTCACTTCATCTTACATCCATAAGATAAAATTAATAGTTTTCTGTAATATTACTGCATGCACAAATATATGTAATTAAAATATGCTTACATGGCCATAAGAAGAACCATCTTGAGAGTCAGAAGCCTGTCGGGCGCTGCCTCTAGCGGTTCAAAAGGAGTGTCGATCAGACCTTCGAGCAAGATAGATAAATTCCAAGAGGGAGCCGTGACTCTAGTGGGTGGCCTCAACCGTTTAGCGACACGAATGAAACGGGCAACTAAAGGGTGATTTCCTACAGTAACCCCTTCAGACAGGACGTGGCAGGCTGAAATAGCAGCCACGTACGTTCTGAGGGTACTAGGGCACAAGCCCGAGGACAATTTCTCTTGCAGGAATTCCAACACTGAAACAATTTGGCAGTGGACTGGGTCCACCTGCTTTGCCATGCACCAGCTCTTGAATACCTTCCATTTGAAGGCATAAATCCTTCTAGTGGAGGGAGCCCTAGCACTTAGGATGGTGTCAATTACGCCGGCTGAAAGGCCGGCTTGACTCAATTGGTCCCGTTCAGGGGCCAAGCGTGAAGGTTCCAAAGCTCGGGCCGGGGATGAAATATTGTCCCCTGCGCCTGAGATAGAAGATCCCTCCTCAGTGGAATCATCCAAGGTGAGCCGTCGAAGAGCGATATTATCTCTGAGAACCATACTCGGGCCGGCCAATGGGGCGCTATCAATAAGAGGCGCAAACCGTGTTGACGGACCCTCGCCAGGACTCCCGGGAGCAGAGCTATCGGAGGGTACGCATAGAGGCGTAAATTGGGCCACGTATGGGCCATCGCGTCCACACCCAGGGGAGCTGGATGAGTCAGAGAGTAGTAGAGGGGACATTGTGCAGTCTCCTCTGAGGCAAAGAGGTCCACCTCTGCTGTAGAGAATCTCTCCCAGATTTGAATGACTACATCGGGGTGGAGTTTCCATTCCCCGTGATTCACAGCTTGTCTGGACAGAAAGTCTGCTCCCACATTCCTGTACCCTGGAATGTGAATCGCCCTGAGGGACAGGAACTTGTCCTGAGCCCACAGCAGAACCTGATGTGCTAGCTGGTTCAAGCGTCGCAAACGCAGGCCGCCCTGGCGATTTATGTAGGAGACTACCGATATGCTGTCCACCCGCACTAGGACATGGTAGCCTCTCAGCTGCTGGAGGAAATGCTGTAGAGCTAAAAATAGAGCCATCATTTCGAGGCAATTGATGTGCCATGCGAAAAGGTGGCCTCTCCAGACCCCTTGGGCTGGACGGCCATCCAAGACCGCGCCCCAGCCGGTAAGGGAAGCGTCTGTCGTTAGCATTTTGCGATGACAAGACGGACCTAGAGTGGGACCCAAGGCGAGAAACCGGGGTCTGAACCACATAGAAAGGGTACGAAGTCCTTTGCGCGTAACCCTTATCCGCCTTCGGGGATTTGTTCTCGTGTGAACTCCCCTGGCTCTTAACCACAGCTGAAAAGCTCTCATGTGCAGGAGACCCAAGGGTATCACCATGGACGCAGCTGCCATGAGGCCTAAACATTTTTGTAAGTGATGTACAGTCACTTCTTGGTCTAGTCTGATTTCCTTCAGAGCGTTGTTTATGGATTCGATGCGAGCAGGAGACAGATGTGCCTGCATAGCGATCGAATTCCACCTGACGCCCAAGTAGGTTGTCACTTGTGCTGGAAAGAGAACGCTTTTCGTGGCGTTGAGTCTCAATCCCAGCAAGTGAAGATGAGCTAGGACGACATCTTGGTGTCGAAGTGCTAGCTGCTGAGACTGGGCCAGGATTAGCCAGTCGTCTATGTAATTCAGAATGTGGATGCCCTGGAGTCTCAAAGGAGCCAGAACTGCATCCATGCATTTTGTATATGTGTGGAGTGATAAGGCTAGACCGAATGGAAGAACCCGAAATTGGTAGGCTTTCCCCCCAAAAGCGAACCTCAGGAACTTCCTGTGCTGTGGCAAAATTTCTATGTGGAAATATGCGTTCTTTAAATCTCCTGTCACAAACCAATCCTGTGGTTGGATTTGTGAAACAATAGTCTTTATGGTCAACATTTTGAAGTTGCATTTTTTGAGATAGCGGTTCAAACCGCGAAGATCCAGAATTGGACGCAGACCCCCGTCCTTTTTGGGGACCAGGAAGTACCGACTGTAGTAACCTGACTCCATGTCTGGAGGAGGAACCTGTTCTATGGCTCCCTTCTGCAGTAATTTCTGGAGTTCGGAACTCAGAAAACGCGCCCTTTCCGGTATCACGGAAGTGAAGACCACGCCGTTGAAACGCGGAGGGCGATATGCAAACTGTAGCCTGTATCCTTTCTCTACAGTCTTTAAAACCCAGGGGGATATGCCTGGCAGTAGCTTCCACGCTGCCAGCTTCTCCGAAAGGGGTGCAAGTACTTCTACTGGGCTGGGGGTGTTAGTGGTTCGGTGTCCTGGAATATAGCAGGATGCGACCCGAAGGACTAACGTGTCGGAGACCGGTGTTGTCCGAAACACCAAAGGCGGTGGAAACTGAACATCGATCTCCTATGTGCCCGTCCCCAGGGGGGGTCACCCCCACGGTCCTGAGCTCTGCTATCAGGGACGCTTCTTCGCGAAGAAGACAGAGCGGTCTATTTTTTGGGGGGCGGCCTTAGGGGGGCGCCGAGCCGTACCCCAGTCCTTACGGGGGGGTGCGCGGCTACTGACGGTTTCCTTCTGCGCCTCTCGTCTAGCGAGACTCAGATCGGGTCGAGGTTGGGTGGCCGATGGCCTCGACACCTGGGCACGGCGTGGGATAAATTTCCCAAAAGCTTGTTCATAGAGGCTGGCCTCTCTAAATCTGGTGGCGACAGTATTTACAGCTTCGCCAAATAGGCCTGAGGGTGAGATGGGAGCATCGAGAAGGAATGCCCGATCTTTGTCCTTAATGCCAGTTAGATTTAGCCAGAGGTGCCTCTCTGCAGACACCAGGGAGGCCATAGAACGGCCAATAGCACGGGCTGTCTGTTTTGTCGCATGCAGGGACAGATCAGTAGCCCGGCGTAATTCTATGAACGCTTCCTGATTCATATTGCCGCTCGTGCTCAGATCATTCAGCAGGTCGGCCTGATTCGCCTGCAAAACCGCCATGGTGTGCAAGGAAGCGCCGGCCTGACCAGCTGCTTGGAACGCCTTCCCTAACAGGGTAGAAGAAGTTCTACATGCCTTGGAGGGAAGGGTTGGCTTTTTTAATGAGGATGATGTTCCAGGAGCGACATAGCCCGCGAGCGTCTCCTCAATCTGGGGCATCATCACATAACCCTGTGCTTTTGCATCAACAATATTCGAATAAAACGAAGTTGAAGGTACAAAAATACGGGAAGAAAAGGGACGTCTCCATGAACGAGATAACTCGTTGTGGAGATCATCAAAAAAGGGGAGAGAACGGCGTTGTGGCGCCATCTCCTGGCCACCCGACAGAAATCTGTCATCCAGTTTGGAACGTTTTGTATGAGCTTGCTCTTGTGGCCAGTCAATATGTAAACGTTCAACTGCGCGTGTTATAATCTCAATTAATTCCTCATACTCTTTATCATCCCCAGAGGATCGTTCTGAGGTAGCTACCTCCATTTCAAATGAAGCAAGAGAGTGAGTCTCTCCCAAACACTCCCGAGAAGCACCGAGGTGCGCTCGCGAAGTGGAGGGAGAGAGAGAGTGATCCGGGAAGGAGACGAGAGAGAGGAGGGGCTCCGTCTCTCGTGCCTCGGCCAAATCAACCTGTGAGCCCCAGGAGTGCAGAGCGGCTCGTGGCTCCCTAAAGAACGCGAGACGCGCTCGTAGCACTTTCATCTGGAGATTATCACAGTGCCCACACTCTCCTTCAAGTCCAAGGAGAGCGTGGCTTTCACCCAAACACTCGAAACAGAGATTATGCCTATCGTCTTGAGAAAGACGGTTACGGCACGGGCATGATACACTAAACTCGGCCATTATATCTGGTGAGTTTTATTGCTTTTTTTTTTTTTCTCTGTTAAGAATGGTTTCTTTTTTTTTTTTAAATGCTTGCTTAACACACGCGATCACAAGTCGGCATGAAGACAAATGATCTGAGGTTTTGTTGCCGGCTTCCGGTATTTATAACCTCCATCTGATCTAATCAGATGACGTCACCTGACCGAGGTTATATATAGCCAGATAATGGCGTTTTTCCACACATGCTTCATGGCCGGCAATGCGACAAGATAGTTCCCATAAGCGTTCTAACGCAGCATTGAGTGAAGCCTCGAAAAGGGAACGGCGTGTTCAGACAAAGGCTCGCCAGTGAGATGCCATTTCTGAACAAACTGAGTCATGTGTGTTAAAGCATTAAATGGTAAAAGAGCACTAGCAATAAACGTTTTTTTTCTGAAGCCGAACTTTATTAATGAGTTACGAGTAAAGAACCTGTACATATGTTCATACAGTATTGACAGCAGCTCTAATTTGTCTAAATCCAGGTGTAGCTCAGTGGTTAAGGCATTGGACTATGGTTCGGAAGATCCCAGGTTCAAACCTCACAACCACCAAGTTGCCACTGTTGGGCCCTTGAGCAAGGCCCTTAACCCTCAACTGCTCAGATGTATAATGAGATAAAAATGTAAGTCGCTCTGGATAAGAGCGTCTGCCAAATGCCTAAATGTAAATGTAAATGTAAATCGCATTGCAGACAATAAAAATAAGTCGAGTCATCCTGTGACCTTGCATGCTTAATCTTTCCACACATGATTCTTGCTTCTCACTTTTTCCATAATCCCTCACTGTTCTATCTTGTATTTTTCTAACGGTGTCAGAAACTTTGTGTTAGTAGCACTGCTTGACATGCTTGATGCCTTCCCCTTTTGTAATTTGCTTTGGATAAAGGCAAACTTACAAAACAAAGAAATGCCTAAATGTAGTTGTACGAATAAAACATTGTAATGATACAATGTAAATATTTTCACAGAAACAAAGTGTAAAGATGAGACATGAATCTGAAGAGGATCTCTTTGATTGCCTGGTAAAGCATTGTTTTCTTATTAATTATACAATTTATTCATACCTTGAATATAGTGTTTGTTGTATTGGACAGAAGCATATAAATGCAAATGAATATATAAATCTGAGTAATTATTGAACGAATTTTCATGTTTGGACTAACCCTTTAAATACAAAGTCTGCATTCATCATAGGATTTCCTGACACTGTAAAGGTGCAGAGTAATCTATGGAGTGTAGCCATCTCATGCCATGTTTTACAATGTTTTATTGATGCAAGATTATTGCTAAAGCAATTTAACCCAAGTTTAACAATCTGAAGTATATGAAGTGGTCATTTTTTATCATCAATTATTTTTATTATTATTTTTTTCTCTGTGAAATGAAGTCAGCACAGGTTGAAGCAATTCAGAATTTTTTTTTATTTCTCAAAAGAAATTATTTTCTTGTACATTTTATGCAGCGGGACAGACGAAGTGATGCCAGTATGCACCTTCTTAAAATCCTTGTTGTCCATGCTGTTGAAGGGGAAGAACCGGTTGGTGTATCCATAATCCTTGAAGGAGAGGAAATTTTGCAAGAATGTGGCAATATCTCCGAGCACTGCGCTACACATTGGAGCTATTTTCAGAAAGTTCTTCTAGAACTTGATGGGATTAAGCCATCACCAAAAGTGCAAGCTTTAAAGATGAAGTTATCTTAAAACATTTGATTTGGCTTGACTACAAGTCTTTACATGTTGTGTTCAATTCAATTCAGTTTTATTTGTATAGCGCTTTTAACAATTGACATTGTCTCAAAACAGCTTTACACAATCAAAAGAATTATTTAAGTTTGTATGGAATGTGAATGTGTATGAATCAAAATGTTCAGATATTCCCTGGCGAGCAAGCCCGAGGGCGACAGTGGCAAGGAAAAACTCCCTGAGATGGTAATAGGAAGAAACCTTGAGAGGAACCAGACTCGACAGGGAACCCATCCTCATCTGGGTGAAACAGATAGCAGGAAATGATCTGCATTTATACAGTGTTAGGTTCAGCTATAATAGTTGATGTTAATTGATGTTATAATAGTTGATGTAAAATGGAGTCCAGTAGATATTCGAGACTCAGATAGACTTGTAGAAAGTTCCAATCCTGAACTATCGAATTGTCAAGTCCTCAGAGAAACAGCTGACAACACCAGTCGAGGCCAGAACCATCTTCTAAGTAGATAGAATAATCCCCAGACACCAGGCGCATCCTAAAGAGACACACGGGGCACCCATGCGATGAGACCTCCAACCAGAAACCGGGCACCAGGATGGATCAGACAGGTCCGGAGGGCAGAGGGAGTCTGGATCACTGGCAGCTCAGGAACCAAATGTGTAGCTCGACAGAGAGAGAGAGAGAAAGAGTGAAAGGGGGAGACAGGCGGAGAGAGGAAAGAGAAAGAGGGGGAGGAAGAGAAGAGGAGGAGAGATTGCAATTAGGTATGGTCACAGTCACAATGTCTAATGTGAATGTATATTTACTGTAGAGTTCAAGCAGGGACTCCGGCAGGACTAACTATGACAGCAAAACTAAAAGGGAGAGCCAGAAGGAAACACAAACATGAGGGCTCCCTGAGATGTAAAGCAAACAATCACCTCACCGTCAACAAACCTGAGTGATCAAATGAGACTGAGGAAGACAGCATCTAAACATACCAGTTCACCATAATACTCTACGTCCATGAGTCCTCCAGATCTGCTCCTTTACCTTATGGCAAATCTATTTATAAAAATGCTTGGTTAAATAAATAGGTTTTGAGCCTAGACTTAAACACTGAGACTGTGTCTGAGTCCCGAACACTATTTGGAAGACTATTCCATAATTTTGGGGCTTTGTAAGAAAATGCTCTGCCCCCAGCTGTAGTTTTCATAAAACGCGGTACTGATAAGCAGCCTGCATCCTTTGACCGAAGTAGGCGTGGCAGATCGTAAGACACTAGCAGTTCGCTCAGATACTGCGGCGTGAGACCATTTAATGCCTTATATGTCAAGAGTAGTATTTTAAAATCAATGCGAAATTTCAGAGGGAGCCAATGCAGTGAAGATAGGATAGGGGTGATGTGCTCATATCTTCTGGTTCTAGTGAGGACTCTCGCTGCTGCATTCTGGACTAGCTGAAGCTTGTTTATGCACCCAACTGAACAACCAGATAGTAAGGCATTACAATAGTCCAACCTAGAAGTGATAAAAGCATGAACAAGTTTTTCTGCATCGTTTAGCGACAAAATATTTCTTATTTTGGCGATATTTCTGAGGTGAAAGAATGCTATCCTGGTGATATTATCTACATGAGCTTCAAATGAAAAGGCTGGAATCTATAATCACGCCGAGGTCTTTTACTGTTGCACTTGACGGAACAGAAAGGCCATCTAAAGTTACGGTGTGATCTAAGATTTTACTTCTAGCTATATGCGGTCCTATGACTAGAACTTCTGTCTTATCCAGATTAAGCAGAAGGAAGTTAATTAGCATCCAATTTCTTATGTCCTGCACACATTGCTCAACTTTAGTAAGATGGTTTTTCTCATCAGGTTTTGTTGAGACGTATAGCTGTGTGTCGTCAGCATAACAATGAAAACTAATACCATGCTTACGGATTATGTTGCCCAGAGGAAGCATGTAAAGGGAAAAAAGCAGTGGGCCTAAAACTGAACACTGCGGAACGCCAAACTCCACTAGAGAACATGCAGAATAATCACCATTTAAGTCTACATACTGATAATGATCGGTCAAATAGGATCTGAGCCAGGAGAGGGCTGTACCCTTAATTCCTACTACATTTTCTAATCTGTGAAGAAGAATAGCATGATCAATGATACAGTTCATGTATGCCATTTCTATGTAGATATGAGCATTGCTGCTCCACTACTATCTTTTCCAGAATCTTAGAGATAAAGGGGAGGTTTGATATTGGCCTGTAATTGGACAGCTGACAGGGGTCGAGGTCAGGTTTCTTAATTATTGGTTTAATAACTGCTACTTTAAAAGATTTTGGAACATAACCAATGCTGAGTGAGGAATTAATTATTCTCAACAGCGGTTCTGTTATTACTGGTACTATCTGTTTAAGAAAATGTGTCGGTATAGGATCTAATATACAGGTTGATGAATTTGCAGAAGAGATGAGTGAAATTAGTTCATTCTCTTCAAGAGGAGTAAAGTATTCTAGGTTTGAATCTGACATGGCTAGGTTAACATCTGTATCAATTACATTGTTTGGTTTCAAAGCCTCAATTTTATCCCTGATATTTACAATTTTACTATTAAAAAAGTTCATGAAGTCCTCACTATTGCATGATGTTGTTGTGGAGATTTCTGTAGTGGTCTTATTTCTGGTTAATTTGGCTACAGTATTAAATAAAAATCTTGGATTATTTTTATTTTCTTCTATAAGAGTGGAGAGATACGTTGATCTAGCTACACTAAGAGCTTTCCTATAGTTCAGGATGCTCTCTTTCCATGCTATTTGAAATACCAACAATTTAGTTTGACGCCATTTACGCTCTAATTTCCGAGCAGTCTGTTTTAAAATGCGCGTGTGATCGTTATACCAGGGAGCGAGTTTCTTATCTCTAATAATTTTTCTTTTAGCTGGAGCTACATTATCTAAGGTACAACGAAGTGTCGACTCTAAATATTCAGTTGCCTGATCAAGTTCTGTGGGGTCAGATGGTGGCCTAATCGAAGTTGGTAACTCTGGGACATTACTGATAAATCTCTGTGTGGTAGTTGATGTGAATGTACGTTTAATACGGTAGTGCGGTGCTGTGCGTACATTATCACTGTGACACACTTGAATGGAGACAAGATAGTGATCTGAGATAATTTCAGACAGTGGAATTGTGAATACATTTCTTATAATTAATCCGAAGAATATTACTAAATCTAAAGTGTGACATGCTTTATGAGTGGGTCCTACTACACACTGATTTATGCCTACGGAGTCCAGTATGGATATAAATGCTGTTCTCAGAGGGTCTTCTGGATTCTCAAAATGAATGTTAAAATCTCCAGCAATTAACACTTTGTCTACAGAAACGACCAGGACTGAGATGAAATCTGCAAATTCACTAAGAAATTCAGAATACGGCCCTGGAGGACTGTAAATTATAATTAGTGGAATCAACTGAGCTGATTTAATATACTTAAATACACTTATGTTACTATAGAGAATTTCAAATGAGTTAAATTTGTGTCCGTGTTTTTGTACGATAGACAGATTATCATTATGAATAACTGCGACGCCTCCTCCTCTAACAGTTAACCGAGGCTGGTGTATGTAGCTGTATCCAGGAGGACTAGCTTCATTTAGAGCTACATACTCATCCTGTTTAACCCATGTTTCAGTTAAACAGAGTATATATACACCCAGATGAGGATGGGTTCCCTGTCGAGTCTGGTTCCTCTCAAGGTTTCTTCCTACTCGCCAGGGAATATCTGAACATTTTGATTCATACACATTCACATTCTATACAAACTTAAATAATTCTTTTGATTGTGTAAAGCTGTTTTGAGACAATGTCAATTGTTAAAAGCGCTATACAAATAAAACTGAATTGAATTGAATTGAATATATTAAACGCCTGATCTGTGATAATTTCATTAACAATAACTGCTTTTGATGCGAGAGATCTAATATTTAACAATCCTAGCTTCAGATCAGAGGTGCCGACTGCGCATTCAGTATGATCGGAGTTTGTGGTCTTTATGTTAATTAGATTATTGAAACAGACTTTCTGAGTCTTTCTACATTTTTGCTTAGATCGGGGAACAGACACAGTCTCAATAAGGTGAACCCTGAGTGACGACTCTATGCAGCTAGCAGACGGTTGGTTTAGCCTGTCTGTCTGCTCCCTGGCCTGGGCTCTGGATTGTCACCGATTAACTAGGCCTCTACTGAGACTATGAGCTATACTACAGGAAATGAGAGCAGCACCTTCCCAAGTGGGATGGACACCGTCCCGCCCTAACAGGCCAGCTTTGCCCTCAAAGGTCTTCCAATTATCTATGAAGCCCACATTATTTTTGGAGCACCACCTGGACATCCAGCGGTTCAGCGACCATAACCTGCTGTAAGCTATGTCGCCACATCTCATTGGGATGGGACCAGAGCATATTACTTCATCGGACATCGCCTTCGCTAATTTAAACACCTCTGTAAAGTTACTCTTACTAACCTCTGACTGACGAAGGCGTATATCGTTAGCTCCAGCATGTACCACTATCTTAGAGAACCTGTGCTGTCCTAGAGCCCTAAGATTACCTTCTATGTCCGGTGCTCTGGCTCCCGGGATACACCTAACCACTGCCGCTGGCGCCCCTAAAGATCTAGCTAATGTCACGTGTCTGAGTATAGAGTCTCCTATAACCAGAGCTCTTTCAGATTTCTCAGCGGGTGCAGCACTGAGGAGAGCAAACCTGTTGGACACGTGAGGCACAGAGGAGGTGTGCTCCGGTGGGCTACCCTTAGCGTTATCTTTGGCTGAACGAGTATGCCGCCGAGTCGTCACCCACTCGCCCCGCTGTGAGGGCTCTAATGCCAGAGTCGGGGGCTGATTATCTCCGCCTGTGGCACCCAGACTGTCCGCTACAGGAATAACGCTGCTCTCACACTGTCTAACACTCTCTAAAGTCTGGATGCGCTCCTCTAACGCTGATATCTTCTCCGTCAGAGTGCTCACTAACACAAACCTATCACAAATAAAATTATCGCTAATGACGGAGGAAGAATGTCTAAACATCCTGCACTCTACACACTGAACAAGCTGAACGGTAGACATTATAACGTAACTCTGTGTCGGAGTTTTAGTTGTTTGGAGATGAATTCCGTTTGTTGTTCTTAGACGAGGAAACTCGCGCGTTGCGAAACTTTCGCGGCAACGATACGAAAACAGGAAGCTACGTCACCAACAGGGTTCACATGTTCAGCTTAAAATGTTTTAATGCGTTATGGTTTCAATGGCATACTTATAAGTGCACTTGTCCAGAGTGCTGATTTGAATGTTGCAGCTTCACTGCTTCCGAGGGCTATTAAGTTTTAACGTTTATTCTACAGTTTGTTTAATGTATTTTCTGCTGTATTTTATTTCTAAATGAATCCTGTATTTTATTTATTTATTATTATTATTTTACGCAATTTTGTTTAAAACAAGAATTTCAGGCCCTTGTGCCGTGCAGTTGTTTCTTTGGATGCAAAATTTAGCTGAATGCCCTTTTATTAAAAAGAACCTGTATCTAGACTGTGAATGTCACAAATATTTGGTAATGTTGGTGAATAAACTGTTTAATTATATTTTAGTTGTGATTTATGAAAGATGTAGATGAAATAATTACTTAAGTTTCTTTCCAAAACATAAATTAGCAATGTTTACATTATTATAGGGAGTAATATAAATTGATAAATCCAAGTAAGGGAAAATCTCACAAAACAAAATGAGAATTTCATAAAATCAAGGTTCCTGCTGATACAACAATGAATTAACTTTACTTGATTATTTTAAATAAATCTAATTTGGGCATTAAATATAATTATGTAACTTTTACTTGATTTCTTTTATTGTTAATTTAATTAAGTAGATTTTACCTGTCAATTACGGTGAGTTTTACTTGGGCTGAATCCCAATTCTATTTTCTACCCCTTCCCCTTGTCCCTTGAAACGAAGTGGAAAGGGGAAGGGTATAAATATTTCCCCTAAGAAATGGGACACCACTACAACACTGTTGTACGTCATCACACGTTGTCGCTGGTTCCTAATGTTACGTCAGAGGACATGCGCCGATGTTTATCACACATTCCAATAAGAGAGAGATTACTCACTCCCAAAGGTTTTTTGCGCCGTATTTTGATTTTTAAAAAAGTTGCTCATTTTCACCACGAACACGGATGAGCCTTCGGGTTTCCTCAGCCGTCCCTATACAGAATATAAATTACAAAACTGTGGTCACGGTGCAATAAGTAAGAATAGTGTAAGCACCATTCATTTACATGTACACATATCGCCGTAAGCAAAACAAACAATGCGTTATCAAATGCTCGGCAAACTGCCGTGCTACTGAACTTTCATATGTGTTTGTAGCATGCAGTAAAGTGTATGTGACATAAAAATATATATTTGTAATATTGTGCAATATGTGCTATCCGCTAGCAAACTTTAGCGATTTTTTGGCAAACGTTTCTTTACAGAACATCACCATAAACACAAGACTAGAGGTAATATACATATAATGAAAATTTGTCATAAAAATCTTTATTAATGGCAAGAATTAACATTTATGTCTCTGCTTGCTCGAGTGAGCAGCCATGTTGAAAACTTCGCTTAGCCCTTCGTTTGAAGTGAGGTCCCGAAAAATCTTTGTTTGGAGGGCTATCTGGCCCTTCCCCCTCCCCCTACACCTCCAACCAAAAGAGAAATGAGACACCACTACCCCTTCACGTGAACGCGCCAAATGGAAGGGTAGGGGGAAGGGGTAGAATTGGGATTCAGCCTTAATATTGGAGCAATAAAATTTACTTAAAATCTATGTGTCCAAATTGTTACGAGGATTTTATCAAGTAAATCTTACAAGTTCTTTTTTTCAGTGCATGGGTGAACACGATTATTTAAGAATTTAAGTAAATATATATATATGCGTGTGTGTGTGTGACCGGTGCAACTCACACGTCCTATTCCATTGTCATTCATACTGCCGTAGTTTTTAGAGCCCTAAAAAAGCATTCGCTAGTAAGTAAGTAAATAAAAGACAAATGAATAAATAGTTTTAAATTATATATATACAGGGGCGTAGATTTAGGGTGGACGGAGGGGATGTGTCCCCACCAATATCCTCCGACCATTGAAATGTCCCCACCAATAATTTAATCCACTTTTTTTTTAATCGTTCTGTCAACATTAACCTAGACACGCAGAAAGGGATAAATCACGTTCTCTCCTTGAGTCCTCCCGCCCCCAAAACAAATATGAACATTTTGATTGGCTGTGCCTTTCCCTGCCATCATGTGATAGACTATGGCTGCGTTCAGATACAAGCAGCGCCAAATGCAGTGGACTCACATTCAGTACAGCAGGCCAGGATATAGTCTGTGAATACGGACTTAAAACTAACAGCAGATTAAACATCTAAATGTAAAAGTATAAATATGATCCCTGTCCCTGTTTCCTAATCTAATGACTAATATAATGTTTGTCAGAAATCAGTATTGTGAAAGAAATTGATAAGCTAATAATCTAATATTGCCATATGGCTAGAATTTTGTTGACACCAATAGACAATCCACTTCACAAAAATAGTTTTTAAAATACATTCACTTACTTGGCGAACATTAATGATTTGATTCGAGGTTTGCACACTAAGACTCAGAAAAAGTGAAATAAAATGATTGCTGTTTAAATGGCATGTGTTTATCCTGTTTTGTCAGGTGACAGAACCTAAACACCTGTGCTGTATATCAGACAGCGATGGAGAGAGTGTAGATTACACACAGGTGCTCTCTATTTAGTCATTAGCACTCATCAGGCAATGTCTATGGGCAACTGACTGCACTCAGACCAAAGGGGGCTGAATAATTACACACACCCCACTTTTCAGTTATTTATTTGTAAAAATGTTCAAATGTTTGAAATCATGTATGATTTTCGTTCCACTTCTCGTGTGTACACCACTTTGTATTGGTCTTTCACGTGAAATTCCAATAAAATTGATTCATGTTTGTGGCTGTAATGTGATAAAATGTGGAAAAGTTCATGGAGGGGCGAATACTTTTGCAAGCCACTGTAGTTGTCCTGAGATTTAACATTGTTACCAATAATAGGCTGAGGCATTCTCTGTCCATGCTCATGAGGAATCCCTCAATGTTTTTCAATTAGGGGACAGAAGCAGATCAGCCATGTTGTAGTTCAGGTGAAGAGGCGAGGTCACAGGAGGTCAATCTGAATGTTGATTATATATATAACATATAATATGTGTGCGTGTATTATACATGTTGATTATACTAATATTTAGCATTATGAGGAGTGATAGGCTGAGGATATAAGTGATTCATTAGTGTTTTTGGCAAAAGTTTTGAACTGACATTTCACTTTTTTGTCACGCTATTTCATCAGGTGGCAATGCTGTCCGGTCCTAGTGCAGTCAGAGGGGAAGAGTTAGGGTCAAAGCCATTGTTCACCCCCAAAAAAACTTTACTCACTATTTACTCCTTAAGTGGTTCCAAACTTTAATGATTTTCTTTATTTTGTTGAATACAAAATAAGATATTGGGGAAAAAAGCTGAAAACATTGACTTCCATAGCAGGAAAAAAAAAACTACGTAAATCAATAATTACAGGTTTTCAGCATTCTACAAAATATCATCTTTAGTGTTCATCAGAAGAAAAAAAGAACAGCCTGGACAATATTGATGTCTAACAAATATGCCAGCAGTTTATTTCTGTTAGCGAGAGGCGAAGGCATGTTTTTGTCTCCTTCATATAGAAGCAATAGGCATTGAGCTGTTGTGTGGTACTGTACCTAGTAGTTCATGTTTAGATGTAATCTACTTTTATATACAGTGGTGTGAAAAACTATTTGCCCCCTTCCTGATTTCTTATTCTTTTGCATGTTTGTCACACTTAAATGTTTCTGCTCATAAAAAAACGTTAACTATTAGTCAAAGATAACATAATTGAACACAAAATGCAGTTTTTAAATGAAGGTTTACATTATTAAGGGAGAAAAAAAACTCCAAATCTACATGGCCCTGTGTGAAAAAGTGATTGCCCCCCTTGTTAAAAAATAACTTAACTGTGGTTTATCACACCTGAGTTCAATTTCTGTAGTCACCCCCAGGCCTGATTACTGCCACACCTGTTTCAATCAAGAAATCACTTAAATAGGAGTTACCTGACACAGAGAAGTAGACCAAAACACCTCAAAAGCTAGACATCACGCCAAGATCCAAAGAAATTCAGGAACAAATGAGAACAAAAGTAATTGAGATCTATCAGTCTGGTAAAGGTTATAAAGCCATTTCTAAAGCTTTGGGACTCCAGCGAACCACAGTGAGAGCCATTATCCACAAATGGCAAAAACATGGAACAGTGGTGAACCTTCCCAGGAGCAGCCGGCCGTCAAAATGAGACAACTCATCCGAGAGGCCACAAAAGACCCCAGGACAACATCTAAAGAACTGCAGGCCTCACTTGCCTCAATTAAGGTCAGTGTTCACGACTCCACCATAAGAAAGAGACTGGGCAAAAACGGCCTGCATGGCAGATTTCCAAGGCGCAAACCACTTTTAAGCAAAAAGAACATTAAGGCTCGTCTCAATTTTGCTAAAAAACATCTCAATGATTGCCAAGACTTTTGGGAAAATACCTTGTGGACCGACGAGACAAAAGTTGCACTTTTTGGAAGGTGCGTGTCCCGTTACATCTGGCGTAAAAGTAACACAGCATTTCAGAAAAAGAACATCATACCAACAGTAAAATATGGTGGTGGTAGTGTGATGGTCTGGGGTTGTTTTGCTGCTTCAGGACCTGGAAGGCTTGCTGTGATAGATGGAACCATGAATTCTACTGTCTACCAAAAAATCCTGAAGAAGAATGTCCGGCCATCTGTTCGTCAACTCAAGCTGAAGCGATCTTGGGTGCTGCAGCAGGACAATGACCCAAAACACACCAGCAAATCCACCTCTGAATGGCTGACGAAAAACAAAATGAAGACTTTGGAGTGGCCTAGTCAAAGTCCTGACCTGAATCCTATTGAGATGTTGTGGCATGACCTTAAAAAGGCGGTTCATGCTAGAAAACCCTCAAATTAAGCTGAATTACAACAATTCTGCAAAGATGAGTGGGCCAAAATTCCTCCAGAGTGCTGTAAAAGACTCGTTGCAAGTTATCGCAAACGCTTGATTGCAGTTATTGCTGCTAAGGGTGGCACAACCAGTTATTAGGTTCAGGGGGCAATTACTTTTTCACACAGGGCCATGTAGGTTTGGATTTTTTTTCTCCCTAAATAATAAAACCCCTCATTTAAAAACTGCATTTTGTGTTTACTTGTGTTATCTTTGACTAATAGTTAAATGTGTTTGATGATCAGAAACATTTTGTGTGACAAACATGCAAAAGAATAAGAAATCAGGAGGGGGGCAAATAGTTTTTCACACCACTGTATATATATACAGATGATTGAGATGTTTCATTTGCACTAGGGCTCAATAAAGAATCGTTTTTTATTTTATTAAAGATTATCTTTTTGTCAGTTATGAAACATTCCTTTCACTTTACACTATTCCTTAATTTAACTTAATGGATTGCATTTCGAGTGGATTAATATCAATTGAAGCATTGCTAGTATTAATGTAAAGTGATTTCGCACCATATTAAGAAAAACATGTATTCAGTGGACATCGTTGGGGTGGGAGGTTGGTAGGTGGGGCAGGGGGTTGGGGGTTGGTGGGTGGAAAAGGGGATTGGGGGGTGGGGTATTAGTTGGAGTCATAGGTAGCAAACCTACGCCCCTGTGTGTGTATATATATATAAATGGAAATATAATTAATACTTTCGTGTTTAATTACAAAAAAAAAAAAATTATGGTTAGTGATTGTTGCAGACATTTACACTATTTTTGAGAACTATTAAGTTCTCCTTCAACGTGTCATAGCCGATAACTGCCCCTTTTATCTGCTCTGTATGGCGGGGCGTCGAGTGCTGATCAGTGTGTGTAAAGTACGGGGCGTCGACGCCCCGCCATACCCAGCACATCAAAGGGGCACACTCATAAACTCTCCGTGCACACACATAAACTCTCCGTACACACACACACGATTTATAGATAAAATGCAGACATAAACACGCCCCCCCCCCCCCCCCAGGAAAACAACAAACACAAATATATAGACTACAGTACTCGCTCCGTGTGCGCTCCGATGTGAGCCGATTTATTCAAGTCATAATTAGAGAATAAAGAGATTAATAACAGAGAAAGCATAATAAGATGTCTATACAGTAAATAAAAAGAAAAGTATCAAATCCAACTATTAAGTCTGATTTTATTGCTATCATTAACCATTTATGTTATATATTTATTTATTTTATATTATTTTATTTTACATCATGTTTTATATATTATATTTACACAATGCTTGCTCTGAAGGACTTTATCTAAAAGCCAGACTGACCAAGTTTCTAATTCACTGCTGAAGTAGTTAAATATGCTTATACTGTAGATACGTATATAGGTTACATTTTAAAAGTACAATCGCAAGTAAATTACAAACTGAATGTAATGTCAAATATGAATAAACCAGTATTAGACACAGATATACGATATGGTAGTACAGATGTCGCCATTAAAAACGCACGTTTCGAGAAAACTGCGGCTGCGTGCGGGAAGCTGTGAACATGCCCTTCATTACCTGTAGGGGGCAGTCGTGTTTCAGTCTGAAGTATTGTCTGTCTACTGAAGCCGAAAATGTGTGCAAATTAAACTGCGCATGCGTGTTCGGAGACGCTGTGCCCGCGCTGTGGATCAGTCGGTTGGGAATCATCATGGAGGTACAACACGGCGTGGCTGGAGCTGGAGTTTGTCGTGTTCGAGGCAAGTTTACCTTTCTTTTTTGGATGTGATTCTCGCTTTCATTACTCCCAATTAATGTGCATCTTAATCTCAGGACGTACTATTAGCAATATTTCAGTTTTTAATAGTGTGGAGATTCACAAAACACCGTTTTCGTGTAAAAACCTGAATCTACGTGGTAAATAAATAAATAAATAAAATAATAATGTACGGAGCGCGCGGATTAATAAACCGAGATGTATGTTTCTTACCCCCACACCTCGTGAAAACGGCATGTTCAGACAAAGGCTCGCCAGTGAGATGCCATTTCTGAACAAACTGAGTCGTGTGTGTTAAAGCATTAAATGGTAAAAGAGCACTAGCAACAAAAGTTTTTTTTTCTGAAGCCGAACTTTATTAATGTGTTACGAGTAAAGAACCTGTACATATGTTCATACAGTATTGACAGCAGCTCTAATTTGTCTAAATTGCATTGCAGACAATAAAAATAAGTCGAGTCATCCTGTGACCTTGCATGCTTAATCTTTCCACACATGATTCTTGCTTCTCACTTTTTCCTTAATCCCTCACTGATCTATCTTGTATTTTTCTAACGGTGTCAGAAACTTTGTGTTAGTAGCACTGCTTGACATGCTTGATGCCTTCCTCTGTTGTAATTTGCTTTGGATAAAGGCAAACTTACAAAAGATGAAGAAATGCCTAAATGTAGTTGTACGAATAAAAGATTATGTAATGATACAATGTAAATATTTTCACAGAAACAAAGCGTAAAGATGAGACATGAATCTGAAGAGGATCTCTTTTATGATTTCCTGCTAAAGCATTGTTCCCTTTCAAGGCTACACTCGATGCTGCGTGAAAACGCTATGGGAACCAGTTTGTTGCGTTGCCGGTCGTTGAAGCATGCTGTGAAAACATGCCAAAGTTTTTGGCTATATATAACCTCGACAGGTGACGTCATCTGATTAGATGTAGGTGGAGGTTATAAAAACAGGTGAGCCGGCAACAACCTCAGATCATTTGTCTTCAGAGCCTTGTTGTGAAACGTGCTTGTGATAAACCAGCAAAATAAGAAGGTGTTTAACTGACCAATTTGACGAGTTTAAATCCCTCCGTGTGTGATAATCCATATCGGAGTGCGATCTCTACACTGCTTCGATTAGTGCTGCGCACGCCGCGCATTCCGTGAGAAGCTGCGAGCCGCCGCGCATTCCTGGCTTAAAACTCGTGCATCTGACAGAGCTGCGGCAGACGGAGGTAAGAAAACTCCTTTCTTCCGCGTTGTCATCACGAGGATTCGTCTCTTGTTTACCGTAGATGAAAATAACCTTAAGCACTTAAAAAAAAAAAAAAAAAACAAGCAGTAGACGGCAGCTTCTGTCGGGTGGCCGGGGGGCGGAGCCTCAATGACGCTCTCTCCCCCCCCACCCCCCTCTTAGCTCTCTTCATATGAGTTAACCCTTTCATGGAGTAAGCTGTATTCATGCTGTGTTTTTCCTGCCATCGACTTATTTGTTTATTTAAATATAGTCGATGTGGAAACGCGGGATTGTATGATGACGCCCAGATAGCAGAGACGCTTCACAGGCTATCTCTCTCCTGGGACATCATCCTCCCTGGTAAGCTTATACTTCCTTTCTAGCTGTGTAGTCTTTTATTTTCCCTAGAGGGAAAAGCTTTTCAGGCAGTGGGTCAGCTTGGTGCTCCACTGCACACAGGAGGTCAGACTGATTTAAAAAAAAAAAAAAAAAAATATATATATATATATATATATATGTGTGTGTGTAAAATAAAATAAATGGGGGTGGCCCCCCAATAGGGAGAGGCACCCAGAATTCCTTTTTAACGAATAAGTGTTCTCCCTGGCACCCCCAGGAGGTCGGTGTTTTGCTCCGCCACCACTGGTGTTTCGGGCAACATCAGTCTCCAATAGGCTGTTAGTTCTTCGGTTTTTCCTGCCATGCTTCAGGATGCCGAACATCTAACACCAAACCCCCCCCCCTCCGTTTAACCAAGCTGCCGAAACTTTTGCCCTTTTATGAGAAACTGGCAGCGTGGAAGCTACTGCCAAGTATATCACCTTGGGTACTAAGCACTGGAGAGAGGAACTACAGGATTCAGTTCTCACTTCACCTTCTGTGTTTTCAATGGCGTGGCCTCCACTTCCATAAAACCGGAAGGTGCACATCTCCTGAAAGAAGTTGCTGGGTATGGGGTCATGGAACATGTTCCCCTACCAGACAGTGAGTCAGACTACTATAATCAGTATTCCTTGGCAGAGGAACGGGGGGCTGCGCCCAAATTTTTAGATCTCGCGGGCTGTAACGCTATCTAAAATAAAGAATACAGTTCAATGTTGACTGTTAAAGTGATTGCTCTCAATCCTACCAAGCGATTGATTTGTGACAATCGATTGAAGGATGCTTACTTTCATATAGAAATACTCCCACAACACAGGAAAGACCTGAGGTTCGCTTTTGGGGGCCAAGCTTACCAGTGTCGGGTCCTTTCAGTCGGTCTAGCTTTCTCACCAGCACATATTAAAATGCATGGATGTAGTTCTGGCTCTTACGACTACCAGGGCATCCATATTTGAATTACATAGACGACTGGCTGGCCCAGTCTCATTAGCTAGCGCTTCGACATCAGCATGTCGTCCTAGCTCATCTTGTCTTTTAGGATTGAGACCCAACGCCACGAAAGCATGCTCTTTCCTCTTCTGAGGATTGGGTGTCACATGAGATTCGATCCTAAGCGGGCACAGCTGTCTCCCGCTCGTGTCGAATCCATTAACAACACCCTCAAGGAAATCAAACTAGACCAAGAATGTGACCATCACTTTCAGAGATCTTAGCTCTTATGGCAGCCGTATCCACGGTGACCCTTGGGCCTGCCCATGAGAGCATTTCAGTTGTGGCTAAGACAGGGGATTTCACTCTAGGGACAATCCCCAACAGGGGTTACGCGCCAGGTGCTTCGTACCTGTCCTATGTGGTTCAGACCCCGGGTTCTGACTCTGGGTCCCACTCTAAGTTCGTCTTGTCGTCGCAGATGCTAACGACAGATGCTTCCCTCACGGACGGGGGGTGCGGTCTTAGGTGACCGTCCCAGCCCAAGGGTGCTGGAGAGGCCTTCTTCTCTCACAGCACATCAATTGCCTCGAAATGATGGCTCTATTTCTCGCCCTAAAGCACTTCCTCCAGCGGTTGAGAGTGCCATGTCCCATTGTGGGTGGACATCACAATGGCAAGTCTCATATATTAATCGCCAGGGCGTACTGTGCTCGCGCCGCTGAATAGCTAGCGCACCAGGTTCCTGTCCCTCAGCGCAATTTACGGTCCAGGGCATATGAATGTGAGAGCAGTTGTAACTGCCCAGTCAATCTCTGACACACGGGGAATGGAAACCCCACCCAGAAGTGGTCAGTCAATCTCGGTGAGATTTCATGCAGCAGAGGTGGACCGCTTTGCCTCGCAAGCTCAGCAAATGTCCCCTTTGCTACTCCCTGACTCTGGATCTATTATCCCTCTTCAAGAGCTTATGCCCTCAAATGGAATGTTTTTTTTAAAAGTGGAGAGGCCTTCTTCTCGTACGGCACATCAATTGCCTCGAAATGATGGCTCTATTTCTCGCCCTAAAGCACTTCCTCCAGCGGTTGAGAGTGCCATGTCCCATTGTGGGTGGACATCACTATGGCAAGTCTCATATATTAATCGCCAGGGCGGACTGTGCTCGCGCCGCTGAATAGCTAGCGCACCAGGTTCCTGTCCCTCAGCGCGATTTACATTCCAGGGCATATGAATGTGAGAGCAGTTGTAACTGTCCAGTCAATCTCTGACACACGGGGAATGGAAACCCCACCCCGAAGTAGTCAGTCAATCTCGGTGAGATTTCATGCAGCAGAGGTGGACCGCTTTGCCTCGCAAGATCAGCAAATGTCCCCTTTGCTACTCCCTGACTCTGGATCTAGGATCGCCTCGTTTATTGCACTAGCAAGAGGTATTCCCCTGCAGCAAGTGTGTGATAAGCAGGCAGACCCAGTCCACTGCCGTAACGTTTCAGTGCTGGAGTTTCGGCAGGAAAAGCTTGTCCTCAGGCTTGTGCCCTTGTACTCTCAAGATGTACTTATCCGTATCCTCACTGAACTATCTTCCCGAAAAGTTCCATTTGTAACGAGCAGGAGAAACTTCACTTACTGTCCAGTATGTGCTCTTCAGATTTACAGTACGTCCACCACATGAGCCAGTGGCGTAAGTCACAGCACCACTATACTGGGTGAGAGATGCCATTGCCCTCTCCTATGAGGCGCGTGGGCTCACTTCGCCTCTAGGAATCAGGGTTCATTCAACCTGGGGGATCGCCTCATCTATTGCACTAGCAAGAGGTATTCCCCTGCAGCAAGTGTGTGTGCAAAGCAGGTAGACCCAGTCCACTCCTGAATTGTTTCAGTGCTGGAGTCCCTGCAGGAAAGTTGTCCTCGGGCCTGTGCCCAAGTACTCTCAGGACGCACGTAACTGCATCCTCACTGAGCTATCGGCCTAAGTCCATAAACAACATCACCCTATTGTTTTGAAGCATTCCATCCTCCTCCTTTACAGCTTTGGAGCAGGAGAGACTTCACTTACTGTGTCCAGCAGGTGCTCTTCAGATTTACGTCTAACGCATCAGCCGGTGGTGTAGGTCAGAGCAGCCTTTACATGTCTTGGGGCCGCTGGAGGGGCCACCACTACACTGGGTGAGAGATGCATATTGCCCTCTCCTATGAGGCGCGTGGGTTCACTTCGCCTCTAGGAAGCAGGGCTCATTCAATCAGGGAGATCGCCTCCTTTTGCACCAGCAAGAGGTATTCCCCTGCAGCAAATTGTGGGACACGGAGGGTTGCTCCTCCCCGCACACATTACATTTACGTTACATTATAATCTGGATGTTCATGCTACTCCGGGCTCAGGCAAAGCCCCGAGTTAGCTGCCCAGGCATGGTTCTGAGACCTTCTCGGCTTTGTGCCACACGCTACACAACCTTGGGGTCCAGACACCTGTAGTGCGGCGGCATTGGTATTCTCGTTCCCATAGCGTTTTCACGCAGCATCGAGTGGAGCCTTGAAAGGGAACGTCTCGGGTTACATTTCTGTAACCCTGTTCCCTGAAAGGCGGGAACAAGATGCTGCGTCGCAATGCCGCACTACCACGTGACCGGACGGCTGTTCAGACAAATTAATCTGAGGTTGTTGCCGGCTCACCTGTTTTTATAACCTCCACCTACATCTAATCAGATGACGTCACCTGTCGAGGTTATATATAGCCAAAAACTTTGGCGTGTTTTCACAGGATGCTTCAACAACCGGCAACGCGACAAACTGGTTCCCATAGCGTTTTCACGCAGCATCTCGTTCCCGCCTTTCAGGGAACAGGGTTACAGAAATGTAACCCGAGACGTTTTCTTATTAATTATACAATTTATTAATACCTTGAATATAGTGTTTGTTGCATTAGACAGAAGCATATAAATGCAAATGAATATATGAATCTGAGTAATAATTGAACGAATTTTCATGTTTGGACTAACCCTTTAAATACAAACTCAGCATTCATTATAGGATTTCCTGACACTGTAAAGGTGCAGAGTAATCTATGGAGTGTAGCCATCTCATACCATGTTTTACAATGTTTTATTGATGCAAGATTATTGCTAAAGCAATTTAACCCAAGTTTAACAATCTGAAGTATATGAAGTGATGGTCGTTTTTTATTATCAATTATTTTTATTATTATTTTTTTTTCTCTGTGAAATGAAGTCAGCACAGGTTAAAGCAATTCAGATTTTTTTTTTGTTTCTCAAAATAAATTATTTATTTTCTTGTACATTTTATGCAGGGGGACAGACGAAGTGATGCCAGTATGCACCTTCTTAAAATCCTTGTCGTCCGTGCTGCTGAAGGGGAAGAACTGGTTGGTGTATCCATAATCCTTGAAGGAGAGGAAATTTTGCAAGAATGTGACAATAGCTCTGAGCACTGCACTACACATTTGAGCTATTTTCAGAAAGTTCTTCTAGAACTTGATGGGATTAAGCTATCACCCAAAGTTCAAGCTTTAAAGATGAAGTTATCATCTTAAAACATTTGATTTGGCTTGACTACAAGTCTTTACATGTTGTGTTCACATGTTCAGCTTAAAATGTTTTAATGCGTTATGGTTTCAATGGCATACTTTTAAGTGCACTAGTCCAGAGTGCTGATTTGAATGTTGCAACTTCACTGCTTACGAGGGCTATTAAGTTTTAACGTTTATTCTACAGTTTGTTTAATGTATTTTATTATTGTTTAATTGCAGATTTTATCTCTGCAATAGCTACCCATTACTCTTTTGACTTTCTGGCACTAACTGAGACCTGGATATCTCCTCAGAACTCTGCTACACCTGCTGCCCTATCCTCTACCTATGTATTCTCTCACACTCCACGAGAAACTGGTAGAGGTGGTGGTACGGGTCTCCTGTTGTCCAAGAGATGGTCCTTCTCGCCAATCCCCCTGTCTCATCTCAGTTTTTCATCATTTGAATTTCATGCAGTTAAGGTAACCTCTCCAATTAACCTCCACATCTTAGTTATTTACCGTCCTCCTGGCTCTCTAGGAAACTTTCTAGATGAAATGGACATTCTTCTTAGTCTTTTTCCTTCTGTTAACACTCCTCTCACTGTTCTAGGAGATTTCAACCTTCCATCTGACAAACTCCAATCCTCTTTCCTTCTCCCTCTACTTAACTCCTTCTCTTTAACTCTAAACAGCTGCCCTCCCACACACAAGGCAGGGAATTCTCTCGATCTCGTTTTCTGCCGTCCTTGCCCAGTCACGGATGTCACTACTATTCCTCTTCATAAATCTGATCATTACCTGGTATCCTTCACCATAACCCTTCCTATTCTATGTAAACCTAATGACCAAAATTTCTCTTTTTCTCACAGAAACCTTCACTCTGTCTCCCCCGCCTCTGTGTCTTCATGCACCCTATCATCCCTCCCAGACCCAACCTCCTTCTCCTCTCTACCACTAGAGACTGTGACTGAAACTTTCCTCTCCTCTCTCTCCTCAACCATAGATCTCCTTTGCCCACTGTCATCTAAACCAAGGAAGATGTCTTGTCCTGCTCCTTGGCTATCAGATGTACTACGCAACAACAGGAGAGAATTAAGAACTGCAGAGAGAAGATGGAAGAAATCGCAACTTGATGCAGATCTCATCTCTTACCAGACTCTTCTCTCCAAATTCTCATGTGCTGTGACTTCTGCCAAAACTACCTTCTTCAGAGAAAAGCTGGAAGCCGCTGCACATGATCCTGGCAAACTCCACAACATCTTCTCCTCACTACTCAACCCACCAACTCCTCCTGCCCCTTCCTCTCTGACTGCTGACGATTTTGCCACATTCTACGATGGGAAAATTGCAGCAATCCGCCAGTCCTTCGCTCCCAACCAAACTCCTACAGCAGAACCTCAGGACCTTCCCTTCCCTCCTTTAGCAGAATTCTCCAACTTGTCATCTGATGAGATTCAGCAGATCATCTCGTCATCTAACCCCACCACCTGTTCATTAGACCCAATCCCCTCCACAATGCTCCAGGCAATCTCACAAGACCTCCTTCCCTTCACCACAACCATCATCAACCATTCCATATCATCTGGTCATGTTCCTGCTGCTTTTAAGAAGGCAAGGGTTATTCCCATCCTCAAGAAACCCTGCCTGGACCCATCAGAAGTTAACAACTATCGCCCGGTATCACTTCTCTCTTTTATTTCCAAAATTCTTGAAAGAACTGTTTATAACCAAATGTCTCTTTATATCTCACAGAACAACCTTAATGATCCCAACCAATCTGGATTCAAAGTGGCACATTCCACAGAGACTGCCCTTCTGTCAGTCACTGAGAAGCTCCATGCTGCTAGATCTGCTAAACTGTCATCTGTTCTCATCCTCCTGGACCTGTCAGCTGCATTTGACACGGTGAACCACAAGATTCTATTATCTATTCTTACAAGCCTTGGAGTTTGTGGAACAGAGTGGCAATGGTTTGCTTCTTACCTAGAAGATAGGTCATATGAGGTAACATGGAGGGGATCTACATCTGCTCCACATAGACTCTCTACTGGTGTCCCACAGGGCTCAGTACTTGGTCCTCTTCTGTTCTCCCTCTATACCCAGTCTCTTGGTAAAGTCATATCATCGCATGGATTTTCATACCATTGTTATGCAGATGACACACAACTTACTCTCTCCTTTCCTCCCTCTGACACTCAGGTTTCCACCCAGATCTCATCATGTCTGGCAGACATCTCATCCTGGATGACTGCACATCAGCGAAAGCTCAATCTGAGTAAAACTGAACTGTTGTTCATCCCTTGTGACTCATCCCCAGGTCAAGACCTTGTGATATCCCTGGACAACAACCAAATCACTCCTTCAGCCACTGCCCGCAATCTTGGGGTAACCGTGGACAACCATCTGTCATTTTCCCCACACATCGCTAACCTTACTCGCTCTTGTAGATTTCTTCTTTACAATATCAGAAGAATTCGCCCATTTCTTTCTTCACAGGCTACTCAGGTGCTTGTTCAGTCCCTTGTTATTTCAAGACTGGACTACTGCAACTCACTCCTGGCAGGTCTGCCTCTGTCCACGATTCGTCCTCTGCAACTGATCCAGAATGCAGCAGCACGTCTCGTTTTTACCCTCCCCAAGTTCTCCCACACCACCCCACTCCTCCGCTCCCTGCACTGGCTTCCTGTAGCTGCCCGCATCAAATTCAAAACGCTGATGCTTGCCTACAAAGCTAAAAATGGCCCTGCACCCACTTACCTCTCTGCTCTAATCACACCACGCACTGCACCACGTTCCCTCCGATCCTCCAGCACTGCTCGCCTCATCCCACCATCTCTCAGGGATCGAGGGCGACATTCATCCAGGCTCTTTTCTGTTCTGGCACCTAGGTGGTGGTACGAACTTCCTCTAGATGTCCGTACAGCAGAGATTTTGACTATCTTTAAACGACGACTCAAGACGCATCTGTTCCTCCAGTACTTGGACTATTATACGTCATCATACGTTGTCGCTGGTTCCTAATGTTACGTCAGAGGACATGCGCCGATGCTTATCAGACATTCCAATGAGAGAGAGATTACTCACTCCCAAAGGTTTTTTGCGCCGTATTTCGATTTTTAAAAATCGAATGAGCCTTCGGGTTTCCTCAGCCGTCCATATACAGAATATAAATTACAAAACTGTGGTCACGTTGCAATAAGTAAGAATAGTGTAAGCACCGTTCATTTACATGTACACATATGGCTGTAAGCAAAACAAACAATGCGTTATCAAATGCTCGGCAAACTGCTGTGCTACTGAACTTTCATATTTGTTTGTAGCATGCAGTAAAGTGTATGTGACATAAAATATATATTTGTAATATTGTGAAATCTGTGCTATCCGCTAGCAAACTTTAGCGATTTTTTTTGCAAACGTTTCTTTACAGAACATCACCACAAACACAAACACAAGACTAGAGGTAATATACATATAATGAAAACTTAAGACATAAAAATCTTTATTAATGGCAAAAAATAACATTTATGTCTCTGCTTGCTCGAGTGAGCAGCCATGTTGAAAATTTCGTTTAGTCCTTCGTTTGAAGTGAGGTCCTGAAAAATCTTCGTTTGGAGGGCTATCTGGCCCTTCCCCCTCCCCCTACACCTCCAAACAAAAGAGAAATGAGACACCTCTACCCCTGCACGTGAACGCACCAAATGGAAGGGTAGGGGGAAGGGGTAGAATTGGGATTCAGCCTTAATATTGGAGCAATAATATTTACTTAAAATCTATGTGTCCAGATTGTTACGAGGATTTTATCAAGTAAATCTTACAAGTTCTTTTTTTTCAGTGCATGGGTGAACACGATGATTTAAGAATTTAATTATATATATATATTTATTTATTGTGTGTGTGTGTGTGTGTGTGTGACCGGTGCAAGGGTCAACTCACACGTCCTATTCCATTGTCACTCATACTGCCGTAGTTTTTAGAGCCCTAAAAAAGCATTCGCTAGTAAGTAAGTAAATAAAAGACAAATGAATAAATAGTTTTAAATTATATATATACAGGGGCGTAGATTTAGGGTGGACGGAGGGGATGTGTCCCCACCAATATCCTCCAACCATTGAAATGTCCCCACCAATTATTTAATCCACTTTTTTTTTTTAATCGTTGTCAACATTAACCTAGACACGCTGAAAGGGATGAATTAGGTTCTCTCCTTGAGTCCTCCCGCCCCCAAAACAAATATGAACATTTTGATTGGCTGTGCCTTTCCCTGCTATCATGTGATAGACTATGGCTACATTCAGATACAAGCAGCGCCAAATGCAGTGGACTCACATTCATTACAGCAGGCCAGGATATAGTCTGTGAATACGGACTTAAAACTAACAGCAGATTAAACATCTAAATGTAAAAGTATAAATATGATCCCTGTCCCTGTTTCCTAATCTAATGACTGTTTGTCAGAAATCAGTATTGTGAAAGAAATTGATCAGCTAATATACTAATATTGCCATATGGCTAGAATTTTGTTGACACCAATAGACAATCCACTTCACACAAATAGTTTTTAAAATGCATACAATTACTTGGCGAACATTAATGATTTGATTCGAGGTTTGCACACTAAGACTCAGAAAAAGTGAAATAAAATGACTGCTGTTTAAATAGCATGTGTTTATCCTGTTTTGTCAGGTGACAGAACCTAAACACCTGTGCTGTATATCAGACAGCGATGGAGAGAGTGTAGATTACACACAGGTGCTCTCTATTTAGTCATTAGCACTCATCAGGCAATGTCTATGGGCAACTGATTGCACTCAGACCAAAGGGGGCTGAATAATTACACACACCCCACTTTTCAGTTATTTATTTGTAAAAAACAATTTTTGAAATCATGTATGATTTTCGTTCCACTTCTCGCATGTACACCACTTTGTATTGGTCTTTCACGTGGAATTCCAATAAAATTGATTCATGTTTGTGGCTGTAATGTGACAAAATGTGGAAAAGTTCACGGGGGCGCGAATACTTTTGCAAGCCACTGTAGTTGTCCTGAGATTTAACATTGTTACCAATAATAGGCTGAGGTATTCTCTGTCCATGCTCATAAGGAATCCCTCAATGTTTTCCAATTAGGGGACAGAAGCAGATGTTGTAGTTCAGGTGAAGATGCGATGTCACAGGAGGTCAATCTGAATATTGATTATATATATAACATATAATATGTGTGCGTGTATTATACATGTTGCTTATACTAATATTTAGCATTATGAGGAGTGATAGGCTGAGGATGTAAGTGATTCATTAGTGTTTTTGGCAAACGTTTTGAACTGACATTTCACTTTTTTGTCACGCTATTTCATCAGGTGGCAATGCTGTCCGGTCCTAGTGCAGTCAGAGGGGAAGAGTTAGGGTCAAAGCCATTGTTCACCCCCAAAAAGACTTTACTCACTATTTACTCCTTAAGTGGTTCCAAACTTTAATGATTTTCTTTATTTTGTTGAATACAAAATAAAATATTGGGGGAAAAAGCTGAAAACATTGACTTCCGTAGCAGGAAAAACAAATACTATGTAAATCAATGATTACAGGTTTTCAGCATTCTACAAAATATCTTCTTTAGTGTTTATCAGAAGAAAAAAGAACAGCCTGGACAATATTGATGTCAAACAAATATGCCAGCAGTTTATTTCTGTTAACGAGAGGCGAAGGCATGTTTTTGTCTCCTTCATATAGGAGCAATAGGCATTGAGCTGTTGTGTGGTACTGTACCTAGTAGTTCATGTTTAGATGTAATCTACTTTTATATATAAACAGATGATTGAGATGTTTCATTTGCACTAGGGCTCAATAAAGAATAGTTTTTATTTTATTAAAGACTATCTTTTTGTCAGTTATGAAACATTCCTTTAACTTTACACTATTCCTTAATTTAACTTAATGAATTGCATTTCGAGTGGATTAATATCAATCGAAGCATTGCTAGTATTAATGTGAAGTGATTCGCACCATATTAAGAAAAACATGTATTCAGTGGACATAGTTGGGGTGGGAGGTTGGTAGGTGGGGCAGGGGGTTGGGGGTTGGTGGGTGGAAAAGGGGATTGAGGGGTGGGGTATTAGTTGGAGTCATACAGTGGTGTGACAACCAGACTGCTCATTACCGTCGCACTCACCGCCGTGGAAAGCGGCAGCGGGCAAAATAAACCAGGAGCATTTCAAAATAATTCGTGAAATGACCGCCAGGTGGCGCAAATTGACATTTTCCGTCGTCTCGGTTTTTAAATATATTCAGAGCTTAAGTCATAATAAAGTCAAAACAATATGTTGTAGCAAAGTAATACTACAATTATGATAATTTACACATCCAACAAACATGAAAAACTATAAATATAAAAAAATATGAGTTAGAAAACATTGGTTTTATTTTGTTTAGACAGACTCTCTGTTTTTATCTGTTTAGTGTTATTATTAAAGAAAACAGCACAAACAACAGCACTAGGGCTTTTAAAAAAAATTTATTTCGACAATACTTACAGTTGTTAGAGTTTAAGACATCAAGATTTAAATATAGAAATAACTACAACAAATAGAGCAAACTTCCAGAATATATAATAAAAAAATAAATCAATAAAAAAGATGTATGCAGTATAATCGGGGCCTCTCATTACATTATTTGCTCGCACTTCGTCTGGCACTGAACCAAAATATATTGTCTTACATTTGTGAATAAAATATCATTGTTTTAGTCAGAGATTTACAGTATTTGTGCAAAATAATAGTTATGCAATATAATTACAGGCTCTGGATTGGTTTTCCGTTTGCAGTATAAAACCTTTTATAAAAGCTTTTTATGTCCACCATTTAATAATGATTTAATTATCAATAATTCAAGCTGCTCACATCGTGCGCTTTCACTTTAAAAATGCAGTGTTTAACCACAAGTATATGTCGCCTCTCTTTATGATTGATAAATATTCTGACTAAAACAAATCTGCTCTTGTCGGATTGTTCATTTTTGATGAAAGAGGAGAGTAGAAGGGGAAAACTGAAAGTGTGTACAAACAACAGCACAATGCATGTGTGAATGGCTGAAATGTTAAGTCAGATGAACGTGCGCGCCGATATGAGAGATTAGATCTTTCAGCACGCCGATGTCAGTCACTAGCAAGGAGCATTTACTGATCACATTTAAACAATTTATTCATACAGATGTACATGTTTTATATTTGTTACTGAAGAACTGTGGCAGCGGGCACACCTAAAAATAAACGCAGGATTATTTTTTTAATAGTTTTATATAAATAAAAAATGCTTTTATAAATGTGGGCTACTGTTATCTACTTCATAATGTAATAATTTTTTTTCATTAGTTTATATTAAAGCAGATATTTCTCTTTCTATAAGTATATATTTTTCACGTCTTTGAGGCGAGTATACACGGAGTTTGGGTTCATTTTCTGACGCGCTCAAGTTCACCGAAAACAATACAGAACCCCGTTTAGTGTAATTTATTTCATTTAATAAATCTACTACAAATTTAAAGAACACAAAATATAAGATGACACAAGACCCTGGATTCGTTTTTCGTTTGCAGTATAAAACCAAAATGCATCTTACTATTTTTGAGAGATTTGTTTAAAAAAAATCTAAAAAAATTCAGATATTTGTCTGTACAAAATAATATTTATGCAATATAATCACAGGCTCTTGATTCGTTATTCGTTTGCAATATAAACCAAAATACATTAACCATATAATATAAACCAAAATATAAACCAAAATATTTAATTTGCTGTATTAAATATTTATGCCGTCTCATCAAACTCGCAACTCACTCCGAAGAGCATACTTCTCTGCCTTGCAAACTCCCAACTCACTCCGAAGGGTACCAATCTCTGCCTCTGTCTGTTTCCTTCCTTCACAGAATTCTGTTGACCAGGGCTTGAAATTTAATATCGTATATAATATTTAATATTGGCATAATATCCCTGCCCCAATTCTCACAGCTGTACAGTATGAATTGAAATAATAACAGTAGTGTTTTTCTTTACTGAATAGGCAGAGCCTCTGAATAGGCAGAGCCGTTGATGTCTTTGGTTTCGGCTGTGAGTGGATGCGCTGTAGTAATCCACGTTTTATACAAATTACATAATCTTTTTTCAGTCATGATATACTAACATATATTTCAGTCATGATTTCAGTCATGATATACTAACATATTTTTGCCGTGTAGTGCGCGCGCAACATCTAACGGGCGAGCGTTCACACAGCTGACCAAATCGTCATTAGCGTGCCCCTCCCCCAAACAGCGCAGCGAGGAGCATTTACATTTAAACAGGTTTTACAGGTGTGCTTTGCGAAGTCAGACACATACTGTACAAATGCAAATAACCTGTGAATAGCTGTTCTCACCTACAGTATACACTCGGAGAAACTAGAATCCCTGGAATGAGATTTTTCTTACCATAACATGTAGTGTTATTAATCACTCTACACTGTTTTTAATTACTTTTAATTTTATTTATAAATAAACAAACCAAATAAAATTATTCCATGTGTATTTACCCTTTGTAAAATAGCATTAAAAATGATGGGTCGTGTATCGAGCGATTAAAAAAACTATACAAGGCACGTTATGATAAGGAACCTTTCTACAGTACAGTATCTCTTCAATTCCAGTAATTTAAAAAACGGTAAAAATATCAATTTTGGAATCCATAGACGCTCAAACTGCAAAAGAACATGATAATAATAATCAAAAGAGTAATATTATTATTTTTGCTGTTTATGTCCACCATTTAATAATGATTTAATTATCAATAATTAAAGCTGCTCACATCGCGTGCTTTCACTTTTTAAAAAATGCAGTGTTTAATCAGCAAGTATGTCGCCTCTCTTTATGATCGATAAATATTCTGACTGAAACAAATCTGCTCGTGTCGGCTCATATCGGGAGCATTTTTGATGCTTGTGAATAAACCTTTTAGTCAATGTACGTTAAATGTGTGCGCTGTTTAACTTTGCCGAGTTTTGATTTAAAGTCAGATGAACGCGCGCGCCGATATGAGAGATTAGATATCTCTTTCAGCAAACACATTTACAGGAGCATTTACTTACATCTAAACTGAGTCATTTACATAAATCACTGATCACATTTAAACAATTTATTCATACAGATGTACATGTTTTATAGGTTTGTTACTGAAGAACTGTGGCAGCGGGCACACCTAATAATAAATGCCGGATTATTATTATTTTTTTATTTATAGTTTTATATAAATAAAAATGCTTTTATAAATGTGGGCTACTGTTATCTACTTCAAATATTTGTTAAAACAACCAGGAAACTCACTCTGACCATTTTAATAATTCATTGATAAATTAGTGATTCCTTGTCGTCTCCGCAGCAGTGAGCGCGCCTTTAATTCACTTCTCATACGAATTACATAATCTAATAATTTTTTTCATTAGTTTATATTAAAGCAGATATTTCTCTTTCTATAAGTATATATTTTTTCTAATTACAGTACGGGGTTGTTGTTCTTGCCATGCTACTGTGTGTGCTTTGCCATGTCAGACACATGCAAATACTGTAATACACCTCAAGTGTGAATAGCTGTTCTCACCTATACACTCGGAGAAACTAAAATCACCACTGTTCATGGTTTCAGCAAACTGGGGAGGATCTTGGATCTTGCTTCAGGCCTCTTCTTAAATTTGTGTAAATTTAAAATCTGAAAGCTGCTCACATCGCGCGCTTTCACTTTTTAAAAAATGCAGTGTTTAATCAGCAAGTATGTCGCCTCTCTTTATGATTGATAAATATTCTGACTGAAACAAATCTGCTCGTGTCGGCTCATATCGGGAGCATTTTTGATGCTTGTGAATAAACCTTTTAGTCAATGTACGTTAAATGTGTGCACTGTTTAACTTTGCCGAGTTTTGATCTAAAGTCAGATGAACGCGCGCGCCGATATGAGAGATTAGATATCTCTTTCAGCAAACACATTTACAGGAGCATTTACTTACATCTAAACTGAGTCATTTACATAAATCACTGATCACATTTAAACAATTTATTCATACAGATGTACATGTTTTATAGGTTTGTTACTGAAGAACTGTGGCAGCGGGCACACCTAATAATAAATGCCGGATTATTATTATTTTTTTATTTATAGTTTTATATAAATAAAAATGCTTTTATAAATGTGGGCTACTGTTATCTACTTCAAATATTTGTTAAAACAGCCAGGAAACTCACTCTGACCATTTTAATAATTCATTGATAAATTAGTGATTCTTTGTCGTCTCCGCAGCAGTGAGCGCGCCTATAATTCACTTCTCATACGAATTACATAATCTAATAATTTTTTTCATTAGTTTATATTAAAGCAGATATTTCTCTTTCTATAAGTATATATTTTTTCTAATTACAGTACGGGGTTGTTGTTCTTGCCATGTTACTGTGTGTGCTTTGCCATGTCAGACACATGCAAATACTGTAATACACCTCAAGTGTGAATAGCTGTTCTCACCTATACACTCGGAGAAAGTAAAATCACCACTGTTCATGGTTTCAGCAAACTGGGGAGGATCTTGGATCTTGCTTCAGGCCTCTTCTTAAATTTGTGTAAATTTTAAATCTGAAAGCTGCTCACATCGCGCGCTTTCACTTTAAAAAAAATGCAGTGTTTAATCAGCAAGTATGTCGCCTCTCTTTATGATTGATAAATATTCTGACTGAAACAAATCTGCTCGTGTCGGCTCATATCGGGAGCATTTTTGATGCTTGTGAATAAACCTTTTAGTCAATGTACGTTAAATGTGTGCACTGTTTAACTTTGCCGAGTTTTGATCTAAAGTCAGATGAACGTGCGCCGATATGAGAGATTAGATATCTCTTTCAGCAAACAAATTTACAGGAGCATTTACTTACATCTAAACTGAGTCATTTACATAAATCACTGATCACATTTAAACAATTTATTCATACAGATGTACATGTGTTAGAATTATTTTATATATAAAGGAGTTGATTCTACTCTCTTGTTCTCTTCCTCATAGATTTGATATTAACGTGTTAAATCTTTCCTGCTGCTATCTTCCTGTCTCCTCTTGCATCTGTTCTTAAAGGTGTGAATGCTCCCACGCTCACCTTCCCATACTCTCTTTATGTCTCTCTCTCTTCCCCACTCTCTCTATCTCCCTCTGTCTCCTTCCCCCTCTCCCCCTAACTCGAGCCAACATCTTATGATCTGTCTCTGCACGGACACCTCTATCTTCCTCTCCTTTGATTCTTCAGGATCTCACCAGGACATTTACAATGGTTCATGCTCTTTGTAGTAACATATGTCTATAGCCCAGGCGTTTGGTCAAATATATATAAACCCCATTTTTGCTGTTAATAAACAGAGACCTTTCTGACAGACAACGTGTGTGTGTGTTTGACTGAATCTCTCCTGGCGCCAGAAAAGCTTACCGAAGCACAGCGGACAGACCGAGCAACTCGCCTCTTCTACTACAAAACTTTAGAAAAACCTTACAACATGTTTTATAGGTTTGTTACTGAAGAACTGTGGCAGCGGGCACACCTAATAATAAATGCCGGATTATTATTATTTTTTTATTTATAGTTTTATATAAATAAAAATGCTTTTATAAATGTGGGCTACTGTTATCTACTTCAAATATTTGTTAAAACAGCCAGGAAACTCACTCTGACCATTTTAATAATTCATTGATAAATTAGTGATTCCTTGTCGTCTCCGCAGCAGTGAGCGCGCCTTTAATTCACTTCTCATACGAATTACATAATCTAATAATTTTTTTCATTAGTTTATATTAAAGCAGATATTTCTCTTTCTATAAGTATATATTTTTTCTAATTACAGTACGGGGTTGTTGTTCTTGCCATGTTACTGTGTGTGCTTTGCCATGTCAGACACATGCAAATACTGTAATACACCTCAAGTGTGAATAGCTGTTCTCACCTATACACTCGGAGAAAGTAAAATCACCACTGTTCATGGTTTCAGCAAACTGGGGAGGATCTTGGATCTTGCTTCAGGCCTCTTCTTAAATTTGTGTAAATTTAAAATCTGAAAGCTGCTCACATCGCGCGCTTTCACTTTAAAAAAAATGCAGTGTTTAATCAGCAAGTATGTCGCCTCTCTTTATGATTGATAAATATTCTGACTGAAACAAATCTGCTCGTGTCGGCTCATATCGGGAGCATTTTTGATGCTTGTGAATAAACCTTTTAGTCAATGTACGTTAAATGTGTGCACTGTTTAACTTTGCCGAGTTTTGATCTAAAGTCAGATGAACGCGCGCGCCGATATGAGAGATTAGATATCTCTTTCAGCAAACACATTTACAGGAGCATTTACTTACATCTAAACTGAGTCATTTACATAAATCACTGATCACATTTAAACAATTTATTCATACAGATGTACATGTTTTATAGGTTTGTTACTGAAGAACTTTGGCAGCGGGCACACCTAATAATAAATGCCGTATTATTATTTTTTTTTTTCATTTATAGTTTTATATAAATAAAAATGCTTTTTTAAATGTGGGCTACTGTTATCTACTTCAAATATTTGTTAAAACAGCCAGGAAACTCACTCTGACCATTTTAATAATTCATTGATAAGTTAGTGATTCCTTTGGTTACGGCTGTGCTGATCATGTCATCTCGTCGTCAGTGAGCGCGCCTATACAGTAATTCACTTCTCATACGAATTACATAATCTAATATTTTTTTTTCATTAGTTTATATTAAAGCAGATATTTCTCTTTCTATAAGTATATATTTTTCACGTCTGTGCAGCGAGTATACACGGAGTTTGGGTTCATTTTCTGACGCACTCAAGTTTACCAAAATCAATACAGAACCCCGTTTACTTTATTTATTTAACAAAATCATAAAGTTTTTTCGTCATTGTGTGTGCACCTAAATAAAAGTAGAGTCTTATAAAAGCTACAAATTTAAAGAACACAAAATATAAGATGACAGAAGACCCAACATGTGTAGCCTTTCTACTGTAATTACACAGTTTACAACGTTTACATTGCTTAAATTCGATCCTAAAAACTGAATTTAATTTTAATTATAAATTTGTACTGTAATGTTACTACTGTGATTATGAATTCATTCATTTACAATGTTTCACTTTATTTTATCTGCAACGACGTGCAGCTGTGGACGACCTGCGCCTCATTAAGCCTGGAGAGAACGAACTGATGCCTGAGGCGTCAGACTATAGTTATATAGCGCCACTCAGTGGTTAAAGCCAGCAAACGCACAAACCCAAATGCTGACGCCATACACGCCATACACCGGCGACGGTAAAAGTCGCATACTGCTTGTGCACCCACTGTAAAATAGCGTAAATTTCATTTAACAGCAGGGGGGACAATAAATATATATTTTTAATAATTTTTTGCATTGTTTATGTTGTTTACAGTCAAGCCATCAACATACAATAAAATGTAAACATGAGATCTAAACTAAAAACTGTGCTCCCTGTTTGTTCTGCTGTCTCCGGCTCCCTCCCTGGTCCTGAATCTGCCCCTTCCTCTACTCTCACTGTCTCAGAACAGTCTGACTCCTGAAGCAGAAAAAAATGCAGGAAAATATGTTTTCCATACTCATAATAACTAACTTGTTCACATTACACTTGTTAAATTGAAAGATCATACTGTAAATTGGTGAGCCTATTACTTTCTACTGAACAGCCACAACTCCGAAAACATTAAAGAAATTGTTCACCCAAGAAAAAAAAAATTTAATCTGTCATTATCCCTTCAATAAAAGCACCACACTTACCCGACACTGTACATCTGATTGACCCTACTGAAAAAAATATAGCATTGGCTCAACTTTAAAAAATTGAAGTAATCTGTCACACCTAATATTTTAGCATTGACATAATGTAAATAAACCATTTACTGTACTCTAACTTAAAATTTTTAAGTTCATGTAAACTCATTTCTGAAGGTGAAACAAACCAAATATTTAAAGTTGTTCTAAATCTAAATAAATGAGTTGGCTATATTACTTAATGTAAATATTCTACTAAATCTATCCTGAAATTATAAACTTGATATAAACTACTTTTGAATGGTTGAGCAAATTACCTTTTTTTAAGTTGCATCAAAAAGATTTAAGGCATTCATAATTTAAATATAAAAGCATAAAAAATTAATTACATATTGATTTACACTCAAAACACATTTCTTTATATAAACATTTATTGTGGAATGAACATATTTTCACCCAAAATGTTAACAATAAGATTTTTTTTTTCCAAAATGTATAAACACCAACAGTCATTCAACACTGCTAACTGAATTTGAAATTGAGAGGAAAAAAAAGATGTCTGCATTTATCCACAAATTTAATTTTGCAATGGGTACATTTTGTCCTGGTCAAACCTGCTGAAGAAGAAATACTCTGCGACTAAAATAAATTACTCCATAAATGTATGTGTGTGCCCTGTGATGGATTGGCACCCTGTCCAGGGTGTACCCCGCCTAGTGCCCGAAGTCTCCTGGGACAGGCTCCAGGTCCCCCGCGACCCTGAACACAGGATTAAGCGGTATAGAAAATGAATGAATGAATAAAATGACAAATAGTAACACTCAACTTTGCAACATACATTTATTAATTGGACTGAAAAGAAAATTAGAAAATGTTCCTGAAACAAAATCAGCAGAGGTAAAACATGGAACATTCATGTGCGACTGATGGAAACTCAATAAGTCACAATCCCAATTTCCTGTGGAGGCTGAAGACAGTCCTCTTCCTACCTGAGGACAAACAGGGCCATCGTGCACCTCACAAGTTCTGCCTGAGCTTCATCTTTCTGAACAACCTAATAAAAGAAAGGACATTTGTTAGACAAGTTTCTCTATTTGGCAAAACAGTGTCTGATGTATGCATGTAAAATCACTTAATGCTCCCTATGAGTGAAAAAAACACCTAGGATTATGGTGCAGCATGATAAATGTAATTAGCTCAATGAATATGCCAAAATAACTGACATACATATACACACATTATGTATTAATGATAAAGTTGATCATTTTAAGTATTAATTTCAGGAGATAATCACCTCCAGGCTCTAGGGACATAAAAACAAACATAGACACGGCGAACTTTGGTTTGAAGCAGAAATGTCCTTTGTGAATGGATTACATTTAAGTTTAACTAGGGGCTTTAACTAACAGTAACTGAAATACAGGTTCTGATATCCTTCCTTACTTGTTTCAACGTCATGCTCCGGTTTGAGGCGGAAATAAAATTATACCGGCAAAACTATGGTCTAAAGACTGCGCATGCGCAAATCACACTCAACCTAATAAGAGTACCTTGATCAAAATGAAATATTTCACTTTGGTTTCCTGCTGTAAATAGCATTATACTAAAAAAAAAAAAAAAGATTCACCCATTAGCATAAATTAGACACTTTAGTTTAAAAGAGCAAATTATTTTTTTTACTAATGGAATAAGAAAAAAAACATATTAAACGAACGATAGCTAGGTTTACTTTTTTTCAGTGGATCCCTCAATAATTTCTGTCTCCTTTGCCTGTGTTTGATAATATGAAGCACATATACAGTGGTGTGAAAACCTATTTGCCCCCTTCCTGATTTCTTATTCTTTTGCATGTTTGTCACACTTAAATGTTTCTGCTCATCAAAAACCGTTAACTATTAGTCAAAGATAACATAATTGAACACAAAATGCAGTTTTTAAATGAAGGTTTACGTTATTAAGGGAGAAAAAAACCTCCAAATCTACATGGCCTTGTGTGAAAAAGTGATTGCCCCCCTTGTTAATAAATTGCAGTTATTGCTGCTAAGGGTGGCCCAACCAGTTATTAGGTTCAGGGGGCAATGTAGGGCCATGTAGGTTTGGATTTTTTTTCTCCCTAAATAATAAAACCCCTCATTTAAAAACTGCATTTTGTGTTTACTTGTGTTATCTTTGACTAATAGTTAAATGTGTTTGATGATCAGAAACATTTTGTTTGACAAACATGCAAAAGAATAAGAAATCAGGAGGGGGGCAAAAAGTTTTTCACACCACTGTACATTCATTCATCATGAAAGATCTATTATAAAACAAAATAAAATTCATGTTCGCTTCAGCACTGTTCATCCGCGTCGTTATATTCATTGTTGTACTTGGTCCGGCTTTTAGATAAAGTCCTTCCATGCGCCATCTGGCGGATATTCAGTGAAGCACAAAACATTTATTTAAAATTCCCGAATGTTGCCTCCGGCAATTCGCTAAATTGCGGGAAAACACGCGCAGTCTTAAAGGCGACATCGGTATTATCACATCTCCTGGTTATTGTCTGTGGATCTTGTGGTGACTATATGCATTTTAAATGCATATAATAAGATGTACAGCATGATCCTTTCACATTAACTCACAACAAAGTTAACTCAGTAAAATTCCCTGTTAAAAACAGAGAATGAAGATGAACTTAAGTGCTGATGTAGCTGTTAGAGTTACAGGTACTTACTGTATACTCATGTAATGTATAAACTCTACAGATGTCGCCATTAAAAACCTGCGTTTCGAGAAAAGGGATCCCGTGACTTGCCGCGGCTTTGCGCGGCTGCGTGCGGGAAGCTGTGAATATGCCCTTCATTACCTGTAGGGGGCAGTCATGTTTCAGTCTGAAGTATTGTGTGTCTACTGAAGCCGAAAATGTGTGCAAATTAAACTGCGCATGCGTGTTTGGAGTCGCTGTGTATCAGTCGGTTGGGAATCATCACGGAGGTTACAACACGGTGTGGCTGCAGCTGGAGTTTGTCGTGTTCGAGGTAAGTTTAGCTTTCTTTTTTGGATGTGATTCTCGCTTTCATGACTCCCAATTAATGTTCATCTTAATCTCAGGACGTACAATTAGCAATTTCAGTTTTTAATAGTGTGGAGATTCACAAAACACCGTTTTCGTGTAAAAACCTGAACCTACGGAGCCCCCATGGGTCCTGTGGTAAATAAATAAATAAATAAAATAATAACGAACCGAGCGCGCGGATTAATACACCGAGATGTGTGTTTCTTACCCCCACCCCGAGTGAAAACGGCGTCTTCAGACAAAGCCTCGCCAGTTAGATGCCATTTCTGAACAAACTGAGTCATGTGTGTTAAAGCATTAAATGGTAAAAGAGCACTAGCAATAAACGTTTTTTTTTCTGAAGCCGAACTTTATTAATGAGTTACGAGTAAAGAACCTGTACATATGTTCATACAGTATTGACAGCAGCTCTAATTTACTGCGGTAAAGCCAGCCGCGGTTCAGAAAAACACGGTCAAGCCAGCCGCGATTGATTTTAGTGCGCGCGCATATTACAGTGATTACGGTAGTTTCATGAACAACACAGAGAGAATGCCCCATATCTGAAAAATGCTGCAGTAAAATAGTTTCATATGTGGTGTGTATATAGTATGGGACGTCCTGAATAAGAACTGATCAATGTTTTTTTCTACTTTTTTTTTTATCATATAATGTGTGTACATTATATGGGATAAAAACTGACCATGGCATTTTATACTTACTAGAATTTATTTTTTCATAGGTCTCTGAAGTGAAATAAAGGCATTTTATTTAACTTTGTTTCCCCATTGTGAACATTTGTTTATTTGACCTCTCTTCCAAAGCAGATGTTAATCCTCATTATAGAAAACATTCATTGAAGAATAACTGCTACTTTTGAACAGTAAAACAAAATAAAAATCAATTCTGGTATTTAGAAAGACTAAATACATTATTTTGTCTGTTTTCTACGAATTCTGCTGTAACTTATCTACATAAAACAATTATTTGAATGGTGAATATTTAAGAAAAATATTGTAACAGACAACCGTCAAAGTCACCAATAAATAACACGGATATTAAAGCAGAAATGCAAATATCTGTTTCTAACGGTGTCAGAAACTTTGTGTTAGTAGCACTGCTTGACATGCTTGATGCCTTCCTCTTTTGTAATTTGCTTTGAATAAAGGCCTAAATGTAGTTGTACGAATAAAAGATTATGTAAGGATACAATGTAAATATTTTCACAGAAACAAAGCGTAAAGATGAGACGTGAATCTGAAGAGGATCTCTTTGATGATTGCCTGGTAAAGCATTGTTTTCTTATTAATTATACAATTTATTAATACCTTGAATATAGTGTTTGTTGTATTGGACAGAAGCATATAAATGCAAATGAATATATAAATATGAGTAATCATTGAACGAATTTTCATGTTTGGACTAACCCTTTTAAATACAAACTCAGCATTCATCATATGATTTCCTGACACTGTAAAGCCATAAATCTCATGCCATGTTTTACTGATGCAAGATAAAGCAATTTAACCCAAGTTTAACAATATGAAGTGATGGTCATTTTTTTATTATCATTTATTTTTATTATTATTTTTTTCTCAATGAAGTCAGCACAGGTTGAAGCAATTCAGATTTTTTTTGCTTCTCAAAATAAATGATTAATTTTCTTGTAAATTTTATGCAGGGGGACAGACGAAGTGACACCTTCTTAAAATCCTTGTCGTCCGTGCTGTTGAAGGGGAAGAACCGGTTGGTGTATCCATAATCCTTGAAGGAGAGGCTATTTTCAGAAAGTTCTTCTAGAACTTGATGGGATTAAGCTATCACCCAAAGTGCAAGCTTTAAAGATGAAGTTATCATCTTAAAACATTTGATTTGGCTTGACTACAAGTGTTTACATGTTGTGTTTACATTCACTTACTTGGCGAACATTAATGAGTTGATTCGAGGTTTGCACACTAAGACTCAGAAAAAGTGAAATAAAATGATTGCTGTTTAAATGGCATGTGTTTATCCTGTTTTGTCAGGTAACAGAACCTAAACACCTGTGCTGTATATCAGACAGCGATGGAGAGAGTGTAGATTACACACAGGTGCTCTCTAGTCATTAGCACTCATCAGGCAATGTCTATGGCCAACTAACTGCACTCAGACCAAAGGGGGCTGAATAATTACACACACCTCACTTTTCAGTTATTTATTTGTAAAAAAAAAAAATGTTTGAAATCATGTATGATTTTCGTTCCACTTCTCACGTGTTCACCACTTTGTATTGGTCTTTCACGTGGAATTCCAATAAAATTGATTCATGTTTGTGGCTGTAATGTGACAAAATGTGGAAAAGTTCACGGGGGGCGAATACTTTTGCAAGCCACTGTAGTTGTCCTGAGATTTAACATTGTTACCAATAATAGGCTGAGGCATTCTCTGTCCATGCTCATAAGGAATCCCTCAATGTTTTTCAATTAGGGGACAGAAGCAGATCAGCCATGTTGTAGTTCAGGTGAAGAGGCGAGGTCACAGGAGGTCAATCTGAATGTTGATTATACAGTATATAACATATAATATGTGTGCGTGTATTATACATGTTGATTATACTAATATTTAGCATTATGAGGAGTGATAGGCTGAGGATGTAAGTGATTCATTAGTGTTTTTGGCAAAAGTTTTGAACTGACATTTCACTTTTTTGTCACGCTATTTCATCAGGTGGCAATGCTGTCCGGTCCTAGTGCAGTCAGAGGGGAAGAGTTAGGGTCAAAGCCATTTTTCACCCCCAAAAAAACTTTACTCACTATTTACTCCTTAAGTGGTTCCAAACTTTAATGATTTTCTTTATTTTGTTGAATACAAAATAAGATATTGGGGAAAAAAGGGGATTGGGGGATGGGGTATTAGTTGGAGTCATAGGTAGCAAACCTACGCCTTGTGTGTGTGTGTGTGTGTGTGTATGTATATATATGGAAATATAATTAATATTTTCGTGTTTAATTACAAAAAAAACAACATTTTAATGGTTAGTGATTGTTGCAGACATTTACACTATTTTTGAGAACTATTAAGTTCTCCTTCAACGTGTCATAGCCGATAACTGCCCCTTTGAAGCCTTTGAATGGTGTTAAAAATACTTGCAAAACAAGTATTGCAGCCATACATTGGAGGGAACTTCTGAGGTGGTCAGTGATTGATGGCACGGTCGGTCGGAGGGGGTTGTGATCACACCTATAGATCTTTTGTTCTAGGCTATCGGTCAAATATCTCTCCACTTGGAAGCAAAAACATGCAAGGGATTTCAGCATCTCGACGCACATACTAAGCTGTTTATAAAGTAGACACTGTTTGTTTTTTCATTTTGTAAACTTTCCCGTGTTTACCGTGTACTGTACAATGTATATTCATTTTTTAATGAATTACTGTAAATAAACTACACATTCCGTTGATTTACCAGAAATGACTTTTCTGTTTTTTTGTGTGTGCTAAACTAAACTTCAGGGTCAAAGTAATAGCGATTTTATTTGAAAAGTATTATATATTTACAATGCTGATAAGTTCAAGCTTAGATTCATATATAAACTGCTTCAAAGTCTTTCCGTGACCGCTGAAATCCGACAGACGCAGGGCTCAAGGGAGGTGTGTCTGTGTGTGTGTGTGTGTGTGTGTGCGTGCGTGTGTATGTGTGTGTGCGGGTTAGTGTGCCTGTCCTATTTCAGCGGATTTTTCCGCTACCGCAGATCAGTTTATCAACTTGTAATATATACATTTTAGGAATATATTAACATGTGCAGACATTTAAGGGTGCGCTGCCCTCTCTTGCCCCTGCGTAGAGCCTACACACACACACACACACACATCTATCTATCTATCTATCTATCTATCTATCTATCTATCTATTATATAAATACACATTTGGAATCTGCATCTACTTTTTTCTGTTACAAGTATAGAATTAGGTTCAGCTGAGACTCATGATCAATGGTGTTAGGGTACTTATGTAGTGATAATTAGTTTCAGCCAGATCATTAAAACTAACAATGGACTATGACACTCTTGAGAGGGGATATGAAGGTGTTATTCATTTATTTATTCTCTACAAGGGTGCGAACAACAGTACAGACCAAACTATAACTCTCTCTTACTACTATAAAAATTCTAGATATAAAGAAACAAAATACAGCTTTTTTTCCTCAGAGGTAAACGGAAAAGTGAAGTTGTTCAGCTGTTCACTGTCACTGCAGCTTCTTCAAAGTCTTCCCACTCCGTGACCACTGAAATCCGACACGACACCACGTTAGGCTACGTCTTGACTCATTTGTATACCGACGGTGATTGGATGTTTCCCGAGGGCTCAGGGGAGTGTGTGTGTCTGTGTGTGTGTGTGTCTTGTGTGTGTGTGTCTATGTGTGTGCGTGCGCGCGGGTACTTGTTCTACTGTTATAAAAACTCTAAATATAAACAAACAAAATACAGCTTTTTTTTCAGAGGTAAACGGAAAAGTGAAGATGTTCAGTGCCACTATGCAGATGTTACACTCAGTGGAGTTACCGAAATCATTGGTTTAGTCCTCATTGAGCTTTTGTTCCTCTTATGTGAGCATAAACAGTGAAACATTCCACAGGTTTATAATACACCGCGACCAAGTGAACCACGTTCCCGTCGAACGAAACGAGGCATAATCGTGGTGTTTGCTTCGCTTATGACACACCATAGTTTATTACAGTGGGAGCCACACCAAATAGCCGCGACAGTGTGGCTGAAGTGTGAATGGCGTGTGAATGGCCTTTGCACGCCGTAATCCCCCCTCCCTTTTCTGGCCGAAAGGCGTGTCAAGATTTCACAGTAAACACGCCCATTCAAGCCCTATTTATTCATTTACCTGGTTCCACCACTAGATGGCGCTTCGTTCTCAAGAACACATTAAAACAAGCCAGCTGCGCTGAGTTGCAATCACGTGATTTTAACAACCCGCCTCCACCCCCGCCGAACTGACGCTGCCAAACTACAGAGATGAAGATGGCGGCTTAACGGACTATTCGTGGTAAGTGATGTTTTATTTTATAAAATGTGTTTGTGGTAGTTTACAGTTTATTTCCCAGTTTAGTTTTTTTATTGGCCGTTTGAAATATCACTGGCAGCAGCAGCAGCGGTCAGATGTGACTTTAGAGAACTTAATGATCTGTTTACCAAGTCTGGAGTTAATATTACAGCTTACTGTCAGTGTCACACACTCACAATGTCACTCCACTTTAACTCAAAAACATGCTCAAGCTTCGACAATACTATTAATGTCCCTATTACAAGAGCTGCACTACCCGATGAAGAGTGTTTGTGTTCTCTGTAAATACTGAGAGAATCTCACCGCGTGTTGTCTGGATAAATTCAGTGCTTATTTATTCTCTGGTTAAGAGTTAATCTGCAGGTTATTTCTGTGACTGTAATATAATGTGATGCAGTTGATGAGGGACACAGACTGAGGGGAGCTGTACAGGAGCTAGTAACGCTCATAACCCGGTTTATATTTTATACACTTTCCGCGGTAGCGCGAGCGCTTAGTTAAAGAGCTGAATAACAACACAGAAGTGTTTATCAGTTAAGGAGGAGGAGGAGGGGGGAGGTGTGTGTGTGTGTGTGTGTGAGGGGCTTCAGTAAGTTATAGTTTGGCTTCAGAGATGAACTAATGCTCATATACGAGTGTTATATCGCTTAACTTATTTGTATGAGAAGCGCATTAAGTAAATTCCCGGTTAATTTAATGCAGACGATAATACAGACAGTCACTGGTTAACACTAACACTGTTCACTGGTTAACACTAACACTAACACTGTTCACTGGTTAACACTAACACTGTTCACTGGATAACATTAGCACAGGCAGTTTATTTACATTACAGAATCCCCAAAGCAGTGTTTTACACACTCTGTGGTAAATAGGTTTATTAATATATTTTATTTTTATTAGAACTATATGTTCTGTAAAGTTTATTTGTCTTTGTTTTGACTAAATTCTCCTGTTGTCTTTAAGCAGAGCTCCGCTGTGGAGGATTGGGGGGGTCAGACGGCTGACGGCTGGACTTTTGGAGCTACAGGACTGGAGGAGCCTGAACAAGCTGTTGAGGGAGCTGTAGGAGGAATGACGTCACAGTCCGACAGCTTTAGAATGATGTCAGGTCTACTGTATATTCTGAACATAGTACTGCAAAATGTCTGATACAGTACTTTGGGGGAAACAAAGACTTCAACTGTTCCATGTTTAATAGTTTTGATATTTGAAAAATTAATATTTTAATGTAAAAGGACTATAGATAGAGACTTATAAGCAGCTGGTGTATCCGGGTTGTTTAATGAACTTTAAGCAAAAAGACAACATGTATTCATCTGTTTTATATAAATTACTGTTTTAACTTTGACTAGTTTTGGAAGAATAAATTGAATTGTTAAAGTCATGTTTTGCGTGTTTTAATTTTGGGGGATTGTTTGGGTATTTAAAAATTGTTTAGTTGAACCAACAACTTCAATGGGCAAAAAATGGGACACAACTTTGTTTTAAATAGTCAAAGAGTTGGGATGAAAATAATAATAATAATAATTATTGATCATAGAAACAAATGAAACCAGTTAAACACTTGATTATATGTGTTTGTGATTATGTGACCCATAATAATTTTTTCTCAGTATAAATAAATGTTTTGGGTTTTAAGAACTCCAAAAGAGCAACGACAAACTTTGTGTTCTCCATTGAGGTTTCTCACCTTCCACTCCTGAGTATGACATGGTGTTAATTGCTCTGTGTGTGTGTGTTTTTGGCGGGGGGATGGGTGTGTGTGTGTTTTCGGCTGTTCAGCAGTTCTAAACATAAGCACAGTTTTTGTCCTTAACTAAAATACTTCAATACGTTAATAATGAATTTATTTTGCTGAATAAGGTAATAAGCGATGTTTAAACCAAACCAGTAAGTTAAGTAAGTGTTCCATACATTAAAGTACTGTGTATAACCAAGTGCCCTAGCAAACACAGTTACAGTACAGTTTACAGTACAAACAGAGTGTGTGCGCTGGGGGGATTGGAAGGTGAGTGAGAATACTCATTTACAAGACAAAAGACGGTCAGAGGCAGGGACGTTCTAGACCAGACAACACGGGGTGGGGGGAGGGGGGCATCATGTTCGAGCACTGTTTTTACCTGGCCTTACTGTATAGTAACAGTATTGTATTTGCTGAATTGTGTTGAGGCACGCAAACCCCCTGACCACAATAAGGTGGCAATCCCTCAGGGGGAAACTAAAAAAAATATATATATATATATATATATATATATATATATATATATATATAATTATATAATAAAATATCCTTAATCCAGATTTTATCAATCAATGACATAACATTTATCTAAGCTGGATGGTAAAATTCTCAAAAACGTTTAACCTAAAGTAAGACTTAACACACTATAACTAAAATATTTACAAAACTGAAAGGTTGTCTTATGAATAATAAAAAATACAAACTAAATTAAAACAGATACAGATCATAATATGTTTTATGTTTTCTGATTATAAATGATATATGGGTTGATTTTAGAAAGGCTAAATGAAATAGCTAGTTTTGGTCATGTCAGTCCAGTAACTATACTATGTAAAAGTAATTATAATATGAATTAATTAAGGGCAGGACCTAACCTAATGTTAATAATTTACACCATGATAACATTAGTATTCGTGTTTTTGTATATATTTTTAAATGTTCAAATGAACGTTTCAGAGTATATAATTTGTCGTGTCATCTGTGATTGAGACCCATGAGTTAAATTGAAATATTTTTTATAGGTAGTAAGCCAGGTTTTAGTAACCTTGGATAAATCAGCATGAAAGCCCTCTCTCGCGCACGCGCTCTCACGCTATCTCTCGCACTCACACACACACACACACACACACACACACTGTGCACACACAGACACACAAATAATACATGAAATCGCATAAAACCAAATGAAACTAGGGTAAAAAATATGAGCAGTAAAATACAGTAGTATCCTGTAGGTGATTCCTGTCCTGTGATAACAGGCACTAACACTCTAGAACTGTTTACTTCTGTTAGTTTTGTTTTCAAGTGTGAATGTTTATGGGGATTAAATCTGTCTCTGCTGCTGCATCTATACACCGTTGTGATAAGTGATTGATGCCCCATCAGATCTTTAATGTGGGACATTATGCTGGTTAAATGACTAAAGACACACTGATCCGTATGGACAGATATTTGTTCCAGATATTATGCGCCATTAATCAATTTGTTATGCCAATTTGACTTTCAGCGAAAACATAAAAAATATAACGAAAACAAACCCAAGCAGAAGTTACATTTTAAGCTTTACTTTCAAATTCAAATTTGATTTGTCACATACACAGCGCGATATGCAGTAAAAAGCTTTGGGTGCTTTAGGTGAGACTCGAACTCGGCACTGCTTCACCTGGACTGCTTTATAAGTGTCACGCGCTAACCGATTGCGCCACTGGAGCCACACGGAGGTTGGTCTTGTCAGAGTATCCTCTCTCTCGTGCGCGCACGCACACACACACACACACACACACACATGAAATTGCGTAAAACCCAACGAAATATAAGCAGTAAAAAAAAAAAAATCAGTAAAAATACAATAGTATAACAGGCGCTAACCCTCTGGAACTTTTTTTTACTATTGTCTCCAAGTGTTTATGGGGATTTAATGTGTCTGCTGCCGCATCCATTCACAGTTGTGATAAGTGATTAATGCCCCATCAGATCTTTTGACGGGGGAGCATTATGCATGATTCCATATGGGCAGATATTAATTCCAGGTTGCATGCGGCATTAATTGCCTCTTATGCCACTTGTAGACTATCAGTGAAAAAATCAGCGAAAACATCATCAAAAATATAACGAAAACAAACCCAAGCAGACGTTTGAGCTTTACTTTGCAGCAAAATATTATCTATCAGTATATTAAATGGAACGGGGTAAAATACACAGTAATATAAAATACTGTACGTAGCCTGCGTTTTTATTCCGTACCTACAATGATCGGTATAGACAAATTACAGCCGCTACCGTGTCTTTAAGGATCATTTCAGGATGTCTTAAAAATATTTCACTAACTAATTTTATTAATTCATTATTAAATAATAAATAGCATAATCATCATGGGTTGTGTATTGAGTGATTTAACAAATCTGTTTTATTAATCGGTTTGTTGTTGTTGTTTTTTCATCTATTTATGAAACTATGTTGACAATACAAGAACTGTCTGTATATTAAAGATACGGTATTGGGTTTCCTGGACACTGCAGTTAACTGTGCCAGTCAATGCTCCATCTGGCGGAATTATACGGCATTGCAACCATCTTTTTAGAAAGCGCATGGGGGCGTTTATGGGGCGGGGCATCGTTAACTGCGTCATCGCGGGGGATCACATTCCATGCACGAAGCCTTCATGGAACTGCCACGGAGCAGTCATGCTCCAGGCGGCTGTTTGACGTGGCTCCCACTGTACCTGCTGTGGTAGATCTGAATATTTATTCAAACACAATAATAAAGCTTTATATCCTCAGGAGGGCTCAGTACATTGTTTTAGCGATAGTTTCATGGAAGCGAGTTCAGAACTAATCTAACCAAACCAAAAAAAAAATAGCTGGATAGTTTTGTTCTTCAGAAAAGATATCTGAAGTCACAGAGAGATCCTGCTCTGTAGAAGCTGCCTCAGTCTATTTGTGGAATTACTCCATCCCGCCCTTATCAATGATAGTATAGTAATGATGTCGCTGTTGATTATCTGTTCTTGTGCTTTTGAAAAATAAATATTTTTTTCTAAGAACATGTAATAGGATGGTGTTTATTGCATATATGTATGTTTTTTTGTAATAGGCAAGTATATCAAAATAATTTAACTGTTTAATAGACATGGGTGTTTTTTTTACAGATTCACTGTAAAACATGAAAATAATAATAAACTATTTGTGAGGTAGAATTAACCCCACATTCCAGTTAAAATGAACCAACAAACCCCAAACATATGGGTAGAACATTTGAACCATTGTCACGTTTTGCTCTATGTCTGTGTCGGATGTGTGTGCGAGGCATGATCGCGGAGGCGAGCTGACGGTTTAACAAAGTTCTTTATTTTGCTTTTAAACAGGAACATAAACACTCCAACACAAACTAAACTTAAACTAAACTTAAGGCTATTTATAGCAAACATAAACATAATTATCAAATTAACTTCCCTCGGTTCAGGTGAGCTTCTACGTCACCTGACCGAGGTGCAAACTGGGAAATGAGGTCAAAAAACGAAACCTAAAACGAACTACAAAACAAAAGTCAAAAACGAGCGTTAGGCGCCCTCTAGGGGTCAACCGTCACAGTACCCCCCCAAAAAAAATGCTCCTCTGGAGCATCATCGGAGGCCCTGGACACCCCCCCCCCAATGTTCTACCTTCCACCTCCTGACCAGGAGGCTGGGTGACGGGGCTGGAGACATGTTCTGCGGCTGCTGGGCTGGAGACGTGTTTGGCCGTGGCAGAGCTGGAGACGTGCTCGGCCGTGGCAGAGCTGGAGACGTGCTCGGCCGTGGCAGGGCTGGAGACGTGCTCGGCCGTGGCAGGGCTGGAGACGTGCTCGGCCGTGGCAGGGCTGGAGACGTGCTCGGCCGTGGCAGGGCTGGAGACGTGCTCGGCCGTGGCAGGGCTGGAGACGTGCTCGGCCGTGGCAGGGCTGGAGACGTGCTCGGCCGTGGCAGGGCTGGTGACGTGCTCGGCCGTGGCAGGGCTGGTGACGTGCTCGGCCGTGGCAGGGCTGGTGACGTGCTCGGCCGTGGCAGGGCTGGTGACGCGCTCGACGACGGCGTTGTAGCGTGCACGGCGCTCGACGACGGCGTTGGAGCGTGCCCGGCGCTCGACGACGGCGTTGGAGCGTGCACGGCGCTCGACGACGGCGTTGGAGCTCGTGCAGAGCTCGATGACTGTGTTGGAGCTCGTGCCGGGCTCGACGACGGCGTTGGAGCTCGTGCAGAGCTCGACGACATCGTTGGAGCTCGTGCAGAGCTCGACGACTGCGTTGGAGCTCGTGTAGAGCTCGACGACTGCGTTGGAGCTTTTGCAGAGCTCAACAGCGGCGTTGGAGCGTGCCCTGCGCTCGACGACGACGTTGGAGCTTTTGCAGAGCTCAACAGCGGCGTTGGAACGTGCACTGCGCTCGACGACGACGTTGGAGCTTTTGCAGAGCTCAAAAGTGGCGTTGGAGCGTGCACTGCGTTCGACGACGGCGTTGGAGCGTGCACTGCGCTCGCCGACGGCGGTGGAGCGGTCACTGCGCTCGCCGACGGCGGTGGAGCGGTCACTGCGCTCGACCACGGCGGTGGAGCGGTCACTGCGCTCGACCACGGCGGTGGAGCGGTCAATGCGCTCGACGGCGGCGGTGGAGTGGTCACTGCGCTCGACGGCGGCGGTGGAGCAGTCACTGCGCTCGACGGCGGCGTGGGAGCGTGGAGTGCGCTCGACCGCGGCGTGGGAGCGTGCAGTGCGCTCGACGGCGGCGTGGGAGCGTGCAGTGCGCTCGACCGCGGCGTGGGAGCGTGCAGTGCGCTCGACCGCGGCGTGGGAGCGTGCAGTGCGCGCGACCGCGGCGTGGGAGCGTGCAGTGCGCTCGACGGCGGCGTGGGAGCGTGCAGTGCGCTCGACGGCGGCGTGGGAGCGTGCAGTGCGCTCGACGGCGGCGTGGGAGCGTGCAGTGCGCTCGACGGCGGCGTGGGAGCGTGCACGGCGCTCGACGGCGGCGTTGGAGCGTGCCCGGCGCTCGACGGCGGCGTTGGAGCGTGCCCGGCGCTCGACGGCGACGTTGGAGCGTGCCCGGCGCTCGACGGCGGCGTTGGAGCGTGCCCGGCGCTCGACGGCGGCGTTGGAGCGTGGACGGCGCTCGACGACGGCGTTGGAGCGTACTCGGCGCTCGACGGCGGCGTTGGAGCGTACTCGGCGCTCGACGGCGGCGTTGGAGCGTACTCGGCGCTCGACGCCGGCGTTGGAGCGTACTCGGCGCTCGACGGCGGCGTTGGAGCGTACTCGGCGCTCGACGGCGGCGTTGGAGCGTACTCGGCGCTCGACGGCGGCGTTGGAGCGTACTCGGCGCTCGACGGCGGCGTTGGAGCGTACTCGGCGCTCGACGGCGGCGTTGGAGCGTACTCGGCGCTCGACGGCGGCGTTGGAGCGTACTCGGCGCTCGACGGCGGCGTTGGAGCGTGCAGTGCGCTCGACGACGGCTCTGGAGCGTGCCGTGCGTTTGCCAGTTCAACGTCGTCCTCAAAGCCGGGAGGCGGCGGCAGAACAGGTGCGTGGGACAGCGGCTGCTGGCTTGCTAGCTCGCTGTCCTCGAAGCCAGGAGGCGGCGGCAGAACAGGTGCGTGGGACAGCGGCTGCTGGCGTGCTAGCTCGCTATCCTCGAAGCCGGGAGGCGGCGGCAGAACAGGTGTATTGGTCGTTGGAGCTTGTGCAGGGCTCGACGGCGTTGGAGCGTACTCGGCGCTCGAAAGCGGCGTTGGAGCGTACTCGGCGCTCGACAGCGGCGTTGGAGCGTACTCGGCGCTCGACAGCGGCGTTGGTGCGTACTCGGCGCTCGACAGCGGCGTTGGAGCGTACTCGCCGCTCGACAGCGGCGTTGGAGCGTACTCGGCGCTCGACAGCGGCTCTGGAGCGTGCAGTGCGTTCACCAGTTCAACGTCGTCCTCAAAGCCGGGAGGCGGCGGCAGAACAGGTGCGTGGGACAGCGGCTGCTGGCATGCTAACTCGCTGTCCTCGAAGCCGGGAGGCGGCAGCAGAACTGATGCGTTGGTCAGTGGAGCTTGTGCAGGGCTCGACGGCGTTGGCGCGTGCACTGCGCTCGACTGCAGCGTTGGAGCGTGCACGGCGCTCGACTGCAGCGTTGGAGCGTGCACGGCGCTCGACTGCAGCGTTGGAGCGTGCACGGCGCTCGACTGCAGCGTTGGAGCGTGCACGGCGCTCGACTGCAGCGTTGGAGCGTGCACGGCGCTCGACTGCAGCGTTGGAGCGTGCACGGCGCTCGACTGCAGCGTTCGAGCGTGCACGGCGTTCGACTGCAGCGTTGGAGCGTGCACGGCGCTCGACTGCAGCCTTGGAGCGTGCACGGCGCTCGACTGCAGCGTTGGAGCGTGCACGGCGCTCGACTGCAGCGTTGGAGCGTGCACGGCGCTCGACTGCAGCGTTGGAGCGTGCACGGCGCTCGACTGCAGCGTTGGAGCGTGCACGGCGCTCGACAGCAGCGCAACGTCGTCCTCAAAGCCAGGAGGCGGCGGCAGCATGGGTGCGTGGATCAGCGGCTGCTGACACGCTTGGCTGCTGAGCATTGGCGAGGGAGGAGAAAGCTCCGAGCCCGCTTCGCGGTTGTCCCGGAAGTGGAGGATCATGCGCTGCATCTCCTCCACCTGCTCCCGTATTTCTCGCAATTGCTCCGGCTCCGGAATCCACCACATGAGCTCCTTTTTCGCTAGCTGGTTGTACTCCCAGCTCCGGTACATATCTACCTCGCCGTTTTCCAGCCAGCAATACTCCCAGTCGCCACACCTCTCTTCCTCGCTGTCCTCCAGCCAGTTCGTCAGCTCGGGCAAGATGGTATCTGCGCCCCCCCCAAAATAATCCAGGGAGAAATCCTCCGCCATGCCTCTTGTACGGTCTAGCATTCTGTCACGTTTTGCTCTATGTCTGTGTCGGATGTGTGTGCGAGGCATGATCGCGGAGGCGAGCTGACGGTTTAACAAAGTTCTTTATTTTGCTTTTAAACAGGAACATAAACACTCCAACACAAACTAAACTTAAATGACTAATGCTAGACGCCTGGCTGGAGTTCAGCCAGGCTATTTATAGCAAACATAAACATAATTATCAAATTAACTTCCCTCGGTTCAGGTGAGCTTCTACGTCACCTGACCGAGGTGCAAACTGGGAAATGAGGTCAAAAAACGAAACCTAAAACGAACTACAAAACAAAAGTCAAAAACGGGCGTTAGGCGCCCTCTAGGGGTCAACCGTCACAACCATTTATGTGGTAGAATTAACCCAGCATTATAGTTAAATATGACCTAGCATTTGGATTGAATATTTAACCCATCTTGCTGGGTTAAATTAACCCAGCATTTAGTTAGTCCTATATTTACCCAGCAGCTGGGTTAAAAACAACCCAGATTGTTTTTAACCCAGCATTTTTTAGGAGATATATATATATATATATATATATATATATATATATATATATATATATATATTATATACATATATATTATATATATATATATATATATATATATATATATATATATATATATATATATATATATACACACACAGACATGCGTGTGTCATTTTAATTCAAATGAACATTTTAATCTGTGCATGGGCGTCAACTCGCACGTTCTGTAATGTTCCATTGTCTTTTAGAGCCCATTACTAAAGCAGGTTACTAAAACCTGGCTTACTACCTATAAAAAATATTTCAATTTAACTCATGGGTCTCAATCACAGATGACACGACAAATTATATACTCTGAAACGTTCATTTGAACATTTAAAATGTTAATACAAAAATACAAAAACATGAATACTAATGTTATCATGGTGTAAATTATTAACATTAGGTTAGGTCCTGCCCTTAATTAATTCATATTATAATTACTTTTACATAGTATAGTTACTGGACTGACATTACCAAAACTAGCTATTTGATTTAGCCTTTCTAAAATCAACCCATATATCATTTATAATCAGAAAACATAAAACATATTATGATCTGTTCAACAGCCCATCTGTTTTAATTTAGTTTGTATTTTTTATTATTCATAAGACAACCTTTCAGTTTTGTAAATATTTTAGTTGTAGTGTGTTAAGTCTTACTTTAGGTTAAACGTTTTTGAGAATTTGACCATCCAGCTTAGATAAATGTTATGTCATTGATAAAATCTGGATTAAGGATATTTTATTATATAATTATATATATATATATATATATATATATATATATATATATATATATATATATATATATATATATATATATATATATTTATTTTTTAGTTTCCCCCTGAGGGATTGCCACCTTATTGTGGTCTGGGGGTTTGCGTGCTTCAACACAATTCAGCAAATACAATACTGTTACTATACAGTAAGGCCAGGTAAAAACAGTGCTCGAACATGATGCCCCCCTCCCCCCACCCCGTGTCTTTTGTCTTGTAAATGAGTATTCTCACTCACCTTCCAATCCCCCCAGCGCACACACTCTGTTTGTACTGTAAACTGTACTGTAACTGTGTTTGCTAGGGCACTTGGTTATACACAGTACTTTAATGTATGGAACACTTACTTAACTTACTGGTTTGGTTTAAATATCGCTTATTACCTTATTCAACAAAATAAATTCATTATTAACGTATTGAAGTATTTTAGTTAAGGACAAAAACTGTGCTTGTGTTTAGAACTGCTGAACAGCCGAAAACACACACACACCCATCCCCCCGCCAAAAACACACACGCACACACAGAGCAATTAACACCATGTCCTACTCAGGAGTGGAAGGTGAGAAACCTCAATGGAGAATACCAAGTTTGTCGTTGCTCTTTTGGAGTTCTTAAAACCCAAAACATTTATTTATACTGAGAAAAAATTATTATGGGTCACAATCACAAACACAAATACATATAATCAAGTGTTTAACTGGTTTCATTTGTTTCTATGATCAATAATTATTATTATTATTTTCAGCCCAACTCTTTGACTATTTAAAACAAAGTTGTGTCCCATTTTTTGCCCATTGAAGTTGTTGGTTCAACTAAACAATTTTTAAATACCCAAACAATCCCCCAAAATTAAAACACGCAAAACATGACTTTAACAATTCAATTTATTCTTCCAAAACTAGTCAAAGTTAAAACAGTAATTTATATAAAACAGATGAATACATGTTGTCTTTTTGCTTAAAGTTCATTAAACAACCCGGATACACCAGCTGCTTATAAGTCTCTATCTATAGTCCTTTTACATTAAAATAAAAAATTTTCAAATATCAAAACTATTACATATTTGTTATTAATAATGTTATTACTTAACAGTTTAAGTCTTTGTTTCCCCCAAAGTACTGTATCAGACATTTTGCAGTTCTATGTTCAGAATATACAGTAGACCTGATCAAACATCATTCTAAAGCTGTCGGACTGTGACGTCATCGCTACCGCAGATCAGTTCATCAACTTGTAATATATACATTTTAGGAATATATTAACATGTGCAGACATTTAAGGGTGCGCTGCCCTCTCTTGCCCCTGCGTAGAGCCTACTCTCCGTGCACGCACATACAATCTCTAAAAAAGTAAAATTAATAACATACCTGTACATATACAAATAAACAAAAATATAAACGTCTATGTATATTGAAGTTTACGGTGAACGCAGAGTCGGCTAAGCACATGTGATGACGCGCGCGCCCTCACCTCTTGTTACGACTGCCTATTTGGCCAAAAAATAATTGAACGATATGCCTGGTCCTGGAAAGAGACAATAAATATATATATTTTTTTATACATTTTGTCATGAACCTGCACAGCCAACCCAGCACATCCAGGTCTTAACTCCATCCAAGGTTTTCCACACTCCCTGAGCTGATTACCTGAGCACACCTGCATCTAATCCGGCACTCTACTCTCGGCTTTAAAGGAACGGCAAGAGCTCCACTCATCGCCGATGTATCTCACTTGCGTGCCTATTTCTCCTGTCTCTCCTGTTACCCTAGTGTTTTTTCTTCCGTGCTCGACCTTGCCTGCATTCTTTGGATTTCGTCTCTTGCCTTGCCCTTCGGATTGTCGCTATCGTTTTGGACTACTCCCCGTGTATGACCCTCGCCTGTTTATCGACTCTGCCTACGGATCTCTCCTGTGACGCTCTACCCAGCCTTTCTCTCTCATCGTACTCACAAGCTCCGGTACGTGTGTGTGTTTTGGACTTACGTGTGCTTGTGTGCACTTCCGCGATCGCGGACAACAGCGCTTCACCAGCGCGCTTGCTTCTCACTCTCACTTCCGGATTCGCGGAGATTCCGCCTCGTCATTTGACACGCCTCCACCCTCGTCATCGGGGATTCCCCACACAACCTGTCACTCTCACTTCCGGATTCGCTGTGATTCCGCCTCGTCATTGACACGCCTCCACCCTCGTCATCGAGGATTCCCCACACAGCCTGTTTCATAAGCACAGCTTTCTCCCCTCGGCTCTGACTAAGCCTTTTGACCTGCAAATACTTCTTCCAAGGAGATTATCTATCTGCTATTGGGTTCTTCCCTGTTTAACCACAACCCTGACAGTATACATCGGCCATGGCTAACCCAGCAGACTTGGATCAATTAAGACAGGCGCTTTCACAACAAGGGGTGCTACTGGGCACTCACCAACAAAGTATTCAGCAGGTTACCCAGACACTTTCTACGATCACCACACAACTTCAACAGCTACAGACCCGTTCTCCTTCAGTCCCAGCACACACTCCACATCATGAACCCCGGCTCCCTAACCCACAGCCTTACAATGGTGAACCAGGGACCTGCCGCTCCTTCCTATCACAGTGTTCTCTGCTGTTGGAGCTCCAAGCCTCTTCCTTCCCCACTGAACGCTCAAGGGTGGCCTTTGTGATCACACTCCTCACCGACCGAGCCCGTGAATGGGGAACCGCAGTTTGGGATGCTAATGACCCTTGCTGCTCTTCTTTTAAATCATTCACTGACGAGATGAGGAGGGTATTCGACCGCTCCCACTCGGGTCGAGAGGCAGCCAGACATCTACTGGAGCTTCGCCAAGGCTCCCGTTCCGCCTATGATTATGCAATCGAGTTTCGGACTCTCGCGGCCTCCGCAAACTGGGACACACAAGCCCTTTATGACGCCTTCCTCCACGGTCTCTCTGAGGACGTTAAGGATCACTTAATCAGCCAAGAACTCCCCAGCGATCTTAATGGTCTCATGGATTTAGCCGGACGCATGGACGCCCGATTGACACAGAGACGTCGTCCGCGAACCATCTCGACACCCAGGTACCCTGCTCCGTCCGGGCAGTTCCCCAGGCCTGCCTCTCCACAAAGCCCCGGACCAGCCCCGGAACCCATGCAGGTGGGGCGTGCCCGGATCTCCCCCGAGGAGCGTCAACGTAGAGTCCAATCAGGTTCCTGCCTCTACTGTGGCCAAACGGGCCATTATCGCCTCCTATGCCCTTTAAAAGCCAATCCCCTCCAGTGAATCTAGGGGCCCTGGAGGGGCCGACCATCAACTGTTCCCCTAGCACACGCCCACTCCTCTCTGCATTTATTATAGCACTCGGCAAAGCTCACGCTATCCCTGTACTGATTGACTCTGGATCAGATCAGAACCTGATCTCCACCGCAAAGGTCAAGGAACTAAACCTCTCGACGCTAGCACTGGAGAGCCCCTTGGCCGTTCGGGCCCTCGATGGAACCTCCCTGCCTGTCATCACCCGACGGACGGTCCCGATAACCCTCCAAGTGTCTGGCAATCACACAGAGGAAACGTCCTTCTTAATCATGCAGAACGCCCATTCCCCTATAGTTCTCGGACGCCCATGGCTGACCCGTCACAATCCTCACATAGACTGGTCCAAGAACACCATTCTGGAATGGAGTCCTCTGTGTTTGTCTACCTGTCTTAAGTCAGCTCACTACTCTCCGGCGATACCCTCTGACAATGAGGAATTTCCCGAGCTCTCAGCTGTTCCTTCGGACTATTCGGACCTCAAGCAGGTGTTCAGTAAGTCACGGGCTCTCTCTCTACCACCCCACAGGCCGTATGACTGTGCTATTGACCTCTTTCCGGGCTCAACGCCTCCCAAGGGGAGACTGTATTCATTGTCGTCACTAGAGAGGGAGGCCATGGATAGATATATATCAGAATCTCTGGCTGCCGGAATCATCCGTCCTTTGTCGTCCCCTGCTGGAGCTGGGTTCTTCTTTGTGGCAAAGAGGGACAAGACCTTACGGCCGTGCATAGACTACCGAGGTTTAAACGAGATAACAGTCAAGAACCGTTACCCTCTTCCACTAATGTCGACTGCCTTCGACCTTCTCCAGGGAGCTAATGTTTTTACTAAGCTCGACCTCCGTAATGCTTATCACCTAGTCAGGATCAAGGAAGGGGATGAGTGGAAAACGGCTTTTAACACCCCATCGGGACATTATGAGTACCTGGTGGTGCCGTTCGGCCTCGCCAACGCCCGGCAGTCTTTCAGTCTTTGGTCAATGACGTTCTCAGGGACTTCTTGAACACGTTCGTATTCGTTTATCTGGATGACATCCTGATTTTCTCCCGCTCCTTGGAGGAACACAGAGTGCACGTCCGTCAAGTCCTTCAAAGACTTCTGGAGAACCAGCTATTCGTGAAAGCAGAGAAATGCGAGTTCCATTGTCGGACGACCTCCTTTCTTGGCTTCATCATCGCCCCGTCTAAGGTCCAGATGGACCCAGCTAAGGTGAGAGCAGTGGCCGACTGGCCTAGACCAGCCACTCGAAAGGATCTCCAGCGCTTTCTTGGATTCGCGAATTTTTATCGTCGGTTTATCCGAAATTACAGTTCAGTGGCTGCCCCGCTCATCGCCCTCACGTCCATTAAGAACCCTTTTCTGTGGTCTGATCAAGCGGCGGAAGCATTCACCAAACTCAAGGGTCGCTTCACCTCAGCACCCATCCTCACCCAGCCGGATCCCACTCTTCAATTCGTGGTGGAGGTAGACGCGTCAGACTCCGGAGTCGGGGCAGTTCTTTCCCAGAGATCCCCAACCGACGACAAGCTACACCCCTGCTGCTATTTTTCTCGCCGTCTTTCCACCGCAGAGAGAAACTATGGAATCGGCGACCGGGAGCTACTCGCAATAAAACTGGCACTAGAGGAATGGAGACACTGGCTCGAGGGGACTGAGGTCCCATTTCTCATTTGGACAGACCACAAGAACCTGGAGTATCTCAGATCGGCCAAACATCTGAATGCCCGCCAAGCGAGATGGTCATTATTCTTTTCCCGCTTTAACTTCTCGCTATCCTTCCGACCAGGGAGCAAGAACACCAAGCCCGATTCCCTCTCCCGTCAGTTCACCTCAGTCACAGATGAGGCTCCAGTTTCCACCATCCTGCCTTCACTAAGCCTCATTGGGGCCACCTCCCTTGACATAGAGTCCCTGGTTAAGCGGAGCCTCGAACAAGAGCCTGACACCCCAGAAGTACCGCCAGGCAAACTCTTTGTACCACTGATGGCTCGCCCCCAAGTTCTCAAATGGAGCCATAATTCTCAATTAGCCTGTCACCCTGGCGGAGCCCGCACCCTCGCTCTGTTACAGCAGCGCTTTTGGTGGCCTTCAATCAGAGAAGACACCCGCCGATTTGTCGCCGCCTGCGACATCTGCACTCGCAACAAGACAGGTAATAAGCCACCGGCAGGTCTCCTCAGACCACTTCCTGTGCCCCACAGACCCTGGTCCCACATTGCCCTGGACTTCGTCACGGGGCTCCCAGACTCTGAGGGCAACATCTGCATTCTAACCGTTGTCGACCGCTTTTCCAAAGCCGCCCACTTTGTTCCCCTCGTCAAACTTCCCTCTGCCAAAGAGACGGCCGAATTGCTCATTCTGCACGTCTTCCGCCTTCATGGCATCCCAGTGGACATCGTCTCCGATCGCGGACCCCAGTTTTCTGCCCAGTTCTGGACTGCATTCTGCAAACTGGTGGGAGCTACTCCCAGCCTTTCCTCCGGTTATCACCCCCAGACCAATGGGCAGACCGAAAGAGCCAATCAGGACCTGGAGACAGTGCTTCGTTGCATGACCTCCAAGGACCCCCGCTCCTGGAGCCGAATGCTTCCTTGGGTAGAATATGCACACAACTCCCTACCCACGGCATCTACAGGCCTCTCCCCATTCCACTGCTGTCTGGGATACCAACCTCCCTTATTTCCATCCCAAGAAGAGGAGGTGGCAGTCCCCTCTGCCCAAGCGTTTGTACGACGTTGCAAGAGGACCTGGCTGCGGGCGAGAGCTAGACTTCGCCAGTCAATTACACTTTTCAAACGTCAGGCCGATCGTCACCGTTCTACCACCCCTGCCTATCGTGTTGGACAGAGGGTCATGCTCTCTACCCGCAACATCCCTATAAAGACACTCTCCCGCAAGATCTCTCCTAGATTCATTGGTCCATTTACCATAGTCAGGATCATTAACCCTTGCACAGTCAGACTGCTCTTACCATCCACGATGCGACGCATTCACCCCTCATTCCATGTTTCCCAGATAAGACCCATTGTATCCACAAAACTCAATCTACAAAGTAGTTGTTCCTGACATAAATCATGAATTTGCTCATAGAAGAGATACATTTAACATAGAAATGACATGAGTTTGCTTTCTTACCTGGTTTAAAGGAGTTTTCTTTGAGAATCTCCACCCGCATGTGATTCAGTCTGTGAAAATGCTGCGTCATGAGGTCATGAGACACGGTATGAAGCAGAAATGTCCTTTGTGAATGGATTAGATTTAAGTTTAATCAGGGGCTTTAACTAACAGTAACTGAAATACACGTTCTGATATCCTTCCTTACTTGTTTCAACGTCATGCTCCGGTTTGAGGCGGAAATAAAATTATACCGGCAAAACTATGGTCTAAAGACTGCGCATGCGCAAATCACACTCAACCTAATAAGAGTACCTTGATCAAAATGAAATATTTCACTTTGGCTTCCAGCATTATACTAAAAAAAAAAAAAAAAGATTCACCCATAAGCATAAATTAGACACTTCAGTTAAAAAGAGCAAATTATTTTTTTTACTAATGGAATGAGAAAAAAAACACATTAAACTAGGTTTAGTTTTTTCAGTAGATCCCTCAATAATTTCTGTCTCCTTTGCCTGTGTTTGATAATGTGAAGCACATATACACTCATTCATCATGAAAGATCTATTATAAAACTAAATAAAATTCATGTTCGCTTCAGCACTGTTCATCCGCGTCCTTACATTCATTGTTGTACTTGGTCCGGCTTTTAGATAAAGTCCTTCCATGCGCCATCTGGCGGATATTCAATGAAGCGCAACACATTTATTTAAAATTCCCGAATGTTGCCTCCGGCAAGACGCGGCACGCCGCGCGCTAAATTGCGGCATCCCGCGGGAAAACACGCAGGGTTTTAAGGGCGACATCTGTATGCACATATATGAAACCTCAGTCTCCGTGAAAATCTTTTTGAAACACGTCACTAAAATTAACTGAAATGAGAAATATATCTATATAAAGCTTAAAGTGTCTACTTTTAAATGATGCAAGTCACATTGAAAACAAATATTCTCAGTTTATGTAATCCATATGAAACCAAGGAGAGGCACAGAATTTCTGTCACACTTATATGGTAATGACCCAAGGCAGGACACGCCCACGCGCCAATCACACGGAAATCAGTCCGGGTAATTTACATACTAGACCACGCCCCTGGACACCGGCATGAAAAACGAACACAGAGAGACAGGTTTGAAAATACTCCGATTCAGTGAGTTTTCTGCACATTTTGGAAGATGGCACGCGCTTACACATCCGAGGAAACTCTTCAGAATGTTCTGGAAAGTTGGAGGAGTTTACATGTACCTCAGAAGAAGACTGTGTGACTCTGTGTGACTTTTGAACAGAGAATAGTCCCATGCTACACTGTGTAAGTTATTAAGTCTTATATAACGCTTCTTCTGATAATATTAAACTAATATTAGTAAATATTTTCCTCACTACAGCTAGCTCTTGTCAGCTTGTGTGACACATTGGCTTTCAATGCCATTTAAATAGTTTAGGCAAATCATGCTAACATGCTGCCTCATGTAGCACAAACATGATATTTCCCGGTGGCGAAGCTAATGCCTTATGGAGTTTATAGATGTTTATATTCACCTTGTTTTGGATAGCTTTAGATTATGGTTGCTAATGTGTATTTGGCTCCATTTTGGTTAGCTTATAACACTGCTATCGGTAATGTTATTTAGCACAAACAAGCTACTTCCAGGTGGCTAAAATACTGCCTTACGTACAGTAGGACATGTCCTGTGACTGCGTACAACCAGCACATGGGGAGTTGATCACTCTGATCAGCTATTACAATACTATACTACACAGCACAAAACAATGAAGTCGTACAGAAATATTTCTCTACACTGCTTGGACATTGCTCCCACCAATGCTTACCCTGCATGTATGTTTTGTACAGGTTTTTTTTTATCTTGCACTGTTTTACTCTGAATGTCCGTCTTTTTTCAGTTTTTATTTTGTACTGTTCCTGTTGCAGTTTTACCCTGCATGTATCTTTATTATTAATCTGCATTTATACATAAAATCCTATTAACTATTGGGAAGATAAACATAAGAATCAATATGAAACATGAAAAGTTTCTAAAAGTTGCCAATAAATTAATATTGTGATGTGAAATAATTTTTCAGATTGAAGCTATAAAGGGCTCTGGGGTGTTTTGCCAGGCAGAAGTGTGGAGAGCAGCCCGCCTTGCCACCTCTGCTACTGCCATGGTACGGAATCTGCTGCTGGGCACCTTCGACTTGGAGACTTGACCAAATTAAAAAGGTAGCCATTATTGGTGAGTAAATGCATAATGCGTTGAGAAGGGAAAACAAAACATTTAAGACTTTATAAGTTCACCACTTTAACCATAGCCTACTTGTATCAATGTTTATTAGCCATCAATGGAGACTGCATAAGGTAGGGCACCCATTATTGTTACTGTATCTGCTTGGGACCTATAATACTAATTCATCACTTGCTCACTTCTTAATCCTACCTTTCCTCTTCTAAAGCCACATTATATTGCGATGTAAGGTGTGTAGTCCTCTATTTTGTAGAACATATAGTGTTGCAAATAACCTCGTGGCACTAATTGTTGTTGTCTGAAGTTTTAATAAATAATCATAATGCTGTCAAAATAATGTCATAAATAGATTTTCTTTATCAATTAACTTCTATTAACTAAATAAAATTTTAAATGTAAATTTTTAAAGTTTAATGGAATGGCTGTGTGAAAAATGCTGAAGCTGACGTGCCACTGGTCTTTTATATTAATGTTGTTCGGAAGCCTGTGTAATGATGTAGTTTCGACATCTATCGACTGAACAGCGTTTTTTCTACTTGTTTTCATGTTATTGTTGTTCAGCAATGGCATGGACGTGATGTTTTGGCAAAAGAAGGGTGGGATGGTGGTTGATGATGACTGAAAGCGGTGACTGAGTATATTGGACGTCACAGCAGCTCGTGAAAAGGCAGAGCTACTTTATGCAGGCTGTGTGCATTCTACTGTGGATTGACTGTTTTGAAACTTATATGGTAGTTACATAGCCCCTAGACCTCAGTTACCATGAAAAAAGCCATGAAATTTCAGTTTTGACCATATGGGATCTTAAACAAGGACGTCATCTTTTTTTAATTATTGTTTGTTCGGGGAGGAATTATAGACCACAATGTCAGCATGATCTTGCGTTGTTTCCTTATCACTTCTTGTGTGCGTTTGGCTGTAGCTTGCACACCAGACAGAGTTGTTGGCGATTCTTCCTATTGTAAAGTCATGCAGTGTGTAATCTCCTGTCGCCAATTCATTGTGCAGTGTGAACACAGCAGCAACTAAATGCTACCACAGATAGTACAGTGTGAAAACAATGGTGATCCGATGACTTTGAAAATCATGCAGTGTGAGTTTGAGGAGAAGGTAAAAAGCAATACAAAACAAATAATGTACAGTTTATGGTGTCATTACTTTGCTCTCAAACTAAATGCAATGTAATCATAGGCGTTATTTAATAATAACATTAACAGTGCAGCATGCATCTAACTCTGGGTAAAAAGCTTATAATAAAATCACCAAAATAAGTCTTCATGTTAAGAATAAATATGCAAACAGTACGGTATCTGAGCGTACGGATTGGAAATTTGTGCATACAGTTTGTTAATCCATGGCCACGATTTGTTAAACTGAGGGAACAGTTTAAATATTTGTGAGTGCGGGGGACAAATTGCAAAACAGTCGCCACGGATTTATTTTTTAATTTATAAATTTTTTTTGGTCCTACAGGTTTTTTTTTTTTTTTGCACATAACAGACTACATTGTTACATTAAGTATATTTGTTTTCATAGCATTGAATATGTACATTGTAGGACAGCATTTGCAGATTTTGAAATAACACATACAGGTCCTTCTCAAAAAATTAGCATATTGTGATAAAGTTCATTATTTTCTGTAATGTACTGATAAACATTAGACTTTCATACACTGTAAAAAATAAATCCTGAAAATAGTTGTTGGAAAAAAGAAATATATGTTGGGCTAATATAATGCTGGTGTCAAAAAAGAAAAATATATTTTCTCAATGATTGTATAAATTTCATTACTCAACTACGAAAGTTTCATCAAGGCAACGAGTATAACTGTGTTCATGAAACATTTAACTGCACACAAACAATTTTATGTTGGACAAACAAGAGGGACCTCTGCGCATGCGCAAACGCGTTCTTCCAGAATTTTTGAACTTCCCGCTATTTCCTCCCGTAATGGTGAGTACTTCATGGAAACTAACTGTCCTGCAAAGTAATCAGCAATTTTAGCTTTATAACATATATATTATCCAGCAGCAAGCTTTAGAACATTATATTTTCGAGTGTTTATTTATATAATTTGGAGTGTTACAGTAGTTATCTGGCAATGCACTCATTTCAGCGCCTAACGCTTTTTTTCAGATGGTATGTACATTGACATTAATGTTAATCTATGAAACCGCTAAAGTTTACTTACGTTACATGCATTTTAATCATTTTAATGACAGATAATTTCAAAGGCTATTTGAAAAAGACAGCGCGTTAGTGCGCCACTAAGGTCTCTTTGACAGCCATCCACTGTTGAGCTTGGCTAAGACGCAAGGCCTTGTTGGCGTCCCGAATCATAGGGCCGGTTCTAAAAGAGAGAAAAAAAACACAAAAAAATAATTAATTAACAAGTCTCTCTCTCTCTCTCTCTCTCTCTCTATGTGTGTGTGTGTGTGTGTGTGTGTGTGTGTGCGTGCATGCGTGTGTGTCAAAGGTAAATATAAATGAATAGTCGCTAAAATTATCATAGTCGCTTACCGGGCTTTGCCATAGTTCCATTTAAGTTTCTTTATGGATGTTCTAATGGTGTTAAGTGATAGTTTACACTGCAGTCGAGTCTGAAGCTCGTCTTGAATCTGTTTAGCAGACCGTTCATCATTCTCTTGCAGCATTTCTTCAATGCACTGAAGTACAGGACTATACAAATAAAAAGTACATTTTATTCGATGTTAGATTAATGTAAAAAATTTATTTTATACAAAACAATTAATAACATACCACAATTAGTAACATACCTGGTCACTTTCAATGCATTTGGTGGTTTAGTTGCCGGAATCAGGCCACGAGAACGACAATGCCGTCTGATTGTGTTGTCGGAGACACGAACACCTGACAGTTCCAAGAATGTCCTGATACTAGTGATGACGTGTCCCTATCCATAGAGACCTGATTTTCATGCTCATCTCAGGGGAAATCTTCGTCATGGTCGATACACTCTAAAAAATGCTGGGTTGTTTTTTCTACCCAAACGCTGGGTTGCCGCTGTTGGGTCATTTTTCTGGGTTATTTTCAGAGAGTTGGGTAGTTTTTGTGTAACCCAGCTGCTGGGTTGAAGTTTGCTTGGCCCCTCCCCCAAAGTTCACCGGTGGATTCAGCGGCTGTCACTCAGCTTCGTGTCTCTTGAGCTCCCACACCGCTGATGACGGTTCATCCTCCTCGGACATTTAAGGGGAAATGGCGTTAAATACAAGGTCTGTATACACATGTTCACTCACCTAATTCACATATGACTGAAAAATTATTACTATATGTAACATTTATTACTGTTACCGTGTTAAGGTTACTCACAAACTTTCCGGCTGCTCTGAGGTACTGGATGATAATTTAGCTGAGAATAGCTGCTAGCCATAAACCCCACCTGTGTATGAAAGAAACGGCTAAGATGTCTGAGCTTTTTAGCTTCTCTGTAGAATGTTTGCAGGGATACGAAGATGGTGAAGTGATGAATGAACGCTAAACTGTTAACTGTAGCAGGCATGTTAAATGACGCAGGCATTTAGTTAGTTTGCTAGCATTAGCAACCACTTTAGAACTTTATTAATCTCACTGCTTGAGACAATAAAATGCTGGTGTGTTACAAAACACTGACCCTCTCACAAATATACAGACCTGCTAACCCTCCCGTTTTTCACCAGCTAGTAATTTACTCTGCGCTCAAATTTCTCCTGCGTTTCTCCCGAGTTATAATATTTTACACCTTTCTTTCCCCCTTTGGCAAGTATGCAAATGTATCACCAGTAATAGCATGTAAGCTAACCAGGTAGCTCTCTTTAACCAAAGTTAAATTAACTATCAGTCAGCGCGCCAACTACAGGAAAAAGTACCAGTATGACACCAGCTATGAAAATTTTTTGGTAATTAGCTTAAAATCAATGCAGACCACAATATCAACTAGTCTGACATAAAGAGCTGTATCCTAAAAGCCATGCTTATTCTGCTGTTTTATGTTTGGTAGTAGCTGTCTCCATGTTTTTGTTTTAGGTTACCTATACCCTATCTTAATGGGCAGCTTTGTCCTTTTTTAGTATCAATCCTATTTCACACTAAATTAATAGTCTTATTCAGTTTAATCTATGCTAGTCAACAAAATTTTAACTTTCATTTCTTTCTTTCTAAGGTTGGAACCAACATGGTGGAATACCTCCAGCAGGCTGAAGTGTCGAGGCCGTACCCCTACATCCTGACGTTGGGAGATAATGACCAGCACTGCTCTCAGTAATGTTGTAATGTTGCTATGAAATAGCGAGGCCTACCAGAAAAGTCATAGACAGTGTTTGTATGTTAAAATGAGACCAGGGCTGGATAGTTTTGTTCTGCAGAAAAGATATCATAAGTCACAGAGAGATCCTGCTCTGTAGAAGCTGCCTCAGTTTATTTGTGCAATTACTCCATTCTGCCCTTGTCAGTAATAGTATAGTAATGATGTCACTGTTGATTATCTGTTCTTGTGCTTTTGAAAAATAAATGTTTTTTCTAAGAACATTTAATAGGATGTTGTTTATTGCATATATGTATGGTTTTTTGTAATAGACCAGTATATCAAAGTAATTTAACTGTTTAATAGACATGTTTTTTTTTTATAGATTCACTGTAAAACATGGAAATAATAACCTATTTGTCATTTTAACAACATTCCAGTTAAAATGAACCAACAAACCCCAAACATATGGGTAGAACATTTGACCAATTTATGTGGTAGAATTAACCCAGCATTATAGTTAAATATGACGTAGCATTTGGATTGAATATTTAACCCATCTTGTTGCGTTAAACAAATAACCCATTTTGCTGGGTTAAATTAACCCAGCATTATAGTTAAATATGACGTAGCATTTGGATTGAATATATAACCCAACTTGCTGGGTTAAACAAATAACCCATCTTGCTGGGTTAAATTAACCCAGCATTTAGTTAGTCCTATATTTACCCAGCAGCTGGGTTAAAAACAACCCAGATTGGGTTGTTTTTAACCCAGCATTTTTTAGGGTGTAGTGCGGCAGAAAGCGTGAGTTCAAAAAAATTATAGACTTAGCATTTAAAAAGAGACCACGCAGCAGTTAAACCAATGCCTGTGGGTGGGACGGGGGACAGGACCCACCCACTTTTTAGGACCAGTGATACAGTATTGGATCCAGTCACTTTTCAAATTCTAAAATTACAATTCAGCAAGAAAGTTCACATTTTAACTTTCTTTATCTTTTTTTTCTATGATTAATACTTATTTGTGGTGATTTATGTTCTGTACATCTTTTCAAATTGAGATCTCATTTGTAAGTTGCTGCTGGTGTAAAACAGTGTTTTTTATTAAATATAAAATACAAATCTCCGTTTTATCCCCTTTGTCTTATGTCTTATCAAATAAAATTTGTTGTCCCAACCCTATTAATTCATCTTAACAGTATTAAATAGGTTGGACGCAGCTGTAGTACACTGTAAAAAATAAATCCTGAAAATAGTTGTTGGAAAAAAGAAATATATGTTGGGCTAATATAAATTTCATTACTCAACTACGAAAGTTTCATCAAGGCAACATTGGAACATTTAATTGACACAACATTATATTTCAATTTGAGGTAATCAGCACAGCAAAAACAAAATAGTTTATACAACTTAAATTGAGCCAACTAAAAATTTTAGATGCAACAGGTCACTAGAAATTTTTTAGTTGGAGTAGCAAGAATTTTTTTACAGTGTAAGTGAGTTAAATGAACATAATACAATTAATTTGACTGAACCTACTGTAAGAACATTAAGTTGGGCCAACATAATTGCTTAATGCTATTAAGTTCTTATATTATATATAAGAACTTATACTATCTTATATTTATATTAAGTATAAATTCTTTCCATGATTCAATTATGTTCTTTCAACAAGTAATTTTTGGGAGTGTATATGCAATCTATTGCTTATTCCAGTTTTATTTTATTTCATATATTACCTTCTTCTCTGCTTTTCTTCTTCCTCCTCCTCCTTTTTTGGATGGGTGTTAACAATATGGCGATTACACCCTGGTAGAATGCATGGGGAGTAAAACGAACTATAAATGGGTGTTAATATTAGGGCGATTAAACCCTGGCAGAATGAATGGGGATTAAAACACACTATAAATTGTGTGATTACTAGGGCGATTACAACGAAGAATAGATTATCAAGTATGGATTAATGCTTAACAGTCGCGCAATTACGTAGTTCTTGAATGTTTAAAAACCACAAAATAAACAAATAAAATGTTTTACACACATACACAAGGAGGACAACGATACCGAGTTTATATTAAAATAACAAATATTGTAATATTGTTTTTGCGTTATTATAAATAATGAAATGTGCACATTTCATAATCCAGCAGTGGTGTCAAAAGTATTCACATTCATTACTTGAGTAGAAGTATAGATACTAGGGTTCAAAAATACTTCTTTAGAAGTTGAAGTATCAACCCAAGCTTTTTACTTAAGTAAAAGTTTAAAAGTACTGGTTTCAAAACAACTTAAAGTATAATAGTAAAAGTACTGTGTGTTCTTTCAACAAGTAATTTTTGGGAGTGTATATGCAATCTATTGCTTATTCCAGTTTTATTTTATTTCATATATTACCTTCTTCTCTGCTTTTCTTCTTCCTCCTCCTCCTTTTTTGGATGGGTGTTAACAATATGGCGATTACACCCTGGCAGAATGCATGGGGAGTAAAACGAACTATAAATGGGTGTTAATATTAGGGCGATTAAACCCTGGCAGAATGAATGGGGATTAAAACACACTATAAATTGTGTGATTACTAGGGCGATTACAACGAAGAATAGATTATCAAGTATGGATTAATGCTTAACAGTCGCGCAATTACGTAGTTCTTGAATGTTTAAAAACCACAAAATAAACAAATAAAATGTTTTACACACATACACAAGGAGGACAACGAGTTTATATTAAAATAACAAATATTGTAATATTGTTTTTGCGTTATTATAAATAATGAAATGTGCACATTTCATAATCCAGCAGTGATGTCAGTAGAAGTATAGATACTAGGGTTCAAAAATACTTCTTTACTTCTTTTTTTGGGGATTAAAACACACTGTATGGATTAATGCTTAACAGTCGCACACTTACAGTACAGTACGTAGTTCTTGAATGTTTAAAAAACACAATTTTAATAATTTGAAAAAAAAAAACGTTTTTTGATTACCGATCAGGTAATAGCCCAATTAACATTTTTGTATTGTGAAATATTTTTATACTACTGTGTGGTTTTAAAACTTAATTTCCACTTTATGCACGTAATTACCCAGATAGCAGAACAACATTGAATCATCGTTGAATCAACATTAAAGCATCAACCAACTTGTTATTGAATCAATGTTGAAATTTCAATGTTAAATGTTGATTTTTCATCAGGTTTGCACCTTGAAATAATGTTATTTCAATGATGAAAAATAGATCAAGATGGGCATAAAATCAATGTTTGTTCAACGTAAATTCAATCACTTATTTTACATTGAATCAACATTGAAACAATTATAGTTTAGTCTTGCTTTATGAACAGCAAGATTCTATGACAGTAAATCATGTCCGTTTTGATTTATTTCTTTAAATCAGAGACCATGTAGGGCTGAAAAGCTTTTTTTTTTTTTTTTTTAAACAAAAAGTCAGTAACTCAACATCCTTCAGTTTACATGTAAACATATTTATTTATTTATGCTCCATACCCATTTAAACAGGAAGTAACATCACAATTACAATAAAACAACTATATAATAAAACACACTACAACTTACATACAAATTATTATAAACTGGATGACAATATGACTTTTTAGAAGAGAACTATTAGAAGAGATTGTTAATTCTGAATTCATAAAACAGAATCTAACTGCCAAGAGAAGAGACTGGAAAACCATAATATAAAAATGGCAGCCTGCCTCAGCAAAATTCAGTCAAATGCAAATAGAAACAACCAAGTCAGAAACACAACAGATGACTGAAACATTATTCGTAAGTTGAAATGTATTTACTCAGCAAAACAGATAATAAGACATGAGTCTGAACTTATGGTTTTCCACCACGAGCAATTCCCCCCAGCCGTTCTGGGGCATAACGAAGCCATTTCTGAACTGTTGAAGCAAAGAAACTCTGTGGCCTCCTTTTCTTCAGCTTTCAGCTGTTGTTGTAGTAGTGCATCTAAAGAATGAAAAACAAACAAAAGGTTAGAACTATACAATGCTCTAAAAACGTGGAGTGGTAGTTGTTTAGGAATGACAGAAGGTGGGTCCTAAATTTTTGGAAATGTGACTTTTACAAATGTACAGATGTGCAACATATGATTTGAAATGTCCTACAATCTTCCATAGATACAATGCACACATTAGATTTTTGTTAATATACAGGTCCTTTAAAAATATGCAAATATCACAATATGCAAATCTCAAAAAATTTGCATATTGTGATGAAGTTCATTATTTTCTGTAATGTACTGATAAACATTAGACTTTCATATATTTTAGATTCATTACACACAACTGAAGTAGTTCAAGCCTTTTATTGTTTTAATATTGATGATTGTGGCATACAGCTCATGAAAACCCAAAATCCCTATCTCAAAAAATTTGCATATTTCATCCAACCAATAAAAGAAAAGTGTTTTTAATACAAAAATAGTCAACCTTCATATAATTATGTTCAGTTCTGCACTCAATACTTGGTCGGGAATCCTTTTGCAGATTCTTGTGTCTTGTGTCTCTCAACTTTCTCTTCACAATATCCCACAGATTCTCTATGGGGTTCAGGTCAGGAGAGTTGGCAGGCCAATTGAGCACAGTAATACCATGGTCAGTAAAACATTTACCAGTGGTTTTGGCACTGTGAGCAGGTGCCAGGTCGTGCTGAAAAATGAAATCATCTCCATAAAGCTTTTCAGCAGATGGAAGCATGAAGTGCTCCAAAATCTCCTGATAGCTAGCTGCATTGACCCTGCCCTTGATAAAACACAGTGGACCAACACCAGCAGCTGACATGGCACCCCAGACCATCACTGACTGTGGGTACTTGACACTGGACTTCAGGCATTTTGGCATTTCCCTCTCCCCAGTCTTCCTCCAGACTCTGGCACCTTGATTTCCGAATGACATGCAAAATTTGCAACCTGTAGCCCATTTCCTGCACACGCCTGTACACGGTGGCTCTGGATGTTTCTACTCCAGACTCAGTCCACTGCTTCCGCAGGTCCCCCAAGGTCTGGAATCGGTCCTTCTCCACAATCTTCCTCAGGGCCCGGTCACCTCTTCTCGTTGTGCAGCGTTTTCTGCCACACTTTTTCCTTCCCACAGACTTCCCACTGAGGTGCCTTGATACAGCACTCTGGGAACAGCCTATTCGTTCAGAAATGTCTGTGTCTTACCCTCTTGCTTGAGGGTGTCAATGATGGCCTTCTGGACAGCAGTCAGGTCGGCAGTCTTACCCATGATTGCGGTTTTGAGTAATGAACCAGGCTGGGAGTTTTTAAAAGCCTCAGGAATCTTTTGCAGGTGTTTAGAGTTAATTAGTTGATTCAGATGATTAGGTTAATAGCTCGTTTAGAGAACCTTTTCATGATATGCTAATTTTTTGAGATAGGGATTTTGGGTTTTCATGAGCTGTATGCCACAATCATCAATATTAAAACAATAAAAGGCTTGAACTACTTCAAGTTTGTGTGTAATGAATCTAAAATATATGAAAGTCTAATGTTTATCAGAACATTACAGAAAATAATGAACTTCATCACAATATGCTAATTTTTTGAGAAGGACCTGTATGTGTTATTTCACAATCTGCAAATCCTCATTCATTCATTTTCTGTACCGCTTTATCCTTATATACAGGGTCGCGGGGGCCTGGAGCCTATCCCAGGAAACTTAGGGCACAAGGCGGGGTACACCCTGGACAGTGTGCCAATCCATCGCAGGGCACACACACATACTGTACTCACACTCATTCACACACTACGGGCAATTTGGAATGTCAATTAACCTAACCTACATGTCTTTGGATTGTGGGAGGAAACCGGAATACCCGGAGGAAACCCACCAAGCACGGGGAGAACATGCAAACTCCATGCACACAGAGACGGGAATCGAGCCTGGCCGGGGAATCGAACCCGGACCCTGGCGGTGCAAGGCGACAGTGCTAACCACTACACCACCGTGCCGCCCCAATCTGCAAATGTTGTCCTACAATGTACATATTCAATGCTATGAAAACAAATATACTTAATGTAACAATGTAGTCTTTTATGTGCAAAAAAAAAACCAAAAAAACCTGTAGGACCAAAAAAATAAATAAATAAAAAAAAAAAAAATCAATCCGTGGCGACGGTTTTGCAATTTGTCCCCCGCACTCACAAATACTTAAACTGTTCCCTCAGTTTAACAAATCGTGGCCACGGATTAACAAACTGTATGCACAAATTTCCAATCCGTACGTTCAGATACCGTACTGTTGGCATATTTATTCTTAACGTGAAGACTTATTTTGGTGATTTTATTATAAGCTTTTTACCCAGAGTTAGATGCATGCTGCACTGTTAATGTTATTATTAAATAACGCCTATTATTACATTGCATTTAGTTTGAGAGGAAAGTACTGTAATGACAACATAAACTGTACATTATTTGTTTTGCATTGCTTTTTACCTTCTCCTCAAACTGACACTGCATGATTTTCAAAGTCATCGGATCACCATTGTTTTCACACTGTACTATCTGTGGTAGCATTTAGTTGCTGCTGTGTTCACACTGCACAATGAATTGGCGACAGGAGATTACACACTGCATGACTTTACAATAGGAAGAATCGCCAACAACTCTGTCTGGTTGCTACAGCCAAACGCACACAAGAAGTGATAAGGAAACAACACAAGATCATGCTGACATTGTGGTCTATAATTCCTACCCGAACAAACAATAATTAAAAAAAGATGACGTCCTTGTTTAAGATCCCATATGGTCAAAACTGAAATTTCATGGCTTTTTTCATGGTAACTGAGGTCTAGGGGCTATGTAACTACCATATAAGTTTCAAAACAGTCAATCCACAGTAGAATGCACACAGCCTGCATAAAGTAGCTCTGCCTTTTCACGAGCTGCTGTGACGTCCAATATACTCAGTCACCGCTTTCAGTCACCATCAACCACCATCCCACCCTTCTTTTGCCAAAACATCCCGTCCATGCCATTGCTGAACAACAATAACATGAAAACAAGTCGAAAAAACGCTGTTCAGTCGATAGATGTCGAAACTACATCATTACACAGGCTTCCGAACAACATTAATATAAAAGACCAGTGGCACGTCAGCTTCAGCATCTTTCACACAGCCATTCCATTAAACTTTAAAAATTTACATTAAAAATTTTATTTAATTAATAGAAGTTAATTGATAAAGAAAATCTATTTATGACATTATTTTTGACAGCATTATGATTATTTATTAAAACTTCAGACAACAACAATTAGTGCCACGAGGTTATTTGCAACACTATATGTTCTACAAAATAGAGGACTACACACCTTACAGCGCAATATAATGTGGCTTTAGAAGAGGAAAGGTAGGATTAAGAAGTGAGCAAGTGATGAATTAGTATTATACTGTAGGTCCCAAGCAGATACAGTAATAATAATGGGTGCTCTACCTTATGCAGTCTCCATTGATGGCTAATAAACATTGATACAAGTAGGTTATGGTTAAAGTGGTGAACTTATAAAGTCTTAAATGTTTTGTTTTCCCTTCTCAACGCATTATGCATTTACTCACCAATAATGGCTACCTTTTTAATTTGGTCAAGTCTCCAAGTCGAAGGAGCCCAGCAGCATGTTTCATACTGATTCTTATGTTTAGCTTCCCAATAGTTAATAGGATTTTATGTATAAATGCAGATTAATGATAAAGATACATGCAGGGTAAAACTGCAACAGGAACAGTACAAAATAAAAACTGAAAAAAGACGGACATTCAGAGTAAAAGATTTAAAAAAAAACTGTACAAAACATACATGCAGGGTAAGCATTGGTGGGAGCAATGTCCAAGCAGTGTAGAGAAATATTTCTGTACGGCTTCATTGTTTTGTGCTGTGTAGTATAGTATTGTAATAGCTGATCAGAGTGATCAACTCCCCATGTGCTGGTTGTACGCAGTCACAGGACATGGAAATGTCTTCGTAGTCCATGTACCTTGTAATTTCACCCTCATCTTCACCGCGTCTACTGTAACGCAGAATGGATGGTAGAACAGGTAGATACTTCTCGTGTGTCCATCCACTTCACAAATACAAGAGGTCCATCTGAACGGAGCTTGCGTGTCCTGATGTGAGGGGCTGGTGAAGGCAAGGGTGATGCAGACACATTCCTAAAAACAAATAAATAAAAAAAATGTTAACCTATACTGTTCAGAGTAAATGGATGTGCAATTAATATGGATGCACAATATATACAGTACAGAGATGACCAAAAATGTATCCACACTTCAACATGAAAAATATACACCTCTCTTCTGTAGGTCACATGACAGCATCAATGATGGTGATAGATAATACTACACACTGCAGCCATAATTCAATTTGAGTTTTAAAAAACACCATCCATTGGACATTACACACATATTGAGCACATTCTAAACAATTACATCTTATCAGGTATTTGTAAATACACGCTAAACAAAAGGGATTATATACATTTACACCAAAGAAATATTCATAAGCATCACTTAGCTACATAAGGCTGTATTTTAGCCACCTGGAACTTGCTTGTTTGTGCTAAATAACATTACCGATAGCAGTGTTATAAGCTAACCAAAATGGAGCCAAATACACATTAGCAACCATAATCTAAAGCTATCCAAAACAAGGTGAATATAAACATCTGTAAACTCCATAAGGCATTAGCTTAGCCACCGGGAAATATCAGGTTTGTGCTACATGAAGCAGCATGCTAGCATGATTTACCTAAACTATATAAATGGCATTGAAAGCCAATGTGTCACACAAGCTGACAAGAGCTAGCTGTAGTGAGGAAAATATTTACTAATATTAGTTTAATATTATCAGAATAAGAGTTATATAAGACTTAATAACTTACCCAGTGTAGCATGGGTTTATTCTCTGTTCAAAATGCTCCCGTTCGTCGTCGGAGTCACACAGTCTTCTTCTGAGGTAAATGTAATCTTTCCAGAACATTCTGAAGAGTTTCCTCGGATGTGTAAGCGCGTGCCATCTTCCAAAACGTGCTGAAAACTCACTGAATGGGAGTATTTTCAAACCTGTCTCTCTGTGTTCGTTTTTTCATGCCGGTGTCCGGGGGCGTGGTCTAGTATGTAAATTACCCGGACTGATTTCCGTGTGATTGGCGCATGGGCGTGTCCTGCCTCGGGTCATTAGCATATAAGTGTGACAGAAATTCTGTGCCTCTCCTTGGTTTCATACGGATTACATAAACTGAGAATATTTGTTTTCAATGTGACTTGCATCATTTAAAAGTAGACACTTTAAGCTTTATATAGATATATTTCTCATTTCAGTTAATTTTAGTGACGTGTTTCAAAAAGATTTTCACGGAGACTGAGGTTTCATATATGTGCATATATCCTCATATACTGCATGTGGCCAATTAGGATTAGTTTTTTGCATTTTTTTTGTTAGTTCTTAGTTATTGCCTTGATAATAGAAAATATGAGCTAGGCATCATGTATGACAGTTGCCAAAGTGAGATATGAGATAAGTGAGATATATCTTGTATGTACATATACATTCATTCATTCATTCATCTTCTATACCTCTTTATCCTGTGTTCAGGGTCGCGGGGGGCCTGGAGCCTATCCCAGGAGGCTTTCGGGCACATGTACATATACAGTAGGGCTTATATGTGGATATAAAGAAGCAATACAGGAGACCTATATGGCCTGTATATGCACATATATGCACCTCAATGTTGCCTACATGTGGCATATATACGCATATATGCAGCATATATACGCATATATGCAGCATATATATTATCATATATGTGCATACTGTATATACTGCATATAGGTTTCATATATGCGCATATATCCTCATATTTACATTTACATATTTACTTAAATTTTTATCTCATTATACATCTGAGCAGTTGAGGGTTAAGGGCCTTGCTCAAGGGCCCAACAGTGGCAACTTGGTGGTTGTGGGGTTTGAACCTTAGTCCAATGCCTTAAGCACTGAGCTACCCCTGGCCCCATATAGGTGCGGTTATATGCGCATATATACTGCATATAGGTTTCATATATGCGCATATATCCTCATATAGGTTCTTTCCATGTGGGGCACGCACACTGCTCTGGGTCAGACACAGACAACGGGAAACAGGAACTAAGGTCTCAAACAAATGCTTCCCAACAGAATACCGTAGGTCGCATCGCCAAAATTCTTTCACCGTGAGTGGCAGGAACTTCCAGACTACAACATATTGAATTCTCATGCCTGTAGAGTGTATTATAACGACGTGGCGACAGTGTAAAAACACCCTCCGATGTTAAATGCGAGCCGAAAATTGAGTACTTTTGAACGGCAAACAGGAATTAAGCTCTCAAGTGAGTAAACTAGACAGCAAGGTAAATACACAAAACTTACTGTCAAATTATTTTTTTCCTCTATATATATATATATATATATATATATATATATATATATATATATATAATTATTATTTTTTTTTTTAAGCACCATGGCAAATCTCTTGTAGTCAATTTTTTAACCTGTTTTAAACACATACACACATGCATACACATTTTTATAGAAATGCACTTAGTTAATTTAATTTGCCTTACATTGTTGAATGAGGATGGGTTCCACAACCAAAAATCAACATTGATTCAATGTTTGTCTTTTCAACACTGAAAAGCATTGAATTATCAACATTGATTCAACATTATTTAGCATTGAAAAATCAACCTCAACCAAAATGATGATTCTGATGAAATTTCAACATTGAATCAATGTCACCTTGCTATCTGGGTAGTCTCACGCTATGATCATTCATTTATGTGCTTCAACGTTCATTTTAAAAGAATCATACATTGCCATCAGTGGCGGTTTTAGGGTAGGGCGATTTTTTATGCTGCATAAATACTGCATAAATATTATTGAGTACAACAAAACACACCCCAACCCCAGACTTTCTAACACCGACCAGGAGTACTGCAGAAACGATGTCTCCAGCCACAGCGTACATTGCAGGCGACCACCCAGAACTTCCTTTTACTCCTCCCACTACGGAGCTTCTTGAGTCGCTGATGATTCAGTGTCAAGGGCGTCCAGATCGGCTTGGTTGCTTGTTGTTCCGCAATGTGGTGCCGCAGGAGATCTATGCAAACTGGGCGTCCACAACAAACTGGGATGGTTCCAGAGGCAAACGTGGACTGCCAGTAAACGTGAGATATTTTTTGATGAGGACAGTGGCCCAGAAGTTTCCCACCATGACTAGCAGTGACAGCAAGCGGATCAAGGACCGAATAAATGAATTTTTACGCTCACCGAGGGTCACTGTCTCAAGTAGACGTTTAAACTACTAAAAGTTTACATTTGATTTGTTATATTTTTTATTCTGATAGTGTGCTCAATTTGTTTCTAGTAATTTATATATTTAAATTCGGATGCCTTTTAATGTTACAAATTTAACTCTTTGCAAAATAATAAAAATGTGCCTTGCTGTACAAGCCCTTGTGTTGTTGTTTGTGCTGCTGTTCTTTAATAATACCAATAATCAGATACAAACAGTCTGTCTAAACGAGAATTAAGCAATGCTTCTTAACTCATCATTATGTGGATATTTTTCATGTTCGTTGGATAAAGTATGTACTGTAATGATTTGGTCTACTCTGTACTGTATGTGCGTGAGAGAGAGGGGTGTCGCGGTCGTGAAACAAAGGCTCATTTCAGCTCATTCAGTTTCTCTGAATGGATAGGTGAGAACAGCTGATTCACGGTGAATAATTTGCATTTGAGTGTTGCCAAGTGAAAAGAAGACAAACATCAAGACGAACAACATACGTATAAAACTGAGACAATATTTTAAAAAGAATCGCAATCAACCTGAACAGGTAAACTGGAATAAAATCAGTAGCAGCATTAACTAAAGTAATTAGTAATTATTAGCTGCTACTGATTTTATGGACTCCTCACGGTTAAATACGTTGGTCACATGCCAGCTGTATAAGCCGGTTACGGGATTCATTACGGTTGTATATCGTGCTCTGAATAATAATTTTTTTTGTTTGCTGTTTGGGATTGCCACCTTATTGTGGTCAGGGGATTTGCGTGCCTCAGTGCTTGGATGTTTACCGAGGGCTCAAGGGAGGTGTGTCTGTCTGTGTGTGTGCGCGCGTGCGCTGTAGACTGTGCTTTTTTCAGCGGATTTTTCCGCTACCGCAGATCAGTTTATCAACTTGTAATATATAAATTTTAGGAATATATTAACATGTGGAGACATCATTATATGTTGAATGGAACTTGTAAGCCTTTGAATGGTGTTAAAAATACTTGCAAAACAAGTATTGCAGCCATATATTGGAGGGAACTTCTGAGGTGGTCAGTGATTGATGGCACGGTCGGTCGGAGGGGGTTGTGATCACACCTATAGATCTTTTGTTCTAGGCTATCGGTCAAATATCTCTCCACTTGGAAGCAAAAACATGCAAGGGATTTCAGCATCTCGACGCACATACTAAGCTGTTTATAAAGTAGACACTGTTTGTTTTTTCATTTTGTAATCTTTCCCGTGTTTACCGTGTACTGTACTATGTATATTCATTTTTTAATGAATTACTGTAAATAAACTACACATTCCGTTGATTTACCAGAAATGACTTTTCTGTTTTTTGTGTGTGCTAAACTAAACTTCAGGGTCAAAGTAATAGAGATTTTATTTGAAAAGTATTATATATTTACAATGCTGATAAGTTCAAGCTTAGATTCATATATAAACTGCTTCAAAGTCTTTCCGTGACCGCTGAAATCCGACAGACGCAGGGCTCAAGGGAGGTGTGTCTGTGTGTGTGTGTGCGCGCGCGTGTGTATGTGTGTGTGTGTGTGTGTGTGTGTGTGCGCTGCAGCCTGTCATTTTCAGCGGATTTTTCCGCTACCGCAGATCAGTTTATCAACTTGTAATATATACATTTTAGGAATATATTAACATGTGCAGACATTTAAGGGTGCGCTGCCCTCTCTTGCCCCTGCGTAGAGCCCCCCCCCCACACACACACACACACATCTATCTATCTATCTATTATATAAATACACATTTGGAATCTGCATCTACATTTTCTGTTACAAGTATAGAATTAGGTTCAGCTGAGACTCATGATCAATGGTGTTAGGGTACTTATGTAGTGATAATTAGTTTCAGCCAAATCATTAAAACTAACAATGGACTATGACACTCTTGTTTTACACACATTGTTTTAGCGACAGTTTCACGGAAGCGAGTTCAGAACTAATCTAACCAAACCAAGAAAAAAACAAACATCCGAAGCTTCAAATAGAATGAACGAACTAATGAAATTGATATATATGTAATTGATATACTGTATATACAGACGTGTGTGTGTCATTTTAATTCAAATGAACATTTTAATGCTTTCTGATACACTTATCAACTTATCGACATACACTTATCAACACAAACTCTCCGTGCACGCACACACACAATCTCTAAAAAATTAATATTAATAACATACATATACAAATAAACAAAAATATAAACGTCTATATTGAAGTCTACGGTGAACGCAGAGTCGGCTAAGCACACGTAATTACGCGCGCGCGCCCTCACCTCTGTTACGGCTGCCTACAGTATTTGGCCAAAAGAATTATAATAATTGAACGATATGCCTGGTCCTGGAAAGAGACATCAACAGTCCGGCGCTGAGAAACGAAAGAACCGAAAGAAAAAAAAGCCTAAGATGAAGCCCGTGCATCAATTCCAGAAATAAAACTTTACTTTATTCTGTCGACGTTAATAATGTAATAACGTAACATTAACGTAAAATAACGCAAATTTCATTTAACAGCAGGGGGGACAATAAATATATATTTTTATAAATTTATTGCATTGTTTATGTTGTTTACAGTCAAGCCATCAACATACAATAAAATGTAAACATGAGATCTAAACTAAAAACTGTGCTCCCTGTGCTGGTGCTGGCAATATCATCTCTTTGTTCTGCTGTCTCCGGCTCCCTCCCTGGTCCTGAATCTGCCCCTTCCTCTACCCTCACTGTCTCAGAACAGACTGACTCCTGAAGCAGAAAAAAATGCAGGAAATTATGTTTTCTAACATGCGTTAGATAGTTTTTTTTATCACTCTATACACAATACTTTGCTATTTTTATAGATGTTGAGCATCGTGAGCAAGCCCGAGATCATATTAACGTTAATTATCACCAGCCGGCATGAATAGCAAACGAGTAACGTGAGCTGGACGCACACCAATCGATTCGACTATGGTTAATCGCTCACTCCGTAGGCTCCCTGAATAGGCGGGAAAGGGATGGAACCGCGCATTCGTCCCGGCAGGAAAAAAAAACTAAACAGATCTAACAGATGAGGACTCAGATTAATGTGCAAAAATATATAATAAAACTATATAAGTCTACATAGCCTTTATAAGACTCTACCTTAAGCGCACTTAAAACATTTTATTTAGTTTTAAAATAAAACAATTTTAAAACATCACTCGGGATTCGAACTGGCGCTTTGTAGATCACTAGTCGAGTGTTCTAACCGCTACACCAAGCGGCCACTTAGAGACAATGCACACCAGAGACGTTAATAAGCCACTCGACTTCTTTGAAAGCAAGTGTACGTCTTTGATAAGTGACGAAGTAAGCCTGTTATAATAATAACTTGGTGTTATTTGATCTTATTGGTTTAGAAATTTATATTTAAATAAAACCCTACACACTTATTTTCTAATTACACGTGATAAAATCTAAAGGCTCACTGTGTTAATATTTATTGTGCTTAAATTTGATCTTAATAAGATTTGATTTAATTTGAATTCTACATTTGTACTGTAATTATAGTACTGTGATTATGAATTCGATCAACTACAGTGTTTCACTTGATGTTATGGGCTACTACGTGTATTATTTAATGGGACGCGTCTCATTAATGAGACAGAGAATGTAAGGCATGATGCGTCAGTCTGTAGTTATATAGCGCCACTCAGTGGTAAAAGCAAGCAAATGCACAGCAAATGCACATGCCGTAATGCGGCGGCGACGTTACATACGATGCTCCGATTTTGTAACAACTGTAGGACATGTCCTGTGACTGCGTACAACCAGCACATGGGGAGTTGATCACTCTGATCAGCTATTACAATACTATACTACACAGCACAAAACAACGAAGTCGTACAGAAATATTTCTCTACACTGCTTGGACATTGCTCCCACCAATGCTTACCCTGCATGTATGTTTTGTACAGGTTTTTTTTTATCTTGCACTGTTTTACTCTGAATGTCCGTCTTTTTTCAGTTTTTATTTTGTACTGTTCCTGTTGCAGTTTTACCCTGCATGTATCTTTATTATTAATCTGCATTTATACATAAAATCCTATTAACTATTGGGAAGATAAACATAAGAATCAATATGAAACATGAAAAGTTTCTAAAAGTTGCCAATAAATTAATATTGTGATGTGAAATAATTTTTCAGATTGAAGTTATAAAGGGCTCTGGGGTGTTTTGCCAGGCAGAAGTGTGGAGAGCAGCCCGCCTTGCCACCTCTGCTACTGCCATGGTACGGAATCTGCTGCTGGGCACCTTCGACTTGGAGACTTGACCAAATTAAAAAGGTAGCCATTATTGGTGAGTAAATGCATAATGCGTTGAGAAGGGAAAACAAAACATTTAAGACTTTATAAGTTCACCACTTTAACCATAGCCTACTTGTATCAATGTTTATTAGCCATCAATGGAGACTGCATAAGGTAGGGCACCCATTATTGTTACTGTATCTGCTTGGGACCTATAATACTAATTCATCACTTGCTCACTTCTTAATCCTACCTTTCCTCTTCTAAAGCCACATTATATTGCGATGTAAGGTGTGTAGTCATCTATTTTGTAGAACATATAGTGTTGCAAATAACCTCGTGGCACTAATTGTTGTTGTCTGAAGTTTTAATAAATAATCATAATGCTGTCAAAATAATGTCATAAATAGATTTTCTTTATCAATTAACTGTCATGAACCCGCACAGCCAACCCAGCACATCCAGGTCTTAACTCCATCCAAGGTTTTCCACACTCCCTGAGCTGATTACCTGAGCACACCTGCATCTAATCCGGCAATCTACTCTCGGCTTTAAAAGAACGGCAAGAGCTCCACTCATTGCCGATGTATCTCACTTGCGTGCCTATTTCTCCTGTCTCTCCTGTTACCCTAGTGTTTTTTCTTCCGTGCTCGACCTTGCCTGCATTCTTTGGATTTCGTCTCTTGCCTTGCCCTTCGGATTGTCGCTATCGTTTTGGACTACTCCCCGTGTATGACCCTCGCCTGTTTATCGACTCTGCCTACGGATCTCTCCTGTGACGCTCTACCCAGCCTTTCTCTCTCATCGTACTCACAAGCCCCGGTACGTGTGTGTGTTTTGGACTAACGTGTGCTTGTGTGCACTTCCGCGATCGCGGACAACAGCGCTTCACCAGCGCGCTCGCTTCCCTCTCTCACTTCCGGATTCGCGGAGATTCCGCCTCGTCATCTGACACGCCTCCACCCTCGTCATCGGGGATTACCCACACGACCTGTCACTCTCACTTCCGGATTCGCGGTGATTCCGCCTCGTCATTGACACGCCTCCACCCTCGTCATCGGGAATTCCCCACACAGACTGTTTCATAAGCACAGCTTTCTCCCCTCGGCTCTGACTAAGCTTTTTGACCTGCAATACTTCTTCCAAGGAGATCATCTATCTGCTATTGGGTTCTTCCCTGTTTAACCACAACCCTGACAGTATACATCGGCCATGGCTAACCCAGCAGACTTGGATCAATTAAGACAGGCGCTTTCACAACAAGGGGTGCTACTGGGCACTCACCAACAAAGTATTCAGCAGGTTACCCAGACACTTTCTACGATCACCACACAACTTCAACAGCTACAGACCCGTTCTCCTTCAGTCCCAGCACACACTCCACATCACGAACCCCGGCTCCCTAACCCACAGCCTTACAATGGTGAACCAGGGACCTGCCGCTCCTTCCTATCACAGTGTTCTCTGCTGTTGGAGCTCCAAGCCTCTTCCTTCCCCACCGAACGCTCAAGGGTGGCCTTTGTTATCACACTCCTCACCGACCGGGCCCGTGAATGGGGAACCGCAGTTTGGGATGCTAATGACCCTTGCTGCTCTTCTTTTAAATCATTCACTGACGAGATGAGGAGGGTATTCGACCGTTCCCACTCGGGTCGAGAGGCAGCCAGACATCTACTGGAGCTTCGCCAAGGCTCCCGTTCCGCCTATGATTATGCAATCGAGTTTCGGACTCTCGCGGCCTCCGCAAACTGGGACACACAAGCCCTTTATGACGCCTTCCTCCACGGTCTCTCTGAGGACGTTAAGGATCACTTAATCAGCCAAGAACTCCCCAGCGATCTTAATGGTCTCATGGATTTAGCCGGACGCATGGACGCCCGATTGACTCAGAGACGTCGTCCGCGAATCGTCTCGACACCCAGATACCCTGCTCCGTCCGGGCAGTTCCCCAGGCCTGCCTCTCCACAAAGCCCCGGACCAGCCCCGGAACCCATGCAGGTGGGGCGTGCCCGGATTTCCCCCGAGGAACGTCAACGTAGAGTCCAATCAGGTTCCTGCCTCTACTGTGGCCAAACGGGCCATTATCGCCTCCTATGCCCTTTAAAAGCCAATCCCCTCCGGTGAATCTAGGGTCCCTGGAGGGGTCGACCATCAACTGTTCCCCTAGCACACGCCCACTCCTCTCTGCATTTATTATAGCACACGGCAAAGCTCACGCTATCCCTGTACTGATTGACTCTGGATCAGATCAGAACCTGATCTCCACCGCAAAGGTCAAGGAACTAAACCTCTCGACGCTAGCACTGGAGAGCCCCTTGGCCGTTCGGGCCCTCGATGGAACCTCCCTGCCTGTCATCACCCGACGGACGGTCCCGATAACCCTCCAAGTGTCTGGCAATCACACAGAGGAAACGTCCTTCTTAATCATGCAGAACGCCCATTCCCCTATAGTTCTCGGACGCCCATGGCTGACCCGTCACAATCCTCACATAGACTGGTCCAAGAACACCATTCTGGAATGGAGTCCTCTGTGTTTGTCTACCTGTCTTAAGTCAGCTCACTACTCTCCGGCCATACCCTCTGACAATGAGGAATTTCCCGACCTCTCAGCTGTTCCTACGGACTATTCGGACCTCAAGCAGGTGTTCAGTAAGTCACGGGCTCTCTCTCTACCACCCCACAGGCCATATGACTGTGCTATTGACCTCTTTCCGGGCTCAACGCCTCCCAAGGGGAGACTGTATTCATTGTCGTCACTAGAAAGGGAGGCCATGGATAGATATATATCAGAATCTCTGGCTGCCGGAATCATCCGTCCTTCGTCGTCCCCTGCTGGAGCTGGGTTCTTCTTTGTGGCAAAGAGGGACAAGACCTTACGGCCGTGCATAGACTACCGAGGTTTAAACGAGATAACAGTCAAGAACCGTTACCCTCTTCCATTAATGTCGACTGCCTTCGACCTTCTCCAGGGAGCTAATGTTTTTACTAAGCTCGACCTCCGTAATGCTTATCATCTAGTCAGGATCAAGGAAGGGGATGAGTGGAAGACGGCCTTTAACACCCCATCGGGACATTATGAGTACCTGGTGGTGCCGTTCGGCCTCGCCAACGCTCCGGCAGTCTTTCAGTCTTTGGTCAATGACGTTCTCAGGGACTTCTTGAACACGTTTGTATTCGTTTATCTGGATGACATCCTGATTTTCTCCCGCTCCTTGGAGGAACACAGAGTGCACGTTCGTCAAGTCCTTCAAAGACTTCTGGAGAACCAGCTATTCGTGAAAGCAGAGAAATGCGAGTTCCATTGTCGGACGACCTCCTTTCTTGGCTTCATCATCGCCCCGTCTAAGGTCCAGATGGACCCAGCTAAGGTGAAAGCAGTGGCCGACTGGCCTAGACCAGCCACTCGAAGGGATCTCCAGCGCTTTCTTGGGTTTGCGAATTTTTATCGTCGGTTTATCCGAAACTACAGTTCAGTGGCTGCCCCGCTCATCGCCCTCACGTCCATCAAGAACCCTTTTCTGTGGTCTGATCAAGCGGCGGAAGCATTCACCAAACTCAAGGGTCGCTTCACCTCAGCACCCATCCTCACCCAGCCGGATCCCACTCTTCAATTCGTGGTGGAGGTAGACGCGTCAGACTCCGGAGTCGGGGCAATTCTTTCCCAGAGATCCCCAACCGACGACAAACTACACCCCTGCTGCTATTTTTCTCGCCGTCTTTCCACCGCAGAGAGAAACTATGGGATCGGCGACCGGGAGCTACTCGCAATAAAACTGGCACTAGAGGAATGGAGACACTGGCTCGAGGGGACTGAGGTCCCATTTCTCATTTGGACGGACCACAAAAACCTGGAGTATCTCAGATCGGCCAAACGTCTGAATGCCCGCCAAGCGAGATGGTCATTATTCTTTTCCCGCTTCAACTTCTCGCTATCCTTCCGACCAGGGAGCAAGAACACCAAGCCTGATTCCCTCTCTCGTCAGTTCACCTCAGTCACAGATGAGGCTCCAGTTTCCACCATCCTGCCTTCACTAAGCCTCATTGGGGCCACCTCCCTTGACATAGAGTCCCTGGTTAAGCGGAGCCTCGAACAAGAGCCTGACACCCCAGAAGTACCGCCAGGCAAACTCTTTGTACCACTGATGGCTCGCCCCCAAGTTCTCCAATGGAGCCATAATTCTCAATTAGCCTGTCACCCTGGCGGAGCCCGCACCCTCGCTCTGTTGCAGCAGCGCTTTTGGTGGCCTTCAATCAGAGAAGACACCCGCCGATTTGTCGCCGCCTGCGACATCTGCACTCGCAACAAGACAGGTAATAAGCCACCAGCAGGTCTCCTCAGACCACTTCCTGTGCCCCACAGACCCTGGTCCCACATTGCCCTGGACTTCGTCACGGGGCTCCCAGACTCTGAGGGCAACACCTGCATTCTAACCGTTGTCGACCACTTTTCCAAAGCCGCCCACTTTGTTCCCCTCGTCAAACTTCCCTCTGCCAAAGAGACGGCCGAATTGCTCATTCTGCACGTCTTCCGCCTTCATGGCATCCCAGTGGACATCGTCTCCGATCGCGGACCCCAGTTTTCTGCCCAGTTCTGGACTGCATTCTGCAAACTGGTGGGAGCTACTCCCAGCCTTTCCTCCGGTTATCACCCCCAGACCAATGGGCAGACCGAAAGAGCCAATCAGGACCTGGAGACAGCGCTTCGTTGCATGACCTCCAAGGATCCCCGCTCCTGGAGCCGAATGCTTCCTTGGGTAGAATATGCACACAACTCCCTACCCACGGCATCTACAGGCCTCTCCCCATTCCACTGCTGTCTGGGATACCAACCTCCCTTATTTCCATCCCAAGAAGAGGAGGTGGCAGTTCCCTCTGCCCAAGCATTTGTACGACGTTGCAAGAGGACCTGGCTGCGGGCGAGAGCTAGACTTCGCCAGTCAATTACACTTTTCAAACGTCAGGCCGATCGTCACCGTTCTACCGCCCCTGCCTATCGTGTTGGACAGAGGGTCATGCTCTCCACTCGCAACATCCCTATAAAGACACTCTCCCGCAAGATCTCTCCTAGATTCATTGGTCCATTTACCATAGTCAGGATCATTAACCCTTGCACAGTCAGACTGCTCTTACCATCCACGATGCGACGCATTCACCCCTCATTCCATGTTTCCCAGATAAGACCCATTGTATCCAGTCCACTGAGTCCACCCACCCACCCTCCTCCTCCCCCACGGCTCATTGATGGTGGTGAAGCTTTCACGATTCGCAGGCTCTTGAGGTCACGGCGCCGTGGTAGGGGGCTCCAGTATCTCGTGGATTGGGAGGGTTATGGCCCTGAGGAGAGGAGCTGGATACCATCTAGGTTCATCTTAGATCCCTCACTCATCGCTGACTTCCACCGTCAACATCCGGAGGAGCCATCTCTGACGCCAGGTGGCGTCCGTAGGAGGGGGAGTACTGTCATGAACCCGCACAGCCAACCCAGCACATCCAGGTCTTAACTCCATCCAAGGTTTTCCACACTCCCTGAGCTGATTACCTGAGCACACCTGCATCTAATCCGGCAATCTACTCTCGGCTTTAAAAGAACGGCAAGAGCTCCACTCATTGCCGATGTATCTCACTTGCGTGCCTATTTCTCCTGTCTCTCCTGTTACCCTAGTGTTTTTTCTTCCGTGCTCGACCTTGCCTGCATTCTTTGGATTTCGTCTCTTGCCTTGCCCTTCGGATTGTCGCTATCGTTTTGGACTACTCCCCGTGTATGACCCTCGCCTGTTTATCGACTCTGCCTACGGATCTCTCCTGTGACGCTCTACCCAGCCTTTCTCTCTCATCGTACTCACAAGCCCCGGTACGTGTGTGTGTTTTGGACTAACGTGTGCTTGTGTGCACTTCCGCGATCGCGGACAACAGCGCTTCACCAGCGCGCTCGCTTCCCTCTCTCACTTCCGGATTCGCGGAGATTCCGCCTCGTCATCTGACACGCCTCCACCCTCGTCATCGGGGATTACCCACACGACCTGTCACTCTCACTTCCGGATTCGCGGTGATTCCGCCTCGTCATTGACACGCCTCCACCCTCGTCATCGGGAATTCCCCACACAGACTGTTTCATAAGCACAGCTTTCTCCCCTCGGCTCTGACTAAGCTTTTTGACCTGCAATACTTCTTCCAAGGAGATCATCTATCTGCTATTGGGTTCTTCCCTGTTTAACCACAACCCTGACATTAACTTCTATTAACTAAATAAAATTTTAAATGTAAATTTTTAAAGTTTAATGGAATGGCTGTGTGAAAAATGCTGAAGCTGACGTGCCACTGGTCTTTTATATTAATGTTGTTCGGAAGCCTGTGTAATGATGTAGTTTCGACATCTACAGATGTCGCCATTAAAAACCTGCGTTTCGAGAAAAGGGATCCCGTGACTTGCCGCGGCTTTGCGCGGCTGCGTGCGGGAAGCTGTGAACATGCCCTTCATTACCTGTAGGGGGCAGTCGTGTTTCAGTCTGAAGTATTGTGTGTCTACTGAAGCCGAAAATGTGTGCAAATTAAACTGCGCATGCGTGTTTGGAGTCGCTGTGCCGGCGCTGTGTATCAGTCGGTTGTGGATCATCACGGAGGTTACAACACGGTGTGGCTGCAGCTGGAGTTTGTCGTGTTCGAGGTAAGTTTAGCTTTCTTTTTTGGATGTGATTCTCGCTTTCATGACTCCCAATTAATGTTCATCTTAATCTCAGGACGTACAATTAGCAATTTCAGTTTTTAATAGTGTGGAGATTCACAAAACACCGTTTTCGTGTAAAAACCTGAACCTACGGAGCCCCCATGGGTCCTGTGGTAAATAAATAAATAAATAAATAAAATAATAACGAACCGAGCGCGCGGATTAATACACCGAGATGTGTGTTTCTTACCCCCACCCCGAGTGAAAACGGCGTGTTCAGACAAAGCCTCGCCAGTTAGATGCCATTTCTGAACAAACTGAGTCGTGTGTGTTAAAGCATTAAATGGTAAAAGAGCACTAGCAATAAACGTTTTTTTTCTGAAGCCGGACTTTATTAATGAGTTACGAGTAAAGAACCTGTACATATGTTCATACAGTATTGACAGCAGCTCTAATTTACTGCGGTAAAGCCAGCCGCGGTTCAGAAAAACACGGTCAAGCCAGCCGCGATTGATTTTAGTGCGCGCGCATATTACAGCGATTACGGTAGTTTCATGAACAACACAGAGAGAATGCCCCATATCTGAAAAATGCTGCAGTAAAATAGTTTCATATGTGGTGTGTATATAGTATGGGACGTCCTGAATAAGAACTGATCATTGTTTTTTTCTACTTATTAGAAATGGGGTCTTTATACCCCTTTAAAGTGTAATAATGTCCAATATCTCAAAAATGCTGCAGTAAAATAGTTTCATATTTGGTGTGTATATAGTATGGGACGTCCTGAATAAGAACTGATCATTGTTTTTTTTCTACTTTTTTTTTATTATCATATAATGTGTGTACATTATATTGGATAAAAACTGACCATGGCGTTTTATACTTACTAGAATTTATTTTTTCATAGGTCTCTGAAGTGAAATAAAGGCATTTTATTTAACTTTTTTTCCCCATTGTGAACATTTGTTTATTTGACCTCTCTTCCAAAGCAGACGTTAATCCTCATTATAGAAAACATTCATTGAAGAATAACTGCTACTTTTGAACAGTAAAACAAAATAAAAATCAATTCTGGTATTTAGAAAGACTAAATACATTATTTTGTCTGTTTTCTACGAATTCTGCTGTAACTTATCTACATAAAACAATTATTTGAATGGTGAATATTTAAGAAAAATATTGTAACAGACAACCGTCAAAGTCACCAATAAATAACACGGATATTAAAGCAGAAATGCAAATAAATAAGCAAGTAAAAATTGACGAGCATGTTGTATTATCTCTCAGTCCTGGGCGTCTAAATGAAAAGCGCTCTGAAAGCGCGTTGTCTCTGTGTCGGTCCTGAAACTACCGTAATCACTGTAATATGTGCGCACACTAAAATCAATCGCGGCTGGCTCGACCGTGTTCTTCTGAACCGCGGCTGGCTTTACCGCAGTTCTAATTTGTCTAAATCGCATTGCAGACAATAAAAATAAGTCGAGTCATCCTGTGACCCTACATGCTTAATCTTTGCACACATGATTCTTGCTTCTCACTTTTTCCTTAATCCCTCACTGTTCTATCTTGTATTTTCTAACGGTGTCAGAAACTTTGTGTTAGTAGCACTGCTTGACGCCTTCCTCTTTTGTAATTTGCTTTGGATAAAGGCAAACTTACAAAAGATGAAGAAATGCCTGAATGTAGTTGTACGAATAAAAGATTATGTAATGATACAATGTAAATATTTTCACAGAAACAAAGTGTAAAGATGAGACATGAATCTGAAGAGGATCTCTTTGATGATTGCCTGGTAAAGCATTGTTTTCTTATTAATTATACAATTTATTAATACCTTGAATATAGTGTTTGTTGTATTGGACAGAAGCATATAAATGCAAATGTATATATAAATGAGTAATTATTGAACGAATTTTCATGTTTGGACTAACCCTTTAAATACAAACTCAGCATTCATCATAGGATTTCCTGACACTGTAAAGCCATCTCATGACATGTTTTACTGATGCAAGATAAAGCAATTTAACCCAAGTTTAACAATATGAAGTATATGAAGTGATGGTCATTTTTTTATTATCATTTATTTTTATTATTATTTTTTTCTCAATGAAGTCAGCACAGGTTGAAGCAATTCAGATTTTTTTGCTTCTCAAAATAAATGATTTATTTTCTTGTAAATTTTATGCAGGGGGACAGACGAAGTGACACCTTCTTAAAATCCTTGTCGTCCGTGCTGTTGAAGGGGAAGAACCGGTTGGTGTATCCATAATCCTTGAAGGAGAGGCTATTTTCAGAAAGTTCTTCTAGAACTTGATGGGATTAAGCTATCACCAAAAGTGCAAGCTTTAAAGATGAAGTTATCATCTTAAAACATTTGATTTGGCTTGACTACAAGTGTTTACATGTTGTGTTTACATGTTCAGCTTAAAATGTTTTCATGCATTAAGGTTTCAATGGCATACTTTTAAGTGCACAAGTCCAGAGTGCTGATTTGAAAGTTGCAACTTCACTGCTTCAGAGGGCTATTACGTTTTAACGTTTATTCTACAGTTTGTTTAAAGTATTTTCTGCTGCATTTTATTTCTAAATGAATGCTGTATTTTATTTATTTATTATTTTACACAATTTTGTTTAAAACAAGTATTTCAGGCCCTGGTGCCGTGCAGTTTTTTTCTATGGATGCAAATTTTAGCTGAATGCACTTTTATTAAAAAGACAACTTGGATCTAGACTGTGAATGTCACAAATATTTGGTAATGTTGGTGAATAAACTGTTTAATTATATTTTAGTTGTGTGATTTATGAAAGATATAGATGAAATAATTACTTAAGTTTCTTTCCAAAACATAAATTAGCAATGTTTACATTATTATAGGGAGTAATATAAATTGATAAAACCAAGTAAGGGAAAATCTCACAAAACATGTGTGTGTGTGTGTATATATATATATATATATATATATATATATATATATATATATATATATATATATATATATATATATATATTAGTTAATTCAGGGCTATTTATGATGGAGACACCTTTTTACGTTTTAAATATGTAAAACCTCCGCTGCGTGTATTCATTCACAGGCTGCAGCGCGCGCACAGAGAAATAGGAGACTGTGGTGTATGAGTGGATTGGAGAGAAGAGAGCTGTTCAGTTACTATAAAATATATATATATAAACATAATATGATCTTTTTGAGTTATAATGTTTTTTTTATTATTCATAAGAAAACCTTTCAGTTTTGTAAATATTCTAGTTATAGTGTGTTATTATTATTAGTTGGAGTCATAGGTAGCAAACCTACGCCCTTGTGTGTGTGTGTGTGTGTATGTATATATATGGAAATATAATTAATATTTTCGTGTTTAATTACAAAAAAAAAAACATTTTAATGGTTAGTGATTGTTGCAGACATTTACACTATTTTTGAGAACTATTAAGTTCTCCTTCAACGTGTCATAGCCGATAACTGCCCCTTTGAAGCCTTTGAATGGTGTTAAAAATACTTGCAAAACAAGTATTGCAGCCATACATTGGAGGGAACTTCTGAGGTGGTCAGTGATTGATGGCACGGTCGGTCGGAGGGGGTTGTGATCACACCTATAGATCTTTTGTTCTAGGCTATCGGTCAAATATCTCTCCACTTGGAAGCAAAAACATGCAAGGGATTTCAGCATCTCGACGCACATACTAAGCTGTTTATAAAGTAGACACTGTTTGTTTTTTCATTTTGTAATCTTTCCCGTGTTTACCGTGTACTGTACAATGTATATTCATTTTTTAATGAATTACTGTAAATAAACTACACATTCCGTTGATTTACCAGAAATGACTTTTCTGTTTTTTTTGTGTGCTAAACTAAACTTCAGGGTCAAAGTAATAGCGATTTTATTTGAAAAGTATTATATATTTACAATGCTGATAAGTTCAAGCTTAGATTCATATATAAACTGCTTCAAAGTCTTTCCGTGACCGCTGAAATCCGACAGACGCAGGGCTCAAGGGAGGTGTGTCTGTGTGTGTGTGTGTGTGTGTGTGTGTGCGCGCGCGTGTGTATGTGTGTGTGTGCGGGTTAGTGTGCCTGTCCTATTTCAGCGGATTTTTCCGCTACCGCAGATCAGTTTATCAACTTGTAATATATACATTTTAGGAATATATTAACATGTGCAGACATTTAAGGTTGCGCTGCCCTCTCTTGCCCCTGCGTAGAGCCTACACACACACACACACACACACATCTATCTATCTATCTATCTATTATATAAATACACATTTGGAATCTGCATCTACATTTTCTGTTACAAGTATAGAATTAGGTTCAGCTGAGACTCATGATCAATGGTGTTAGGGTACTTATGTAGTGATAATTAGTTTCAGCCAGATCATTAAAACTAACAATGGACTATGACACTCTTGAGAGGGGATATGAAGGTGTTATTCATTTATTTATTCTCTACAAGGGTGCGAACAACAGTACAGACCAAACTATAACTCTCTCTTACTACTATAAAAATTCTAGATATAAACAAACAAAATACAGCTTTTTTTCCTCAGAGGTAAACGGAAAAGTGAAGTTGTTCAGCTGTTCACTGTCACTGCAGCTTCTTCAAAGTCTTCCCACTCCGTGACCACTGAAATCCGACACGACACCACGTTAGGCTACGTCTTGACTCATTTGTATACCGACGGTGATTGGATGTTTCCCGAGGGCTCAGGGGAGTGTGTGTGTCTGTGTGTGTGTGTGTGTGTGTCTATGTGTGTGTGTCTATGTGTGTGCGTCCGCGCGGGTACTTGTTCTACTGTTATAAAAACTCTAAATATAAACAAACAAAATACAGCTTTTTTTTCAGAGGTAAACGGAAAAGTGAAGATGTTCAGTGTCACTATGCAGATGTTACACTCAGTGGAGTTACCGAAGTCATTGGTTTAGTCCTCATTGAGCTTTTGTTCCTCTTATGTGAGCATAAACAGTGAAACATTCCACAGGTTTAAAATACACCGCGGCCAAGTGAACCACGTTCCCGTCGAACGAAACGAGGCATAATCGTGGTGTTTGCTTCGCTTATGACACACCATAGTTTATTACCTGCTGTGGTAGATCTGAATATTTATTCAAACACAATAATAAAGCTTTATATCCTCAGGAGGGCTCAGTACATTGTTTTAGCGATAGTTTCACGGAAGCGAGTTCAGAACTAATCTAACCAAACCAAAAAAAAAATAGCTGGATAGTTTTGTTCTTCAGAAAAGATATCTGAAGTCACAGAGAGATCCTGCTCTGTAGAAGCTGCCTCAGTCTATTTGTGCAATTACTCCATCCAGCCCTTATCAATGATAGTATAGTAATGATGTCGCTGTTGATTATCTGTTCTTGTGCTTTTGAAAAATAAATATTTTTTTTCTAAGAACATGTAATAGGATGGTGTTTATTGCATATATGTATGTTTTTTTTGTAATAGGCAAGTATATCAAAATAATTTAACTGTTTAATAGACATGGGTGTTTTTTTTACAGATTCACTGTAAAACATGAAAATAATAATAATCTATTTGTGAGGTAGAATTAACCCAACATTCCAGTTAAAATGAACCAACAAACCCCAAACATATGGGTAGAACATTTGAACCATTTATGTGGTAGAATTAACCCAGCATTATAGTTAAATATGACCTAGCATTTGGATTGAATATTTAACCCATCTTGCTGGGTTAAATTAACCCAGCATTTAGTTAGTCCTATATTTACCCAGCAGCTATATATATATATATATATATATATATATATATATATATATATATATATATATATATTACATATATATATTACATATATATATATATATACACACACAGACATGCGTGTGTCATTTTAATTCAAATGAACATTTTAATCTGTGCATGGGCGTCAACTCGCACGTTCTGTAATGTTCCATTGTCTTTTAGAGCCCATTACTAAAGCAGGTTACTAAAACCTGGCTTACTACCTATAAAAAATATTTCAATTTAACTCATGGGTCTCAATCACAGATGACACGACAAATTATATACTCTGAAACGTTCATTTGAACATTTAAAATGTTAATACAAAAATACAAAAACATGAATACTAATGTTATCATGGTGTAAATTATTAACATTAGGTTAGGTCCTGCCCTTAATTAATTCATATTATAATTACTTTTACATAGTATAGTTACTGGACTGACATTACCAAAACTAGCTATTTGATTTAGCCTTTCTAAAATCAACCCATATATCATTTATAATCAGAAAACATAAAACATATTATGATCTGTTAGCCCATCTGTTTTAATTTAGTTTGTATTTTTTATTATTCATAAGACAACCTTTCAGTTTTGTAAATATTCTAGTTATAGTGTGTTATGTTTTTCTTTAGGTTAAACGGTTTTGAGAATTAGACCATCCAGCTTAGATAAATGTTATGTCATTGATAAAATCTGGATTAAGGATATTTAATTATATAATTATATATATATATATATATATATATATATATATATATATATATATATATATATATATATATATATATATATATTTATTTTTTAGTTTCCCCCTGAGGGATTGCCACCTTATTGTGGTCTGGGGGTTTGCGTGCCTCAACACAATTCAGCAAATACAATACTGTTACTATACAGTAAGGCCAGGTAAAAACAGTGCTTGAACATGATGCCCCCCTCCCCCCACCCCGTGTTGTCTGGTCTAGAACGGCGCTGCCTCTGACCATCTTTTGTCTTGTAAATGAGTATTCTCACTCACCTTCCAATCCCCCCAGCGCACACACTCTGTTTGTACTGTAAACTGTACTGTAACTGTGTTTGCTAGGGCACTTGGTTATACACAGTACTTTAATGTATGGAACACTTACTTAACTTACTGGTTTGGTTTAAATATCGCTTATTACCTTATTCAACAAAATAAATTCATTATTAACGTATTGAAGTATTTTAGTTAAGGACAAAAACTGTGCTTGTGTTTAGAACTGCTGAACAGCCGAAAACACACACACACCCATCCCCCCGCCAAAAACACACACGCACACACAGAGCAATTAACACCAGGAGTGGAAGGTGGAAGAATACCAAGTTTGTCGTTGCTCTTTTGGAGTTCTTAAAACCCAAAACATTTATTTATACTGAGAAAAAATTATCATGGGTCACAATCACAAACACAAATACATATAATCAAGTGTTTAACTGGTTTCATTTGTTTCTATGATCAATAATTATTATTATTATTTTCAGCCCAACTCTTTGACTATTTAAAACAAAGTTGTGTCCCATTTTTTGCCCATTGAAGTTGTTGGTTCAACTAAACAATTTTTAAATACCCAAACAATCCCCCAAAATTAAAACACGCAAAACATGACTTTAACAATTCAATTTATTCTTCCAAAACTAGTCAAAGTTAAAACAGTAATTTATATAAAACAGATGAATACATGTTGTCTTTTTGCTTAAAGTTCATTAAACAACCCGGATACACCAGCTGCTTATAAGTCTCTATCTATAGTCCTTTTACATTAAAATAAAAAATTTTCAAATATCAAAACTATTACATATTTGTTATTAATAATGTTATTACTTAACAGTTTAAGTCTTTGTTTCCCCCAAAGTACTGTATCAGACATTTTGCAGTTCTATGTTCAGAATATACAGTAGACCTGATCAAACATCATTCTAAAGCTGTCGGACTGTGACGTCATCGCTACCGCAGATCAGTTCATCAACTTGTAATATATACATTTTAGGAATATATTAACATGTGCAGACATTTAAGGGTGCGCTGCCCTCTCTTGCCCCTGCGTAGAGCCTACACACACACACACACACACACACACATCTATCTATCTATTATATAAATACACATTTGGAATCTGCATCTACATTTTCTGTTACAAGTATAGAATTAGGTTCAGCTGAGACTCATGATCAATGGTGTTAGGGTACTTATGTAGTGATAATTAGTTTCAGCCAGATCATTAAAACTAACAATGGACTATGACACTCTTGAGAGGGGATATGAAGGTGTTATTCATTTATTTATTCTCTACAAGGGTGCGAACAACAGTACAGACCAAACTATAACTTATACTACTATAAAAATTCTAGATATAAACAAACAAAATACAGCTTTTTTTCCTCAGAGGTAAATGGAAAAGTGAAGTTGATCAGCTGTTCACTGTCACTGCAGCTTCTTCAAAGTCTTCCCACTCCGTGACCACTGAAATCCGACACGACACCACGTTAGGCTACGTCTTGACTCATTTGTATACCGACGGTGATTGGATGTTTCCCGAGGGCTCAGGGGAGTGTGTGTGTCTCTGTGTGTGTGTGTGTGTGTCTATGTGTGTGTGTCATTGTTTTAGCGATAGTTTCAAGGAAGCGAGTTCAGAACTAATCTAACCAAACCAAAAAAAAAAAAAACATCCGAAGCTTCAAATAGAATGAACGAACTAATGAAATTGATATATATGTAATTGATGTACTGTATATACAGACGTGTGTGTGTCATTTTAATTCAAATGAACATTTTAATGCTTTCTGATACACTTATCAACTTATCCACATAAACTTATCAACACATACTCTCCGTGCACGCACATACAATCTCTAAAAAAGTACAATTAATAACATACATATACAAATAAACAAAAATATAAACGTCTATGTATATTGAAGTTTACGGTGAACGCAGAGTCGGGTAAGCACATGTGATGACGCGCGCGCCCTCACCTCTTGTTACGACTGCCTATTTGGCCAAAAAATAATTGAACGATATGCCTGGTCCTGGAAAGAGACAATAAATATATACAGTATATATTTTTTATACATTTATTGCATTGTTTGTTGTTTACAGTCAAGCCATTCACATACAATAAAATGTAAACATGAGATCTAAACTAAAAACTGTGCTCCCTGTGCTGGTGCTGGCAATATCATCTCTTTGTTCTGCTGTCTCCGGCTCCCTCCCTGGTCCTGAACCGTACCATACATACCAGATCAAGAACTTGAAGATGAAGATTATATCTCTGGTCTTCTCTCTCTGACGGGTTCCTCCCTAGTTTCTGATGATCTCAATTAGTTTGTAGTGTTGCTTGTCCAAGGAAACCAGTAATCTTGCTTGAAGTGGAGCAGATATAATTCTCAGAAACTCATTACTGATCTTTAAAAAAAAAAAAAAAAAAAGGTAAAAACAAAAATTGGACTGGCTCAAGTTCTTATGTTAGCAAATCTTAATTACAGTGTGTATAAAGTATAGAAAGCAGTACACTACAAACAGCACTCACTCCAAATTAGCTTGTTCTATGTTTACGTCACTTTCCTATTAATTTTTACATCGTTAACCAACGGTACTTAAATATAATTATTTTCTTCGGCGCCGCTGACTTACTGTATAAACTCCGGTGTTTTTGAAAATCACCACGTTAGTTAGCTAATGCTAATGCAGGTAATATAGGTGGTTTTAGCTACAGTAGCAAACACGGACACAAAACTCAATCTACAAAGTAGTTGTTCCTGACATAAATCATGAATTTGCTCATAGAAGAGATACATTTAACATAGAAATGACATGAGTTTGCTTTCTTACCTGGTTTAAAGGAGTTTTCTTTGAGAATCTCCACCCGCATGTGATTCAGTCCGTGAAAATGCTGCGTCATGAGACACGGTTTGAAGCAGAAATGTCCTTTGTGAATGGATTAGATTTAAGTTTAATCAGGGGCTTTAACTAACAGTAACTGAAATACAGGTTCTGATATCCTTCCTTACTTGTTTCAACGTCATGCTCCGGTTTGAGGCGGAAATAAAATTATACCGGCAAAACTATGGTCTAAAGACTGCGCATGCGCAAATCACACTCAACCTAATAAGAGTACCTTGATCAAAATGAAATATTTCACTTTGGTTTCCTGCTGTAAACAGCATTATACAAAAAAAAAAAAAAAGATTCACCCATAAGCATAAATTAGACACTTCAGTTAAAAAGAGCAAATTATTTTTTTTACTAATGGAATGAGAAAAAAAACACATTAAACTAGGTTTACTTTTTTCAGTGGATCCCTCAATAATTTCTGTCTCCTTTGCCTGTGTTTGATAATGTGAAGCACATATACACTCATTCATCATGAAAGATCTATTATAAAACAAAATAAAATTCATGTTCGCTTCAGCACTGTTCATCCGCGTCCTTACATTCATTGTTGTACTTGGTCCGGCTTTTAGATAAAGTCCTTCCATGCGCCATCTGGCGGATATTCAGTGAAGCGCAACACATTTATTTAAAATTCCCGAATGTTGCCTCCGGCAAGACCCGGCACGCCGCGCGCTAAATTGCGGCATCCCGCGGGAAAACACGCAGGGTTTTAAGGGCGACATCTGTATCGACTGAACAGCGTTTTTTCTACTTGTTTTCATGTTATTGTTGTTCAGCAATGGCATGGACGTGATGTTTTGGCAAAAGAAGGGTGGGATGGTGGTTGATGATGACTGAAAGCGGTGACTGAGTATATTGGACGTCACAGCAGCTCGTGAAAAGGCAGAGCTACTTTATGCAGGCTGTGTGCATTCTACTGTGGATTGACTGTTTTGAAACTTATATGGTAGTTACATAGCCCCTAGACCTCAGTTACTATGAAAAAAGCCATGAAATTTCAGTTTTGACCATATGGGATCTTAAACAAGGACGTCATCTTTTTTTAATTATTGTTTGTTCGGGGAGGAATTATAGACCACAATGTCAGCATGATCTTGCGTTGTTTCCTTATCACTTCTTGTGTGCGTTTGGCTGTAGCTTGCACACCAGACAGAGTTGTTGGCGATTCTTCCTATTGTAAAGTCATGCAGTGTGTAATCTCCTGTCGCCAATTCATTGTGCAGTGTGAACACAGCAGCAACTAAATGCTACCACAGATAGTACAGTGTGAAAACAATGGTGATCCGATGACTTTGAAAATCATGCAGTGTGAGTTTGAGGAGAAGGTAAAAAGCAATACAAAACAAATAATGTACAGTTTATGGTGTCATTACTTTGCTCTCAAACTAAATGCAATGTAATCATAGGCGTTATTTAATAATAACATTAACAGTGCAGCATGCATCTAACTCTGGGTAAAAAGCTTATAATAAAATCACCAAAATAAGTCTTCATGTTAAGAATAAATATGCAAACAGTACGGTATCTGAGCGTACGGATTGGAAATTTGTGCATACAGTTTGTTAATCCATGGCCACGATTTGTTAAACTGAGGGAACAGTTTAAATATTTGTGAGTGCGGGGGACAAATTGCAAAACAGTCGCCACGGATTTATTTTTTAATTTATAAATTTTTTTTGGTCCTACAGGTTTTTTTTTTTTTTTGCACATAACAGACTACATTGTTACATTAAGTATATTTGTTTTCATAGCATTGAATATGTACATTGTAGGACAGCATTTGCAGATTTTGAAATAACACATACAGGTCCTTCTAAAAAAAAATTAGCATATTGTGATAAAGTTCATTATTTTCTGTAATGTACTGATAAACATTAGACTTTCATACACTGTAAAAAATAAATCCTGAAAATAGTTGTTGGAAAAAAGAAATATATGTTGGGCTAATATAATGCTGGTGTCAAAAAAGAAAAATATATTTTCTCAATGATTGTATAAATTTCATTACTCAACTACGAAAGTTTCATCAAGGCAACGAGTATAACTGTGTTCATGAAACATTTAACTGCACACAAACAATTTTATGTTGGACAAACAAGAGGGACCTCTGCGCATGCGCAAACGCGTTCTTCCAGAATTTTTGAACTTCCCGCTATTTCCTCCCGTAATGGTGAGTACTTCATGGAAACTAACTGTCCTGCAAAGTAATCAGCAATTTTAGCTTTATAACATATATATTATCCAGCAGCAAGCTTTAGAACATTATATTTTCGAGTGTTTATTTATATAATTTGGAGTGTTACAGTAGTTATCTGGCAATGCACTCATTTCAGCGCCTAACGCTTTTTTTCAGATGGTATGTACATTGACATTAATGTTAATCTATGAAACCGCTAAAGTTTACTTACGTTACATGCATTTTAATCATTTTAATGACAGATAATTTCAAAGGCTATTTGAAAAAGACAGCGCGTTAGTGCGCCACTGAGGGAGCTTAATGTTCTCACTTCTTCATCATTCATTAACCTTATAGTGTCTGAAAACGGTTATAATGGCTAAACGGACATTTTTTGTCTAGGATTTTTAATGGTTTTGAACTACAAACGGTTACTTAATTAGTTATTCACATTTATTTTCTTTTTGTATTTCAGGTATTATAGGGAGAATATCTGGGAAACAGTGCTTACTGCATCTGCAAACAATCTTGGAGCTTGGCAAAATTATTTCACAACATTTTTTTTTTTTTTTTTATCTTAACCTATTTCTGAGTTAAAGTAAATATTTTATTTTCAAATAAGCCACTGCACGTTTTTACTGAGAAATATCAGTATGTTTTGTTCTACAAGGCAGAAGTCTATTTTTCCAGTATACTGTTTTGACTGAGTGTGATATTAGTAAGCTTTGTAACATGAATGTTAAGGGCACAGTTTCATTCTTGCATTTTGGAATGTTATTTGCATATTTTGTTATAACAATGCAGCAGTTGTTTATTTGTTGAAATAGAGTAGCTGGATTGCACTTAATCAATGTTGATAGTCTTTAACAGGTGTTTAAAGTTTACATTAAAAAAATATTCAAATTTAGAGGAATGTCATGTTATTTGAAATGTGGCTACAGTGAATAACCTACTCAAATAAACTTTAAGATGTAAATTTTATAATTATGCAAGCATAATTTCCAATTCAAAATGTACCTTTCAGTCAACTTGGAACATTTAATTGACACAACATTATATTTCAATTTGAGACTGCTTGTTGGCCTAACTAGGCATGTTTATTCATCATAGAACATTTAGTGTCAAGATGGACTAACCTGAGGTGACCAGAAGACGTAGCTTTAGCGGTTAGCCCAATGTAGCGTGGAGGATAAACCCAAACGCGGAAGGAAGCGAGCAGGCAGGATAACCACGCGATTTAGTTTAAGGACTCTCACAAAACGGAGCAAGGGAAAAACACAAATTTAACCCGCGTCCTAGAAATACACACACAATAGCAAAAGACAACGGAACCAACATGTGAGTACTCACGGTTTGCTGAAACGACAACTGGAGCTGACATGGGCCGAACTCAATGACTGAGCGGTAAGCCATCGTTTGTTTACCTCTTTTATACTTCCTGGTTTTGCGCCCGTCTTACTTCCGGGTCCTAGTGCCGGGCGCAGATTGCGTGTGCATGACAGTACCCCCCTGTCCAGGACTGGCTCCTGACGGTCCTGGGGCGGAGGATACCCTGTGACGGTAGTCCCGAATTAGCTCCGGGTCGAGAATGAACCGGGCCGGGATCCAAGATCGCTCCTCGGGGCCATAGCCCTCCCAGTCCACCAGGTATTGCGTACCTTTGCCCCGAGGGCGCGAGTCGAGGATTCGGCGCACGGTGTAGGCGGGACCGCCGTCGATGATCCGGGGAGGAGGAGCTGGGGGGGTGGGTGGAATCATGGGTGATGTGATGAAGGGCTTGAACTGGGACAGGTGGAAGACTGGATGGATCCGGAGCGCCGCAGGCAGCTGGAGCCGGTAGGTGACAGGGTTGATACGGTGGGTGATGCGATAAGGGCCAATGAATCTGGGGGAGAGTTTCTTAGATTCAGTGTGGAGATGTAAATTCTGTGTAGACAGCCAGACTTTGTCACCTACGTGGTACAATCGTCCCGGTGGGTGTCGACGGCGGTGTTGGGTGATGTAGCGGGTGTTGGCTTGTCGTATGGCTGCGTTGGCGAGGCGCCACGAAACACCTCAGGTAGCGCTCCAGCTGTTGGTTGGTCCGCTCCGTCTGACCATTAGTTTGGGGGTGGTAACCGGATGAGAGACTGCAAGTGGAGTTGATCAGACGGCAGAAGGCCTTCCAGAACCGGGCAGTGGACTGGGGCCCTCTGTCCGAGACGATGTCCTTGGGGAACCCATGCAGGCGGACTACGTGCTCTAAAATCAGCTCGGCTGTCTGTTTAGCTGACGGGAGTCCGGAAAGGGCCACCAAGTGCACAGCTTTGGAGAAACGGTCCACGATGGTGAGGATGGTGTCTTTATCTTCTGAGACCGGCAGGCCCGTGATGAAGTCAACGGCAATGTGCGACCAGGGCCGGCGAGGAACAGGGAGTGGTTGGAGTTCCCCAGGTGTTGGTCGATTGGTGCTCTTAGCCCGGGCGCACACTGGGCACGCCTGGACGAACTCGTCCATCTCCTTTGCCATGGATGGCCACCAAAAGGCACGTCGGACGAAGTGTAGGGTGCGTCGTGTAGCTTGGTGTCCAGAGATGGGGGTGGAGTGTCCCCATTGTATGACCTCGCTCCTCATTGCGTTGGGTACGTAGAGTCGTCCAGGCGGCACGCCTGCCGGTTCGTTCTCCGAAGCCTGTGCTTGGCGCACCCTTGTCTCCAGTTCCCAACGGAGTGGGGCGATAATTTTGGATGACGGTAGGACAGGCGCGGGATCCGCCCGGGGGGCGTCCTCTTCGTGTTGCCGTGAGAGTGCGTCGGCTTTGATATTTTTGGACCCCGGGCGGTAGGAAAGATGGAAATTGTAATGTTCAAAGAACAGAGCCCACCGCGCCTGTCTGGGGTTCAACTGTTTGAGATTCCGGATGGTGATGAGGTTTTGGTGGTCGGTCCAGACGATAAATGGTTCTCTGGCGCCCTGGAGCCAGTGTCGCCATTCTTCCAATGCCCACTTTATGGCCAGCAGCTCGCGGTCCCCCACCCCGTATCGCTGCTGAGTGGGATCAAACTTTTTGGAGAAGAAGCTACAAAGGTGTAGCTTCTGGTCTGGACCTCGTTGAGAGAGAACGGCCCCGGCGCCCACATCCGAGGCGTCCACCTCCACAACGAATGGTTGGTTGGCATCTGGATGAAGAAGGATGGGAGCGGAGGTGAATCTGTGACAGAGTTCGTGGAAAGCGGAGATGGCAGTAGAGTTGAGTTGGAAGTGATGAGAAGAGGGTTTGGTCAGAGCGGTTAATGGGGCTGCAACCGTACTGTAGTCCCGGATAAAGCGACGATAGAAGTTCGCAAACCCGAGAAACCGTTGAAGTTGCTTGAGGGTCTTGGGTAGGGGCCAATGACACACAACTTCGAGTTTCTGCGGGTCCATGGCCACACCCTGGGGCGAGATGACAAAACCCAGGAACGTGGTGGAGTGCTCGTGAAAAGCACACTTTTCCAACTTACAGTACAGTTGGTGGGCGATTAATCTCTTCAGTACCGCTCTGACGTGTTGGACATGTTCTGTAGGGGTATGTGAATATATGAGAATGTCGTCTAGGTAGACGAAAACCCACCGGCCGAGCATATCTCTGAGAACGTCATTCATGAAGTCTTGGAAGGCTGCAGGTGCATTGCAAAGTCCAAATGGTATAACGAGGCTTTCATAGTGTCCTGTGGGGGTGATAAAGGCCGTCTTCCACTCATCGCCCTATCTGATGCGCACCAAGTTGTAGGCGCTCCGGAGGTCCAACTTCGTGAAAATGGTGGCGCCAGAGAGGGCGTCCAGGGCAGAGTTGGTAAGAGGCAAAGGGTGTCGGTTCTTAATCGTGATGTTATTGAGCCCCCGATAATCGACACATGGGCGTAGTTCGCCGCCTTTTTTCTTCACGAAGAAGAACCCCGCGGCAGCGGGTGATGAGGAGGGCCGGATGGTACCATGACGTAGGGCGGAAGACACATACTCCTCCATCGCCCGTGTCTCAGAGGTGGACAAGGAGTAGAGATGGCCGCGGGGAGGGATGGAACCCGGCTGAAGGTCTATCGCCAGGTCGTAAGGGCGATGAGGTGGTAGGTGAGTAGCCCGTCGCTTGCAGAACGCTTCAGCCAGGTCCTGATAGGCGACAGGGATGGCGTTGGTGTCGACGTCGGGGGCCTCGGACTCCCTAGAGCACGTCCCAGCCGGAGCCCGTAGGCAGAGTTCGGAACAGGTCGGGCCCCATTGTAAGATCCGGTTTTGGGTCCAAGAGATTAGTGGATCGTGCTGTAGAAGCCACGGGTGCCCGAGTATGATGGGTGGAGATGAGACGGAGGTGAGGTGGAACTGAATCAGTTCGTGGTGATGGTCGACGATGAGGGTGATGGGTTGAGTCTGGGTGGTAATGGGGCTGGAGGAGAGGGGCCGACCGTCGACTGATGTAATTCAAACAGGCTGGGATAACGCTTCGAACTTTACCCCCAGTTCTTTGGCATAGGAAGAGTCAATGAAGTTGCCTGCGGCCCCGGAGTCGATGAATGCAGTACTTCTGACCCGTTTGTGGCCAAACTGGAGGGATACCTGTACCGTGAGACGAGAGACGCTAGGTGTCATGGCGGAGAGGTGAAGGTGACCCGGTGAGCAGCTCCCATCACTCACCGGGTTTGAGCGTTTCCCTGGCGACGTGGACATATGGCTCTGTGATGTTCTGCTGAACCGCAATAGGCACAGAGCCCCTCTCTGAAGCGTCGTTCTCGTTCTGCAACGGTCAGGGATGCGCGCCCTAATTGCATGGGTTCCCCGGCTCCCGTGTCAACCACGGCAGGAGGTGGAGAACCGACATGTCCATAGGTGGTATTGGTAGCGGGACTTGATGGTCGTGGAGGGGTGAAGGCGAAGGTGGGTGCTGGCGGCAAGGTTCTAGGGGCTGGCCTCGGGCGAGAGATGAGGTGCTGGTCAATTCGGAGGGCGAGTTGGATTAAACCCTCCAACGTGGCAGGAAGCTCTCGCCCGGCTAGTTCGTCTTTTATCCTGGAAGCCAGTCCCTCGTAGTAGGATGTCCGGAGCGCTGTGTCTCCCCAGGTGGTCTGGACGGCGAGTGTTCGGAATTCGGCGGTGTAGCGACTCACAGACGATCCTCCCTGCCGCAGGTGATAGAGCTTTGTGTCGGTCTCCACCTCGCCCGCAGGGTGTTCAAAAGTTAATCTGAGTTGGTGGGTGAACACATTATATGAGTGGGCAGTGTCTGTGTCTGCCCGAAGAACTGCCGTGGCCCACTCTGCTGCCTGCCCTTTTAGCAACAAAACGAGAAGAGCAATGCGAAGGCGATCGGTGGAGTACGCCCCCGCGGCGTGCGATCGAGCAGTGACGTCATCAACAGCTGCGCGGAGATCCGTATTCTGCCGCCGGAGCTCAGCGACCTCGCGGCGGAGGGAAGCGAGATCCCCGGTTAGCTGATTGATTAACGCCGCATGCTGATCTACAACGCCGCAGAGACTCGCATAATCCGCTGGGTTTACCGCGGACGGCTCAGTCATTCTGTCAAGATGGACTAACCTGAGGTGACCAGAAGACGTAGCTTTAGCGGTTAGCCCAATGTAGCGTGGAGGATAAACCCAAACGCGGAAGGAAGCGAGCAGGCAGGATAACCACGCGATTTAGTTTAAGGACTCTCACAAAACGGAGCAAGGGAAAAACACAAATTTAACCCGAGTCCTAGAAATACACACACAATAGCAAAAGACAACGGAACCAACATGTGAGTACTCACGGTTTGCTGAAACGACAACTGGAGCTGACATAGGCCGAACTCAATGACTGAGCGGTAAGCCGTTTGTTTACCTCTTTTATACTTCCTGGTTTTGCGCCCGTCTTACTTCCGGGTCCTAGTGCCGGGCGCAGATTGCGTGTGCATGACATTTAGTTGACAGAATGTTTTATTTAAATTTGTGTGTACATTTAGAGGTAATCAGCACAGCAAAAACAAAATAGTTTATACAACTTAAATTGAGCCAACTAAAAATTTTAGATGCAACAGGTCACTAGAAATTTTTTAGTTGGAGTAGCAAGAATTTTTTTACAGTGTATATTTTAGATTCATTACACACAACTGAAGTAGTTCAAGCCTTTTATTGTTTTAACATTGATGATTGTGGCATACAGCTCATGAAAACCCAAAATCCCAAAATAATCTCAAAAAATTAGCATATCATGAAAAGGTTCTCTAAACGAGCTATTAACCTAATCATCTGAATCAACTAATTAACTCTAAACACCTGCAAAAGATTCCTGAGGCTTTTAAAAACTCCCAGCCTGGTCCATTACTCAAAACCGCAATCATGGGTAAGACTGCCGACCTGACTGCTGTCCAGAAGGCCATCATTGACACCCTCAAGCAAGAGGGTAAGACACAGAAAGACATTTCTGAACGAATAGGCTGTTCCCAGAGTGCTGTATCAAGGCACCTCAGTGGGAAGTCTGTGGGAAGGAAAAAGTGTGGCAGAAAACGCTGCAAAACGAGAAGAAGTGACCGGCCCTGAGGAAGATTGTGGAGAAGGACCGATTCCAAACCTTGGGGGACCTGCGGAAGCAGTGGACTGAGTCTGGAGTAGAAACATCCAGAGCCACCGTGTACAGGCGTGTGCAGGAAATGGGCTACAGGTTGCAAATTTTGCATGTCATTCGGAAATCAAGGTGCCAGAGTCTGGAGGAAGACTGGGGAGAGGGAAATGCCAAAATGCCTGAAGTCCAGTGTCAAGTACCCACAGTCAGTGATGGTCTGGGGTGCCATGTCAGCTGCTGGTGTTGGTCCACTGTGTTTTATCAAGGGCAGGGTCAATGCAGCTAGCTATCAGGAGATTTTGGAGCACTTCATGCTTCCATCTGCTGAAAAGCTTTATGGAGATCAAGATTTCATTTTTCAGCACGACCTGGCACCTGCTCACAGTGCCAAAACCACTGGTAAATGCTTTACTGACCATGGTATTACTGTGCTCAATTGTCCTGCCAACTCTCCTGACCTGAACCCCATAGAGAATCTGTGGGATATTGTGAAGAGAAAGTTGAGAGACGCAAGACACAAGAATCTGCAAAAGGATTCCCGACCAAGTATTGAGTGCATAACTGAACATAATTATTTGAAGGTTGACTTTTTTTTGTATTAAAAACACTTCTTTTATTGGTCGGATGAAATATGCAAATTTTTTGAGATAGGGATTTTGGGTTTTCATGAGCTGTATGCCACAATCATCAATATTAAAACAATAAAAGGCTTGAACTACTTCAGTTGTGTGTAATGAATCTAAAATATATGAAAGTCTAATGTTTATCAGTACATTACAGAAAATAATGAACTTTATCACAATATGCTAATTGTTTGAGAAGGACCTGTATATTAAAAAAATCTAATGTGTGCATTGTATCTATGGAAGATTGTAGGACATTTCAAAACATATGTTGCATATCTGTACATTTGTAAAAGTCACATTTCCAAAAATTTAGGACCCACCTTCTGTCATTCATAAACAACTACCACTCCAAGTTTTTAGAGCATTGTATAGTTCTAACCTTTTGTTTGTTTTTCATTCTTTAGATGCACTACAACAACAACAGCTCAAAGCTGAAGAAAAGGAGGACACAGAGTTTCTTTGCTTCAACAGTTCAGAAATGGCTTCGCTATGCCCCAGAACGGCTGGGGGGAATTGCTCGTGGTGGAAAACCATAAGTTCAGACTCATGTCTTATTATCTGGTTTGCTGAGTAAATACATTTCAACTTACGAATAATGTTTCAGTCATCTGTTGTGTTTCTGACTTGGTTGTTTCTATTTGCATTTGACTGAATTTTGCTGAGGCAGGCTGCCATTTTTATATTATGGTTTTCCAGTCTCTTCTCTTGGCAGTTAGATTCTGGTTTATGAATTCAGAATTAACAATCTCTTCTAATGGTTCTCTTCTAAAAAGTCATTTTGTCATCGAGTTTATAATAATTTGTATGTAAGTTGTAGTGTGTTTTATTATATAGTTGTTTTATTGTAATTGTGATGTTACTTCCTGTTTTAATGGGTATGGAGCATTAATAAATAAATAAATAAATATGTTTACATGTAAACTGAAGGATGTTGAGTTACTGACTTTTTGTTTAAAACAAAAAAGCTTTTCAGCCCTTCATGGTCTCTGATTTAAAGAAATAAATCAAAACGGACATGATTTACTGTCATAGAATCTTGCTGTACATAAAGCAAGACTAAACTATAATTGCTTCAATGTTGATTCAATGTAAAATAAGTGATTGAATTTAAGTTGAACAAACATTGATTTTATGCCCATCTTGATCTATTTTTCATCATTGAAATAACATTATTTCAAGGTGCAAACCTGATGAAAAATCAACATTTAACATTGAAATTTCAACATTGATTCAATGACAAGTTGGTTGATGCTTTAATGTTGATTCAACGGTGTTCTGCTATCTGGGAAACCATTCCAAACTCCACAAATGTACCTAGTTATGTTCTTTCTGATTATACTTTTTCACAGCCCTCTTTAAATCCTACTTCTTTTGCCTCTTTAACTTTTATACAGTATATCATTAAACTCCTCCTCAGCCTGTTTCCTGGCTGCTTCTTCTGTCTCTCTCTCTTCAGTTTCTCCAGCTCTCTGTTCTGCTGATCTCTAATGAATGCAAGATTTCTCTCCGTCTCCTCATTGTGCTTTCTTTCTTCTTCTTCTTTGTCCTTTCAGAACTCTTCCTGTTGTTTCTGTAGTTTTTCCATTTCCTTTCTGTTTATCTTCCTCTCTTTGCAACTTCAGTTGTTTTTCCATCTTTCTTATTCAATTCAATTCAATTCAGTTTTATTTGTATAGCGCTTTTAACAATTGACATTGTCTCAAAACAGCTTTACACAATCAAAAGAATTATTTAAGTTTGTATGGAATGTGAATGTGTATGAATCAAAATGTTCAGATAGTCCCTGGTGAGCAAGCCCGAGGGCGACAGTGGCAAGGAAAAACTCCCTGAGATGGTAATAGGAAGAAACCTTGAGAGGAACCAGACTCGACAGGGAACCCATCCTCATCTGGGTGAAACAGATAGCAGGAAATGATCTGCATTTATACAGTGTTAAGTGTTAGGTTCAGCTATAATAGTTGATGTTAATTGATGTTATAATAGTTGATGTAAAATGGAGTCCAGTAATTATTCGAGACTCAGATAGACTTGTAGAAAGTTCCAGTCCTGAACTATCGAATTGTCAAGTCCTCAGAGAAACAGCTGACAACACCAGTCGAGGCCAGAACCATCTTCTAAGTAGATAGAATCATCCCCAGACACCAGGCACATCCTAAAGAGACACACGGGGCATCCATGCGATGAGACCTCCAACCAGAAACCGGGCACCAGGATGGACCAGACAGGTCCGGAGGGCAGAGGGAGTCTGGATCACTGGCAGATCACTTATCTTCTCATTGAAATCGTCTTGGGTTACATTGCTGTAACCCTGTTCCCTGAAAGGCGGGAACGAGATGCTGCGTGAAAACGCTATGGGAACCAGTTTGTCGCGTTGCCGGTCGTTGAAGCATGCTGTGAAAACACGCCAAAGTTTTTGGCTATATATAATCTCGACAGGTGACGTCATCTGATTAGATGTAGGTGGAGGTTATAAAAATAGGTGAGCCGGCAACAACCTCAGATTAATTTGTCTGAACAGCCGTCCGGTCACGTGGTAGTGCGGCATTGCGACGCAGCATCTCGTTTCCGCCTTTCAGGGAACAGGGTTACAGCAATGTAACCCGAGACGTTCCCTTTCAAGGCTCCACTCGATGCTGCGTGAAAACGCTATGGGAACGAGAATACCAATGCCGCCGCACTACAGGTGTCTGGACCCCAAGGTTGTGTAGCGTGTGTGCACAAAGCCAAGAAGGTCTCAGAGCTATGCCTGGGCAGCTAACTCGGGGGCAGTGAGCCCAGAGTAGCATGAACATCCAGATTTATAAATGTAGGAAATGTGTGCGGGGAGGAACCAACCCTTCGCGCCACACAATTACTGCAGGGGATACCTCCTGCTGGTGAGACTGGGACGATCACCCTGGTTGGGTGAGCCCTGCTTCCCAGAGGCGAAGTGAACCCACGCGCCTCATAGGAGAGGGCAATATGCATCTCTCACCCAGTATAGTGGCGCTCTGACTTACGCCACTAGCTGATGCGGTGGACGTGAATCTGAAGAGCACATACTGGATAGTAAGTGAAGTTTCTCCTGCTCTGAAGCTGTAAAGGGCGGAGGACAGAAGGCTTCAAACAATGCAGCTAAGAAAATGCTGAGGGTACTAGGGCACAAGCCCAAGGACAAGCTTTTCCTGCAGAAGCTCCAGCACTGAAACAATTCGGCAGTGGACTGGGTTTACCTGCTTAGCAGACACTTGCTGAAGGGGAATACCTCTTGCTAGTGCAATAGATGAGGCAATCCCTTTGGCTGAAAGAGCCCTGATTCCTAGAGGCGAAGTGAGGCCACGCGCTTCATAGGAGAGGGCAATAGCATGTCTCATCCAGAGCATGTAGAAACTGCTCTGACCTACGCCACTAGCTGATGCGGTGGACGTAGATCTGAAGAGCACAAGCTGGACACAGCAAGTGAAGTCTCTCCTGCTCCGAAGCTGTAAGCGCGGAGGACAGAAGGCAATAGGGCAATAGGGTGCCTGTTGGGTTTATGGAGCTTTCGGAAGATAGTTGAGAGAGGATGCAGTCATGTACGTCCTGAGAGTACTAGGGCACAGACCCGAGGAGGGAAACTCCAGCACTGAAACAATTCGGCAGTGGACTGGGTTTACCTGCTTAGCATATACTTGCTGCAGGGGAATACCTCTTGCTAATGCAATAGATGAGGCAATCCTCAGGGTTGAAAGAGCCCTGATTCCCAGAGGCGAAGTGAGCCCACGCGCCTCATAGGAGAGGGCAATAGCACCTCTCATCCAAAACATGTAGAAGCTGCTCTGACCTACGCCACTAGCTGATGTGGTGGACGTAAATCTGAAGAGCAGTAAAAGGCGAAGCATATCTTAGAAGGCAAGAGGTCCGCCTTGCTACATGAAAATCTCTCCCTGACTACTTCGGAGTGGGGTTCCCATTCCCCGTGTGTCAGAGATAGACTGGACAGTACTTCTGCTCCCGCATCCATGCTGGAATGTAAATCGCTCTGAGGGACAGGAACCTGGTGCGCTAGCTGTTAGCGGCCCGAGCACAGTCCGCCCTGGCGATAATATATGAGACTGCCATAGTGTTGTCCACCGCACTAGGACATGGCAGCCTCTCAACTGCTGGAGGAAGTGCTTTAGGGCCAGAAATTGAGCCATGATCTCGAGGCAATTGCTGTGCCATGCGAGAAGATAGCCTCTCCAGCTCCCTTGGGCTGGACGGTCATCAGAGACCGCACCCCAGCCTGTGAGGGAAGCATCTGTCGTTAGCCTCAGCGACGACAAGATGAACTTAGAGTGGGACCCAGAGTAGAGACCGGGGTCTGAACCACGTAGAAAGGGTACGAAGCACCTGGTGTGTAACCCATATTGGGGATTGGCCCTAGTGATATCCCCTGGTTCTTAGCCACAACTTAGAATGCTCTCATGTGCAGAAGGCCCAAAGGTGTCACCGTGGATACAGCTGCCATGAGAGCTAGGATGTCTGAAAGTGATGGTCACTTTCTGGTCTAGCTTGTTTTCCTTGAGGGTGTTGAGAATGGGTTCGATACGAGCGGGAGACAGCTGTGCCCGCTTACGACCGAATCCCATATGGCACCCAATGTGTTGTCCTCTGCACAGGAAAGAGCACGCTTCCGTGGCGTAGTCCTGAGAACAGAGATGAGCTAGGACTACATGCTGATGTCGAAGCACTAGTCACCGGATGCCCTGGGACTCCCATAAGAACCAGGGCTAAATCCGTGCATTTTGTATGTGTGCGGGTGAGCTAGATCAATGGAAGGACCCGATACTGGTAAGCTTCGCCCCCGAAAGCGAACCTCAGGATCTCCCTGTGTTGTGGCAATGTTTCTGTATGAAAGTAAGCGTCCTTAAATCGATTGTCAGAAACAATCGCTTGGTAGGGTTGAGAGCAATCACATTTACAGTGAAGAATTGAACTGTATTCATTGATTTTCAGGTAGCGGGAGAGCCCGCAGAATCTGAAATATTGGACGCAGCCCCCGTTCCTCTTGGGAACCAAGAATACCGACTGTAGTACCCTGACTCACTGTCTGGTGGGGGAACATGCCCCCTTCCCCGGCAGCCTGTCAGCAGATGCGCACTTTCTGGTTTCATGGAAGTGGAGGCCACGCCATTGAAAACACAGAAGGTGAAGTGAGAACTGAATCCTGTAGTTCCTCTCTCCAGTGCTTAGTACCCAAGGAGATATACTTGGCAGTAGCTTCCACGCTGCCAGTTTCTCATAAAAGGGCAAAAGTATCGGCAGCTTCGTTAAACGGGGGGCAGGGGGATGTTAGATGTTCGGCATCCTGAAGCATGGCAGGAAAAACCGAAGAACTAACAGCCTATTGGAGACTGGTGTTGCCCGACACACCAGTGGTGGCGGAGCAAAACACCGACCTCCTGGGGGTGCCAGGGAGAACACTTATTCGTTAAAAAGGAATTCTGGGTGCCTCTCCCTATTGGGGGGCCACCCCCATTTATTTTATTTTATACATATATATATATATATATATATATATATATATATATATATATATATATATATAATTTTAAATCAGTCTGACCTCCTGTGTGCAGTGGAGCACCAAGCTGACCCACTGCCTGAAAAGCTTTTCCCTCCAGGGAAGATAAAAGTCTACACAGCTAGAAAGGAAGTATAAGCTTACCAGGGAGGATGATGTCCCAGGAGAGAGATAGACTGTGAAGCGTCTCTGCTATCTGGGCATCATCATACAATCCCGCGTTTCCACATCGACTATATTTAAATAAACAAATAAGTCGATGGCAGGAAAAACACAGCATGGATACAGCCTACTCCATGAAAGGGTTAACTCATATGAAGAGAGCTAAGAGGGGGTGGGGGGGGGGGGGAGCGTCATTGAGGCTCCGCCCCCCGGCCACCCGACAGAACCTGCCGTCTACTGCTTTTTTTTTTTTAAGTGCTTAAGGCTATTTTCATCTCCGGTAAACAAGAGAGGAATCCTCGTGATGACAACGCGGAAGAAAGGAGTTTTCTTACCTCCGTCTGCCGCAGCTCTGTCAGATGCACGAGTTTTAAGCCAGGAATGCGCGGCGGCTCGCAGCTTCTCACAGAATGCGCGGCACGCGCAGCACTAGTCGAAGCAGTGTAGAGATCGCACTCCGATATGGATTATCACACACGGAGGGATTTAAACTCGTCAAATTGGTGAGTTAAACACCTTCTTATTTTGCTGGTTTATCACAAGCACGCTTCACAACAAGGCTCTGAAGACAAATGATCTGAGTTTGTTGCCGGCTCACCTGTTTTTATAACCTCCACCTACATCTAATCAGATGACGTCACCTGTCGAGGTTATATATACAGATGTCGCCATTAAAAACCCGCGTTTCGAGAAAAGGGATCCCGTGACTTGCCGCGGCTTTGCGCGGCTGCATGCGGGAAGCTGTGAACATGCCCTTCATTACCTGTAGGGGGCAGTCGTGTTTCAGTCTGAAGTATTGTGTGTCTACTGAAGCCGAAAATGTGTGCAAATTAAACTGCGCATGCGTGTTTGGAGTCGCTGTGCCCGCGCTGTGTATCAGTCGGTTGGGAATCATCATGGAGGTTACAACACGGCGTGGCTGCAGCTGGAGTTTGTCGTGTTCGAGGTAAGTTTAGCTTTCTTTTTTGGATGTGATTCTCGCTTTCATGACTCCCAATTAATGTTCATCTTAATCTCAGGACGTACAATTAGCAATTTCAGTTTTTAATAGTGTGGAGATTCACAAAACACCGTTTTCGTGTAAAAACCTGAGCCTACGGAGCCCCCATGGGTCCTGTGGTAAATAAATAAATAAATAAAATAATAACGAACCGAGCGCGCGGATTAATACACCGAGATGTGTGTTTCTTACCCCCACCCCGAGTGAAAACGGCGTGTTCAGACAAAGGCTCGCCAGTTAGATGCCATTTCTGAACAAACTGAGTCGTGTGTGTTAAAGCATTAAATGGTAAAAGAGCACTAGCAATAAACGTTTTTTTTTCTGAAGCCGAACTTTATTAATGAGTTACGAGTAAAGAACCTGTACATATGTTCATACAGTATTGACAGCAGCTCTAATTTACTGCGGTAAAGCCAGCCGCGGTTCAGAAAAACACGGTCAAGCCAGCCGCGATTGATTTTAGTGCGCGCGCATAACCGGGGTGAAGTTCGTTTTATATTGGACATTCGCCACACATTCAAGATTAACTCATCTGTTTATCAATAATTATGAAAAAAAAAAATCGTATATTTTCTTACTCTGGAGTAGACAAAGAAACTAGTACAAATAAAAATATTTTTAGATCTTCTCCTGTTACAGCCTGCTGGAGCTAAATCTTTCAGAAACGCTGCATATCGCCGCTTTATAGCAATGGAGCTACTAAGGGACCGTCTAAAACAGGGGTGTCAAACTCAAATAATGAGTGGGCCAAAATTTTAAACTGAACAAAGCCGCGGGCCAAGGTTGAAAAAAATTACCTTTTAATAGGCACCCAAACAAGTTTTGCGTTGAAAATTGAACAAGCAAGGCTTACATAACTTTATAATGACATGCAAACCCGAGTTTCATGTTTAAATATAAAAATTGAATGCCTCTTTTCTATTTGCAGCCTTCTGAGGTAAATATCAAAATAAACTTTTTTCCACAGGCTAATAAATACATTTGAAAACAAAATAACAATAATGAATGAATCAAACATTCAATCCTTGAAGTAGCAAGAGAAGAGTGTATGAATAAAATGTTTTTGCTCAGTTTGCTACACTGATTTGCTTTAACACTGAATATGGAACAAGCCATGCTTATAGCTTAACTTAACTTAATAGTGCAAAATCAACTGTCAAAGAACAAACGAAGAAACATCAATGGCATATTAAATAACATTTAAATAAAAAACGAATGCCTCTTTTCAATTTTCTAAATATCAACATTAACTTTTTCCACTGGCTAATACATAATAAATCAATCATTCAGGCCTTTTTACTGTTCAGTTTGCGACACACTGATCTAACATGGTGTGTTCAAGCCAGACACCTGGCATCTTTTCTTGGATGCTAGTTCATCAGTGTCGGGGCTCAGGCTTTGAGCTGAGGCAACCTTCATTATCGAACGAAGGTGTTCATCAGTGAGACGTGCCCTGTGAGATGTTTTCGTCATCTTCATTGAGGAGAAAAGTTGCTCACATAGGTAAGTGCTGCCGAACATGGAGAGCAATTGAGCAGCTTGGGTGCGGAGCTGAGGCATTGTGTCAGGGATGTGTTGTGGAAACTGTGCGGCGCCAACAGCATCATACTTTGACTTCAGAGTGTCATCACACTGGAGTTCAATCAGCTCCATTTGAATGTTAGTTGGTGCTTTTTCCACATCGACTGCGAAGGGATTACTAAGCAGTTCAAATCTCCATTTCTGACCATCAAAGTCGCCAAATCGTCGGTTAAACTCAGCGCCGAGTACACTGAGTTTTTCAGCAAACTGTGCGCACACGGCGGTAGAGATCTGTGTATTTATGGTTTGGCAACAGGGGAAATGCCCAAGGTTTCCTTGCAGCAGCTGATTCTCCCACAGGCAGAGTTTAGCTTTAAAAGCTTTCACTGACGAGTACATCTCGGTGATGATGCGGCTCCGCCCCTATAGCTGCAAGTTCAGCGCAGCAAGATGGCTTGCGATGTCAGACAGAAAGGCCAGCTCACACATAAACTTTTGCTCCTGGAGTTCTGCTGTGTCCTTCCCTTTGCTTTGCAGAAACTGACATATTTCTTCACGCAGCTCGAAAAATCTGTTCAGTACTTTTCCAACAGTTCAGTACTGTTCAGTACTTAACCATCTTACCTCTGTGTGATACGGCACGTCTGTGTGTTCCGAACCAAACTCTTCCAGAAAAGACTTAAACTCGCGGTGATTCAGACCTTTGGCTCTTATAAAGTTAACAACTTGTGTTACTGTGGTCATAACATGTTCCATCTTTAGGGCTTTAGCACACAGTGACTCTTGATGTATAATGCAGTGATAAACCGATAGCTCACCTGCACAGTTCTCTTCCCGCATCTTTTCACGCATCCTGCCCACCAGACCATTCTTTTTACCACTCATCGCTGGCGCACCATCAGTGGTTAATCCCACGAGTTTATCCCACGGCAGGTTTATTTCAGTTACACATTTGCAAACCTCCTCAAAAATGTCCGTCCCTGTGGTTGTGCCATGCATGGATTTAAATCCCAAAAGCTCCTCCGTAACACACATTTTTGAGTCGACACCGCGGATGAAGACTGACAGCTGCGCAGTATCAGATGCGTCAGTGCTCTCGTCCACAGCGAGGGAAAAAGAAACAAAATCTTTCCCCTTTTCCATCAGCTGGTCATGCAGATTGGTGGCAAGATCACATATGCGCTCCGCTATTGTGTTCCTGCTCAGGCTTACGTTTGAAAAGGCCTGTTTTTTCTCTGGGCACACTTGGTCACAAACATTCAGCATTATCTTTTTAATAAATTCTCCCTCATTAAAGGATCGGGTTGATTTGGCTATTTCTTCTGCCACGATATAACTCGCCTTTACAGCAGCCTCGTTTTGTGCTGTGGCTTTTTTGAACATATTTTGTTGTGAAACCAACCCTCTCTTCATCTCCTCTACTTTCTGGCTCCTTTGAGTCGTGTCCAGGTCCTTGTACTTGTCCTGATGTTTCGTTTCATAGTGTCGCCTAAGGTTGTACTCCTTAGGTACCGACACGTTGGCTCCACAAACGAGACAAACAGGTCTGTCTTTCAGATACGTAAACATATATTCTGTCTCCCACCTGTCCCGAAAAGTTCTGTTTTCTCCCTTCCTTTTCGTCATTTTTGGTAGGGGGAAAACAGTGACACCTAGAGTTGTAGTATTGGGCCGCAGCACGTCTGGAAAGAACGCTGCTTGCTAGAAATCTACTGACACAAAGCTGGCGCGCCAAAACAACCGCAGAGCATTATGGGATTTGTAGTATTCGCAGTGAATGCGGTGTTACAGCAACACCGCCGCTGTATAATACCGGTGGGCCAGCTCTAATGCTAATTTGATATTGCCCCACGGGCCAAATGAAATTACACGGCGGGCCAAATTTGGCCCGCGGGCCAGAGTTTGACACCTGTGGTCTAAAAAGTGCATGGCCAAGACCCAAACGTTTGTTTACTGAAGAATATACACGATTACAGAGGAATACCTCACAGGACATCAAACATATTACACTGTTAGGCTACAGTATGGATTATTTGTATATTTATTTGTTTGTTGAATGTATTAATAATTATTTTAATGTACATTATAAAATAAATTATTACACAGACAATTCTTGTGCCAATAAAACAGATAAGTTGTTTACTGAGAGTTGGGCTGTTTTTATGACTGTACTATAATCCACTCCATCATAGCTAATAACAACAACCATTGCCTTTGCAATATTCAGTTTGATAATTTTTTTATTAATTTTTTATTTAAAAATTATTAATTTTCAATAGCTTTTTCATTAAGTGGGTTACACATGTAAAACCAACTGGACTATAATCCACTCCATCATAGCTAATAACTACAACCATTCTCTTTGCAATATTCAGTCTGTTAATTTAAAAAAAAAATTATTAAAAAATTATTAATTTTCAATAGCTTTTTCATTAAGTCGGTGATGCAGGTAAAACCAACTGGACTATAATCCACTTCATCATAGCTAATAACTACAACCATTCTCTTTATAATGTACATTAAAATAATTATTAATGCATTCAACAAACAAATAAATATACAAATAATCCATACTATAGCCTAACAGTGTAATATGTTTGATGTCCTGTGAGGTATTCCTCTGTAATCGTGTATATTCTTCAGTAAACAAACGTTTGGGTCTTGGCCATGCACTTTTTAGACGGTCCCTTAGTAGCTCCATTGCTATAAAGCGGCGATACGCAGCGTTTCTGAAAGATTTAGCTCCAGCAGGCTGTAACAGGAGAAGATCTAAAAATATTTTTATTTGTACTAGTTTCTTTGTCTACTCCAGAGTAAGAAAAGATACGATTTTTTTTTTTCATAATTATTGATAAACAGATGAGTTAATCTTGAATGTGTGGCGAATGTCCAATATAAAACCAACTTCACCCCGGTGCGCGCATAGTACAGTGATTACGGTAGTTTCATGAACAACACAGAGAGAATGCCCCATATCTGAAAAATGCTGCAGTAAAATAGTTTCATATGTGGTGTGTATATAGTATGGGACGTCCTGAATAAGAACTGATCATTGTTTTTTTCTACTTATTAGAAATGGGGTCTTTATACCCCTTTAAAGTGTAATAATGTCCAATATCTCAAAAATGCTGCAGTAAAATAGTTTCATATTTGGTGTGTATATAGTATGGGACGTCCTGAATAAGAACTGATCATTGTTTTTTTCTACTTTTTTTTTTTATCATATAATGTGTGTACATTATATGGGATAAAAACTGACCATGGCGTTTTATACTTACTAGAATTTATTTTTTCATAGGGCTCTGAAGTGAAATAAAGGCATTTTATTTAACTTTTTTTCCCCATTGTGAACATTTGTTTATTTGACCTCTCTTCCAAAGCAGACGTTAATCCTCATTATAGAAAACATTCATTGAAGAATAACTGCTACTTTTGAACAGTAAAACAAAATAAAAATCAATTCTGGTATTTAGAAAGACTAAATACATTATTTTGTCTGTTTTCTACGAATTCTGCTGTAACTTATCTACATAAAACAATTATTTGAATGGTGAATATTTAAGAAAAATATTGTAACAGACAACCGTCAAAGTCACCAATAAATAACACGGATATTAAAGCAGAAATGCAAATAAATAAGCAAGTAAAAATTGACGAGCATGTTGTATTATCTCTCAGTCCTGGGCGTCTAAATGAAAAGCTCTCTGAAAGCGCGTTGTCTCTGTGTCGGTCCTGAAACTACCGTAATCACTGTAATATGTGCGCACACTAAAATTACATTTACATTTAGGCATTTGGCAGACGCTCTTATCCAGAGCGACTTACATTTTTTTATCTCATTACACGTCTGAGCAATTGAGGGTTAAGGGCCTTGCTCAAGGGCCCAACAGTGGCAACTTGGTGGTTGTGGGATTTGAACCTGGGATCTTCCGAACCGTAGTCCAATGCCTTAACCACTGAGCTACCCCTGGCCCAATCAATCAAAAAATCAATCGCGGCTGGCTTGACCGCAGTTCTAATTTGTCTAAATCGCATTGCAGACAATAAAAATAAGTCAAGTCATCCTGTATCGAGTCAAAAGATGAAGAAATGCCTAAATGAAGTTGTACGAATAAAAGATTATGTAATGATACAATGTAAATATTTTCACAGAAACAAAGCGTAAAGATGAGACGTGAATCTGAAGAGGATCTCTTTGATGATTGCCTGGTAAAGCATTGTTTTCTTATTAATTATACAATTTATTAATACCTTGAATATAGTGTTTGTTGTATTGGACAGAAGCATATAAATGCAAATGAATATATAAATATGAGTAATTATTGAATGAATTTTCATGTTTGGACTAACCCTTTAAATACAAACTCAGCATTCATTATAGGATTTCCTGACACTGTAAAGGTGCAGAGTAATCTATGGAGTGTAGGCATCTCATGCCATGTTTTACAATGTTTTAGTGATGCAAGATTATTGCTAAAGCAATTTAACCCAAGTTTAACAATCTGAAGTATATGAAGTGATGGTCATTTTTTATTATCAATTATTTGTATTATTTTTTTTTTCTCTGTGAAATGAAGTCAGCACAGGTTGAAGCAATTCAGATTTTTTTTTTGTTTCTCAAAATAAATTATTTATTTTCTTGTACATTTTATGCAGGGGGACAGACGAAGTGATGCCAGTATGCACCTTCTTAAAATCCTTGTCGTCTGTGCTGTTGAAGGGGAAGGACCAGTTGGTGTATCCATAATCCTTGAAGGAGAGGAAATTTTGCAAGAATATGGCAATAGCTCCGAGCACTGCGCTACACATTTGAGCTATTTTCAGAAAGTTCTTCTAGAACTTGATGGGATTAAGCCATCACCAAAAGTGCAAGCTTTAAAGATGAAGTTATCTTAAAACATTTGATTTGGCTTGACTACAAGTCTTTACATGTTGTGTTTACATGTTCAGCTTAATGTTTTAATGCGTTATGGTTTCAATGGCATACTTTTAAGTGCACTAGTCCAGAGTGCTGATTTGAATGTTGCAACTTCACTGCTTCCGAGTGCTATTACGTTTTAACGTTTATTCTACAGTTTGTTTAATGTATTTTCTGCTGTATTTTATTTCTAAATGAATGCTGTATTTTATTTATTTATTATTTTACACAATTTTGTTTAAAACAAGTATTTCAGGCCCTGGTGCCGTGCAGTTTTTTTCTATGGATGCAAAATTTAGCTGAATGCACTTTTATTAAAAAGACAACTTGGATCTAGACTGTGAATGTCACAAATATTTGGTAATGTTGGTGAATAAACTGTTTAATTATATTTTAGTTGTGTGATTTATGAAAGATATAGATGAAATAAATACTTAAGTTTCTTTCCAAAACATAAATTAGCAATGTTTACATTATTATAGGGAGTAATATAAATTGATAAAACCAAGTTAAGGGAAAATCTCACAAAACAAAATGATAGTAATTTCATAAAATTAAGGTTCCTGCAACTTTACTTGATTATTTTAAATAAATCTAATTTGTGCATTAAATATAATTATGTAACTTTTACTTGATTTCTTTTATTGTTAATTTAATTAAGTAAATTTTACCTGACAATTACGGGTGAGTTTTACTTAGGCTGAATCACAATTCTATTTTCTTCCCCTTGTCCCTTGAAACGAAGTGGAAAGGGGAAGGGTATAAATATTTCCTCTAAGAAATGGGACAACACTGTTATACGTCATCATACGTTGTCGCTGGTTCCTAATGTTACGTCAGAGGACATGCGCCGATGTTTATCACACATTCCAATAAGAGAGATTACTCACTCCCAAAGGTTTTTTGCGCCGTATTTCGATTTTTAAAAAAGTTGCTCATTTTCACCACGAACACGGATGAGTCTTCGGGTTTCCTCAGCCGTCCATATACAGAATATAAATTACAAAACTGTGGTCACGTTGCAATAAGTAAGAATAGTGTAAGCAAAACAATAGTGTATGGCCGTAAGCAAAACAAACAATGCCTTATCAAATGCTCGGCAAACTGCCGTGCTACTGAACTTTCATATTTGTTTGTAGCATGCAGTAAAGTGTATGTGACATAAAAATATATATTTGTAATATTGTGCAATCTGTGCTATCCGCTAGCAAACTTTAGCGATTTTTTTTGCAAACGTTTCTTTACAGAACACCACCATAAACACAAACACAAGACTAAAGGTAATATACATATAATGAAAACTTGTCATAAAAATCTTTATTAATGGCAAAAATGACTTAACATTTATGGGTCTGCTTGCTCGAGTGAGCAGCCATGTTGAAAACTTCGCTTAGCCCTTCGTTTGAAGTGAGGTCCTGAAAAATCTTCGTTTGGAGGGCTATCTGGCCCTTCCCCCCTCCACCTCCAACCAAAAGAGAAATGAGACACCACTACCCCTGCACGTGAACGCGTCAAATGGAAGGGTAGGGGGAAGGGTTGGGATTCAGCCTTAATATTGGAGCAATAAAATTTACTTAAAATCTGTGTCCAAATTGTTATGAGGATTTTATCAAGTAAATCTTACAAGTTCTTTTTTTCAGTGCATGGGTGAACACGATGTTTTAAGAATTTAATTATACACATATATATTTATTGTGTGTGTGTGTGTGTGTGAGACCGGTGCAACTCACACGTCCTATTCCATTGTCATTCATACTGCCGTAGTTTTTAGAGCCCTAAAAAAGCATTCGCTAGTAAGTAAGTAAATAAAAGACAAATGAATAAATAGTTTTAAATTATATATATACAGGGGCGTAGATTTAGGGTGGACGGAGGGGATGTGTCCCCACCAATATCCTCCGACCATTGAAATGTCCCCACCAATAATTTAATCCACTTTTTTTTTAATCGTTCTGTCAACATTAACCTAGACACGCAGAAAGGGATAAATCACGTTCTCTCCTTGAGTCCTCCCGCCCCCAAAACACATATGAACATTTTGATTGGCTGTGCCTTTCCCTGCCATCATGTGATAGACGATTGGCTGCGTTCAGACACAAGCAGCGCCAAATGCAGTGGACTCACATTCAGTCCAGCAGGCCAGGATATAGTTTGTGAATACGGACGTAAAACTAACAGCAGATTAAACAGCTAAATGTAAAAGTATAAATATGATCCCTGTCAGTCTCCTAATCTAGTGACTGTTTGTCAGAAATCAGTATTGTGAAAGAAATTGATAAACTAATATACTAATATTGCCATATGGCTAGAATTTTGTTGACACCAATAGACAATCCACTTCAGAAAAATAGTTTTTAAAATGCATTCACTTACTTGGCGAACATTAATGATTTGATTCGAGGTTTGCACACTAAGACTCAGAAAAAGTGAAATAAAATGATTGCTGTTTAAATAGCATGTGTTTATCCTGTTTTGTCAGGTAACAGAACCTAAACACCTGTGCTGTATATCAGACAGCGATGGAGAGAGTGATTACACACAGGTGCTCTCTAGTCATTAGCACTCATCAGGCAATGTCTATGGCCAACTGACTGCACTCAGACCAAAGGGGGCTGAATAATTACACACACCCCACTTTTCAGTTATTTATTTGTAAAAAAAAAAATGTTTGAAATCATGTATGATTTTCGTTCCACTTCTCGCGTGTACACCACTTTGAATTGGTCTTTCACGTGGAATTCCAATAAAATTGATTCATGTTTGTGGCTGTAATGTGACAAAATGTGGAAAAGTTCACGGGGGGCGAATACTTTTGCAAGCCACTATAGTTGTCCTGAGATTTAACATTGTTACCAATAATAGACTGAGGCATTCTCTGTCCATGCTCATAAGGAATCCCTCAATGTTTTTCAATTAGGGGACAGAAGCAGATCAGCCATGTTGTAGTTCAGGTGAAGAGGCGAGTTCACAGGAGGTCAATCTGAATGTTGATTATACAGTATATAACATATAATATGTGTGCGTGTATTATACATGTTGATTATACTAATATTTAGCATTATGAGGAGTGATAGGCTGAGGATGTAAGTGATTCATTAGTGTTTTTGGCAAAAGTTTTGAACTGACATTTCACTTTTTTGTCACGCTATTTCATCAGGTGGCAATGCTGTCCGGTCCTAGTGCAGTCAGAGGGGAAGAGTTAGGGTCAAAGCCATTGTTCACCCCCAAAAAAACTTTACTCACTATTTACTCCTTAAGTGGTTCCAAACTTTAATGATTTTCTTTATTTTGTTGAATACAAAATAAGATATTGGGGAAAAAAGCTGAAAACATTGACTTCCGTAGCAGGAAAAACAAATACTATGTAAATCAATGATTACAGGTTTTCAGCATTCTACAAAATATCATCTTTAGTGTTTATCAGAAGAAAAAAAGAACAGCCTGGACAATATTGATGTCAAACAAATATGCCAGCAGTTTATTTTTGTTAACGAGAGGCGAAGGCATGTTTTTGTCTCCTTCATATAGGAGCAATAGGCATTGAGCTGTTGTGTGGTACTCTACCTAGTAGTTCATGTTTAGATGTAATCTACTTTTATATATATATACAGATGATTGAGATGTTTCATTTGCACTAGGGCTCAATAAAGAATAGTTTTTATTTTATTAAAGACTATCTTTTTGTCAGTTATGAAACATTCCTTTAACTTTACACTATTCCTTAATTTAACTTAATGAATTGCATTTCGAGTGGATTAATATAAATCGAAGCGGGGATTGGGGGATGGGGTATTAGTTGGAGTCATAGGTAGCAAACCTACGCCCTTGTGTGTGTGTGTGTGTGTGTGTATGTGTGTGTATATATGGAAATATAATTGATATTTTCGTGTTTAATTACAAAAAAAAAACATTTTAATGGTTAGTGATTGTTGCAGACATTTACACTATTTTTGAGAACTATTAAGTTCTCCTTCAACGTGTCATAGCCGATAACTGCCCCTTTGAAGCCTTTGAATGGTGTTAAAAATACTTGCAAAACAAGTATTGCAGCCATACATTGGAGGGAACTTCTGAGGTGGTCAGTGATTGATGGCACGGTCGGTCGGAGGGAGTTGTGATCACACCTATAGATCTTTTGTTCTAGGCTATCGGTCAAATATCTCTCCACTTGGAAGCAAAAACATGCAAGGGATTTCAGCATCTCGACGCACATACTAAGCTGTTTATAAAGTAGACACTGTTTGTTTTTTCATTTTGTAATCTTTCCCGTGTTTACCGTGTACTGTACAATGTATATTCATTTTTTAATGAATTACTGTAAATAAACTACACATTCCGTTGATTTACCAGAAATGACTTTTCTGTTTTTTTGTGTGTGCTAAACTAAACTTCAGGGTCAAAGTAATAGCGATTTTATTTGAAAAGTATTATATATTTACAATGCTGATAAGTTCAAGCTTAGATTCATATATAAACTGCTTCAAAGTCTTTCCGTGACCGCTGAAATCCGACAGACGCAGGGCTCAAGGGAGGTGTGTCTGTGTGTGTGTGTGTGTGTGTGTGTGCGCACGTGTGTATGTGTGTGTGTGCACGTGCGCTGCAGCATGTCCTATTTTCAGCGGATTTTTCCGCTACCGCAGATCAGTTTATCAACTTGTAATATATACATTTTAGGAATATATTAACATGTGCAGACATTTAAGGGTGCGCTGCCCTCTCTTGCCCCTGCGTAGAGCCTACACACACACACACACACACACATCTGTCTATCTATCTATCTATCTATCTATCTATCTATCTATTATATAAATACACATTTGGAATCTGCATCTACATTTTCTGTTACAAGTATAGAATTAGGTTCAGCTGAGACTCATGATCAATGGTGTTAGGGTACTTATGTAGTGATAATTAGTTTCAGCCAGATCATTAAAACTAACAATGGACTATGACACTCTTGAGAGGGGATATGAAGGTGTTATTCATTTATTTATTCTCTACAAGGGTGCAGTACAGACCAAACTATAACTTTCTCTTATACTACTATAAAAATTCTAAATATAAACAAACAAAATACAGCTTTTTTTCCTCAGAGGTAAACGGAAAAGTGAAGTTGTTCAGCTGTTTACTGTCACTGCAGCTTCTTCAAAGTCTTCCCACTCCGTGACCACTGAAATCCGACACGACACCACGTTAGGCTGCGTCTTGACTCATTTGTATACCGACGGTGATTGGATGTTTCCCGAGGGCTCAGGGGAGTGTGTGTGTCTGTGTGTGTGTGTGTGTGTGTGTGTGTGTGTGTGTGTGTGTGTGTGTGTGTCTATGTGTGTGCGTGCGCGCGGGTACTTGTTCTACTGTTATAAAAACTCTAAATATAAACAAACAAAATACAGCTTTTTTTTCAGAGGTAAACGGAAAAGTGAAGATGTTCAGTGTCACTATGCAGATGTTACACTCAGTGGAGTTACCGAAAGCTTTGCTTTAGTCCTCATTGAGCTGCCACACATCATTTCCACATTTCACTCGCTTTTATTACTCTTATGTGAGCATAAACAGTGAAACATTCCACAGGTTTATAATACACCGCGGCCAAGTGAACCACGTTCCCGTCGAACGAAACGAGGCATAATCGTGGTGTTTGCTTCGGTTATGACACACCATAGTTTATTACCTGCTGTGGTAGATCTGAATATTTATTCAAACACAATAATAAAGCTTTATATCCTCAGGAGGGCTCAGTACATTGTTTTAGCGATAGTTTCACGGAAGCGAGTTCAGAACTAATCTAACCAAACCAAAAAAAAAAAAAAACATCCGAAGCTTCAAATAGAATGAACGAACTAATGAAATTGATATACAGTGGGTGCACAGGCAGTATGCGACTTCTACCGTCGCAGCGTATGGCGTCAGCATTTGGGTTTGTGCGTTTGCTGGCTTTTACCACTGAGTGGCGCTATATAACTATAGACTGACGCCTCAGGCATCAGTTCGTTCTCTCCAGGCTTAATGAGGCGCAGGTCGTCCACAGCTGCACGTCGTTGCAGATAAAATAAAGTGAAACATTGTAAATAAACGAATTCATAATCACAGTAGTAACATTACAGTACAAATTTATAATTAAAATTAAATTCAGTTTTTTAGGATCGAATTTAAGCAACGTAAACGTTGTAAACTGTGTAATTATAGTAGAAAGGCTACACGTGTAGGGTCTTGTGTCATCTTAGAGCTTTCATAAGACTCATAAGACTCTACTTTTATTTAGGTGCACACACAATGACGAAAAACTTTATGATTTTGTTAAATAAATAAAGTAAACGGGTTCTGTATTGATTTTGGTGCGTCAGAAAATGAACCCAAACTCCGTGTATACTCGCCTCACAGACGTGAAAAATATATACTCATAGAAAGAGAAATATCTGCTTTAATATAAACTAATGAAAAAAAAATATTAGATTATGTCATTCGTATGAGAAGTGAATTATAGGCGCGCTCACTGACGACGAGATGACATGATCAGCACAGCCAAAGGAATCACTACCTTATCAATGAATTATTAAAATGGTCAGAGTGAATTTCCCCCGCTGTTTTAACAAATATTTGAAGTAGATAACAGTAGCCCACATTTATAAAAGCATTTTTATTTATATAAAACTATAAATAAAAATAATAATAATAATCCGGCATTTATTATTAGGTGTGCCCGCTGCCAAAGTTCTTCAGTAACAAACCTATAAAACATGTACATCTGTATGAATAAATTGTTTAAATGTGATCAGTGATTTATGTAAATGACTCAGTTTAGATGTAAGTAAATGCTAGGGACTGACATCGGCGTGCGTTTCTCCCAGCGCCGCATAGCGCTTATTTAACACCATTAATATGTGTTTGCTGAAAGAGATATCTAATCTCTCATATCGGCGCGCGCGTTCATCTGACTTTAGATCAAAACTCGGCAAAGACTCTACTTTTATTTAGGTGCACTCACAATGACGAAAAAACTTTATGATTTTGTTAAATAAATAAAGTAAACGGGGTTCTGTATTGATTTTGGTGAACTTGAGCGCGTCAGAAAATGAACCCAAAGTTCTTCAGTAACAAACCTATAAAACATGTACATCTGTATGAATAAATTGTTTAAATGTGATCAGTGATTTATGTTTAGATGTAAGTAAATGCTCCTTGCTATAGGGACTGACATCGGCGTGCTGAAAGATCTAATCTCTCATATCGGCGCGCGCGTTCATCTGACTTTAGATCAAAGTTAAAGAGCGCACACGCAGGATCATGCAAACGAAAATGTAAAAAATGAACAATCCGACACGAGCAGATTTGTTTCAGTCAGAATATTTATCAATCATAAAGAGAGGCGACATATACTTGCTGATTAAACACTGCATTTTTAAATTGAAAGCACGCGATGTGAGCAGCTTTAATTATTGATAATTAAATCATTATTAAATGGTGGACATAAAAAGCAAAAAGAATAATAATATTATTTTGATTATTATTATCATGTTCTTTTGCTGTTTGAGCGTCTGTGGATTCCAAAATTGACATTTTTACCGTTTTTTAATCACTGAAATGGAAGAGATACTGTACTGTAGAAAGGTTCCTTATCATAACGTGCCTTGTATTGTTTTTTAATCGCTCGATACACGACCCATCATTTTTAATGCTATTTTACAAAGGGTAAATACACATGGAATAATTTTATTTGGTTTGTTTATTTATAAATAAAATTAAAAGTAATTAAAAACAGTGTAGAGTGATTAATAACACTATATGTTATGGTAAGAAAAATCTCATTCTTGCTCATTCTAGTTTCTCCGAGTGTATACTGTAGGTGAGAACAGCTATTCACCCTTAGGGGGGTGTATATTTGCAAAGCACACCTGTAAAACCTGTTTAAATGTAAATGCTCCTCGCTGCGCTGTTTGGGGGAGGGGCACGCTAATGACGATTTGGTCAGCTGTGTGAACGCTCGCCCTTTAGATGTTGCGCGCACTACACGGCAAAAAATATGTTAGTATATCATGACTGAAATCATGACTGAAATATATGTTAGTATATCATGACTGAAAAAAGGTTATGTAATTTGTATAAAACGTGGATTACTACAGCGCATCCACTCACAGCCGAAACCAAAGACATCAACGGCTCTGCCTATTCAGAGGCTCTGCCTATTCAGTAAAGAAAAACACTACTGTTATTATTTCAATTCATACTGTACAGCTGTGAGAATTGGGGCGGGGATATTATGCCAATATTAAATATTATATACGATATTAAATTTCAAGTGAGTTGGGAGTTTGCAAGGCAGAGAAGGATGCTCTTCGGAGTGAGTTGCGAGTTTGATGAGACGGCATAAATATTTAATACAGCAAATTAAATATTTTGGTTTATATTTTGGTTTATATTATATGGTTAATGTATTTTGGTTTATATTGCAAACGAATAACGAATATAAATTAATTAATTAATATCGCTAATATTTTCATGTAACATGTGGCCGTGAAACGAACCGGGTTTACAATCATAGTTGATGGACAAACAGCTGATAACACTCTTCACCAGCTTCAGAAACAATGTGAAGTGTCAGTTGTTGGGGTTGTATAGCACACTTATGGAATGAATACGATGAGATGACAGAGTGGATGTTTAATACCTCTATCTCACACGCGGGGCCGTAAGTGCGGTTCATTATGATTCAGCGCGAGTTTTGATGCTGTTATTACGTTTCCATCTTACCACGCAAAAAAAATAAACATGTTTAACATGTGGAAGCTCGCGGACCTTGCAGATCTTCGCGGACCGTCGGGCGGCCACTCGAGGCGGATCACGATGCCTAATACCCCTCTCTCACCTGTGTGGCCGGACTCATCTCCGTGAGCTGCCGCGATTGCCCACGACGTTTCTTTAACGTTCCGCGAAAAACTAAACGTGGAATTTTTCACGCGGAAAGATGGAAACGTAATCACAGCGCAAAAACTCGGGGTGAATCATGATCAAGCCTGCGGCCACAGCGCGAGCCCGTGCAGGTGAGATAGGGGTATAACACACCGCATCTCACAGCGAGCCAAACTGCATAAGTGAATACTGTAGGGGTATTAAACATTACAATCACCCAGAAACATGAATGGATGCGGGGTTTGAAACTCCCATGGTTATTTTCTCATTTAACTAAATCAAATTTCATAAAAATAAAACGTCTCAAAAGAAAAACCCATAAAGTCATGGATAATGGCTAATGATCAATGAAACATATTTTAAACAGAAAGCAGAGAGCAGCTGGACATCGGGACGGGGAGTGTACAGTAAGTACGACGCGTTGGTCTGGCACGTGCAGGTCTGAGCAGCTCAAGAAGCTCCATAATCTGTTGCCTTGGAAGGCAAAACTTTTATTTAAATATATTTATTAATAACGACCACGGGGAAAATATGTAAAGGGCTGAAGTTTTGTCTAAAGGAAAAATGTACATGACCCACACGGCTCCACGGACCGCGCCGTCTTCAGTTTAACACAACACCACGCTGTATCGCTGCCTAATTGTTCGCCACCTGTTTAATATTAATAGTGATTGGCAATTTTAATGCATTAGTCACATTATGAAATAGGCTAATCAAAAGTCACTCTATTAGTTCTGATATCAAATAAAATAAAATTCTTAAACAGGTCTAATGTAATGAGAGGCCCCGATTATACTGCATACATCTTTTTTATTGATTTATTTTTTTATTATCTATTCTGGAAGTTTGCTCTATTTGTTTTAGTTATTTCTATATTTAAATCTTGATGTCTTAAACTCTAACAACTGTAAGTATTGTCGAAAAAAAATTTTTTAAAGCCCTAGTGCTGTTGTGTGCGCTGTTTTCTTTAATAATAACACTAAACAGATAAAAACAGAGAGTCTGTCTAAACAAAATAAAACCAATGTTTTCTAACTCATATTTTTTTTAATATACAGTAAACATACAGTAAAACATCATTCGTCATTAAAACATCACACAACTGAATCGCAGAAAAAAATCAGCAAAAATATTATTTAGTACAACGCAATCTTTGGATCCTTGATGAGACGGCATAAATATTTAATACAGCAAATTAAATATTTTGGTTTATATTTTGGTTTATATTATATGGTTAATGTATTTTGGTTTATATTGCAAACGAATAACGAATCAAGAGTCCGTGATTATATTGCATAAATATTATTTTGTACAGACAAGTATCTGAAAAAAAAAAAACAGTTTTCTTTTTAGACGAATCTCTCAAAAATAGTAAGATGTATTTTGGTTTTATACTGCAAACGAAAAACGAATCCAGAGCCTGTAATTATATTGCATAACTATTATTTTGCACAAATACTGTAAATCTCTGAATAAAACAATGATATTTTATTCACAAATGTAAGACAATATTAGCTCGCACTTCGTCTGGCACTGAACCAAAATATAATGTAATGAGAGGCCCCGATTATACTGCATACATCTTTTTTATTGATTTATTTTTTATTATCTATTCTGGAAGTTTGCTCTATTTGTTTTAGTTATTTCTATATTTAAATCTTGATGTCTTAAACTCTAACAACTGTAAGTATTGTCGAAATAATTTTTTTGAAAGCCCTAGTGCTGTTGTTTGCGCTGTTTTCTTTAATAATAACACTAAACAGATAAAAACAGAGAGTCTGTCTAAACAAAATAAAACCAATGTTTTCTAACTCATATTTTTTATATTTATAGTTTTACATGTTTGTTGGATGTGTAAATTATCATAATTGTAGTATTACTTCGCTACAACATATTGTTTTGACTTTATTATGACTTAAGCTCTGAATATATTTAAAAACCGATACGACGGAAAATGTCAATTTGCGCCACCTGGCGGTCATTTCACGAATTATTTTGAAATGCTCCTGGTTTATTTCGGCCGCTGCCGCGTTTCCACGGCGGTGAGTGCGACGGTAATGAGCAGTCTGGTTGTCACACCACTGTATATGTAATTGATATACTGTATATACAGACGTGTGTGTGTCATTTTAATTCAAATGAACATTTTAATGCTTTCTGATACACTTATCAACTTATCCACATACACTTATCAACACAAACTCTCCGTGCACGCACACACAATCTCTAAAAAAATTAATATTAATAACATACATATACAAATAAACAAATGTAGGTGTAATAAAAGTAGTCGTGATGTCAGTACTCACCCAGCAAACCAGCCTTTTGCAGCGGCTTAAAACGTATGAATTATCTTCAAATATACAAAAAAAAAACGAAAAGACCCTCGATTATTATGCATAGGTTATTTGTTTAATTCAAAAAGTTCATAAAAACACTTTAAAACGAGAGAAAACCTGTTAAAATCCTCGTTCGCCTTCTCAGCGTTAGGTAGCGAGTGACGTCATGATTTGAATCTGCGCGCCACCGGGGAAACATAGGGAAACTGACTTTCCCGGACCACCGGCTTTTAGATAAAGTCCTTCTATGCGCCATCTGGCGGATATTCAGTGAAGCACAACACATTTATTTTAAATTCCCGAATGTTGCTTCCGGCAAGTCGCGGCAAGCCGCGCGCTAAATTGCGGCATACCGCGGGAAAACACGCAGGGTTTTAAGGGCGACATCTGTAGCCAAAAACTTTGGCGTGTTTTCACAGCATGCTTCAACGACCGGCAAACTGGTTCCCATAGCGTTTTCACGCAGCATCGAGTGGAGCCTTGAAAGGGAACATGTATTTTTCTCTTTTCTTGCTCTTCTCTTATTTTGCTTTTCTTTTCTTTTAATTCTCTCTCCTTCCTTTCTTTCTGTATTTTCCTGTCATATTGATTCTGCCTCCTAATCTGATCTAAACTCCACTTTTTCTCCATATCAGTCATTCTTTTATCCCATTTCTTCTGCTCCTCTTTTCTCTTCTCCTCCTCTTCCCTCATCCTCCTCTCCCACTCTCGTTGTTGAGATAACCGAAGGTCTTGAAGTTTCCTCCTCTTTCTTTTCTCCTCCTCTTGATCTCTCTGTTTCTGATCTTCCTCTCTTTGTCTCTCCCACTGTTTCCTGTTCTCTTCTCTCTCTGTGTTCATTTGTTGCATCCATTCCTTCATCCTTAAGTCACATTCTTCATTTCTCTTCATGAAATCTTCTCTTAGCTGTTTCTCTCTTTCTGTCATATCACTTTTTATTTGTTCTCCTCTCTCTTTAAAATCCTTCTCTTTTCTTCTCTCTTCTGCCTCTTGTCGTTCTTTTTATCTCTGCATTTCTCTCCTCATTTCCTCCATTTCAGCTTCATGCTTCTTCTTCAGCTCTTCTTTCTCTCTCTCTATCTGCTTCTCTCTCTCCTTTTGAGCTTTCTCAATGTCCTCAAACATCTCATTGGTGTAGCAGCTTCCTCCGTTCATCTTCACCATCAAATTGATTTTATCCAGAAGAGTCAGGACCTAAGTGGTGCTGGATTTATCATTGTTGTTAAAAACAATATATCTGTTACCAAACTCTAATAAAAGCCTCTTTAACTTTGTCCCAGACCTTTCCAGGTACTGTTCAACTGTCTTTCCTTTCAGTATATCTCCTCCAGTGAAGAGCACAATAGTGTACATGTTGGATGTTTTACCAAATGTATTTTCAATTCTTCTCACTGGCTCTCTCTCCTCCTGTGTGAAGTGTCCTATTTTCAGCACCGGTAGGAACACATGAGGCCCAGGTGCTGCCATGGAGATGCATTTAATAATCCCTTTCTTGATCTCATCATTATCAGTACTTGTGTCAAACAGTCCTGGAGTGTCAATCACAGAAATCTGTCTTCAATAGACTTCTGCTGTTGCTATCTGACACTCAGTGGTCACTGATTCAACAGACACATCTTCATTAAATACTTCTGTAGATGTGGTTGGCTTTTTTCACTAGTTTTGACGCGTAGCTAATGTCTTAAAGTTTCACTCACATGACAGAAGTCCGATCTCTTTGTCTTTTGTCGTTTATTTGTCAGCATCAAAGAATCAACACTTCATACAGTCGTCTTGAGTAAATCCACTGTTATTACAGACACCAGTTGCTGCATCTTGCAAATCTCTGAGTTTTACAACAACCTGTTTGCTGTACCTTGTAGATTACAATCTTGGCTTGGGTATCTAACAACACTCTTGTTGTTTCTTACATTCCCAGGTTACGTTAGCTTACGGTTACAACAACCTCGTTGCTGTATTTTACATTTCTAGCTTACCGGGAGCTCTCACTAGCTGACGCTCTAAAGCTTGTGTTTCCGTAGCCTTCCAAATCTATACTGAGCTTTCTAGCATATGACAGTCACACAAATGCATGTAATAGTGGAATGACATCACAGACCAACTTACGATTGTCAACTTATGATGCATAACTAAGAAATATATAAAGCTTATGGCTTATGTAACAAACTTAATGCTTAATGCTTTACTAATGAATAGAACAAGGTAGAATAAAGGAAATAACAGCAAATAAAATAAAATAAAATAAACACAACAACAAATTCATAAAAAGTGCGATATGGCACTTACATTTACATTTACATTTAGGCATTTGGCAGACGCTCTTATCCAGAGCGACTTACATTCTTATCTCATTACACAACTGAGCAGTTGAGGGTTAAGGGCCTTGCTCAAGGGCCCAACAGTGGCAACTTGGTGGTTGTGGGATTTGAACCTGGGATCTTCCGAACCGTAGTCCAACACCTTAACCACTGAGCTACCCCTGGGCCCCCTGGCACTTACATTCCAGCCCCTAACTGACAGGCATGGAGACTGACAATTACAATTTTGTGTTTTTTTTTTGTTTTGTTTTTTATAAAGCAATGAAATCAAACATTCTTAAACTTCTAAAACGTTTTAAATCTTTTAAGTGTGTAATATTTATCTCAGATGTTCACATTTGCATATCAAATTTCATAACATATTACCACACATTTAACAGTCCATTTCATATATGAGGCACAGCTTGTCGATGGGTCTTTCCAGAGTGTTGGTCTTGGTTTTAACTAACACAAGTTTCACCAGTCCCCCTTTGTCGGGGAACACTTTCGTGATTCTTCTCATGACCCATGAATTTCTTGGAGATGACTCATCAGTTATTAAAACTATGTCTCCAATCGAAAGTTTTTTTGGTTTTGAAACCACTTTTGCCGCCCTTGGAGCAAGGGCAAGTATTCACGTACCCATCGCTTCCAGAGCAGGTCTGATCGATGCTGGATCTGCTTCTCCCTGCGACGTGCATAGATGACAAATCCAGGTGGCAGGTTTGGCTGTTTTTTCAGCAGCTGCAGGTGGTTTGGTGTCACAGGTTCCACTTTGGGCGAGCAGCTGTTTCTTTTCACAGATGTCTTTCGTTTTTGCTGTGTGCGAATTCCCTGTTTGAATTCTGCTGCTGCTTTACCCTTTTGCAACGTGAGAAGTTCTTCCTTGAAGTTTTGTCTTTGAGTGAACTTAATGATTTCGTTTTCTGCTTTTGTTAGTTCTTGAACTGTTAGCGACTTGTGATTTTCTGTCTTTGGGTTATCTACTTGTGTTTTAACCCTTTCTGTTTTTTGTTTTAGCATGTCTCTGGTGCGAAGGATCCAGGCAACGGATCTTTTTAACTTGTGCCAGTCAGAGTGATGATTAATCAGTTTACTCACTGCGTCTGTGTCTGTGCATTTTGTAATGCTCACAATATTCACTAAAGCTGAGAGCTTAACTTCATCAGCATTTTCATCAAAATTTTCTTTTGTTGATGTGTTATGAATGTTTTCGGGCCAGTTGCACTCTGCTTCTCTAAGAAAGGAGGGACCATGGATCCAGTTTTCATGAACCTTTCACAAGATACCCCCCTGGAGGCAGAATCAGCTGGGTTTTGTGAGGTATTAACGTACCTCCATTGCTGTGACTTGGTTGACTCTCTTATAATGGCGATTCTGTTGGCCACAAAGGTTTTAAAACGAAGTGTTTCGTTATCAATGTATCTCAAAACAGTTGTACTGTCAGTCCAGAACATAGAGTCCAGCAATTTCAATTCTAGCTGTTCTTTCAACATTTTGTCATTTTTTACAGCGACCACTGCCGCAGTCAGTTCCATTCGTGGAATGGTGGTTTGTTTCAGGTGTGCTACACGGGAATTCCCCATCATGAATGCACAATTTGTAAGTCCATTAGCGTTTACTAACCTGAGGTATGAGACAGCTCCGTATCCCATTTCACTTGCATCCGAGAAGTGATGGAGTTGTGCTGTAACTGTAACTCCGAAGTCGGCTGGGTATATGGACCTTGTTATGCTGAACTCGGACAGTCTGTGCAGCTCTTGCAGCCAGGTTTTCCATGCCGTTGCAAACTGCTCTGGAATGTCATCATCCCAGGCAAGTTTTTCTTTACATAACTGTTGCATTGGGATTGTAGCTGGCAGTACGGCAGGTTGGAGAAAGCCTAACGGGTCGTATGTTGAGCTAGTGATTGACAGAATTCCTCTTCTTGTCACAGGTCGTTCCTTTAAACTAATCTTAAACTTGAACATGTCTGAATCAATGCACCACAGCACCCCCAGAGCTCTCTCAATGGGCAGTGCATCTTTACTCAAGTCCAAGTCTCTCATGTCTTTGATCCTTTCACTCTCGGGAATGACAGTCAGTAGGGCACGGCTATTGCCTTTTAAATTTAAAAGGTGAGAGTGCGCACTGCTCGGGCGTGCACTGCTTACACGCGCGCTGCTGTCTGCATTTCGGTTGTTGGGCATTTGAAAGGATGCTTTCTTAAGTGGGAGGTCGATGTGGGAGTGATTATTTGTGAACTACAAGGAGTTATTACACATTTGTTCTACACTTTCAATGCAGATTCGGTTAACTGTAACGGTCACTAGTTTGTCGGGTTCTCTGTGAAGCCCGGCCACAGTCCATCCGAGAGCACTCTGCATCGCGTATGGCCCTCTATGCCTGCTATTGATTATTCGCTTAGGTTCTGTGAGTTCGTGCTCTTTATATCCTATGAGAATTTCGACTCCAGCGCTAACCTGGGGCAGTTTTACTTCACTGAGGTATGGCCACTTATCAATGTCATGCTGTTGTGGAATGTTTGCCACTGTAACTGGCATAGTCTTTTGTGTGAAGACGTTGGGAAGTTCAATAAAATTGTTTTCTTCCAGGCCACTGATCTCCAAATCATTGAGCATGTAGCTATATACTAGTTTTGAGGAGTTCATAGTGCTCAGCTGTATCTTAACTCTTCTGCCTCGTGAATTTAGTCGCCTTGCTAATGACTCTGTACAGAATGTGGAGGAACTGCCTGGGTCTATAAAAGCATACACTTCTGCAATTTTGTCACCTTTCTTGGACTTTATTTTGACAGGTACTATGGGGAGGATGCAATTGCCTCCAGCCCCGGTGAGCGCACTTAATTCGTGACTCACTACAAATGGTGTATTTTGTGTGTGACTTTCGGTTTCGTTCTCGTCAGCGCGTGTAACTGGCTGCGCCGTGTCTTGCACTGCGCTGTGTAACATGCGCGGATGTGGCTTTGAACACAGTGAACATACAATTTTTCTAGTGCAGTCTTTCCACAAGTGACCCTTTGTTAAATATCCGAAACAGAAACCGTCTCCTTTTAAGAATTCTACTTTGTCTTCGTGGGTCTGATCGTTAAATTTTATGCACTCGTCTAAGATATGCTCCCCTTTGCAATGTGCGCACGGTTTAGTAAAAGCGCTGACAGGTGATGTACCGGCACTCTTCATTGTAATCGAGTCTTTGTGAATTTTACCTACCTGTCTGACGTCGGTTGCGAAGCTGACCCTGGCGTTCCCTTCCCTTCTTGATTTGGGTCCTTGCGGGGATTTGTTAAAGTGTCCTTTGTCGCTGGTTGAGGCGTTCAGGTTTCCGAAGATTGGGTTTGAAATTACTTTAGCTCGTTGGTCTACGAACTCAGCTAGCTGCTTAAATTTGGGTCTTGTCTGACTAAGCTCTTCAAGCTATTATACCTGGTCCCTACATCTCTTACGCAACTCGTAGGGCAGTTTTGAAGTAATGGTCTGCATGTTGGTAGCGTTATCTAGTTCCTCCATGTGGTCGATGCTTGACATGATGTTGTGACAGGATGCTAGAAACACGGAGAAAGCACTTAACGACTTTCCATACTCTGACTTTATTTCCGGCCAATTGGCTATCCTTTGCATCAGCGTGCTTGCAATTTTTCGTTTATTTCAAAATCTGTCCTGCAACAGTCTCATTGCCTCTGCATAACCACACTGATCTGGCATAAGCTGACAGCTCATAACGAGGTCTCTAGCCTCTCCCTTAGTGAACTGCTCAAGATAAAAGAGCTTATCAGCATCACTATCGGTTTTGTCAACAATAACATGTTTGAATGCTTTCATGAAGGACGTAAACTCAAGAGGGTCACCATGAAAAGCAGGAACATTGCGCTGAGGTAAAAAGGATTGCCTTTGGCATTTCATGAGCATTGCTGTGATGTCAGCCTGCTGTTGCATCATGCTCTGTGATTCTAAAGTATACGTGTCATGGCGGGTGTATTTATTGTCTTGGGTAGACCCTTCATTTAAAGTACTTTTCAATTTTGGTTCAAAACTTACTGGTACACTTGGCTGGGCTGTCTTGAAACGCGATGGCAGTCCGAGGTCTTCTATCGATGCGCTGCTCTCGTAAAGTTCGTTGTATTCCAGTTTGGGAGCGCGTGCGCTACTTGGCTCGTTAAAGGTGCTCTCTCTTACCGGCTTTCGGCGGCTGTCATATTCAGGTTTGCGGCCTGTCCAAGGCGGGCTGCTCGAGCGCATGCAGCTCGGGTCGATGACGCCGCTCTGTGATGCAGGCTGTCGTGTTTCACAACTGTGATAAACCTGTAATTCAGCGTCGACAATTGCGAGCGCAGTTTCTAATTCCAACTTTTCTTTATCAGCCTTTAATTTTGCTTCCTTGTTCTTTAATCTTATTTTCAGTTGCTCTTCCTCAGACTTTAATTCTGCTTCCTTCTGTTCTAACGCCTGCCGTTCTGCTAAGGCTGCTACTTTAATCAACAAGGCTGCTCTGTTGGCTTCCGCTTTCTTTATTAGGGCTGAGGATGATGTAGAAGTTACAGACATTTTGGATGCTGCCGTCGCTACGCTTCCGTGTCTGCTACAGGCGGACGTCTTAAACTCCACCATTGACACGCTGTCATCTGGCATAATTCCATCGTCGTCCGTTTGGGACATCATGAAGCGGCTCTTAGTTTCCTCAATCCACAACTCTACTTTTCTCCTAAATTCTGTGCAGCTCAGTATTTTAAACCTGTAGTTTTGCAGATCATGCTGGCGTTCTTCTTCGTTTAGGCGCAATCGCACCTGTCTATTGCTTTCAACACATTCCTTTAGCAGCCCTATAAAGTCAGTGTAGTACTTAGTTTCAACGTCATGCACATTGCATGGATTGTACATGAGCAGCTGTATTTCTTCAGATAGTGCAGTCAATTGACTCCACTTTTCGCTTCTGGTTTCTTTCATTTTCTGAGGCTTTATTTTCGAATCCTTGTCGATGAGCGCCGTCTCACGCTCAGACCCGGCTGTGGCTGGATTCATCTCGCCGTCAGCCGTAGTGAAGCGAGGAGCACTCAAATCCTCTTCCATTTCGATTTCAACAGTTACTTGTTTTCGTTCAAACAGCGGAAAAGCTTTTGACTTTATGTAGATGCGGTTGGCTTTTTTCACTAGTTTTGACGCGTAGCTAATGTCTTAAAGTTTCACTCACATGACAGAAGTCCGATCTCTTTGTCTTTTGTCGTTTATTTGTCAGCATCAAAGAATCAACACTTCATACAGTCGTCTTGAGTAAATCCACTGTTATTACAGACACCAGTTGCTGCATCTTGCAAATCTCTGAGTTTTACAACAACCTGTTTGCTGTATCTTGTAGATTACAATCTTGGCTTGGGTATCTAACAACACTCTTGTTGTTTCTTACATTCCCAGCTTAGCATCTGATGACCCTGCTCTGTGATTTAACATGGCCTAACAGTTCGTGGCTGAATTACTGTCATTCCCAATCGCTTCCACTTTGTTATAATAACAATAACAGTTGACTGTGGAATATTTAGTAGTGAGGACATTTCACGACTGGACTTACTGTATTACACAGATTGCATCCTATCAATGGTACCACGCTGGAGTTCACTGAGCTGTTGAGAGCGACCCAATGGAACACATGAATTCAATGATTTGTATGGATAGTATGTGTGTGTGTGTGTGTCAGTCTCTAAGCTGCAGTGTATTTCTGCCTTATTTACAGCGCACTCTAACTGCTATAAATCTCTTTATTACAGTATTAAATGTTTAATAATTCTCTATGATTTATACTTTATTTTACAGAAGCTGTATGAGCTGTAACTGTCTCCTGTATGTTTCTGTACAGTGTGAATAAACAGCTCTACTTAAACTCTCCAGGTTTATAGCAGTGAGGGCGTGTCCGGTGGAGGGTCACATGATTATGGGGAATCGCGGATCAGGTCAGTAAATAATCTGCTCGATTTAGTTTTGTTTTCACTATCCGTTGTAGGGTCTTGCAGTCTCATATGGCATAATTCCGAAACAATACCAAACAATTTCAACCAGGCAGAAACTTAAAACAGGTAAGCTTGTGATCAAAACAGTGAAAAGATGGACCAGTGATGCAAAGCAAGAACTACATGACTGCTATGACTGCACTGACTGGAGTGCTTTCAAAACTGCAACTGACAATCTGAGTCAGCTGACTGACACTGACATTTCATTAGTTTCTGTGAAGATATGTGTGTACCAACCAAAACCTTCTGTACATGTAACAACAACAAGCCAAAACACCTTCATCAGTCTAAGAAGGAAGCCTACAGAAGTGGAGACAGACCCTGTATATGCCAGGAATTCAGAGATCACAGTGGCTAAAAGAAGCTACACTGAAAAGCTGGAAAACAGGTCCCCAAGAAACCCTCTATCACAGGTCTGAACGACTACAATAATAATAATAATGCGTTTTATTTATAATGCACTTTATAATTGAAACAAATCTCAAAGTGCTACAAAATTAATTTGACCCGAAAGCTCTGATAAAAAGATAAGTTTTAAGACCAGTTTTAAAAGCATCAACAGTCTGTGGCGTCCTTAGATACTCAGGGAGAGCATTCCATAGTCTAGGTGCAGCTGAGCAAAAAGCTCGATCTTCCATGGTATGAAGTTTAGTCTTAGGAGGTTTCAAAAGATGTACTAATGCAGAGCGGATTTTTTCGTGTGGACGTATGTGAGGAAATAAGTTCTTTGCGGTAGGGAGGGGCAGCCCCAGAAATACACTGGTGGGTAAGAAGGGCAACCTTGTAATCAATTCTAAATAAAACAGGGAGCCAGTGAAGAGATTTAAGAATGGGCGTAATATGGTCGTATTTACACCCTCTCATCAGGATCCTAGCAGCACTGTTCTTAATATACTGCAGGTTTTGAAGAGTTTTTCCAGTAGTCCCAATGAGAAGTGCATAGCAGAAGTCTGGCCTGGAGGAGACAAACGCATAGACTACCTTTACTGCATCAGCAAAAGTGAGTGTTGGACACAGTTTTGCTATATTCCTGAGGTGGAAATAAGACGGGATGAATACAGGCCTATAGCTCTAACATCTGTGGTCTTGAAGTCCTTTGAGGCGTTAGTTCTAGCATACAGGTGCTAGAATATAGGTGCTCGTGCTCTGCAGGGATGTGTCCTCTCCCCTCTGCAATTCGCTCTGTACACTAATGACCACACATCCAAAGACCTAGCTGTTAAATTCCTGAAATTTGCAGATAACCCTATGCTCATTGGACTCATCGACGATGGGTATGAGTCTGCATAACAACATGTCAGAAGGGGGTGAAGAAGAGGCCGAGAGATACAGAGTTGCAGGACTGGTCACGAGGCACTGAGAAGCTGCCAGATCCTGGAGGTCTGGGATCCATTCGAGTTGTGCTCAGCAGGACTCTCTGAGTGGGGGCGTGGTCGACGGAGTGTAAGTGTGATTTTAAAGGCATGTGATCCATCAGCGATGGCGTCGAGCCAAAATGTGAAACAGAGCTATAGTCAAGGAAACGAGAGTGATGCCAACAATGTGAAAACCATAAAACAAAACGCGAGGGGACACACACACACACACACACACACACACAATAACCTGTCAATAAGACAGCGTGCGGTGCTTCCTTATAAGCTGGAAGAAATCAGCACCGGATGAGAAAGCGGTATACAGGCGGGTCCGGGGCATGTAAGGATAGATGACAGCATGGAGAAACATGACCGCGTGATGAGGAGAATGACAGCGTGGGAAAAAAAATGTCAAGGGATGAAAGCGGTGTTTGAGTGAGCTCATGACACAACAGGACGTTAATCACCTGGTTCTCTGTTGCAGTCAGAACAACCTGGAGCTGTACACACTCAAAACTGTTGAGAAGTTATAGTTTGGCTTCAGAGATGAACTAATGCTCATATATGAGTGTTACTTTGCTTAACTTATTTGTATGAAAAGCGCAATAAGTAAATTCTCGCTTAATTTAATGCAGACCATAATACAGACACACAGTGGCTAATGCTAACAAAGTTCAATGGTTAACATTAGCACAGGCAGTTTATTTACCTTCCAGAATTCCCAGTATTTTACACACACTGTGGGAAATAGTTTTATTAATATCTTTTATATTTATCATGACTAGATATTCTGTAAAGTTTATTTAAGCAGAGCTCCACTGTGGAGGATTTGGGGGACAGACGGGTGACGGTTGGCCTTTTGGAGCTACTGGAGGAGCCTGAACAAGCTGTTGAGGGAGCTGTAGGATGGATGATGTCACAGTCCAACAGCTTTAGAATGATGTGGATCAGGTCTATATTCTGAACATAGAACTGCAAAACATCTGATACAGTACTTTTGGGGAAACCAAGACTTAAATTGTTCCATTTTTGATACTGTTTAAAAATGTATATTTTAATATAAAAGAACCAGATAAGGAAAATTACAACATGTATTCACCTGTTTTATACAAATTACTGTTTTAACTTTGACTAATTTTGGAAGAATAAATTAAATTTTTTAAGTCATGTTTGTGTGTTTTAATTGTTGGCGGATTGGTTGGGTATTTAAAAAAAAACATTTAGTTGAACCAACAACTTCAGTGGGCAAAACATTTAAAGCAATTTATTTAAACTTTGCTTTAAATAATCAAAAAGTTGGGCTGAAAATAATAATAATAATAATAATAATGATAACTATTATTATTGGTTATAGAAACAAATGAAAACAGTTAAACACTTGATCATATGTATCTGTGATAGTTTGTGTTTGTGATTATGTGACCCATAATAATTTTTTCTCAGTATCCTCCTAGGGCTTAGTGGCCACATACGTGGACAGCACATTTTAGCTCTTATGTCCACAATTATATTCACTGCTGAATTGCTGGTGTTATGGACATGTATGGGGGTACTTACACTGCCACCTGGTTGTGTCAGAAGTTTTATAACACAATACGGCCAAAATTCAAAATGGCGGCGAACACAATGGAAGATCCAAGTGGTATGGCCATAAACAAATGTCGACCAGATAAGAAGTGCTGTCATATTTCATGGCTTATTCTGAATTACATATTTATAAAAGCCTTGTATATTTGTAATGACATGCAAATTTGGAGAAAAAAGCATCTTTGTACTAGCATCTTTGTAGGTCTCTAAACATGATGTAAACATATGTGTACTTATGGACTGAAGGTCCTCGAAACAGCTAATATCCTAGTAAACATGTACACATGTAAAATGGGAAAAAAGCTAGCTCTGATGCAGCTAAAAAGCTGTACATCGACCCAATGAAATAAATAACAATTAAATCACTAAATACATACATACTTAATGCATTCATGCATGAATAATGAGAACCTCAGTCAAGATTTTTATTCCTCTCTAGGCTTACAAATAAAATGCAACTGAATTCTTTTTCATCAACCTATTTTTCATGGAGTTACAAATATGTCCACTCAGTTGGACACCATGCGTTTGAACTCTCCAACATTTAAAGATACTAATTGTTGCTAACTTTACATTATAATAACAAATATCAGTTGATTTCTGAAAAAAAATGTCACTGCATATCAGGTTTATCAAAAACATCAAAGTTACAGTAATTAGGGCTCAAGCACTACAGGCTGCACTACAGCTGTTATTTTGGGTTGTTCGCAAAAACGCACCCAATGGATTTTGATATACTCCTCCTGGGGAATTTATATGATCGCCACTTAAACCGGGCCGATGTGATCTAAAACATTGAGGATACAGAATTGTAGAGGGATTTTTGATATCTCAAATGAATCAGCTGTAACATTATATTCAGTGACACGTTTAGTGACATCACATTGAGAAACATCATACTGTGATGCTCTTTTCCAGCATCTATTTTACACATGTGCACATCACAAATGTTAAAACATGCACACGCACACACACACATGCACACACAGAAATATCACGCACACATTAACGAACTCAACATATTTAGGGCCCAAACTGACATCAGCCCTATATTCAGTAAAATTTTATTTATTTGTATAGCGCTTTTAACAATTGACATTGTCTCAAAACAGCTTTACACAATCAAAAGAATTATTTAAGTTTGTATGGAATATGAATGTGTATGAATCAAAATGTTCAGATAGTCCCTGGTGAGCAAGCCCGAGGGCGACAGTGGCAAGGAAAAACTCCCTGAGATGGTAATAGGAAGAAACCTTGAGAGGAACCAGACTCAACAGGGAACCCATCCTCATCTGGGTGAAACAGATAGCAGGAAATTATCTGTATTTATACAGTGTTAAGTGTTAGGTTCAGCTATAATAGTTGATGTTAATTGATGTTATAATAGTTGATGTAAAATGGAGTCCAGTAGTTATTGGAGACTCAGATAGACTTTTAGAAAGTTCCAGTTGTGAACTATCGAATTGTCAAGTCCTCAGAGAAACAGCTGACAACACCAGTCGAGGCCAGAACCATCTTCTAAGTAGATAGAATCATCCCCAGACACCAGACGCATCCCAAAGAGACACACGGGGCATCCATGCGACGAGACCTCCAACCAGAAATGGGGCACCAGGATGGATCAGACAGGTCCAGACGGCAGAGGGATTCTGGATCACTGGCAGCTCAGGAACGACATGTGTAGCTCGACAGAGAGAGAGAGAGAGAGAGAGAGAGAGAGAGAGTGAAATGGGGAGACAGGGGGAGAGAAGAAAGGGAAAGAGGGGGAGAAAGAGAAGAGGAGGAGAGATTGCATTTAGGTATGGTCACAGTCACAATTTATAATGTGAATGTATATTTACTGTAGAGTGCATGCAGGGACTCCGGCAGGACTAACTATGACAGCATAACTAAAAAGGAGAGCCAGAAGGAAACACAAACATGAGGGCTCCCTGAGATGTAAAGCAAATAATCACCTCACTGTCAACAAACCTGAGTGATCAAATGAGACTGAGGAAGACAGCATCTAAACATACCAGTTCACCATAATACTCTACGTCCATGAGTCCCCCAGATCTGCTCCTTTACCTTATGGCAAATCTATTTATGAAAATGCTTGGCTAAATGAATAGGTTTTGAGCCTAGACTTAAACACTGAGACTGTGTCTGAGTCCCGAACACTATTTGGAAGACTATTCCATAATTTTGGGGCTTTGTAAGAAAAATCTCTGCCCCCAGCTGTAGGTTTCATAATACGCGGTACTGACAAGCAGCCTGCATCCTTTGACCAAAGTAGGCGTGGCGGATTGTAAGACACTAGCAGTTCGCTCAGATACTGCGGCGCGAGACCATTTAATGCTTTATATGTCAAGGGTAGTATTTTAAAATCAGTGCGATATTTCACAGGGAGCCAATGTAGTGAAGATAGGATAGGGGTGATGTGCTCATATCTTCTGGTTCTAGTGAGGACTCTCGCTGCTGCATTTCGGACTAGCTGAAGCTTGTCCATGCACCTAACTGAACAATCAGACAGTAAGGCATTACAATAGTCCAACCTAGAAGTGATGAAAGCATGAACTAGTTTTTCTGCATCGTTTAGAGACAATATATTTCTTATCTTGGCAATATTTCTGAGGTGAAAGAATGCTATCCTGGTGATATTATCTACATGAGCTTCAAATGAAAGGCTGGAATCTATAATCATGCCGAGGTCTTTTACTGTTGCACTTGATGGAACAGAAAGGCCATCTAAAGTTACGGTGTGATCTAAGATTTTACTTCTAGCTGTATGCGGTCCTATGACTAGAACTTCTGTCTTATCCGGATTAAGCAGAAGGAAGTTAATTATCATCCAATTTCTTATGTCCTGCACACATTGCTCAACTTTAGTAAGATGGTTTTTCTCATCTGGTTTTGTTGAGACGTATAGCAGTGTGTCGTCAGCATAACAATGAAAACTAATACCATGCTTATGGATTATGTTGCCCAGAGGAAGCATGTAAAGGGAAAAAAGCAGTGGGCCTAAAACTGAACCCTGCAGAACGCCAAACTCCACTAGAGAACATGCAGAAAAATCACCATTTAAGTCTACATACTGATAACGATCGGTCAAATAGGATCTGAGCCAGGAGACGGCTGTACCCTTAATTCCTACTACATTTTCTAATCTGTGAAGAAGAATAGCATGATCAATGGTGTCAAAAGCTGCACTGAGGTCGAGTAATACAAGCATAGTTACACAACCCTGATCAGAGGCCAATAGGAGGTCATTTACTACTTTAACAAGTGCTGTTTCTGTGCTGTGATGAGGCCTAAATCCTGACTGATACAGTTCATGTATGCCATTTCTATGTAGATATGAGCATAGCTGCTCTGCTACTATCTTTTCCAGAATCTTAGAGATAAAGGGGAGGTTTGATATTGGCCTGTAATTGGACAGCTGACAGGGGTCGAGGTCAGGTTTCTTAATTATTGGTTTGATAACTGCTAATTTAAAAGATTTTGGAACATAACCAATGCTGAGTGAGGAATGAATTATTCTCAACAGCGGTTCTGTTATTACTGGTACTATCTGTTTAAGAAAATGTGTCGGTAGCTTTGCCGCGAAAGTTACGCAACGCGCGAGTTTCCTCGTCTAAGAACAACAAACGGAATTAATCTCCAAACAACTAAAATTCCGACACAGAGGTACGTTATCATGTCTACCATTCAGCTTGTTCAGTGTGTAGAGTGCAGGATGTTTAGACATTCTTCCTCCGTCATTAGTGATAACTTTATTTGTGATAGGTGTGTGTTAGTGAGCACTCTGACGGAGAAGATTTCAGCGTTAGAGGAGCGCATCCAGACATTAGAGAGGGTTAGACAGTGTGAGAGCAGCGTTATTCCTGTAGCGGACAGTCTGGGTGCCACAGGCGGAGATAAACAGCCCCCGACTCCGGCATTAGAGCCCTCACAGCGGGGCGAGTGGGTGACGACTCGGCGGCATACTCGTTCAGCCAAAGCTAACGCTAAGGCTAGCCCACCGCAGCACACCTCCTCTGCGCGTCACGTTTCCAACAGGTTTGCTCTCCTCAGTGATGCACCCGCTGATAAACCTGAAAGAGCTCTGGTTATAGGAGACTCTATACTGAGGCACGTGACATTAGCTAGACCTTTAGGGGCGCCAGCGGCAGTGGTTAGGTGTATCCCGGGAGCCAGAGCACCGGACATAGCAGGTAATCTTAGGGCTCTAGGACAGCACAGGTTCTCTAAGATAGTGGTACATGCTGGAGCTAATGATATACGCTTTCGTCAGTCAGAGGTTAGTAAGAGTAACTTTACAGAGGTGTTTAAATTAGCGAAGGCGATGTCCGATGAACTAATATGCTCTGGTCCCATCCCAATGAGACGTGGCGACATAGCTTACAGCAGGTTATGGTCGCTGAACCGCTGGATGTCCAGGTGGTGCTCCAAAAATAATGTGGGCTACATAGATAATTGGAAGACCTTTGAGGGCAATGCTGGCCTGTTAGGGCGGGACGGTGTCCATCCCACTCGGGAAGTTGCTGCTCTCATTTCCTGTAGAATAGCTCATAGTCTCAGTAGAGGTCTAGTTAATCGGTGACAATCCAGAGCCCAGGCCAGGGAGCAGACAGACAGGCTAAACCAACCGTCTGCTAGCTGCATAGAGTCGTCACTCAGGGTTCACCTTATTGAGACTGTGTCTGTTCCCCGATCTAAGCAAAAATGTAGAAAGACTCAGAAAGTCTGTTTCAATAATTTAATTAACATAAAGACCACAATCATACTGAATCATACACAGATCATACTGAATGCGCAGCCGGAACCTCTGATCTGAAGATAGGATTGTTAAATATTAGATCTCTCGCATCAAAAGCAGTTATTGTTAATGAAATTATCACAGATCAGGCGTTTGATATACTCTGTTTAACTGAAACGTGGGTTAAACAGGATGAGTATGTAGCTCTAAATGAAGCTAGTCCTCCTGGATACAGCTACATACACCAGCCTCGGTTAACTGGTAGAGGAGGAGGCGTCGCAGCTATTCATAATGATAATCTGTCTATCGTACAAAAACACGGACACAAATTTAACTCATTTGAAATTCTCTATAGTAACATAAGTCTATTTAAGTATATTAAATCAGCTCAGTCGATTCCACTAATTATAATTTACAGACCTCCAGGGCCGTATTCTGAATTTCTTAGTGAATTTGCGGATTTCATCTCAGACCTGGTCGTTTCTGTAGACAAAGTGTTAATTGCTGGAGATTTTAACATTCATTTTGAGAATCCAGAAGACCCTCTGAGAAGAGCATTTATATCCATACTGGACTCCGTAGGCGTAAATCAGTGTGTAGTAAGACCCACTCATAAAGCAGGTCACACTTTAGATTTAGTAATATTCTTCGGATTAAGTATAAGAAATGTATTCACAATTCCACTGTCTGAAATTATCTCAGATCACTATCTTGTCTCCATTCAAGTGTGTCACAGTGATAATGTACGCACAGCACCGCGCTACCGTATTAAACGTACATTCACATCAACTACCACACAGAGTTTTATCAGTAATCTCCCACAGTTACCAACTTCGATTAGGCCACCGTCTGACCCCACAGAACTTGATCAGGCGACTGAATATTTAGAGTCGACACTTCGTTGTACCTTAGATAATGTAGCTCCAGCTAAAAGAAAAATTATTAGAGATAAGAAACTCGCTCCCTGGTATAACGATCACACGCGCACTTTAAAACAGACTGCTCGGAAATTAGAGCGTAAATGGCGTCAAACTAAATTATTGGTATTTCAAATAGCATGGAAAGAGAGCATCCTGAACTATAGGAAAGCTCTTAGTGTAGCTAGATCAACGTATCTCTCCACTCTTATAGAAGAAAATAAAAATAATCCTAGATTTTTATTTAATACCGTAGCCAAATTAACCAGAAATAAGACCACTACAGAAATCTCCACAACAACATCATGCAATAGTGAGGACTTCATGAACTTTTTTAATAATAAAATTGTAAATATTAGGCATAAAATTGAGACTTTGAAACCAAACAATGTAATTGATACAGATGTTAACCTAGCCATGTCAGATTCAAACCTAGAAGACTTTACTCCTCTTGAAGAGAATGAACTAATTTCACTCATCTCTTCTGCAAATTCATCAACCTGTATATTAGATCCTATACCGACACATTTTCTTAAACAGATAGTACCAGTAATAACAGAACCACTGTTGAGAATAATTAATTCCTCACTCAGCATTGGTTATGTTCCAAAATCTTTTAAAGTAGCAGTTATTAAACCAATAATTAAGAAACCTGACCTCGACCCCTGTCAGCTGTCCAATTACAGGCCAATATCAAACCTCCCCTTTATCTCTAAGATTCTGGAAAAGATAGTAGCGGAGCAGCTATGCTCATATCTACATAGAAATGGCATACATGAACTGTATCAGTCAGGATTTAGGCCTCATCACAGCACAGAAACAGCACTCGTTAAAGTAGTAAATGACCTCCTATTGGCCTCTGATCAGGGTTGTGTAACTATGCTTGTATTACTCGACCTCAGTGCAGCTTTTGACACTATTGATCATGCTATTCTTCTTCACAGATTAGAAAATGTAGTAGGAATTAAGGGTACAGCCCTCTCCTGGCTCAGATCCTATTTGACCGATCGTTATCAGTATGTAGACTTAAATGGTGATTATTCTGCATGTTCTCTAGTGGAGTTTGGCGTTCCGCAGGGTTCAGTTTTAGGCCCACTGCTTTTTTCCCTTTACATGCTTCCTCTGGGCAACATAATCCGTAAGCATGGTATTAGTTTTCATTGTTATGCTGACGACACACAGCTATACGTCTCAACAAAACCTGATGAGAAAAACCATCTTACTAAAGTTGAGCAATGTGTGCAGGACATAAGAAATTGGATGCTAATTAACTTCCTTCTGCTTAATCCGGATAAGACAGAAGTTCTAGTCATAGGACCGCATACAGCTAGAAGTAAAATCTTAGATCACACCGTAACTTTAGATGGCCTTTCTGTTCCGTCAAGTGCAACAGTAAAAGACCTCGGCGTGATTATAGATTCCAGCCTTTCATTTGAAGCTCATGTAGATAATATCACCAGGATAGCATTCTTTCACCTCAGAAATATCGCCAAAATAAGAAATATATTGTCGCTAAACGATGCAGAAAAACTAGTTCATGCTTTTATCACTTCTAGGTTGGACTATTGTAATGCCTTACTGTCTGGTTGTTCAGTTAGGTGCATAAACAAGCTTCAGCTAGTCCAGAATGCAGCAGCGAGAGTCCTCACTAGAACCAGAAGATATGAGCACATCACCCCTATCCTATCTTCACTGCATTGGCTCCCTGTGAAATTTCGCATTGATTTTAAAATACTACTCTTGACATATAAAGCATTAAATGGTCTCGCCCCGCAGTATCTGAGCGAACTGCTAGTGTCTTACGATCCACCACGCCTACTTCGGTCAAAGGATGCAGGCTGCTTATCAGTACCGCGTATTATGAAAACTACAGCTGGGGGCAGAGCTTTTTATTACAAAGCCCCAAAATTATGGAATAGTCTTCCAAATAGTGTTCGGGACTCAGACACAGTCTCAGTGTTTAAGTCTAGGCTAAAAACCTATTTATTTAGCCAAGCATTTTTATAAATAGATTTGCCATAAGGTAAAGGAGCAGATCTGGGGGACTCATGGACGTAGAGTATTATGGTGAACTGGTATGTTTTAGATGCTGTCTTCCTCAGTCTCATTTGATCACTCAGGTTTGTTGACGGTGAGGTGATTGTTTGCTTTACATCTCAGGGAGCCCTCATGTTTGTGTTTCCTTCTGGCTCTCCCTTTAGTTATGCTGTCATAGTTAGTCCTGCCGGAGTCCCTGCTTGCACTCTACAGTAAATATACATTCACATTAGACATTGTGACTGTGACCATACCTAATTGCAATCTCTCCTCCTCTTCTCTTCCTCCCCCTCTTTCTCTTTCCTCTCTCCCCCTGTCTCCCCCTTTCACTCTTTCTCTCTCTCTCTCTCTGTCGAGCTACACATGTGGTTCCTGAGCTGCCAGTGATCCAGACTCCCTCTGCCCTCCGGACCTGTCTGGTCCATCCTGGTGCCCGGTTTCTGGTTGGAGGTCTCATCGCATGGATGCCCCGTGTGTCTCTTTAGGATGTGCCTGGTGTCTGGGGATGATTCTATCTACTTAGAAGATGGTTCTGGCCTCGACTGGTGTTGTCAGCTGTTTCTCTGAGGACTTGACAATTCGATAGTTCAGGACTGGAACTTTCTACAAGTCTATCTGAGTCTCGAATAATCACTGGACTCCATTTTACATCAACTATTATAACATCAATTAACATCAACTATTATAGCTGAACCTAACACTTAACACAGTATAAATGCAGATCATTTCCTGCTATCTGTTTCACCCAGATGAGGATGGGTTCCCTGTCGAGTCTGGTTCCTCTCAAGGTTTCTTCCTATTACCATCTCAGGGAGTTTTTCCTTGCCACTGTCGCCCTCGGGCTTGCTCACCAGGGACTATCTGAACATTTTGATTCATACACATTCACATTCCATACAAACTTAAATAATTCTTTTGATTGTGTAAAGCTGTTTTGAGACAATGTCAATTGTTAAAAGCGCTATACAAATAAAACTGAATTGAATTGAATTGAATTGAATCGGTATAGGATCTAATATACAGGTTGATGAATTTGCAGAAGAGATGAGTGAAATTAGTTCATTCTCTTCAAGAAGAGTAAAGTATTCTAGGTTTGAATCTGACATGGCTACATTAACGTCTGTATCAATTACATTGTTCGGTTTCAAAGCCTCAATTTTATCACTGATATTTATAATTTTATTATTAAAAAAGTTCATGAAGTCCTCACTATTGCATGATGTTGTTGTGGAGATTTCTGTAGTGGTCTTATTTCTGGTTAATTTGGCTACGGTATTAAATAACAATCTAGGATTATTTTTATTTTCTTCTATAAGAAGATCGTTGATCTAGCTACACTAAGAGCTTTCCTATAGTTCAGGATGCTCTCTTTCCATGCTATTTGAAATACTAACAATTTAGTTTGACGCCATTTACACTCTAATTTCCGAGCGGTCTGTTTTAAAGTGCACGTGTGATCGTTATACCAGGGAGCGAGTTTCTTATGTCTAATAATTTTTCTTTTAGCTGGAGCTACATTATCTAAGGTACAACGAAATGTCGACTCTAAATATTCAGTCGCCTGATCGAGTTCAGTGGGGTCAGACGGTGACCTAATCGAAGTTGGTAACTCTGGGAGATTACTGATAAAACTCTTTGTGGTAGTTGATGTGAAAGTACGTTTAATACGTTAGCGAGGTGCTGTGCGTACATTATCACTGTGACACACTTGAATGGAGACAAGATAGTGATCTGAGATAATTTCAGACAGTGGAATTGTGAATACATTTCTTATACTTAATCCGAAAAATAATATTAAGTCTAAAGTGTGACCTGCCTTATGAGTGGGTCCTACTACACACTGATTTATGCCTACGGAGTCCAGTATGGACATAAATCCTGTTCTCAGAGAGTCTGCTCTATTCTCAAAATGAATGTTAAAATCTCCGGCAATTAACGCTTTGTCTACAGAAACGACCAGGTCTGAGATGAAATCCGCAAATTCACTAAGAAATTCAGAATACGGCCCTGGAGGTCTGTAAATTATAATTAGTGGAATTGACTGAGCTGACTTAATATACTTAAGTACACTTATTTTACTATAAATAATTTCAAATGAGTTAAATTTGTGTCCGTGTTTTTGTACGATAGACAGATTATCATTATGAATAACTGCAACGCCTCCTCCTCTACCAGTTAACTGAGGCTGGTGTATGTAGCTGTACCCAGAAGGACTAGCTTCATTTAGAGCTACATACTCGTCCTGTTTAACCCATCTTTCAGTTAAACAGAGTATATCAAAAGCCTGATCTGTGATAATTTCATTAACAATAAATGCTTTTGATGTGAGAGATCTAATATTTATCAATCCTAGCTTCAGATCAGAGGTGCCAGCTGTGCATTCAGTATGATCGGAGTTTGTGGACTTTATGTTAATTAAATTATTGAAACAGACTTTCTGAGTCTTTCTACATTTTTGCGTAGATCGGAGAACAGACACAGTCTCAATATGGTGAACCCTGAGTGACAACTCTATGCAGCTAGCAGACGGTTGGTTTAGCCTGTCTGTCTGCTCCCTGGCCTGGGCTCTGGATTGTCACCGATTAACTAGTCCTCTACTGAGACTATGAGCTATACTACAGGAAATGAGAGCAGCACCTTCCCGACTGGGATGGACACCGTCCCACCCTAACAGGCCAGCTTTGCCCTCAAAGGTCTTCCAATTATCTATAAAGCCCACATTATTTTTGGAGCACCATCTGGACATCCAGCGGGTTCAGCGACCATAACCTGCTGTAAGCTATGTTGCAACGTCTCATTGGGATGACATAAATGTCATATGTAAAGTATCTGATCTAGTGAAATGTGTGTTATTTGCTGACCACACAAACATTTGGGCTATAACTTTGGGGGAAAAAATTATTAGACAAAAACAAGTTAACTTTAAATCTAGATAAGACAAAATTTATGGTTTTTATGGCAAATGCAGAACTCATAGTCAAATACAGGTACAGATAAAGGGTGTTAATATTTAACAAGTCTTCGACACAAAGTTCTTGGGTGTGATAATAGATGAAAAAATCTGATGGGAATCTCACATCAAACATGCTGAGAATAAACTGTCCAAAATTATTTCTATTCTGGCCAAAGTAAAACATTTTTTGAATCAGGAGTCATTGTACACATTGTATTGCTCACTGATTTTACCTAACCTAAATTACTGTGTTGAGAACTGGGGGAACCCATTCAAACAAAAACTCACTACAACCCCTGTTTATACTACAAAAAAGAGCCATGAGAATTGTTTATAATATAGTATTTTGTGACCACACCAACTCACTGTTTATACAATCTAAAATACAGAAAATGTTTTTGGAGAGAGTAGGGAGTTATAATTTAAGAGGCAAGTTAAATGTAAAGGGGCATAGCAGCCATACAACAGTTACAAGTTTTTGTCTATCTGTCGGTGGAGTGAAACCGTGGAAGAGATTAGGTAAAGATTTAAAACAAATATAAAATATAAAACAGTTTACAAGGAGATAATCTGAAGTGATCCTTACAAAGTACAGGAATGAGGAGGTTAGGTTAATCCTATTGTATAGGTGTGTTTTGTGTAAATTTTATGGTGTCAACAAGTTTGAATAAATAGCGAAGGTGTAGTGTCAATGTTTGTATAAGTATACAGTATTTATGTGGGTATGTATACATGTTGGACGTATGTATATATGTGTGTGTGTTAGATTCAACGTTTCCTTATACCTTAGATAGTGTAGCTCCAGTTAAACGAGATAAGAGATAACTCACTCCCTGGTTTAATGATCACACGACACATGCACTTTAAAGCAGATCACTCTAAACCTAAAGTATATTTCATATAACATTGTCACAATAGCATTGTGAATTAGATCTTATGTCAACACATTTCCTCAAAAAAATTTTACCAGTAATAGGGAACTCTTCACTTAGCAGTGGGTATGTTAATGGTGTTTTTGTTTGGATGTTCTTTGGTGAAGTTTGGTGGTTCATAGGGTTTGGTTTTAGGCCCACTGCTATTTTCTATTTACATGCTTGTTCTGGGCAATATAATTTTTAAGCATGTTATTAGTTTATACTGTAACAAATATGACAAAGTTATATGTCTCTGGTAATCCATATAAGAAAATCCAACTTAATGAAGTTGAGCAATGTGTGAAGGATATACGACTTTGGATGCTAATTAACTTCCTTCTGCTTATCCCTGACAAGAAAGAAGTACTGGTCCTAGGACCACATGCAGCTAGAAGAAAGATTTTTGATTACACAGTACAGTAACTCTTGTTGGCCTTTCTGTTTCCTCATGTACAACAGTAAAAGACTTGAAATTCCTAGAATCAACCTAAGCCTCTAATATCGAAACTATTCTACATATTCACTTAAAGACATCATGTTATATTGAACTTTAAGGTTTCTTCCTTTAGCCATCTTATGGAGTTTTTCCTTATCACTGTTGCCATCGGCTTCCAGGTCCGGGACGATCTGAGCATTTTAATTCATAAACATTTTCTCACATTTCATACACATTTCCAAAATTTTCTTTTGATTTTGTAAAGTTGTTTTAAATCATTGTTAGAAGCACCACACACATAAAATTTTGCTCAATTGAAGTCTGAAACAAGTAAACTGTCTTGATAACAGTGGAGCAAGTAGGGGGATTGTAGTCAATAATTCCATAATCTAATTGAATACTTCCACAATCTTGCTAGGCAAGAGACAAAATAAAATAAAAATAAAAATTAACAGGTCAAGTTCAGAAAAGAATACTGAGCTTGGAAGGCACACAGGTGTACACAGGCAACCACAGTAGAGACATGTGTGTTAGAGCCATCAGCAAGAGGTGATTGATGGAAAGTCAGAGTGAAATGCAGAAGCATGGGAATGCCAGCAAAAGAGACATTTGTTGTTTATTTGTTTTTGCACAGATCCATGGGACCGGAGTAGGAGGAAAAGGACAAGTATGACCCCAAAAACTAATAAAACTTAACATTAGTCTAAGTAACAAATGTTATATGCCTGGTGTATAAAATGTGAGGCAATAGCTAAAATGGTAATTTTATGGAGCCCTTCTGGTGACACTGGAGGAAAAAATATTCTCTGGCCATGACTTTCTAAGGCATCGGAAAGAGATACTATGTTGAGGCCACATCTTACTAACATGTGGGAATGAGATAACATGTTTAACTAAAATATGGGAACAAGATACTATGTTGTGGCCACAAATTACTGAGACATGGGAAGCAGATATTTATGTTGTGGCCATGACTACTAAGGTGTGGGGAGGAGATACTATTTTGTAGCCATGACTTAAAAACATGTTGTAATGAGATAATTTATGTGCCAATATGTGACAGGATGTTTGTTATTTTGGAGTTATGTGTCAGTGGGTAAATAAAGGTAATCTTACTTCTAAACTATCAGTTATGAATTAAATGAATTAAAAATTTTCAATCATTTACTAAAGGCTACATGCTGTGTGGAAAGGATTAGCTCATATGTACAGTATACCATGACAGAACATGTCTCCACTGCTCTAGAGTCCAGTAGCAGCATGCTTTAAACCACTGCATCCGATGCTTTGCATTGCACTTGGTGATGTAAGGCTTGGATGCAGCTGCCAGCCATGGAAACCCAATCCATGAAGCTCTCTATGCACTGTTCTTGAGCTTGTCTGAAGGCCACATGATGATTGCAGGTCTGGAGCATTTGACAGAAAGTTGTCAACTTCTGTGCACTATTCATCTCAGCATCCGCTGACCCCGCACTGTGATTTTATGTGGCCTAGCAGTTCGTGGCTCAGTTACTGTCGTTCCCAATCACTTCCACTTTGTTATAATAACAATAACAGTTGACTGTGGAATATTTAGTAGTTGTAATGAGTGTATGCCCTTAAGAAAATGTCATTACGTCATTACGTGTTTGGTTAGTAAGTCAGGAACACGACGAGCTGTGCTGTTCACATGTGCTCTGTTCCGAGTGAAAATAAAGTGAGCCCTGAGCTCTGTTAAGACAAGTGTGTGTTCACTGCAAAACCATTACATGGTGTCAGAAGTGCTTGATGAGCACATTGCCTCGAAATATGGCAGTTAAGTTCAATTCTCCGGAATGTTTTTCATTTGACCGTCCGAATGAATGGGCTGACTGGAAGTTACATTTTCAGCGCTTTAGGAGTGCTACCAAACTGGATAAAGAAGACGGTGAAGTCCAGGTCAGTTCATTAATCTACGCCATGGGTACACCTTTATTAGAATTCTGTATGATTTATCGGAACATTGTGACTTCGGAGAGTACAGAGATGAACACATTCGGGATCGGATAGTCATGGGCATACTCGATAAAGAACTGTCGCGCAGACTGCAGTTAATGTCCGACCTCACGTTAGCTCAAACTATTCAGAGCGTGCGCCAATGTGAAGAGGTGGCGCTCCAAGTTCACCAGCAGGGGGAGGCGAGCGCTGCAGTACAAGAGATAGCACAAGGGAAAGCAGCAGACAGAGGAAAACAGAGATGGAAACCTAAAAGAAAATTTGACAAAGAGCCAGGAGAACCAAAATGTGGAAGATGTGGGAAGATTAAACACAAGTATCAGGAAAAATGCCCAGCAATAAAATCAACATGCAATAAATGTAAAAAAGTGGGTCACTGGGAAAGAATGTGTCACAGTAAATCAGTGAGAGAAGTGACAGAAACTGTAGCAGAGACACGATATTTCCTGGGAGCTGTTACAAATTCACAAAATAATGATGAGCAGTGGACTGTGCAAATTTCCATCGGAAAGACACCAGTTAAATTTAAAATTGATACTGGTGCAGATGCAAACATCATGTGTGCAGAAACATTCTGCACGCTTAATCCCAAGAGAACTCTGGAGCAGTCTAGTGTTACACTGTGTAGTCCCGGAGGTCGCCTTGAGTGCTTGGGGAAATTTCAAGTCAGTACCACATATAAAGGAAGTGTGTACACATTCCCAGTGTATGTTATCCAGGGACAAAATGTGAACAATTTGTTAAGCCGATCCACTGCATCCTCAATGGGAGTGGTGAAACGCATTGAGGAAATTCACAATGCATTTGGTGAGCATGGAACTCTTAAAACAGAGCCAGTTAAAATCCAGCTTAAGGACAATGCTCAGCCATATGCGGTACACGTAGCGTGCAGAGTTCCACTGCCTCTTATACAAAAGGTAAAAGAGGAGATTCAGCGTATGGAAGAGAACGGGGTCATTGAGCCAGTGACAGACCCTACAGACTGGTGCGCACCCATTGTGCCGGTGCTTAAACAGAATGGGAGAGTTTGCATCTGTGTAGATCTGAAAAAGTTAAATGAAGCTGTAAAAAGGGAAGGATATGTTCTTCCAACTGCAGAGGAGATAATTGCAAAACTGAATGGTAAAACCGTCTTGTCATCTTTGGATGCTGCCTCAGGTTTTTGGCAGATACCGTTACACCCAGAAAGCAGCAAACTAACCACTTTCATAACACCGTTTGGAAGGTACTCCTTTAAACATCTTCCTTTCGGCATCACCAGTGCCCCAGAAATATTTCAGCGGAAGATGATGGAAACTCTACAAGGGCTTGATGGAGTATCGGTGTAGATGGATGATATATTGGTGTATGGAGATGCCATGGAACAGCATGACAAACGGCTTACCAAGGTGTTGGAGAGAATTGAGTTTTGCTGGGTTGAAGTTGAACCGTGAAAAGTGTGGGCTGAGAAAACATCAGCTTCACTTCCTGGGTCACTTGATTGACAAATCAGGTGTGAGACCCGATCCTGAGAAGGTCAGAGCAGTCCGTGACTGTCACCTCCAAACAATGTTCAGGAGCTAAGACGGGTACTGGGGATGTTTAATTACCTAGGAAAGTACATTCTTAATTTATCAACAGAAGGCAAACCACTGTATGACTTGTTGAGGTCAACAGCTACTTGGACTTGGGCCAGTCCCCAAGAGACAGCATTTCAGCACATTAAAGACATCCTTTCTACTTCTCCAGTTTTGAAGTTTTATGATGTGACTCTACCTACTGTTGTGTCAGCTGATGCCAGCAGTTATGGCATAGGTGGTGTACTACTGCAACTGTATGAGAAAGACTGGAAACCGGTAGCCTACTGCTCACGCAGTTTGTCTGAGGCAGAATCCAGATATGCCCAGATTGAGAAAGAATGTCTGGCGAGTGTCTGGGCTTGTGAAAAATTTGAAAAGTACCTAATAGGCCTTGAAAACTTCAAATTGGTGACCGATCACAAACCGTTAGTGCCTCTTATGAATAAGAAGGACTTGGACAGTGTTCCATTGAGATGTCAGAGACTACTCATGAGGCTTATGAGATTCAAACTGACAGCAGAATATTCTCCAGGAAACACTTTGGTGGTGGCTGATACACTATCCTGAAGCCCACTAGCATACAAGGAAAATGATCTCAACACACACACCGACGTGGAGTGTTACATAGCTGCTGTTGCTGAATGCATGCCTGCAAGCCCACCAAAACTTGAAGCCATTAGGGCTGCTACAAAGGCTGACAATAACCTGCAAATTGCACTGAAGTACATAAGGTCAGGATGGCCAAAATATGTAGACAACGTTCCAGTGGCAGTTCAACAGTTTTTCCATTTCAAGAACGAGCTGTCTGAGCACAATGGAATACTGACAAGAGGAAGCCGAATCTTAATTCCAAACGTCTTGAGAGCAGATATCCTAAACAGGATACATGATGGACATCAAGGTCTGACAAAGTGTAGGGAGCGGGCCAGAATATCGGTGTGGTGGCCAGGCATCTCGTCAGAAATAAAACAAAAGGTTCAGTCCTGCCGAATATGCCTTGAGATGAAACAAACACAGCAAAAGGAGCCTCTCATCTCGACACCCCTTCCAGACAGACCTTGGAAAAGGCTAGCTATTGACTTGTGTGAGTATAATAAGCACACTTACCTTGTTGTGTCAGACTATTTCTCTCGATTTCTTGAGATCCTTCACATGCCAGCTACCACTACCTCAGAAATAGTGTTAAAGCTGAAGGCGCTATTTGCCAGGTTTGGCTGCCCTGATGAAATAGTTCCAGACCATTGTCCTCAGTTCGCGAGTGCGGAGTTCAAAGAATTCGCAAAGGAATTTGACTTTTTGCACATCACATCCAGTCCTCACCACGCTCAAGGAAATGGACATGCAGAGAGAGGGGTGCAGATTGCGAAGAAAATTTTGCAACAAAAAGATCCTCTTCTCGCTCTTATGAGTTACAGGGCCACACCTTGCATCACAACGGGTGTAAGCCCGGCTGAACTCCTTATGGGCAGAAAGATTAAAACAACACTTCCATTGCTTGAGACACATCTTCAGCCTCAGTGGCCAAATCTTGAAGATGTGAGGAGAAAAGATTCCATGGAAAAGCAAAAGCAAGCTTTCTACTTTAATCGTCACAATGGAGCTAGACCGTTGCCATTGCTGAGGTCAGGTGACACGGTGCTCACAAAGTTGGATCATCAAAAATCCTGGGGAACAGCTGCTGTGGTCAGAGCCGAGAGCACGACTCCTCGATCTTTCGTCATTGAGACACATCAAGGAGCGACGCTGCGGCGCAACCGTCGTCACTTGCAGCTCTGCCCTGCCCCGGTGGAAAGAAACCAAATTCCGCTTCAAAAAGAACAAATATATGAACAGCTGCCTACGTCTACAGTGCATATGGGGATAACTTCGTCTCAGACTCCAAAGAACCACGAAGGACTATTCGTGACTAGATCTGGCAGACTGAGCAGACCAGTGGAGAGATTGGATTTGTGAAAAGAAAAAAAAAATTATGAAAGGAAAAGGGCAATTTATTGGTCATAAGTGTTTAATAGATTTAAGAAACAATGTTCTTCTATGGGGTTAGAGTAAGCAGTGAGAAAACTAGAAATAAGGTATTGTTGGAAGGTGTTAAGTTATAAGTAGCCAGGAATGTTAATGTTTAATTCTGTTCTGTTAAAAAAAAAAAAAAAAACTGAAAAGGGGAGATGTAATGAGTGTATGCCCTTAAGAAAACGTCATTACGTGTTTGGTTAGTAAGTCAGGAACACGATGAGCTGTGCTGTTCACATGTGCTCTGTTCCGAGTGAAAATAAAGTGAACCCTGAGCTCTGTTAAGACAAGTGTGTGTTCACTGCAAAACCATTACAGTAGTGAGGACATTTCACGATTGGATTTACTGTATTACACAGGTTGCATCCTATCAACGGTACCATGCTGGAATTCACTGAGCTGCTGAGAGCGACACATTGGAACACCTGAATTCAATGATTTGTTTGGATAGTGTGTGTGTGTGTGTCAGTCTCTAAACTGCAGTGTATTTCTGCCTTATATGGTGATTTACAGCGCACTCTAACTGCTATAAATGTCATTACAGTTTTAAATGTTTATATTACACAGCATGTAGCCTATAGTAAATTATAGACAAATTTGAATGTGATAATTCTCTATAATTTATATTTTATTTTACAGAAGCTGCATAAGTTGTACCCTGTCCAGGGTGTACCCTGCCTTGTGCCCGAAGCCTCCTGGGATAGGCTTCAGGCTCCCCTGATCATAGGATAAAGCGGTATAGAAGATGAATGAATGAATGTATAAGCTGTAACTGTCTCCTGTGGGTTTCTCTACATTGTGAACAAACAGCTCTACTTAAACTCTACAGGTTTACAGCAGTGAGGGCGTGTCCGGTGGATGGTCATGTGATTATGGGGAATCGCGGATCAGGTCAGTAAATAATCCGCTCGGTTAAGTTTCGATTTAAAACCCGCTGACACAACCGGAGGGGCTTCAGTGCTCAGGTCTGATTTCAGTTTATTCATCTTACTGATCACACTTTCTCTGTTTTAGGAAGAGAAAGACTTCATGATAGATATTTAGAATTAATTAATCACTCTAAAGTACGAGATCAAATGTTAAACTGTGTTATTAATCAATATTTGACTCTCTAGTAATAACTAATGGCATTAATCTAAGTTAAATTATCATCTTAAATTAAAGTATTGTTAGTGTAATTAATACACAGAGGTTTATTTATTGTCCAGTGGTAGATGTGTACAGTTTCAGTCACTGCTGCAAACTTTCACCTACAGTTAAGTAAAGCTCAACTAATCAAACAACAATCAGACCGTTACATACACATGTATTTAATGTAACTTATTTAAAACTGCACATTTAGACAGTTAGAAAAAAATGTTTTTGAAAAAAATTGTTAATATATTTTCAAACATTTATGTAGTTTTCCTTCACAATTAGGACCCTTTAAACTTCATACATTGTATTTATTTCACCTCACATATTCACATTTATTTCTAGACATTATTCACTTCACCTCTCAATAGTTTTAATGTTATGGCTGATGACTTTAACTGGCAGTTGAAGCGAATAAAATCAGGTAAACATTGCAGCCATTCAACCAGACTCTATCGCATGTAACTTATTCATAATCCAGTTCAAAAGACATATATATGAAACCATATAATGTTTTTTCCAAGTGATTTGTGGGATTACTGCAGAGGTCTAATAAATGTGTGTATCAAATACAATACAAATGGTGTTGTAGTGTTCCTCAGGCCTCCCAAAGATGATTTTAGTAAATCAGTTAAGGCATCATATTTACACACATTTATCCTTAGTGAAGCAGGGATGAAGCATACACTTAAAACTGCTAAGGAGAGTGAAATCATGATGGACCAGAATCCAGAAGATGAAATGGACACACAGCTACTGACTGAGGAGCTTCCTGACACAGAAGGAATTACCAGTAAGAACATAAAATTTGATCATGACTACCTTACTAAATTACCACTATGTGAACAGTAACTATATTTACATTAAGTCTGATAATCAAACTGAGAGCATGAGCAGAATAAAAATTTAAACACCTCAATCAGAACAAATTCATTAAAATACTTAATCTTTTCTATACAGTAGATTGAGGAGGTTTAATATGTAACTGTGTGACGCTTATATAATTAATTTAGTGTCAGAATGTGTTTGGCTCAGGGAGTCAGCAGACATGCAATGTCATGCAAGCTGTCAATGCTCTTGGATAGCAGTCTTCTGCATTTAACCTCTGAATTTAAGCTTTATATGTTCATTAAGGATCTGACTGTATTGAGCACTGTTGATTTTTAAACCTTTTTGTTATTGTTCCAATACTGGCCCTTGACAATCACAGGAAACTGTAAGCATAATTTTCTTCTTTCTCACAAATCAAAAGCGGGGCATTCATTTTTGCTCGCTGCCTGCATAGCAGAGACTGGGGAGACAATAGCCTTAAACAGGAAGAGCTGATAAGGCAACAAAAGTTTTATTATAACCGGAGTGAGGATCATTTATAACTTACCCTTGAATAAAGAGATAATTTATTATCTTATTTTGCCAGATGGTGTCACGTTTGGGTCTTCTGTGTGTGCATGGCATAAACGCAGGAGGCAAGGTGTAACTTGAAAGATACTTTTATTCAAAGTTGAACATAAAATAAAAAACTCTTTCTTTCTAGAGCACTTACTAATCTTTAATTTACTTTTGTAACGTAAACACAACCCAAAAGAACATTAACAATAACAAATGTCAGACGCCTGACTGAACTTCAGTCAGGCTATACATAGTCAAATGCTTAATCACCCGCCTCATATCAGGTGTACTCTAATCTATTCTGGGAAACGTAGTACCAAAAATCAAACAAACTACAAACTAATAAACATAACCATTGGGCGTTTGGCGCCATCTAGGGGTTAACCCTTACAGATGGTTCAGTTGTAGTTTAAAGCTTTCCAGTAATTCCAGTTAAAAATAAACTAGTAAATTTAAACTACTCAGTCAACAATGTCAAAATGAAACAAATGACAGTACATTTTTTGGAATTATCAAGAAAGAATCTATGTGAATAAATTCAATTCAATTAAATTTTTATTTGTATAGCGTTTTAACAATTGTTATTGTCACAAAGCAGCTTTACACAATCATAAGAGATAATCAATAAAGGAAAGGTTTTGTCTGTACATTGGACAGAACTTGTTCATTTAATGATATATTTTTGTTTCATACTTTGGACCTAAACCAGTCTCAGAAACATTTCTGACTGTCTGTCTGTCTGTCTGTCTGTCTGCATGTATGCCTGTGTGCCTATATGCAGATTTGTCATAGTATCACACAATTTAATTAAACTTTGCCAGTCATTCGTTATTTACTTGCAAGTAAGTCTGCACCATGAAATCAAAATGTTGAGGAGACTACATCACAGATTACGTCAAAGCATGTAAGGCTTTTTAACATATTTACTGTAAATGCACAAAGTATGTGGAAGATGCAGAAGCGACAGTAATGCACCTACAAAGTGCCCACATTCTCACGGAACACAAACAAAACCACAACACAACATGGCTTACTCCAAAAACAGGCAAGTAGACTATGAAAACTGAACCTTCAAAGATTAATGTACAAATCAATACATGTTTATTTTTCTTGCGGAAAAATCATTGGAGCTCCCCTCCTCCCTCTCCATTACTTGTACTCTACCAGACCCAAGGAACAGGCAGAAAAAAATCACTACAGACCCCTCACACCCAGGACACAACATCTTTCACCTCCTTCCTTCTGCCAGGCACTAAAGAACTACATACCAAAACTTTCAGGCAGTTTTGGTGTTTCTTTCCCCAAGTAATCAGTTATAAACAGTTGAACTGGATCTTACAACTGTATTTAAATCATTGTTATTTGCACAAATTGAACATATCATACCAATGTCATACTGTATATTGTGTAAAAGCACCACCATGCCTCCAATAAACTCCCTACATGCACATTACATCACTACTACTTGCTATTTTGCAGTACCTATTATAGTACATATGATGCACACATGGCTACTTGCCCTACCTTACAATCACTTAATGTACACTTTATTGCACATATTCAAACACCCCCTACCTCCCCACCCCATCCCGAGTATAAAGAGTTGGAGACCAGGGTTGCAAAAACGTGTGCAGATTAAGAGCAGTTGTAGACCACAGTGTTGAAGATCAAAGGTGTAAAGCCTGCACTGAAAAAAAATTGGAGTGATATTTACTTAAAAAATACTAGGCAACTTTTTCCACTCAGAAAGTGCTTGTAATCTTTACTCAGGCTATTTCTGTCATGCGCACTCAGCCGCGACCGGCATTAGGACCCGGAAGTAAGACGGTCGCAAACCTGAAAGCATAAAAGGAAACAAGATGGCGCCGCACACCGCTCTGTCATTGAGTTATGCCGAGGCTTTTTCGGAATCGTTCCCGTTTATGTGAGTACTCACTTTCTTGGCTTCACTTTCAGACTGAGTGTGTGTTTATAGGACTAGGGTTAGATTGTGTCTTTCCTTTGCTCATTCACTGTGAGAGTCCTTATAGTAAATCGCGTGATTATCCTGCCCGCTCGTGTCCATCCGCGTTTGGGTTTACCATTCACGCTACAGGGCTAACTGCTAAAGCTATCGCCTTTCTGGTCATCCCGGGTTAGTTCCTGACAGAATGACAGAGCCAAAAGCAGTAAACCCAGAGGAGCACGCGCGCCTATGCGGTGTGGTTGACCAGCATGCTATGCTTATCAATAAGCTGACCGGGGAGCTCGCGGCTCTGCGCCGCGAGGTGGCGGAGCTTAAGCGGGAGAACACGAGTCTCCGGGCGGCTGTTGATGGCATTGCTAGCAGTCGCGGCCGCGCCCCACCCCCCCCAACTTCTGATGTTTTTCTAGCACTTCGGGATAAATGGGATGGCACGGATGGGAAATGCAGTGTGTTTTTAACATCGCTGGAACTGGTGTTCGAGTTTAATGCCACCAAATACTCCACCGACCGGCTGCACATTGCACTCCTCGTCTCGTTGCTATCAGGGCAGGCAGCAGAGTGGGCCACGGCAGTCCTGCGTGCTGACACAGACACCGCTCACTCGTACAACGATTTCACCGGTCAGCTCAAGCTAACTTTTGAACATCCCGCGGGCGAGGTGGAGACCGACACAATGCTCTACCATCTGCAGCAGGGAGGATTGTCCGTGAGCCGGTACACTGCCGATTTCCGCACCCTCGCCATCCAGACCTCATGGGGAGACGCAGCCCTCCAGACGTCCTACTTCGAGGGACTGGCGACCCGCATCAAGGACGAGCTAGCTGGACGAGAGCTCCCAGCCACACTGGAGGGGCTGATCCAACTGGCCCTCCGCATCGACCAGCGCCTTCTCTCCCGTCCAAAGCCAGCTCGTCGAACCCTGCCACCTGCTCCCACCTATGCTTACACCACGTCCAGACCACCACCCACCGTCACCCCCGCCTTCACCGGACGTGTCGGATCTCCACCCCCTGCCGTGGTTGACACCGGAGCCGGGGAACCCATGCAACTAGGGTGCGCCTCCCTGACCGTGGCGGAACGCGAGAGGCGTTACCGCGAGGGACTGTGCGCTTACTGTGGTTCAGCAGCGCACCACCGAGCCACCTGTCCCTTCCGTCCGGGAAACGCCCAAACCCGGTGAAGGACAGGAGAGACTCACCGGGCACGATTCATCTCTCCGCCACCACCGAAACCACCAGACTCACGGTTCGGGTAACCCTCCACCTTGGCCACAAACGGGTCCGAAGTACCGCGTTCATCGATACCGGTGCCGTGGGTAACTTCATTGACTCCACATATGCCAGAGGATTGGGGGTAAAGATTGAGGCGTTATCCCAGCCGATGAAAATCACCTCTGTCGACGGGCAGCCCCTTTCATCCAGCCCCATCACCCAGCAGACCCAACCCATCACTCTCATCCTCGGTCAGCATCAAGAATCACTCCAGTTTCACCTCACCTCCATCTCTTCTCCACCCATCATCCTCGGCTACTCATGGCTTCTACAGCACGACCCTCTGATTTCATGGACACAAAGCCGGATCCTTCAGTGGGGGCCAACCTGCACCGACCTCTGCCTACGGGCCCAGGCTGGGACGTGCTCCAGAGAGTCCGAGGCCCCCGACGTCGACATCCACGCCATTCCACCACCTTATCGGGACCTGGCGGAGGTGTTCTGTAAACGCCGGGCCAACCACTTGCCACCTCACCGTCCATATGACCTGGCCATTGAACTCCAGCCAGGTTCCAACCCCCCCCCCCCATCTATACTCCCTCTCCAGCAGCGAGACCCAGGCTATGGAAGAATATGTCGCCAGCGCCCTCCGCAATGGCACCATCCGGCCATCCTCCTCACCGGCGGCCGCGGGGTTCTTCTTCGTGAAGAAGAAAGGGGGCGAACTTCGTCCGTGTGTCGACTATCGGGGGCTAAATAAGATCACCATCAGGAACCGTCACCCGCTGCCTCTTACCAACTCAGCCCTGGACGCCCTCTCTGATGCCACCGTGTTCACGAAGTTGGACCTCCGGAGCGCCTACAATTTGGTGCGCATCAGAGAGGGCGATGAGTGGAAGACAGCCTTCACCCCCGCCGGACATTACGAGAGCCTGGTCATTCCTTTTGGTCTCTGTAACGCACCCTCGGCCTTCCAACAATTCATTAACGATGTTCTCAGAGACATGCTAGGCCGATGGGTGTTCGTATATCTCGACGACATACTCATATACTGACACACCACTGAAGAGCACACCAGACACGTTAGGTCTGTTCTGAAGAGATTGCTCACCCACCAGCTGTACTGTAAGCTGGAAAAATGTGCTTTTCACGAGCACTCCACCACGTTCCTGGGTTTTGTCATCTCGCCCCAGGGTGTGGCCATGGACCCGCAGAAGCTGGAGGTTGTACGTCACTGGCCCCTACCCAGGACACTCAAGCAGCTCCAACGCTTTCTCGGGTTTGCGACCTTTTATCGTCGCTTTATCCGGGGCTACAGTACAGTTGCAGCACCACTCAGTGCACTTACCAGGCTCTCCAACCATTCCTTCCAACTCAACCCTACCACCATCTCAGCTTTCTACCGACTCTGCCACCTGTTCACAACCGCACCTATTCTTCTCCATCCAGATGCCAGCCAACCATTCGTTGTGGAGGTGGACGCGTCGGAGGTGGGTGCCGGCACTGTTCTCTCTCAATGAGGTCCAGACCAGAAGCTACACCCGTGTGGCTTCTACTCCAAAAAGTTTAACCCCACTCAGCAGAGATACGGAGTAGGGGACCGTGAACTGCTGGGCATAAAGTGGGCCTTGGAGGAATGGCGTCACTGGCTCCAGGGTTCCAGTGAGCCATTCATCGTCTGGACGGATCACCAGAACCTACTCACCATCCGTAACCTAAAACAACTGAACCCACGACAGGCACGGTGGGCCATGTTCTTTGAACAGTACGATTTCCATCTTTTGTACCGCCCGGGTTCAAAGAACACCAAGGCCGACGCCCTTTCCTGCCAGTATGAGCGAGAGGCGCCCCGGGCGGAGCCCGTGCCTGTCCTTCCCCCCACCCGGATCATCGCACCTCTGCACTGGGATATGGAGACGAGGGTCCGCCAGGCACTGACCAGCGAACCCGCACCGGCAGGCGTGCCGCCCGGATGGCTCTATGTTCCGACTGAACTCAGGCCCGAAGTTCTCCAGTGGGGACATTCTTCGTCCGTCGCGGGACACCAGGGGACCCGAAGAACTCTCATCTTTGTGGGAAGGGCCTTCTGGTGGCCTTCGATGAGGAGGGAGATCACCGAGTTCGTCCGGGCGTGCCCAGTGAGCGCCAGGGCAAAAGACTCCAACCAACCAACACCGGGGGAGCTACAACCACTCCCAGTTCCCCGTCGGCCCTGGTCGCACATTGCCCTCGACTTCATCACGGACCTGCCGGCCTCGGAAGGAAAAAACATCATCTTCACCATCGTGGACCACTTCTCCAAGGCAGTGCACCTGGTGGCCCTCGCCGGACTCCCGTCAGCTAAAGAGACAGCCGAGCTGATATTGGAGCACGTAGTCCGATTGCATGGGTTCCCAAAGGACATCGTCTCGGACAGAGGTCCCCAGTTCACCGCCCGGTTCTGGAGGGCTTTCTGCCGTCTGGTCAATTCGTCATGCAGTCTGTCTTCTGGTTACCACCCCCAGACGAATGGTCAGACGGAGTGAACCAACCAACAGCTGGAGCGTTACCTGAGGTGTTTTGTGTCGGATCGTCAACGCTCCTGGGCCCGCTGCCTCAAATGGGCTGAGTTGTCTCACAACCTTCACGTCTCCTCAGCCACCAACCTGAGCCCATTTGAGGTATGCCACCATCGGCCCAACAGTTGGTTCGCCGGTGCCGGCGGCTATGGCACCAAGCCAACCTTGCCATACGGCGCACCAACACCCGCTACGTGACCCAACACCGCCGCCGGCACCCTCCGGGACGGTTGTACCACATAGGTGACAAGGTATGGCTGTCCACCAAAAACCTCCACCTGCACACAGAGTCATGAAAATTATCACCAAGCTTCATCGGACCCTACCGCATCACCCACCGAATCAATCCTGTCACCTACCAGCTCCAGCTGCCTGCGGCGCTCCGGAACCACCCCGTCTTCCACACCTCCCAGCTAAAACCATTCATCACCTCACCCATGTTCATTGACGGTGGTCCCGCTTACACCGTGTGACGGATCCTCGACTCGCGCCCTCGGGGCAGGGGCACCCAGTATCTGGTCGACTGGGAAGGCTACGGCCCCGAGGAGCGGTCCTGGGTTCCAGCTCGCTTCATCCTCGACTCCGGGCTCATTAGGGACTACCGTCACCGGGTATCCTCCACCCCTGGACCGTCCGGAGTCGGTCCTGTACAGGGGGGTACTGTCATGCTGTCATTGAGTTATGCCCAGGCTTTTTCGGAATCGTTCCCATTTATGTCAGTACTCACTTTCTTGGCTTCACTTTCAGACTGAGTGTGTGTTTAAAGGACTAGGGTTAGATTGTGTCTTTCCTTTGTTCATTTACTGTGAGAGTCCTTATAGTAAATCGCGTGATTATCCTGCCCGCTCGTGTCCATCCGTGTTTGGGTTTACCATTCACACTACAGGGCTAACTGCTAAAGCTATCGCCTTTCTGGTCATCCCGGGTTAGTTCCTGACAGGCAGCAGTGCAGCAATTATTTCAAACTGGACCATGGTCGTTTTATTCACAAATACAAATACACAGTCATAAATACCGTGTTGAAGTTCAGGCCCTGCATATTATATATATACATTATATTATTTTACTTTTTATCTAAGCTGTAAAGTGCTGTGGGAAATTCTGGACATACCTCATGCCAGCAAAGTTAGTAAACAAGTTAGCTAGCTAGCAGGAAAATACACTATTTGCTAGCGCACCAAGCGCCGCTGCTTTCAGTGTGGAGAAACTGACTTAAGTAGGTGAACAAACAGGAAAGTACAAAGTTTGTTTCGCTTAAAACTTACCTTCATGCTTCCAATTCACTTCTTCCTATTTCCGTCAAGTCTGCCAACCCAACCGTGGAAATGTGGACCATGGTACATGTCTGAGGAAAGACCGCTCAAATATAAAAAAACTTTTTTTTCAGTGTGTGCAGTGTCTGACGCACAGAGTGAAATCAGGTGTGTTAAAGAGATCAAGGTAGGGAAAGCGCGTGCAGTGTCTTTGACTTTTTCTATATTATTGCCCACCCTGTGTAATAAAGTGATGATTTCCGAAATTGGCATTCAATTAGTTAATAAAATAATTATAACTATGGTCATTCTGGTCAAATCAAAATCTGTTCATTAATCTGATTCTGTTAGTCTTGGCTGGCATTGTTACGTTATGTTCGCAATGCATCTCCAGCCAGGTGGTGCAGAAAGGAAAATGACAAGCAAAAAGCAAAAAGAAAGCACTTCAAGAAGAAGCAGCGAAATGTTGCACAATTTCAGATTAATTCAGGGCTTCAAGTGCAGTCAGTTTCATCTGTAAATGACTACAGTTTTTTATTTGCAAGTTTTTTTTTAATTGAACTGCAAATAAATATTAGATGTAGCCATACTATCATCACTTAAAATACAATATACTAAAAGACATTAATATTATTTATTATAAAATTACATGAGCATTTTATCAAACACAAAATATCACTTTCTTTTATATAGGTAGGAAGAGTGACTAAAGTCTGTTTTTTCACTCTGATTTAAAAACAAAATTGGTCATAATGTAGTCATTAATTTTTACATTTTAGAAGATTATGTCTGGACATTTGTGAGGTTTAAAAAATGTTTTCCTCTTATTTTCAAATGAAGGTGGAGAGAATTTGGGTATCTAAGACATTTAAAGATAAACAAATAAATACATATTTATTTAGATTCTGAACAATCAAATAACAATGAGGCGGTTGTTTTGCACCAATGTGGAGACAGTTCTGTGATTGTAACACTAGAGCAGAAGAAGTGACAGGTACAAGAAATGTAAGAGCCATATCGTACTTGGTATGAATTTGTTGTTGTGTTCATTTTATTTTATTTTATTTGTTATTATTTCATTTATTCTACCTTGTTCTATTCATTATTAAAGCATTAAGCATTAAGTTTGTTACATAAGCCATAAGCTTTAAATTTCTAAGTTGTGCATCCATTCTGACAATCGTAAGTTGGTGTGTGATGTCATTCCACTATTACATGCATTTGTATGACTGTCATATGAAAGAGAGTTCAGTTTAGATGCGGAAGGCTTCGGAAACACAAGCTTTTGACCGTGAGCTCCCGGTAAGCTAAGAATGTAAGATACAACAACTAGGTTGTTGTAACTGTAAGCTCCCGTAAGTAGAGATATACAACAAGAGTGTTGTTTTATACGTAAGCTAAGACTGTAATTTATAAGATACAGCAAATAGGTTGTTGTAAAAGTCAGAGATTTGCAATATACAGCAACTGATGTTGTAATCACAGTGGATTTACTCAAGACGACTGTATGAAGTGTTGATTCTTTGATGCTGACAAAATAAACTACAAGAGACAATGAGATTGGACTTTGGTCGTGTGAGTGAAACTTTAAGACATTAGCTAGGCGTCAAAACTGGTGAAATAATATGACCGCATCTACATACAGTGGTTACAAAATTGGAATGGCGATCTCGCCGCGTATACCGCCGTTTAAAGGCAACAGCGGCCAAAATAAATCAGTTGCATTTCAAAGTCATTCGTAAAATGGCCGCCAGGTGGCGCAAAGTGACATTTTCATTCATCGCAGTAAATACAACAGTGATGGTAATTTCCACAACAAACATGAAAAATCTGAACCAGAGCTATTAATGTGTACTGTACAATAATGAGTTTAAAAAAAATTATAGTAGATTTATTAACTGAAATAAATGACCATATTTTTCAAGACAATTTTCAAGCCCCACTCATCAAACAAAATTATAACGAAATCGGCCAAGTTTACTATTTATTTAAATATAAATTTATAAACCAATAAGATCAAATAACACCAAGTTATTATTATAACAGGCTTACTTCGTCACTTATCCAGCGCTTGCTTTATTAACCTTGCCTTATTTAATGTTACTTGGGTGCATTTTCTTTAAGTGCCCGCTTGGTGTAGCGGTTAGAGCCCACGGTCAATGATATATAAAGCACCGGTTCGAATCCCAAGAGGTGATGTTTTAAATTTTTTTATTTTAATTATAGCAAAATTAAAATAAAAAAATTTGTTGCATTTTGATTTTGCTTCAGTATACTATAGAAAAAACAGCGAACTCGCACGCAACCAGTTTGTACTCTTTAAATTTAGGGGAGTGACGGCTCGGTCTGCTGCTGCTGCTGCGTGTGTGTGTGTGTGTCATTATACTGATGAAAAGTGGTGGCCATTTTGATTTACGACAGCTGTTTACGGCAGTGTAGTCCAGTGCGGGAGATGCATTGTGGGTAATGAGGTCCGGTGTTACATCTGTTACATTTTTGATAACAATAGTTTTTTTACAAACATTTCTAAACTAATAAGATCAAATGACACCAAGTTTAAAACAGATAAAATACACGTGCAAATAGTATAATTGTATAACAGGCTTACTTCGTTACTTATTTAACGCTTGCTTTCAAAGAAGTCGAGTGGCTTATTAACGTCACGGAGGTGTGTTGTCTCTTAGTGCCTGGTTGGTGTAGCGGTTAGAGCTCTCAGTCAGGGATTTACAAAGCGTCGGTTCGAATCCTGGATGATGCTGTTTAAAATTTTTTTTCTATTTTAATTTTACTCAGCAAACAAACAGCAAACAAAAAAATGTATTATTCAGAGCACGATATACAACCGTAATGAGTCCCGTAACCGGCTTATACAGCTGGCATGTGACCAACGTATTTAACCGTGATGAGTCCATAAAATCAGTAGCAGCTAATAATTACTAATTACTTTAGTTAATGCTGCTACTGATTTTATTCCAGTTTACCTGTTCAGGTTGATTGCGATTCTTTTTAAAATATTGTCTCAGTTTTATATGTTGTTCGTCTTAATGTTTGTCTTCTTTTCACTTGGCAACACTCAAATGCAAATTATTCACCGTGAATCAGCTGTTCTCACCTATCCATTCAGAGAAACTGAATGAGCTGAAATGAGCCTTTGTTTCACGACCGCGACACCCCTCTCTCTCACGCACATACAGTACAGAGTAGACCAAATCATTACAGTACATACTTTATCCAACGAACATGAAAAATATCCACATAATGATGAGTTAAGAAGCATTGCTTAATTTTCGTTTAGACAGACTGTTTGTATCTGATTATTGGTATTATTAAAGAACAGCAGCACAAACAACAACACAAGGGCTTGTACAGCAAGACACATTTTTATTATTTTGCAAAGAGTTAAATTTGTAACAGTAAAAGGCATCCGAATTTAAATATATAAATTACTAGAAACAAATTGAGCACACTATCAGAATAAAAAATAGAACAAATCAAATGTTTTTTACACATACACAAGGAGGATAATGATACAGAGTTTATATTAAAATATCAAATATTGTAATATTGTTTTTGTGTTATTATAAATAATGAAATGCAGTAGGCTGTTATGGTCATCATCAAAAGAAAATATATTAAGTAACAGATAATATTAGGTTTATATTTCAAATTAGATAAAATGCTGATTTTCCAGCAGTAAAATTATTGTATCTCTACAGTTTACAAAACCTCCGCTGCGTGTATTCATTCACAGGCTGAAGAGCACGCACAGAGAAATAGGAGACTGTGGTTTAGGAGTGGATTGGAGAGAAGAGAGCTGTTCAGTTACTATAAAAAAAAAATATATATATATATATATATATATATATATAAAAAAAACATAATATGATCTTTTTGAGTTATGAGGTTTTTTTATTATACATAAGACAACCTTTCAGTTTTGTAAATATTTTAGTTATAGTGTGTTAAGTTTTTCTTTAGGTTAAACGGTTTTGAGAATTAGACCATCCAGCTAAGATCAATATTATGTCGTTGATCGATAAAATCTGGATTAAGGATATTTTATTTTGTTTTATTTATTTAATTTGTATTTTTCATCTTCCCCCTGAGGGATTGCCACCTTATTGTGGTCAGGGGATTTGCGTGCCTCAGTGCTTGGATGTTTACCGAGGGCTCAAGGGAGGTGTGTCTGTGTGTGTGTGTGTGTGTGTGTGTGTGTGTGTCTGTGTGTGTGTGCGCCTGTCCTTTTTTCAGCGGATTTTTCCGCTACCGCAGATCAGTTTATCAACTTGTAATATATAAATTTTAGGAATATATTAACATGTGGAGACATCATTATATGTTGAATGGAACTTGTAAGCCTTTGAATAGTGTTAAAAATACTTGCAAAACAAGTATTGCAGCCATACATTGGAGGGAACTTCTGAGGTGGTCAGTGATTGATGGCACGGTCGGTCGGAGGGGGTTGTGATCACACCTATAGATCTTTTGTTCTAGGCTATCGGTCAAATATCTCTCCACTTGGAAGCAAAAACATGCAAGGGATTTCAGCATCTTGACGCACATACTAAGCTGTTTATAAAGTAGACACTGTTTGTTTTTTCACTTTGTAATCTTTCCCGTGTTTACCGTGTACTGTACAATGTATATTCATTTTTTAATGAATTACTGTAAATACTACACATTCCGTTGATTTACCAGAAATGACTTTTCTGTTTTTTTGTGTGTGCTAAACTAAACTTCAGGGTCAAAGTAATAGCGATTTTATTTGAAAAGTATTATATATTTACAATGCTGATAAGTTCAAGCTTAGATTCATATATAAACTGCTTCAAAGTCTTTCCACCCCGTGACCGCTGAAATCCGACAGACGCAGGGCTCAAGGGAGGTGTGTCTGTGTGTGTGTGTGTGTGTGTGTCTATGTGTGTGCGTGCGTGCGCGCGCGTACTTCTTCTACTGTTATAAAAACTCTAAATATAAACAAACTAAATACAGCTTTTTTTTCACAGGTAAACGGAAAAGTGAAGATGTTCAGTGTCACTATGCAGATGTTACACTCAGTGGAGTTACCGAAATCATTGCTTTAGTTCTCATTGAGTTGCCACACATCATTTCCACATTTCCCTCGCTTTTATTACTCTTATGTGAGCATAAACAGTGAAACATTCCACAGGTTTATAATACACCGCGGCCAAGTGAACCACGTTCCTGTCAAACGAAACGAGGCATAATCGTGGTGTTTGCTTCGGTTATGACACACCATAGTTTATTACCTGCTGTGGTAGATCTGAATATTTATCCAAACACAATAATAAAGCTTTATATCATCAGGAGGGCTCAGTACATTATTTTAGTGATAGTTTCACGGAAGCGAGTTCAGAACTAATCTAACCAAACCAAAAAAAAAAAACATCCGAAGCTTCAAATAGAATGAACGAACTAATGAAATTGATATATATGTAATTGATATACTGTATATACAGACGTGTGTGTCATTTTAATTCAAATTAACATTTTAATGCTTTCTGATACACTTATCAACTTATCCACATACACTTATCAACACAAGCTCTCCGTGCACGCACACACAATCTCTAAAAAATTAATATTAATAACATACATATACAAATAAACAAAAAATACTTGCAAAACAAGTATTGCAGCCATCAACATACAATAAAATGTAAACATGAGATCTAAACTAAAAACTGTGCTCCCTGTGCTGGTGCTGGCAATATCATCTCTTTGTTCTGCTGTCTCCGGCTCCCTCCCTGGTTCTGAATCTGCCCCTTCCTCTACTCTCACTGTCTCAGAACAGACTGACTCCTGAAGCAGAAATTATGTTTTCTAACATGCGTTAGATAGTTTTTTTTATCACTCTATACACAATACTTTGCTATTTTTATAGATGTTGAGCATCGTGAGCAAGCCCGAGATCATATTAACGTTAATTATCACCAGCCGGCATTAATAGGACACGAGTAACGTGAGTTGGACGCACACCAATCGATTCGACTATGGTTAATCGCTCACTCCGTAGGCTCCCTGAATAGGCGGGAAAGGGATGGAACCGCGCATTCGTCCCGGCAGGAAAAAAAAACTAAACAGATCTAACAGATGAGGACTCAGATTAATGTGCAAAAAATATATAATAAAACTATATAAGTCTACATAGCCTTTATAAGACTCTACCTTAAGCGCACTTAAAACATTTTATTTAGTTTTAAAATAAAACAATTTTAAAACATCACTCGGGATTCGAACCGGCGCTTTGTAGATCACTGGCTGAGTGTTCTAACCGCTACACCAAGCGGCCACTTAGAGACAATGCACACCAGAGACGTTAATAAGCCACTCGACTTCTTTGAAAGCAAGTGTACGTCTTTGATAAGTGACGAAGTAAGCCTGTTATAATAATAACTTGGTGTTATTTGATCTTATTGGTTTAGAAATTTATATTTAAATAAAACCCTACACACTTCTTTTCTAATTACACGTGATAAAATCTAAAGGCTCACTGTGTTAATATTTATTGTGCTTAAATTTGATCTTAATAAGATTTGATTTAATTTGAATTCTACATTTGTACTGTAATTATAGTACTGTGATTATGAATTCGGTCAACTACAGTGTTTCACTTGATGTTATCGGCTATTACGTGTATTATTGAGGCAGAGAATGAACTAAGGCATGAGGCGTCAGTCTGTAGTTATATAGCGCCACTCAGTGGTAAAAGCCAGCAAATGCACAGCAAATGCACATCCCGTAATGCGGCGGCGACGTTACATACGACGCTCCGATTTTGTAACCACTGTAAAGTCAAAAGCTTTCCGCTGTTTGAACGAAAACAAATGAACGCTGAAAGAGAAAGTAAAATAGAATAGGGCGCCTTGAACTTCACCATGCCGAACAACAAGGACAACGCTCCCAGCACTTGGCTGGGGAGACTAACGGCGCTCTACGAGACGAACAGAAAGAACCTCAACGAGGCGCTGGAAGCAAGAAAAGGCAAGCAAATTCAACGGAATGCAATGTCTACTGCATTAAAGACGCCAATGAACGATGCACGTAAGTTAGACATCGTTGAAACTGAGTACAGACCCGAATACGGGAAGCTGAGAGAGGACTTCATGAGAAGTAATGTTGATGTGCTTGTGTCCACTCATAAAGATGAACACAAATGGGATCAGGTCGCCTGCAGGGCACCTGAGGCTCAAGGCCGCACAGAATTCATAGCTAAGGTGGGTCGCTGGATAGCGGACACCAAGGACACTAAGGGCCACTCTGTGACGTCGCGAACACGCGAAGATGTCTAGCCGGGCGTCAGCGTGTCACTGATAACGGCAGCATCCAAAAGGTCTGTAACTTCTACATCATCCTCAGCCAGACTAAAGAGAGAAGAAGCCGACAGAGCAGCTCTATTGGCAAAAGCTGCAACCTTGGACGAACGTCTCCAATTAGAAATCGAGGAAGCACAACTAAAGGCACAACTAAAGGCAAAAAGAGAAAGGCTGGAAATTAAAACGGCGCTCGCTATGCATGATGCCAAATTAAGAGTGCTTCAACGTCAAGATCGCAAATACGATAGCCGATCGCCAAAGAGCAAGAGTGCACTCACTGAATGAGCAGCGTGCGTCCGAGCAGCGCGCACTCTCACCTTTCCAACTAAACATGCAACAGCCGAGCGCAGCCTGCGAACGAGAGCGCAGTCACTGAATCGAGCAACGCGCACCTAAGCTGCGCGCACTGTACAGACCTGGACGCCGCAACCAGTGACAGAAAACCCAGTCACACCTCCCTGGACCCAAACAAAGGGGCAAGGAAAACCCAGGGTCAGCGTCGCAACCGAGGACAGACAGATTGGTAAAATTCACAAAGAATTGATTACAATGTAGAATGCAGGTACATTATCTGTCAGCGCCTTCACTAAACCGTGCGCACATTGCAAAGGAGAGCATATCTTAGACGATTGCCTCCAATTTAATGATAAGACATACAAAGACAAAGTAGAATTCTTAAAAAGAAACGGATTCTGTTTCGGATGTTTAACAAAGGGTCATTTATGGAAAGACTATACCAGAAAAATTACATGTTCATTGTGTTCAAAGCCACATCCACGCATGCTACACATAGCAGTGCAAGATACGGCGCAGTCACTTACGTGTGCCCACAGAAGCGAAACTGAAGGTGACACAACAAATACAACACATGCAGTGAGTCACGAATCAAATGCGCTCAGTGGAGATATGAACCAAAACTTAGTTGAATATACAATGGTAGTTCATCTGTTCGGTGCAAAATCGTCGCCTAGTGTTGCTAACTTCGCCCTCAGAAAGACAGCAGAAGAAAACTGCAGCAATGCACCTGCTGTGGCAGTCAATACAGTGCTTAAAAACTTTTATGTAGACGACTGAAAATCCGCCTGAAATCCGTTTCGAGTCATGACCAAGCAGTCGCCCTATACAATGATCTCACAAGTCTCTGTGCAAGCGGAGGGTTTAACTTCACTAAATGGGCAAGCAATAGCCATGCCCTACTGACTGTCATTCTCGAGAGCGAACGGCTCAAAGACATGAGAGACTTAGACTTGAGTAAAGATGCACTGCCCATAGAGAGAGATCTGGGGGTGCTGTGGTGCATTAACTCAGACATGTTCAAGTTTAAGATTAGTTTAAAGGAACGACCCGTGACAAGACGAGGAATCCTGCCAATCACTAGCTCAACATACGACCCGTTAGGGTTTCTCTCACCTGCCATACGGCCAGCTAAAACTCTAATGCAACAGTTATGTAAAGAAAATATAGATAGGGATGATGACATTCCCGAGCAGTTTGCTAACGCATGGAAAACCTGGCTGCAAGAGCTGCACGGACTGTCCGAGTTCAGCATAGCAAGGTGCATAAAACCAGCCGACTTCGGAGTTACAGCTAACACAAAACTTCACCACTTCTCGGATGCAAGTGAAATGGGATACGGAGCTGTCTCATACCTCAGGTTAGTAAATGCTGATGGACTTACACATTGTGCATTCATGATGGGGTATTCCCGTGTAGCACCCCTGAAACAAACCACCATTCCACGAATGGAACTGACTGCCGCAGTGGTCACTGTAAAAAATGACAAAATGTTGAAAGAACAGCTAGAATTGAAATTGCTGGACTCTATGTTTTCGACTGACAGTACAACTGTTTTGAGATACATTGATAACGAAACTCTTCGTTTTAAAACCTTTGTGGCCAAAAGAATCGCCATTATAAGAGAGTCAACCAAGTCACAGCAATGGAGGTACGTTAATACCTCAAAAAACCCAGCTGATTCTTCCTCCAGGGGGGAATCCTGTGAAAAGTTCATGAAAAATGTTAACTGGATCCATGGTCCCTCCTTTCTAAAAGAAGCAGAGTGCAAATGGCCTGAAAATATTCATGACACATCAATAAAAGACAATTTTGATGAAAATGACGATGAAATTAAACAGCTTTAGTGAATATTGTGAGCATTACAAAATGCGCAGACACAGTGAGTAAACTGATTAATCATCACTCTGATTTGCACAAGTTAAGAAGATCCGTTGCCTGGATCCTTCGCATCAGAGACATGCTCAAACAAAAAACAGAAACGGTCAAAACACAAGTAGATAACCCAAAGACAGAAAATCACAAGTCTCTAACAGTTCAAGACCTAACAAGAACAGAAAACGAAATCATTAAGTTTACTCAAAGACAAAATTTTAAGGAAGAAATTCTCACGTTGCAAAAGGGTAAAGCAGCAGCAGAATTCAAACAGGAAATTCCCACACAGCAAAAACGCAAGGCATCTGTAAAAGGAAACAGTTGCTTGTCCAAACTGGATCCAGTACTAAAGGATGGATTGCTGAGAGTCGGAGGACGTCTCGGCAGTTCCGCAATGCCAGAGCACGTTAAACACCCAGTCATTGTACCTAAAAACTCACATATCATAACGTTAATATTAAGAGACGTTCATGACAAGATAGGACACAGTGGCAGAAATTACATGCTTTCAGAACTGCGGGAGAAATACTGGATTCCGACTGCTAACTCACTCGTAAGACAGTTTGTCTCCAGGTGTGTGACATGCAGGAAGTCTAGAGCTAAAGCAGGTGAGCAAAAAATGTCAGAATTGCCAATCGACAGAATAATACCAGACCACCCACCCTTCACAAATGTGGGAGTAGACTACTTCGGAAGCTTCGAGGTCAAACGTGACAGAAGTAATGTTAAAAGATATGGCGTACTTTTCACTTGTCTGACAACAAGAGCCGTGCACATTGAAATCGCTCATTCGCTGGACACAGACTCTTGTGTGAATGCCATGCGACGCTTTATAAGCAGGAGAGGTCAGGTGTCAGTTATGAGAATTGATAATGGAACAAACTTCATAGGCGCTGAGACTGAACTGCGCGAGGCTATTCAGCAATGGAATCAGTCACGAATTGAAAGCTTCCTTACTCAAAGGAACATACAGTGGACATTCAACCCACCCTCTGGATCTCACTTTGGTGGAATATGGGAAAGACAGATCAGGTCAGTTAGAAAGATCTTGAGATCAGTACTAAAAGAAAAAACATTAACTGACGAGAGCCTGCATACATTCATGTGTGAAGTAGAAGCGATAATGAATAACCGACCCCTCACTACTGTCTCGGAAGATCCCACAGATTTGAAACCCTTGACACCTAACCACCTGCTGCTGATGAAATAACAGCCAAACCTGCCCCCTGGACTTTTCAAAAAGGAAGACATCTATGCACGTCGCAGGTGGAAGCAGGTTCAGTACTTCTCAGACCTATTCTGGAAGCGATGGGTGCGTGAATACCTGCCCTTGCTCCAGGAACGGCAAAAATGGTTTCAAGAGAGAAAAAACCTTTCGATTGGAGACATAGTTTTAATAATTGATGAGTCTTCTACAAGAAATTCATGGGTCATGGGACGAATCACGAAAGTGTTCCCCGACAAAGGGGAACTGGTGAGACGTGTGTTAGTTAAAACTAAGACCAACACTGGAAAGACCCATCGACAAGCTGTGCTATATGTGCTATATTTCATATATGAAATGGACTGTTAAACGTGTGGTAATATGTTATGAAATTTGACATGCAAATACAAACACCTGAGATAAATCAGATAAAAAAAATTATAGTAGATTTATTAACTGAAATAAATGACCATATTTTTCAAGAGAATTTTCAAGCCCCACTCATCAAACAAAATTATAATGAAATCGGCCAAGTTTAATATTTATTTAAATATAAATTTCTAAACCAATAAGATCAAATAACACTAAGTTATTATTATAACAGGCTTACTTCATCACTTATCTAAAAGTCAGAGATAAAACATTTGCACCGTGGTACAACAGTCATACTCGCGCCCTAAAGAGAGCAACCCGTAACCTCGAGCGAAAATGGAAAACTAAATTAGAAGTTTTTCGAATTGCGTATAAAGACAGTATGTGCAGCTATAGACAGGCTCTAAAAACTGCTAGGACTGAGCATCTTAGCCAACTGATAGCAAGAAACCAAAACAATCCCAGGTTCTTATTTAGTACAGTGGCTCGCCTAACAAAACCTAAGATGCCCGCAGAGAGTATCCCATCACAGTTTAGAAGTGAAGACTTTATGGACTTCTTTAATGAAAAAATCAATAATATCAGGAAGAAAATAATGGAGGTTCAACCTCTAATAGTATCTCACGATCCAGTTCAGCCTATAGCTTCACATTTAGATTTTCACTGCTTTACAGGTATAGGACAGGAAGAGCTGTATAAACTTATCACCTCGGCTAAATCAACAATTTTGTTGTTAGACCCAATCCCAACCAGATTTTTAAAAGAAGTGATGCTTACGGTTGGAGAGCCACTTCTAAACATTATTAATTCTTCATTACATCTAGGTCACGTCCCTAAACCTTTCAAGTTAGCAGTTATTAAGCCGCTTCTTAAAAAATCTAATTTGGACGCGAATGAAATAACAAATTACAGACCAATTTCAAACCTTCCGTTCATATCAAAAATACTAGAAAAAGTAGTATCAGCTCAAATTTGCACATTCTTGCAGGATAACAACATCCTTGAAGAATTTCAGTCAGGTTTCAGGCCCCATCATAGCACAGAAACTGCACTAGTTAAGATTACAAATGACTTGTTTTTAGCTTCAGACCAAGGCTGCATCTCATTGCTAGTCCTGCTCGATCTCATTGCTGCATTCGACACTATAGATCATAATATTCTCATAGATCGCTTACAAAATTATATAGGTATTCAGGGACAGGCATTAAAATGGTTTAGATCTTACCTGTCTGATCGCTACCATTTTGTAGATCTAAATGGAGAACCGTCTGGTGTAATAAAAATGTTAGGCACATCAGTCACTTAACCCCAAATAAAAGTTATTTCTTTTCTATTATGAAACCATAATATTGCATCTCTTTCCTAATCACATGGAGGAGTGCGCGGGCGCCACCGACAAAGAGCGTGTTGTTGCAGGAGAGAGAGAGGTTGATTTTACGACAGCTGTTTATGGGAGTGTAGTCCAGTGCGGGAGATGCATTGTGGGTAATGTGGTCCGGTGTGTGTGAAGGCGAATGCGAGATGAGTATCTGGGATATAGAGTGAGTTTTGTATTCTTTTTCACTCATTTTTAGTTTGATTTAATAGCAGGATCTACCCGAAAGTTTGTACTATAACCTGACAATATGCAGCAAAATAAAGAACGGACATCGACAAGTTTGTCCATCTCATCATTACATGAATTAACGGGCTGTTACACTGCCGTGAGCAACATTAAAAACAAAGCGGAGAAGCTAACTGTGTTTGTTACTGCGCATGCGGATGTTTCGCTCCCTCTATATTAACTAAACACCTTTCCTTTTAATTTACAGAGGGAGAGATATTGATCCTTTCTCCATGCAGCGAAGTTGTTTGAGCAAATTAATAATTTCAATGAATGAAATGGAGGAAGAAGAAAAGGTGGAGCTGAAAAGTACACGAAAATAAGAAAAAGCTTTAGAGGTAAATGCAGTGAAATGCTTCAAATGAACAGATTCTGCCTTTTAAAAAGAGGAAGAAGAATACACTGGCTCATTAAAGTGGAGATTATTTTTTTAAAACCACATAGTAGTATAGAAATATAACAAACAAAAATGTAAATAAAAAGTATCACTGAACATACATTGGGTCATATTTGTAAAAAAATTAAAAAAAGAAAGGAAAGAACAATAAGTTCATTATTCAAAGTTATTCAGATCAGTGTAAAGTTAGTGTGATTTTAAAAGTGCTTTAACACCACCTGTCACAGTTTCATCCTAGTGGAAAAATCTGACTACATGTGCAGTGCCATGGAAAAGTATTTGCCCCTTCCTGATTTTTTTCTTTGCATATTTGTCACACTTGTATGGGTGGAATTTGACCTAAACACTTTATGAGGAAAAGACAAATTTGCCTTTTTGTTTGTGAGATATCATGAACATTTGGCAGGGGGTATCATCGTGATGCAGTGTAAGATCTACCACTCATCAGTGTAAACTGTGCCAGTGTATTATGATTCAATTCAATTCAATTCAGTTTTATTTGTATAGCGTTTTTAACAATTGAAATTGTCTCAAAACAGCTTTACACAATCAAAAGAATTATTTAAGTTGTATGAAATGTGAATGTGTATGAATCAAAATGTTCAGATAGTCCCTGGTGAGCAAGCCCGAGGGCAACAGTGGCAAGGAAAAACTCCCTGAGATGGTAATAGGAAGAAACCTTGAGAGGAACCAGACTCGACAGGGAACCCATCCTCATCTGGGTGAAACAGATAGCAGGAAATGATCTGCATTTATACAGTGTTAAGTGTTAGGTTCAGCTATAATAGTTGATGGTAATTGATGTTATAATAGTTGATGTAAAATGGAGTCCAGTATTTATTCGAGACTCAGATAGACTTGTAGAAAGTTCCAGTCCTGAACTATCGAATTGTCAAGTCCTCAGAGAAACAGCTGACAACACCAGTCGAGACCAGAACCGTCATCTAAGTAGATAGAATCATCCCCAGACTCCAGGCGCATCCTAAAGAGACACACGGGGCATCCATGCGATGAGACCTCCAACCAGAAACCGGGCACCAGGATGGATCAGACAGGTCCGGAGGGCAGAGGGAGTCTGGATCACTGGCAGCTCAGGAACCACATGTGCAGCTCGACAGAGAGAGAGAGAGAGAGAGAGAAAGAGTGAAAGGGGGAGACAGGGGGAGAGAGGAAAGAGAAAGAGGGGGAGAAAGAGAAGAGGAGGAGAGATTGCAATTAGGTATGGTCACAGTCACAGTGTCTAATGTGAATGTATATTTACTGTAGACACTGTGACTGTGACCGTGCAAGCAGGGACTCCGGCAGGACTAACTATGACAGCATAACTAAAAGGGAGAGCTTGAAGGAAACACAAACATGAGGGCTCCCTGAGATGTAAAGCAAACAATCACCTCACCGTCAACAAACCTGAGTGATCATTATGATGTGGGCTGCTGTGGGCCAGAAAGTCCAGGGCCACTTTTTGGTCCCAGTCCGCCCCTGACTGAAAGTCTGAGGCATGAGAGCCTCAGATTGGGGAAGTGGGGAGAGGTCCTGAATGTATAGGGGGAGGGTGAAAAATTAGCATTTGAATGTTGTCTGGCATTGTAAAGCACACACAGGACGCAGTAGTGGTTCTCAAACATTTTCTGTTATTCCCCACTTAAGGGAGTGGGAGAATTTTCAAGCCCCACTTGTCAAAAAATTAGAACGAAATCGGCCAAGTTTACTATTTATTGAAATATAAATTTCTAAACCAATGAGATCAAATAACACCAAGTTGAAAACATATAGAATACACGTGCAATTATTATAACAGGCTTACTTCATCACAGTTATTTGTAGTTTATCTGAATGTAGAGGTGAGAAGGCATGGGGAGGCGTGAAGTATCTGCATTTGAATGGTGTCTGTCTGTGTAAAGCACACAGAGTAACACTAAAACAACAACTTAAAATTAATAGGAGGCCCTGATGCTGCATAAATATTATTTAGTACAACAAAACTTCTCCGCGCTCTGGAAAACTTTATTAGACTACGTAGGAAAATAAAAAGGTGGATAACGATACCGGCTTTATATTAAATTAACAAATATTGTATTTGTAAATCATCAGCACTCGTGTTTTTGTGTTATTATAAATAATGAAATGCAGTAGGCTGTTATGGTCATTATAATTTTCTTTAATAATTAATTTTTTTTTTATTCTGATAGTTTACTCAATTTGCTTTTTGGTTATTTATATATTTAAATTGGGATGCCTTCTACTGTTACAAATTTAACTCTTGTCAAAATAATAAAAATGTTTCTTACAAGCCCTTGTGTTGTTGTTTGTGCTGTTGTTCTTTAATAATACAAATAATCAGATACAAACAGTCTTTCTAAACGAACAACTAACCAATGTTTTTTTTTATTTTGCTCAGCATACTATAGAAAAAACAGGAAACAAACAAAAAAAAAACATTGTGCCTGGTATAGGTTTAATATTCAGTGCGCACCATTTGTACATTTGTTATTTTACAACTATATAAGAACACTCAGAAATACCTTTTATTTAGGGTTAAGTGACTGATGTGCCTAACATCTTTCAGCTGAGCCTCGTTTCACTGAATAATCCACCACTTTTCATCAGTATAATGACACACACAGAGTCGTCACTCCCCTAAATTTAAATAATACAAACTGGTTGCGTGCGAGTTTGCTGTTTTTCCTATAGTATGCTGAAGCAAAATCAAAATAAAACATGTTATTTTGTTTAATTTTTATTTCGCTATAATTAAAATAAAAACAGGTGGTGTAGTGGTTAGCACTGTCGCCTTGCACCTCCAGTGTCTGGGTTCGATTGCCCGGCCAGGCTCGATTCCGGTCTCTGCGTGCATTGAGTGAGTTTGCATGTTCTCCCCGTGCTTGGCGGGTTTCCTCCGGGTACTTGGCGGGTTTCCTCCCACAGTCCAAAGATATGCAGGTTAGGCTAATTGGCATTCCTAAAATTGCCCGTAGTGTGTGATTGGGTGTGTACGTGTGTGCCCTGCGATGGATTGGCACCCTGTCCAGGGTGTACCTTGCCTAGTGCCTGAAGTCTCCTGGGATAGGCTCCAGGTCCCCCGCAACCCTGAACACAGGATTAAGCAGTATAGAAAATGAATGAATGAATAAAATAAAAACATTTAAAACAGTATCATGCAGGGATCGAACCCGGGTCCCCCGCTTGATAGGGCGCGGACTTACACGCTGCACCACTCAGACACAATGCACCCCAGACTGTAAATAGCACCCATTCCTCCATTCTGTTCTTTACAGATTTTCATTATCATAACATGCATTAGATAGTTTTTTTATCACTCTATACACAATACTTTGCTATTTTTATAGATGTTGAGCATCGTGAGCAAGCCCGAGATCATATTAACGTTAATTATCACCAGCCGGCATGAATAGGCCGACTCACGAGTAACGTGAGTTGGGCGCACACCAATCGATTCGACTATCGTTACTCGCTCACTCCGTAGGCTCCCTGAATAGGCGGGAAAGGGATGGAGCCGCGTATTCGTGCCGGCTGGAAAAAAAAATAACTAAACAGATCTAACAGATGAGGACTCAGATTAATGTGCAAAAAATATATAATAAAACTATATAAGTCTACATAGCCTTTATAAGACTCTACCTTAAGCCCACTTAAAACATTTTATTTAGTTTTATCTTAATCTTGCTATAATTAAAATAAAACAATTTTAAAACATCATCACTCGGGATTCGAACCGGCACTTTGTAGATCTCTGGCCAAGCGCTCTAACCGCTACACCACGCGGGCACTCAGAGATAATGCACCCCAGAGACATTAATAAGTCACTCGACTTCTTTGAAAGCAAGCTCTAGATAAGTGACGAAGTAAGCCTGTTATAATAATAACTTGGTGTTATTTGATCTTATTGGTTTAAAAATTTATATTTCAATAAAACCCTGCACACTTCTTTTCTAATTACACGTGAAAAAATCTAAAGGCTCACTGTGTTAATATTTATTGTGCTTAAATTTGATCTTAATAAGATTTCATTTAATTTGAATTCTACATTTGTACTGTAATTTTAGTACTGTGATTATGAATTCAGTCAACTACACTGTTTCACTTGATGTTATCGGCTACTACGTGTATTATTTAATGGAACGCGTCTCATTAATGCGGCAGATAATGAACTAAGGCATGAGGCGTCAGTCTGTAGTTATATAGCGCCACTGAGTGGTAAAAGCCAGCAAATGCACAAACCCAAATGCGGCGGTGACATTAAAAACGAAGCTGGGATTAGGTGACCACTGTAAATGTATTTGGGTACATAGGATGGCCTGGGTTGGTGTGGGATTTCCTGGCCTGAAATTGTGGCCCTGTCCGGCCCAGAATAGGATGGGTGGATTTACTCTTATTTGTGCATTGTTTTCATATTAATAATATACAGGTCCTTCTCAAAAAATTAGCATATTGTGATAAAGTTCATTATTTTCTGTAATGTACTGATAAACATTAGCCTTTACATATTTTAGATTCATTACACACAAACTGAAGTAGTTCAAGCCTTTTATTGTTTTGATATTGATGATTGTGGCATCATGAAAACCCAGGTGGTGCAACAAAGTACAAGTAGTGTTTTTATTTGGTGATTCCATATTTATTTCCTCAGATTTGTGTGATTCCATATTTTTTTCCTCTGTTTGAGTTGTCAAAACAGTTGTCATTGACTATAGTTATCTTTCTTTGTTTTATACAGCCAGACGTTTGGATTGTTGAGTGAAAATAGTTTTGTGTCATGTATGTGCTTGTTTTTTTTTTCTACACAATTAAACATTTGAATGAACATCTTCTGAGAGGGGCGGCGCGGTGGTGTAGTGGTTAGCACTGTCGCCTTGCACCTCCAGGGTCTGGGTTCGATTCCCGTCTCTGTGTGCATGGAGTTTGCATGTTCTCCCCGTGCTTGGTGGGTTTCCTCCGGGTACTCCGGTTTCCTCCCACAGTCCAAAGATATGCAGGTTAGGCTAATTGGTGTTCCTAAATTGCCCGTAGTGTGTGATTGGGTGTGTGAGTGTGTGAGTGTGTGTATGTGTGTGTGCCCTGCGATGGATTGGCACCCTGTCCAGGGTGTACCCCGCCTAGTGCCCGAAGTCTCCTGGGATAGGCTCCAGGTCCCCGCGACCCTGAACACAGGATTAAGCGGTATAATGAATGAATGAATGAATCTTCTGAGAGGGGTGATTCCATAATTTTTGCCAGGGGTTGTAGAACTGTGTCAGCTGCTCCTGTGGCAGTCCATACAGTCGGAGCCACCTCAAACAGCCACCTGGAGAATGGCAGGTCCATGGCAGAACCATGACAAGTTCATGCTCGATCCATGCACGGAGTGTGATCCCCAGCGATGACGCAGTTAACGATGCCCCACCCCATGAATGCCCCCATGCTCTTTCTAATAAGATGGTTGCAATGATGTATAATCCCACCAGGTGGAGCATTGACTGCTTCAGTTAACTGCAGTGTCCAGGCAGCCTTATACACTATGTTCAACATATAGGCAGTTCTTACATTGTCAACATAGTTTCTTAAATAGATGATGTGGTAAAAAAATATATATATTAATGAAACAGGTTTTTTTTAAATCACTCAATATACAACCCATAATGCTTAAGGTATTTAAAATAAATTACTTAATTACTAAACAAAACTAGTTACTGCAATATATTTTCCTGACATCCTTAATAATCCTTAAACACATGGTAACATCTGTAATTTATCTATACCGGTCATTGTAGGTATGGAATACAAGTGCGGGCCATGTACAGTATTTTACAGTACGGTGTATTTTATCTATTTCCGTTTTTTTTAGATAAAAAAAATTTAACTTCTGCTTAGGTTTGTTCTCGTTATATTTTTGATGATGTTTTCACTGATGTTTTTTTCGCTGATAGTCAAAAATTGTCATAACAAATCGATTAATGGCGCATAATACCTGGAACAAATATCTGTCCATATGGAGCAGTATGTCTTTAGTCATTTAACCAGCATAACGTCCCCACATCAAAGATCTGATGGGGCGGGGCGCAAGATGGCGGACAGGGAGTAGCAACTGTTTTCATGAGCTCCCGCTCCAATCAGCCATTTACTTAAATATTTCATTAATGTAGAACGCAACCCCACGGTTTTGGCTATGCGATTGTAGTATTATGTCTTTGGAATCCTTTTGGCCACAATCATTTTCGAAAATGCTTCGTACTGCAAAGAAAGCTGAAAATAAGGACTCTTCCCCGGCTGCGACTCATGATTACCCGGAACATTGTGAGGGTGAAGCTAGCGACGACCTTGAGCTAAGTCTGGCCATAGTGAAGGCGTTTCAACATATGACGGAGACGATTTCGAAAACAATAGATGCCAAACTCGACCCTCTAACCGAGGTTGTACATATTCACTCTCAACAGCTGGAGAATTGCAGGGCTTGGCTGGATGAGGCCGAACGAAGAATTGCCTCAGCGGAGGAGTTAGTTGAGAGTATGCAAGCACGTGTTCTAACCCTTGAATGTCAAGTTGTATCACTCACTGGACACGTAGATGATTTAGAGAACAGAGGACGACGCAAAAATATTCGCATTCTCTGCTTACCAGAGGGGACTGAAGGCTCTAACACGGTGTCATTTCTACAAAAATGGATCCCTGTCTTTCGTCATTTGCAGACGAAAGGAGGCTACATCAAGATTGATAGGGCTCACCGCACTCTAGCGCCCAGACAAGGTGTCAAAGAGAGGCCCAGGCCGATGGTGGTGCGCATGCACAACTTCGGAGATAAACAGAGGATTCTTGATGCATGTAGACATTTGTCTATGGATGGAAATCTGCGGTTTGAGAACAGTAAGATATCTTTCTATCAAGATTTCTCCTCCGCGGTGCTGCGAAAGCATAAGGAATATGATTCGGTTAAACGTCACTTGCTGGAGATCGGAGCTCGCTACGCAATGTTATACCCAGTTAAACTGCAAGTAACAATTGGGAATACCTCCAAGGTCTTCGGAATGACTGCAGCATTCTCAGAATTTATTTCAGAGAAGGGGCTACATGTACAACCTGCTGCAACTGAAAGATCTCCTCCGGACAACTCCGCGATCGAATCTTAAATAACGGGCTATTCAAATTAAGCCTGGTGGTGCCTCTCTGCATTGAAGTGAGGGATGGAGTGCGTTTCTTTTCCGTTTCATTCTATTTGCATTTCGATAGTTTTGCTGAGTGGGGCGGACGATGTGGGTACGCTTGTATACTTCTTGGGTGAGTTGTTTTTGAAAGCGTTCTGTTTTCTGATCGGAAGGGATGTTTGTTTGGGACTTGAATTCCTTATATGAGAAAGGAAAATCTCTCATTTTCAAAAAACCCATCGCTTCCAGAACAGGACTGATATGTACTGAACCTGCTTCCACCTGCGACGTGCATGCAGATGTCACCAATAAAAACGCATGTTTCGAGAAAAGGGATCCCGTGACTTGCCGCGGCTTTGCGCGGCTGCGTACGGGAAGCTGTGAAAATGCCCTTTATTACCTGTAGGAGGCAGTCATGTTTCAGTTTGAAGTATTGTGTGTCTACTGAAGCCGAAAATGTGTCCAAATTAAACCGTGCATGCGTGTTTGGAGACGCTGTGCCCGCGCTGTGGATCAGTCGGTTGTGGATCATCACGGAGGTACTACACGGCGTGGCTGGAGCTGGAGTTTGTCGTGTTCGAGGTAAGTTTACCTTTCTGTTTTGGATGTTATTCTCGCTTTCATGACTCCCAATTAATGTTCATCTTAATCTCAGGACGTACAATTAGCAATATTTCAGTTTTTAATAGTGTGGAGATTCACAAAACACCATTTTCATGTAAAAACCTGAACCTACGGAGCCCCCCAGGGGTCCTGTGGTAAATAAATATATAAATAAAATAATAATGAAACGAGCGCGCATATTAATAAACCGAGATGTGTGTTTCTTACCCCCACCCCTCGTGAAAACGGCGTGTTCAGAGAAAGGCTTGCCAGTGAGATGCCATTTCTGAACAAACTGAGTCATGTGTGTTAAAGCATTAAATGGTAAAAGAGCACTAGCAACAAACATTTTTTTCTGAATCCGAATTTTATTAATACGTTACAAGTTAAATTTCAACTGTAAACAACCTGTACATATGTTCATGCAGTATTGACAGCAGCTCTAATTTGCCTAAATCGCATTGCAGACAAGAAAAAGAAGTAGAGTCATCCTGTGACCTTGCATGCTTAATCTTTCCACACATGATTCTTGCTTCTCACTTTTTCCTTAATCTCCGGTTCGGTTCTGGTTTCGGTCTGTTCTCATTAGTTGTGAAGCGAGAGGAAAAAAGTATAAATATTGCTCATTTGTTAAATTAAGAATCATGAATCTTAATTGAATATCTATCTCTGTAATTTTTCACAGCAGTTTGTGACTGAAAGTGTGTCTGCATCTGACTTCAGGAGTTTCATTCATTTAAGTACAATGGGAGCGAGAACTTTTAGTTTTGTGCCACCTCGATTGTGGAACTCGCCCCCCCCCCCCCCCCCCCAACATACAGAACAATGACATTCTTCATAGTTTTAAATTCCGTCGTAAAATGTATTTTTTTACTCAGTGTAAGAGCCATATTGTACTTGTTATGAATTTGTTGTTGTGTTTATTGTTTTTTTTTTTTCATGCTATTTCACCTTACTCTAGTCATTAGTAAAGCATTAAGCATTAAGTGATAAGTAAGTGTCTGAGGGAACAAAACCAGGAAAGGCCAGAATACTCCCCAGACTCTAATCGCACTGAGAACTTGTGGTTAATCCTCAAGAGACGGCTGGACAAACAAAAACCCACAAGCACTGATTATGCAAGAATGGGCTCCATCAGAAAGGACACCTCGGGCCCAGAAGATGATTGACAGCATGTCAGGGTGAACTGCAGAGGCCTTGGAAGGTCAACACTGCAAATGCTGAATTTTTGCATAGTACATTTGTAACAGAATAATTTTTCAGTTTTCAATTCAATTCAATTCAGTTTTATTTGTATAGCGCTTTTAACAATTGACATTGTCTCAAAACAGCTTTACAAAAATCAAAAGAATTATTCAAGTTTGTATGGAATGTGAATGTGTTTGAATCAAAAATGTTCAGATAGTCCCTGGTGAGCAAGCCCGAGGGCGACAGTGACAAGGAAAAACTACCTGAGATGGTAATAGGAAGAAACCTTGAGAGGAACCAGACTCAACAGGGAACCCATCCTCATTTGGGTGATAACAGATAGAAATGATATAACATCATGTGTTTTGTGCAGGTGAAGGTGCAATATGACAGAAAATCATTTAAATTGACATGAAGACCAGTTCAGCATAGGGACGAGGATTCAACAAAGCGTTCAAAGGACAACATGAAGGATTTTAACTGAATCGGGTCTCCGTAAAAGGGAGAAAGGTCGTGCCGAGGCAACAAGAACAGCATTTCGCTCCTCGCGAGCATTTCTGTGAGTTCTGCCTAACGTTGCATTTGGTGATGCATTGTGTCAAGTCCATGACGTAGGGAATCATGATCTCGGGTGTCCCTTAAGGAGTTTGTCATTTGTGTGTTTGCGCTTATGGGCACACCTGAGTGCGCTGCCACGTGGAGCGTTGGCATTTGAGAATATGATGTATCGAAACTATGACTTATGTGGTCATTGTTTACGGTAGGACATTCATTTAGAGTACTTGCCATTGTAAGTCTGGCACTGATGGGCACACTTACGTGGGCTGCCTGTAGACGTGATGGCAGTTCGCAATAGTCCGTCGACGCAACGTGCCGGTAAAGTTCATTGCATTCCGAGTTTCAAAAGTACAAGCTGCTCGGTTGAATGACTGAGCTCTCTCTCACCGGCTGTCGTTGGCTGTCATATCCATTGTTGAGGAAGTGCGCGCTGCTCACGTAGGCACTGCTCGGTTCAATGACTGAGCTCTCTCTCACCGGCTGTCATCGTTCGCGATCTTGATGTTTGAAGCACTCTTAATTCGGCATCGAGCCAAAAGCTTGTGTTTCCATAGCCATCTGCATCTAAACAGATTTTTCTATCATCCGATAGTCAAATAGTGGAATGACATCACAGACTATGTCATAGTGGAATGACCAACTTACGATTGTCAAAATGGATGCATAACTAAGAAATTTAAAGCTTATGGCTTATGTATGGCTTTTGGCCCCCAACTATTTAACCTTTCAGGAAGGAGTCTCCAGTGTCAGTGCTTTGCAACAGTAAAAGTGTAACTTTAACGTTTCTAACATCATCAGGACAGATGAGTTTATACTTTTACAGTTTCTCAGTAACTTAAGGACTTGAGTAACTTGTGATAACTTGTATTTTTAGCTAATTTATTAAACATTAAATGTAAAATCTGAGACTATTTTATTCATAAAACAATATAATTGTTAGCAGATTGCTTGTGGTGCAAGATGAATAAAACACAAGGACATGTCTGCTTCATCACTTTAGCTTATTTTACTGGCAAAAACAAGGCACACATTTATACAGATTGATAAATAATCAAATTAACTCACCTTTTATGTTCTAAAGAAACAGACAATCAATCTGCTGCAGCAGGAGATAAAGGAGCTACAGAATCAGGTAACTTTACTTAATTTACAATAAGATCATTAAAATTCAGTTAAATTTTGCATGAACTCAACAATAACAACAAGAACACAAACAAGCGCAGTGTTACATGAATAGACAAATTAATTCACCTTTTATGTATTTAAGAACATCAAGCTGCAGCAGGAGATGGAGGAGCTCCAGCATCAGGTAACTTTACTTAATTTACAATAAGTTCATTAAAATTCAGTTTAATTTAGCAGTTAATCAACAACAACACACACACAGTTTTACATAAAAAGTCAAATTAATTCACCTTTTAAGTTTTTAAGAAAATCAAGCTGCAGCAGAAGATGGAGGAGCTCCAGAATCAGGTAACTTTACTTAATTTACAATAAGTTCATTAAAATTCAGTTTGACTTAGTAGTAAAAGAGCAACAACGCACACACACTCAGTGTTACATGAATAGTCAAATTAATTCACCTTTTATGTTCATAAGAACATCAAGCTGCAGGAGATGGAGGAGATCCAGAATCAGGTAACTTTATTTAATTTCCATTAAGTTCATTAAAATTCAGTTTAATTAGCAGTTAACCAACATCACACACACACACACACACACACACACACACACTGTTACATAAATAGTCAAATTAATTCATCTTTTATCTTTTTAAGACAATGAAGCTGCAACAGGACATGGGGGAGCTCCAGAATCAGGTAAGTTTACTTAATTTACAATATGTTCATTAAAATTACTTTGAATTTAGCAGTAAAGGAACAACACACACACAGTGTTTCATGAATAGTCAATTTAATTCACCTTTTATCTTTTTAAGAAAATCAAGCTGCAGCCGGGGATGGAGGAGCTCCAGAATCAGGTAACTTTACTTATTTTACAGTAAGTTCATTAATATTCTGTTTACATTAGCAGTAAAAGAGCAACAACACAAACATAGTGTAACATAAATAGTCAAATTAATTCACCTTTTATCTTTTTAAGAAAATCAAGCTGCAGCAGGACATGGGAGAGCTCCAGAATCAGGTAACTTTACATAATTTACATTAAGTTCATTATAATTCAGTTTAGTTAGCAGTTACCCAGCATCTCACACACACACACTCCCACATACACACACACACAAACACACACACACACACACACACACACACACACACAGTTACATAAATAGTCAAATTAATTCACCTTTTATCTTTTTAAGAAAATCAAGCTGCAGCAGGAGATGGAGGAGCTCCAGAATCAGGTAACTTTACTTAATTTACAGTAAGTTCATTAAAATTATCTTTACCTTAGTAATAAAAGAGCAACAACAGACACACACAAACAAACACACACACACACACACACACACACATACACAAACACACACACAGTTTTACATAAATAGTCAAATTTGTTCACCTTTTATGTTCATAAGAAAATCAAGCTGCAGCAGGAGATGGAGGAGCTCCAGAATCAGGTAACTTTACTTAATTTACAGTAAGTTCATTAAAATTCAGTTTAATTAGCAGTTAACCAACATCACACACACACACACACACACACACACACTGTTACATAAATAGTCAAATTAATTCACCTTTTATCTTTTTAAGAAAATCAAGCTGCAGCAGGAGATGGAGGAGCTCCAGAATCAGGTAACTTTACTTAATTTACAGTAAGTTCATTAAAATTCAGTTTAATTAGCAGTTAACCAACATCACACACACACACACACACACACACACACTGTTACATAAATAGTCAAATTAATTCACCTTTTATCTTTTTAAGAAAATCAAGCTGCAGCAGGAGATGGAGGAGCTGCAGAATCAGGTAACTTTACTTAATTTACAGTAAGTTCATTAAAATTCTGTTTACCTTAGTAGTCAAAGAGCAACAACACACACACACACACACACATACGCGTTTTTGTGAAAAACTGGTACGTGTGAAAAATTCATCACATTTAGGAACATGCCTTTCTAAAGCTGCTAGAGCCATACAGTAATAATGATTTATTTTGCCAGTGGCCTTGTTATTACAGTCATCTGTTGATATTTTCATTTAAAGAATATTTTTGCACAATGTGATTTTTCACCTACATATGAAGACAATATTAATTTCATCACTTTTCAGGACATAAACACACACACACACTGATGTCTAAATCACACCTACATATTGGGACCATGGTGAATACCGAGTCCTTAACTACACACACACACACTGATGTCTAAATCACACCTACATATTGGGACCATGGTGAATACCGAGTCCTGACCTACACACACACACACTGATGTCTAAATCATACCTACATATTGGGACCATGGTGAATACCGAGTCCTTAACTACACACACACACACTGATGTCTAAATCATACCTACATATTGGGACCATGGTGAATACCGAGTCCTTAACTACACACACACACACTGATGTCTAAATCATACCTACATATTGGGACCATGGTGAATACCGAGTCCTGACCTACACACACACACACACACTGATGTCTAAATCATACCTACATATTGGGACCATGGTGAATACCGAGTCCTTAACTACACACACACACACTGATGTCTAAATCATACCTACATATTGGGACCATGGTGAATACCGAGTCCTTAACTACACACACACACACACACACTGATGTCTAAATCATACCTACATATTGGGACCATGGTGAATACCGAGTCCTGACCTACACACACACACACACACACACTGATGTCTAAATCATACCTACATATTGGGACCATGGTGAATACCGAGTCCTTAACTACACACACACACACTGATGTCTAAATCATACCTACATATTGGGACCATGGTGAATACCAAGTCCTGACCTACACACACACACACTGATGTCTAAATCATACCTACATATTGGGACCATGGTGAATACCGAGTCCTGACCTACACACACACACACACACACTGATGTCTAAATCACACCTACATATTGGGACCATGGTGAATACAGAGTCCTGACCTACACACACACACACTGATGTCTAAATCACACCTACATATTGGGACCATGGTGAATACAGAGTCCTGACCTACACACACACACACTGATGTCTAAATCATACCTACATATTGGGACCATGGTGAATACTAAGTGCATAAACCTGGTTGGGACAAAGAGAAATAAATATATCAATCCCGGTTTCCAACTTCATGTTTTCTCTGTCTTGAGGTTACACATCTGGGTGTATTATGTTAAAGTGTGGCTTAAAGAGGAGTCTTATGCTGGCTTTCAGTAGTACAGTAAATAGGATGGTTTAGAATGAGACATTTGAATGCTCCATCTTAGCTCTTTGATTCAGAATGCATGCATTTCAGATGAGACAAACAAGTTCTCAATCAAATACCTCAGGCACTGTCAATTAAAAGTGGCTGTGGTGCAGGAGTGTCCTAGCAGAATAATCTGTTGTGTGATTTCTGTTTTCTTGTCCTAAGGTCGTATGGGATGCGCAAGGGGCAAATGGTGTGTGCATAATGCTAGCTGGCTAGACAGAATGGATGAAGTGAGAAAATGGGTGTGCCACCAATGGCAAAAGCTCTCTTTCTGTCAAACAATTTTGCCCAGAATCTGCCATACAGCTCAGGCTAGAGTCCAGTTTGTTTGCGGACACCTCAGATGCCAGTGGCAAATATTTGGAAAGAGTTTGGACATTATCAGACGTAGTCATGCACGTTACATATTCAAAGTTGATCAAACTCAAAAATGGTGACAGTGAAAGCCATTACACTAATGCTGTAAAATCTGTGACAACTTCTATTTATTGTAAAAAAAAAATTATATATATACACACACAATACAGTACAGGCCAAAAGTCTGGACACACCTTCTCATCTATCTGTCAATGTGTTTTCTTTATTTTCATGACCATTTACGTTGGTAGATTCTCACTGAAGGCATCAAAACTATGAATGAACACATGTGGAGTTATGTACTTAACAAAAAAAGGTCTCCACAGTCACCGGACCTGAACCCGATCGAGATGGTTTGGGGTGAGCTGGACCGCAGAGTGAAGGCAAAGGGGCCAAACACCAGTGCTAAACACCTCGGGAACTCCTTCAAGACTGTTGGAAACCATTTCAGGTGACGACCTCTTGAAGCTCATCGAGAGAATGCCAAGAGTGTGCAAAGCAGTAATCAGAGCAAAGGGTGGCTATTTGGAAGAAACTAGAATATAATACATGTTTTCAGTTATTTCACCTTTTTTTGTTAAGTACAAACTCCACATGTGTTCATTCATAGTTTTGATGCCTTCAGTGAGAATCTACCAACGTAAATGGTCATGAAAATAAAGAAAACACATTGAATGAGTGAAGGAATGTCTGTACTTTTGGCCTGTACTGTGTGTGTGTGTGTGTGTGTATATATATATATATATATATATATATATATATATATATATTTACTGTATATATAACTAGATTAGCTACCATGAATGAAAAATAAGTAATAAACTTAATGTTAATTCCAACATTTTATTATTAAATTCAAATGTTGCATTTGTCAATATTATTTAATTGACATAAACTAACATTAACAAAGATGAACAAAATATGTTATTCATGCACATAATATGCATGCACAGTACTTATTACAGTGATTACAATTACATGAGAATAACACGGTACTAATCCTAAACATACTTAAATGCGTTTGGACTTCCGGGTTGGAGTTCCGAGATGAGAATTCTGTCATTAATTACTCACCCTCATGTAGTTCCAAACCCGTAAGACCCGTAAGATCTTCAGAACACAAATGAAGATATTTTGGATTTAATCGGAGTCTCCCATAGACAGTCAACACGCTTCACATTCAAAGCACAAAAAGACCAAAAAACATTGTCAAATAATTCCATGTGGTCAGTCAGTGGTTCAATCATAATTATATGAAGCTAAGAGAATACTTTTTGTGTGCAAAGAAAACAAAACTAAAATAGTTCTTTGAAGATGAACAGAGGTCTTACGGATTAGGAACTAAATGAGGATAAGTAATAGGGATGGGCATATTTTTTTTCATATTTCATTTCGAGTAATCCACAGGTTTGAGGAACGAGTACTCGATTAATTGGGGGTGGAGTTTAAGCAAGGGGCGGGGTGTTTGTGTCACAGTATACAGTAAACATTTGATAAGAAATAACAGCATGTGGTGAAGCTGAAGTACTTTTCTACATGACGCATTGTATATAAAATTGATCACATAGCCTAGATACATAAATATGTAGATGTTATATTATAAATTGTATTTATCTACACAAAATGCATGTGAGCTTGAACTACGCCAATCATAAACAGGTGGATGCACTTCTCCCGTTACTTTAAAACAACAGCAACTGAGGGGATCCCCCTTGTTGGCGCTGCGGAGCTTCCGGAACAGGGACGCGCTCCCGAGGGACAACTCTATGCCACCGCTCTTTTTTCGCACGCGGCTCACGGGCGGTCTCCTGCTCGCTCAGTGTGATCTCGCTGCTGGAGCAGAGTGAATCCCGGGATCCAGAAACAAGCTGGAGAACCCGGCATGTCTCTCGGAGTCCTTCCCTCTCGAATCTCTGCGTCTTTGCTGGGGCACTCTCGACCTAACCCCTCGGTTAAACCCGTCCCCGCGGCAACTGAAGCGCCCCACAACTGAAGCGCACCCCCCCGTCTCCCCCCCCCCAATCTCCCTGTCTCGCCCCCCCGTATCCTTCCCCCGCGCCGTTTCCTCCTCCCCCCCGTATCCCACCCCCGCGCCGTCTCCTCCTCCCCCCCGTATCCCACCCCCGCGCCGTCTCCTCCCCCCCCGTATCCCACCCCCGCGCCGTCTCCTCCCCCTCCCCCCCCCCGTATCCCACCCCCGCGCCGTCTCCTCCTCCCCCCCCTCCCCCCCCCCGTATCCCACCCCCGCGCCGTCTCCTCCTCCCCCCCGTATCCCACCCCCGCGCCGTCTCCTCCTCCCCCCCGTATCCCACCCCCGCGCCGTCTCCTCCCCCCCCCCGTATCCCCCCCCCGCGCCGTCTCCTCCCCCCCCCCGTATCCCCCCCCCCGCGCCGTCTCCTCCTCCCCCCCGTATCCCACCCCCGCGCCGTCTCCTACACCCCCCCCGTATCCCACCCCCGCGCCGTCTCCTACCCCCCCGTATCCCACCCCCATGCCGTCTCCTCCCCCGCCTGTATCTCACCCCCTCCCCAGCTCTATCCCCTCCGTCTCCACCCCCCCTCCCTGTCTACCTCCCCTCTCCCCCCCCTCCCCGTCTCTATCCCCTCTCCACGTCTACCCCCTCCCCGTCTCTATCCCCTCCCCCCGTCTCTATCCCCTCTCCCCGTCTCTATCGCCTCTCCCCGTCTACCCCCTCCCCCTATCTCCCCCCGTCTCCCCCCCCTCCCTGTCTACCCCCTCCCCCCGTCTCTATCCCCTCTCCCCGTCTACCCCCCCGTCTACCCCCTCCCCCCATCTCCCCCCCCACCCCGTCTACCCCCTACCACCAGTCTCTATCCCCTCCCCCCCGTCTCTATCCCCTCCCCCCGTCTCTATCGCCTCTCCCCGTCTACCCCCTCCCCCTATCTCCCCCCGTCTACCCCCTCCCCCCGTCTCTACCCCCTCCCCCCATCTCTATCCCCTCTCCCCGTCTCTACCCCCTCCCCCCGTCTCTATCCCCTCTCCCCGTCTCTATCCCCCCCTGTCTACCCCCTCCCCCCATCTCCCCCCCCCCCCCCGTCTACCCCCTACCCCCAGTCTCTATCCCCTCCCCCCATCTACCCCCCCTCCCCGTCTACCCCCTCCGGCTTCTACATGGCTTCTAAAGCGCGCAGCGATGGTGGGGGGGGGATGGCAGATGGGGCGGGGGCGCTTCAGTTGCCGCGGGGGGCGGGTTTAACCGAGGGGTTAAGTCGAGAGTGCCCCAGCAAAGATGCAGCAAAGACGCAGAGTTTCAAGAAGGAAGGACTCTGAGAGACATACCGAGTTCTCCGGCACGTTTCCGGATCCCGGGATTCACTCTGCTCCAGCAGCGAGATCACACTGAGCAAGCACCAGACTGTGCCGAGAGCCGCGTGCAAAAAAAGAGCGGTGGCACAGAGTCGTCCCTCAGGACCGCATCCCTGTTCCGGAAGCTCCGCAGCGCCAACAAGGGGGATCCCCTCAGTTGCTGTTGTTTTAAAGTAACGGGAGAAGTGCATCCACTAGTTTATGATTGGCGTAGTTCAAGCTCACATGCATTTTGTGTAGATAAATACAATTTATAATATAACATCTACATATTTATGTATCTAGGCTATGTGATCAATTTTATATACAATGCGTCATGTAGAAAAGCACTTCAGCTTCACCTCATGCTGTTATTTCTTTTAAAATGTTTACTGTATACTGTGACGCAAACGCCCCGCCCCTTGCTTAAACTCCACCCCCAATTAATCGAGTACTCGTTCTCAAACCTGTGGATTACTCGAAATGAAATATGAAAAAAAATGCCCATCCCTACTACACACAACTAGTCTTTATATAAGTCTGAAATATAAATACATATGTTGAGTTGTTTAACGTTTCATATGTGAGATATATGAACAAACCCACAACACTCAACATATAACAGAATACAAATTTCAATATATTCTTAACATACTGTATGTAACAGCATACAGTATAAATGTAAAGAAAACCTTACTGACTTTGTTGTCTTTTCAACGCAGTAATTCTGTTACTGATATAAAATTTTATAGCAGACCAGTCTCGGTTTCCCAGTGCCTGCGGTTCTGCCAAAAGGCATGAGACACAGTCGGCCTTCCCGGGCACTCGACAGGTGCGTATGTAGTTCATCATATGCTTCTCAACAGCTTCAACCTCATCTTTTGACCACTTCCGCTTCACACTGATTTTTGTGCCTAAAAACAAACAAACATTGAATTAAATGTAATTGCTAAAATACAAAGCAAATCAATGAGAGAACAAAGACCCATAAAATATCGTTACATACCAATGCTATATAGTAACTGTTTTTTATAGAGTACCATGTCTCAAAAGGGCTCAAGACACTGTATATATATATATATTAGGGCTGCAACAACTAATCGATAAAATCGATAATTATCGATAATGAAATTCGTTGTCAACGAATGCCGTTATCGATTAGTTGGGCTGCTCACGTTACTGAGGCGCGCGACCACAAGATGCACAAATACACACACAGATACACAGTCGCTCGCGCAATGGCGGTTACAGAAGCGTCTGCAGGAAAAAGCGTGCGCCCCAAGTCCTCCAAGGTATGGGAGCAATTTACATTAAACACCTCTTATCGGGCGTTAAAATTGAGCGGTTTTCTGCCGGTCGTAGTGTCCGGTGAGCGCGGATGAAGCGCCGAGGGTTTTCTACACATGTGGGAGCCCCTAGCGATGGGGAGGAATTGGCCAGGACTTAAAAAAAAAAAAAAAAGGAGTCAGTGAGAGAGTTCACACGGGCTTTGGTGACGTGCGTTTGTCCGCCTGCGCGGTTATACGGGGTTTTAAAAAAAACGTTGCATGCAGCTTTTTCTTGGTGTTCAAATCCCAACGAACGCAAGGAAAACACTTCTAGTGCGTTTTCTTCACGTTCGGTTTACACCTCGGAGGACCGGATATATCCCATCATCCTACAGGCTATACAGAGGGGAAATGCGGAAAAAGGGCAAAATAAACAGAGTGAATCCAGTAGCGGCCATTTGTTTCTCTCCCCACGTCGCCGTATTACGAGAATGTCTAGTATAGCAAAATGGTCTATATATATAAAAAATATATTTTTTTTATTTATTGAGACAACAACAAAAAAGGATAAAATACCTGAGAGGATCGAAATAATGTATAAACCGTGACAAGGACGTAGCAAGAGACACTTTCATTAAAAATAATATCATAATAATCTAGAAGTCTATTATTCTTCTTATTAAGTTTAATTAATTTAAGAGAATTTAAAATTGAGGTCATTCTTAACAACTGAATATGTCAGTGGATTTTTTAAACTAGTGTGTGTGTGTGTGTATGTATGTATGTATATATATATAGATATGTGTGTGTGTATAATATATATACAGTATATATATATATATATATATATATATATATATATATATATATATATATATACACACACACACACCATATCAACACTGTTAACTTGCCATCTGCAATTATTGTTAAAAAAGAATGTTGATTTACATAAACTAAGGTTTAAATGTCAAAATTAAAGATCATTATACTCTATGTGGCTATTGCATTTTTTAAAGTTTACTTTTATACATAAATAATACCCTGATTTATGGTTTTATATAGTTAAGCAAAACAGCTAATTAAAGCGGTCACTTTTTATCCGATTAATCGATTAATCGAAAAAGAAATCGACCAACTAATCGATTATCAAAATAATCGTTAGTTGCAGCCCTAATATATATATATATATATATATATATATATATATATATATATAAATGTAATGCCTCTACAGCAAGCAAATTCAACAACTTCAACTACACAAACATTGATGTCTAGATCATAATATGGAATTAAAAATGTAAAAATACATTAAAGATCCACTGATCCTACATCAGACACAGTTAGAGCACTGTCGCCTTGCACCTCCAGGGTCCAGGTTCAATTCCCGGCCAGACTCAATTCCTGCCTCCGTGTGCAGATTGGGTTGATTGGCGTTCCCAAATTGCCCATAGTGTGTGAATGAGTGTGTAAGTGAGTGTATGTGTGTGCCCTGCGATGTAATGACACCCTGTCTAGGGTGTATATCTCTAGCCCTAAGCTTCCTGAGATAGGCCTCCAGGCCCCCCGCAACCCCGAATACAGGATAAAGTGGTATAGACAATGAATGAGTGAGTGATCCTACATCCCAAAATAACAACATCCAAAAAACTAAAGTGTACATCACATTTTAGAGGAAGGTGAATGATTCAGAGTTTCAAATCTGCTAGTTCCTGTTCTCCATATTACAAATAAGACAAGCCATAAGTCCTGAACTACACACACACACGTCTAAATCATACCTACATATTGGGACCATGGTGAATACCAAGTCCTGAATTAAACACACACACACACACACACACACACTGATGTCTAAATCAAACCTACATATTGGGACCATGGTGAAAAGTGAATCCTAAATTAATCTCCTAATAAAACATGGCTACCTACCTTGTTTGCGATGAGCGTTGTCCAGGTCTACCATGGAGGGGGGTTTAGTTCTACCCACACATGCTTTCTTGGAGCCTGTGATGAAACATTTCAATAAATTGTTCAAGTCTTCCCCTGAATATTAAGAACATGACAATGCTTTACTTATATGACTTTGCAAAGCTATGTTAAATATCATAATATTGCACTTAAGTCTCTTTAGAATAAATGTGTTATCTTATGAATTTAACTTAAAAAGCAGACAAAGATTAGCAGAGGCAAAGATTTTAGTTAAGTGAGTTATGTTCTCTTTTACCCTTTTTGGCCTTTTTTTTTGAAGATGCTTTGAGTCCTTCCTCTCGAGGTCCCTTGTCTTGCAGGTTGCCTGCTAACAGTGGAAAAGAGAAGCAACAATTTTAAAGTATAGCACAGTGACTCATGTAATCGCTGAAATGTACAATAACTTGTAAGGCAGTAAAGGCAGAGCTGGAGAAAGGAAAATGTATATGGTGAAATACATCGCGTTCCAAATTATTATGCAAATTGGATGCAAGTGTCAAACATTAATTGTTTAGTTTTTAAATTAAACTCATAGATGGTGTTGTGTCTCAGGGCTCTTTGGATCACTGAAATTAATCTCAGACACGTGTGATAATTAGTTTGCCAGATAATAATAATTTGGAACAGTGCGTTTTCAGTTTTTAATTTTTTAAATAAATATTATCGTTAGGAGGTTTGTTCGCTAAAAATTTAATTATACCCTTATGGATGATGACTTGAAAATTATACTGACTGTCATTTGCATTGACTAATTATGAAAATCAGAGAAAGATATCATTTGCGTAATAATTTGGAACGCGGTGTAAACGCACGTACCATTCACATGCTCCTCACACTCTTCACTTCTACAGCTTGAAGTTTCCGGATCTGCCTCATCATCAGAACTGTCACTGGACACATCTATTTCATCTGATTAAGACAAAAGTATAAAGTTTTGAATGCCACCATCACACCATTTCTACTTATCTTGTCTTGATGTGGCCTGTTACAAAAACCTGTGAAGCTAAACTTCTAATACATTGCTGCGATATTAAATTACCTGTGAATGTTTGATATTTTAGAAAATATTGACAACACTTCTAATCATGATTACCTATTGTGTTAAAAGTTATATTACACAATTCTATTTACCTTGTGGGTCTATTGTTATAGCATCCAATCCTTTACCCTGGAGTTCTGGCAGTTTCCCTTTCTCCATTGCAATCAGGAGTTTACTGATCTTTGCCAGCTGTAGCGTGTTTTCAGGGAGGCGGTAGAACTCGCGATGAACCCTGATGTCATGTCCAAGGAAGTTGGCTAATTGATCCATCTCATTGTCTTTAAGGTTTAATACTGTGGACAATGTAGCTACTTGCTTGCGCAGCTTTGTTGAACAAAGGGCATCTGGATGCTTTGCTCCACTGGCTTGGGCATACTGGCGAATACAGTCTGCACCACGATAATGAGACAGAGCACCTGGACGGGCAAACAAATGCTGGTTTTCAACGGGAACTTGACACTTTTTTCTCATACTTACAAGGAGATCCAGGGCCACAACCATATCAGGGGTCAGCAACACTGGTACCTTCCTTCCTCTCTTACCACGTATTTCCACCCTTTGGAAGTACCCACAAAGCTTTTTCTCAAAGTCACTGAGTCCCACAGCGATATCTTTGTTCATTGGTGTCTGATCTCTAGACATGTACAATTGAATATTCATCTTGGAAACTTCACCCTCTCTTCGTCTATTAAAAATAACAATCTGTGTTAACATGACTTTGCAAAGATTGGCAAAGTTTTTGCCATTTGGGTTTTCTTGTAGGACATCCACATACTCCTGCTGCTTTAAGTTCAAAAATGAGTGCAGTGTTTTGACATCCTCTGTAAATGGTAGGACTTGTGGCTTATTCCATTTAGCTTCACTTAAAGTAGTCAGTGCTGCTGCAGACACTACCTCATTCCATTTGCTTTCATACAATCGTCTGAAGTTTCGCGCAGACTGTGCAACCACTTCACGTCCTGACATCAGTGCATTGCATTCAACAGAGTTGGCAATCTTCACCAAGCTGTGTCCGAGCTTCAGTGCCAGTGATGGAATCTTGTAGGTGTTTGTCTCCTCATTGAATCCTGCCACTGCTCTTACTGCTTTTATAACATGAGGAAAGTTGCAGGGTTGGATGAAGTCCTCCGTATGATGAATGGGTGTCAGTGATCTGGCAGTAATGAGAAACCTTGCTACTTCCCTCATTTTCTGCTTAATGTAGTTATTTTTTCCTGAATGTGACTTCAGCCTGTTGTACATCTGCTCCCCTAAAAGAAGAATATATCTATCATTTTTGACAACATCTGAAACTTCATCAGTCACCATCTCACAAGCAATGGTCCATACACTTTTGCTAATATCCGCTGGAGGAGGAAGGGCCAAGCTGTTGAGTGAAAGAACTCTCTTCTGACCAATTACGTGGTTTTCATTTGTGGGGTTCTGTGGGCATGTTCGAATGTGTCTCCATAGTGTCTTTCTGTTGTACAGACCTTGACAGTGGATACAGTGAATGAAGTCTGAGGTAGATTTTACTTCTTTTGGGCGCCTGCAAGCAATCATTTCCCCAATACCAGTTTTGGAAACTGCAGCATTATGGGCAAAGTTCCCCCTACTTTTCAGAAGGCGTAATCTCACTCTTCTTTCCTTTGAGCTTTTGTTGAAGCTAAATGCCTGAGCTACCTCAAGTTCGTTGCGATGAACAAACTCCAAGTGACGTGCGATTTTAGAGAATGGCTTCTCACAATAAACACAATACTGTTTCTTTTTGTATCTATTGGTTTGCTGGTTAGCAGGCATTGGTGTCACTGTTGTGGAACGGTTATACGTAGAGCTTGTACTCGTGTGTGTTTTACTCTTAAACTCTACAGGACCTCTCGCCTCTGGCTCGGGATGTGATGTATTTAGTTCTTCACTTTGACAACTGTTGTCTGATGAGCTCCAGTCTGAATCAGGGACATATTCTTCATCACTGTAGTCAGAAGCAGATTCCTCACAAGATACCTGTGGGGAAACATAGCATTAAATGCCACTAAGACAAACATTAAGCATATAAATACTGAAAGGCATTCTGATGCCTCACCAACAAAAAATAATAGCGCCTACCTCAGATTCATCATTCTGTGTGTAACCAGTCACCCCTCTTTCAGTTTCACGTGTCGTTAACAGCTGTTCATAGCGTTGAGCACATTTATCATGATGTTCTCTTAGTCTGTTTAACCGGGAAACAAACCTGTGTACCTGTGGTTTATAAATCGGTAGTTAAGAATTAGAAGAATGTTGGGGAAAAAATCTATTATTTCCTTGATTGGAGCTTGGTTAATGTAACACATGGCATTACCTGTTCAGTTGGCTTGGTAGGAGGGCGTGTCTCTTCCTCTGAGGGTGTGGTCTCACTACTGCGAGGGACTGCTCGGTTCATCTGTAAAGAGAGAACAGCAGCTCCTGTGAGGAACACACTATATTAACTTCATAGTGGAGAAACATCAGGACATCCACACACACACACACACACACACACGTTTCACACCACATCAATGTGAGTACAGTGGACAGGCTCTCATCACACACACACTCGAGGAATCCTCAAACAATGTCACAAGTAAAAATCAGGACAAACTATGGAATGTAAACATAATGTGATATAGTAATTAGAAACTTGACACTTTGGTAAAGAGAGGAAGGGAAGAAGAAGAGAATTCACTTAATAAAGTGAAAACTACAATCAGGGCTTGGATTTGAGTTTTTTTTTAACTGGGGGCAAATTCCCCTCTTACTTGGGTCTCATGGCGGATTTAAGGATTCTGGGGGAGAGGGAAGCGATTTTAACACATCCGACTACATCACTCATCTAACCTGAGAATGGTTCTCCATCTTGTCAGAAGCTGTGAATGCAGGGTCACTGTTGCAGTCGGTGCATTGGTCACTCTTAGAAGGCCTGGATTCAGACACAATACTCCCGATCTGATTATATAAGACCACACACACACACACACATTAGATCAGGGCAAAAAACAACCAGAAACAAAGATAATCAACAGAAATTAGATCTGTAACTCTCTTTACAAGTCACCATTGTAGCGTGTGTGAAAGCATGCAAAACACACTCCATCGGATCCCACAGCACTCGGCCATAATTACGACAAACACGCTATATTCATTTCATAGTGGAGAAACATCAGGACATCCACACACACACACGACATGTTTCACACGACATCAATGTGAGTACAGTGGACAGGCTCTCATCACACACACACTCGAGGAATCCTCAAATGTCATCACAGTTACAAATCAGGACAGTCTTATTTTGTTAAAAATAAATCTATTAAACAATAATGAAATACAGTGGTGTGAAAAAGTCTTTGCCCCCTTACTGATTTCTTATTTTTTTGCATGTTTGTCACACTTTAATGTTTGAGATCGTCAAACAAATTGAAAAATTAGTCAAAGATAACACATGTAAACACATTGTGCAGTTTATTTTAAATGAATGTTTCTATTATCAAAGGGAAAATAAGATCCAAAACTACATAGCCCTGTGTAAAAAAGTCCCCCCCCGTTAAAACATACCTTAACTCTGGTTTATCACACCCGAGCCACACCCAGGCCTGATTAGTGCCATACCTGTTCACAATCTAGAAATCACTTAAATTGGACCTGCCAGACAAAGTGAAGTAGACCAAAAGACCATCGAAAGCTAGACATCATGCAGAGATTCAAAGAAATTCAAAAACACATGAGAACAAAAGTAATTGAGATCTATCAGTCTGGTAAAGGTTATAAAGCCATTTCTAAAGCTTTGGGACTCCAGCGAACCACAGTGAGAGCCATTATCCACAAATGGCAAAAACATGGAACAGTGGTGAACCTTCCCAGGAGTGGCCGGCCGACCAAAATTACCCCAAGAGCTCAGAGACAACTCATCCAAGAGGTCACAAAAGACCCCACAGCAACACCCAAAGACCTGCAGGCCTCACTTGCCTCAGTTAAGGTAAGTGTTCATGACTTCACCATAAGAAATAGTCTGGGGGTAAAAATGGTTTGCATTGCAGAGTTCCAAGACGAAAACCACTGCTGAGCAAAAAGAACATGAAGGATTGTCTCAGTTTTGCCAGAAAACATCTTGATCCCCAAGAATTTTGGGAAAATGCTCTGTGGACTGATGAGACAAAAGTTTAACTTTTGGAAGGTGTGTTGTCCCATTGTGTGTAGCAGAAAAGTAACACCATGTTTCAGAAAAAGAACATCATACCAACAGTAAAATATGGTGGTGGTAGTGTGATGGTCTGGGGTTGTTTTGCTGCTTCAGGACCTGGAAGGCTTGCTGTGATAGATGGAACCATGAATTCTACTGTCTACCAAAAAATCCTGAAGGAGAATGTCCGGCCATCTGTTCGTCAACTCAAGCTGAAGCGATCTTGGGTGCTGCAGCAGGACAATGACCCAAAACACACCAGCAAATCCACCTCTGAATGGCTGAAGAAAAACAAAATGAAGACTTTGGAGTGGCCTAGTCAAAGTCCTGACCTGAATCCTAGTGAGATGCTGTGGCATGACCTTAAAAAGGCGATTCATGCTCGAAAAACCTCCAGTGTGTCTGAATTACTTGTACAACAATTCTGCAAAGATGAGTGGACCAATGTTCCTCCACAGCGCTGTAACAGACTCGTTGCAAGTTATCAAAAACGCTTGACTGCAGTTGTTGCTGCTAAGGGTGGCCCAACCAGTTATTAGGTTTAGGGGGCAAACACTTTTTCACACCACTGCTGTATAGTTTTGGATTTTGCTTCCCTTTAATTATAAAAACCTTCATGACATGTTTACTTGTGTTATCTTTGACTAATATTTAATTCTGTTTGATGATCTGTAAAATTTAAGTCTGACAAATATGCACAACAATTAGAAAGCAGTAAGGGGGCAAATACTTTTTCACGCCACAGTAGATTACATTTGAAATCTACTGAGGGTCTAAATGGATCAATACGCCCGTTGCGTCTTATCAGAAGATCAAGAGTTTGACTTAATCCAAGAATATTTACCTGTTCAGTTGGCTTGGTAGGAGGGCGTGTCTCTTCCTCTGAGGGTGTGGTCTCACTACTGCGAGGGACTGCTCGGTTCATCTGTAAAGAGAGAACAGCAGCTCCTGTGAGGAACACACTATATTAACTTCATAGTGGAGAAACATCAGGACATCCACACACACACACACACACGTTTCACACCACATCAATGTGAGTACAGTGGACAGGCTCTCATCACACACACACTCGAGGAATCCTCAAACAATGTCACAAGTAAAAATCAGGACAAACTATGGAATGTAAACATAATGTGATATAGTAATTAGAAACTTGACACTTTGGTAAAGAGAGGAAGGGAAGAAGAAGAGAATTCACTTAATAAAGTGAAAACTACAATCAGGGCTTGGATTTGAGTTTTTTTTTAACTGGGGGCAAATTCCCCTCTTACTTGGGTCTCATGGCGGATTTAAGGATTCTGGGGGAGAGGGAAGCGATTTTAACACATCCGACTACATCACTCATCTAACCTGAGAATGGTTCTCCATCTTGTCAGAAGCTGTGAATGCAGGGTCACTGTTGCAGTCGGTGCATTGGTCACTCTTAGAAGGCCTGGATTCAGACACAATACTCCCGGTCTGATTATATAAGACCACACACACACACACACATTAGATCAGGGCAAAAAACAACCAGAAACAAAGATAATCAACAGAAATTAGATCTGTAACTCTCTTTACAAGTCACCATTGTAGCGTGTGTGAAAGCATGCAAAACACACTCCATCGGATCCCACAGCACTCGGCCATAATTACGACAAACACGCTATATTCATTTCATAGTGGAGAAACATCAGGACATCCACACACACACACACGACATGTTTCACACGACATCAATGTGAGTACAGTGGACAGGCTCTCATCACACACGCACTCGAGGAATCCTCAAATGTCATCACAGTTACAAATCAGGACAGTCTTATTTTGTTAAAAATAAATCTATTAAACAATAATGAAATAGATTACATTTGAAATCTAGTGGATCAATGCGCCCGTTGTGCCTTATCAGAAGATCAAGAGCTTGACTTAAACCAATGATATTTACCTGTTCAGTTGGCTTCTTGCTCATTCTGGTATCTTCCTCTGATGGTGTGTTCTCATCACTGCGAGGGACTGCTCGGTTCATCTGGAAAGAGAGAACCTGCTCTGAAAACTGGAAGGCCATTTCAACAAGAAAAAGTTTATGTCTGCACTATGTAACACTGTGTTAATACTCCATCATTAATATTTAATAGACAGACCAGAAATCAATTAAGTTGTTCTTTTCTGGTCACTAGGTATCACAACACAGAACAATTAACACAACTCAACAACCCCAACTCAAATTAAATAGAGACCTAATTACCAGAGTACGCCATGGCCAGTTTGAATCTCCATAATTGTATGATATTTCTTCTCCTGGAGCTATGTCCTTAATTGAAAACAAGCACAAATGTGGTTTCCCTTCAACAACTATTATTTTCATTTTACAATTAGGAGTTTTGTATTCATCGTTCACTAGTCTGCCAAGTGAAGCATCTTCTTTTGAAGCATCAATGCTAAAATTGGATAGAGGAAAAAAACATTACATTTCTTTCAAATAAGTAATTTAAAAATAGTCAGTCAAAATGATTCCCAAAACTTACCACCATTGTCTTCCATTCCAATCAAAATCAAATAAGAAGGTATTTTCTGTTTCACTGTATCTATTCTGTCTTGTCCGGCTCTCCTCTTGGGAAAGTAACTCTCCACGGTATTCAAGTATAAAGCATCCTTTGTCAATGGACATGCTAGCAAACACACCTCTACCTAAGGGTAGAATATTAAAGAATATTAAGTGTCTCTGTAGTCATTGAGTGGCTCTTTATTCAAATGACGATTGGAGAGTTATACGCTGGAACAAGTGTCTGTCATTACTCGTACAGTCGCCTATGCAGTAGATCATCTTTTCACATTTGTGACTGATTTCTAAAGGGACAATGATTAATCCAAACTCTTTGACCTGTTTGAGGTCAGCAGCCCGAGCGCATTCTGTGTCAGGTGACCAGTGTGGGAATCTGGTTGTGTGAGCGTCACTGTGAACAGTGCACTGCTTTACTTAATAGATATTCCTGAGGTAATCAGCATCCGCTCCCAGCACTGTACGCACGCAAATAGAAAGCTGAAATTTCAGAGTGTTTCAGTTCCTTTTACAAAACAGAACCAGTTCTGAATATGTTCGATTCCCAACTCTAAATGCAATACGGCTTTAAAGAACTTACACTTGCATTTTTTGCTATTATCTTATGAAGTATGACTGTATTATCCTACTGTTCTATATATGATTCCCTACTGTATCTGCTCCAGTATCTTCCTGTGGAATGGGATGGAGGAAGCAGTGAAATTCTCATACTAACCTTTATGGCTGTTAATGAACCTCTCCTCCAGGCATGGTTTGTCTCTGCCAGACAGGATGTGTGTAGTGGCATCCTCCACAGGTCGAACTCTCTTCCTCTTCGACATTGTGTGCACATATGAATTTAAATTCTGTAAGGGATAGTAAGAAGGCTAATAATTAAAAGTGCAGTGATTAATATTTCAATGTTCAATTTATGACGCAGCAAATTGTTTATTGTGTCCAATCAACTTTACACCTGCCAACTTAGGTCATGCTTGCTAGTTACACACAAATCATGTATTTTTAAATAATAATAACAATAAAACAGACGAAAAAAAAAACATATTAACCAAATCTTGTTAATAGCAATTCTGAAATGCGCACGCGGTTGTTCTGACGCCACCTTTATCAAATCCTCTGCAGCACGCGAGCATTAGGCCACGCGCCGCAAAATGGCGCACAATGTTTTTTTTTTTTATTAACAGATGGGCCTAGTTTTATAATTATGATTTTATATTCAGTGGCATAAAATGTCCTAAAATGACAGTAATATTATTTCACGTAATTATTTCTGGGATAAGCTCAACAAAAAGTAGCGACATGCAGTAATTTACAGCCCTGTAGGTAGCTAATAATAATTAGTTTAATTGGCCAACGTTTCACAATTTAAAAAGATGGCAGTTTATAAAACAAGAGTAAACTTACCTTTTCTTTAGTTGACAATCTGTCCTCTCGTGTCTGATAACCGGGCTTCGTCGCGCCTAAAATGTTTTCTGATATTTCGCTGAGCGTCTCCGACCCGAGTCTGACGTCACAAGCTGCGCAGTGTTAATTACGGCTCGCTCAACTTTTTTATTCTTATTCTTTTGGGGTAGTTATTACATATTAACTCACGGAAACGGGAAAAATGTGGTGGCAACGATATCCATGTATGTATGTATGAATATGTAGGCCTATGTATGAACACCTAACCCCAATAAAACCATGACTATTTGATGTCAGCGTTTCCACCAGAAGGTATATTTTAGAGTCCTGTAACGCGTCTGAGATGGCTCCTGTTAAATAGACATTAATAAACTTAATAATAATATAATCATCACCATCATCATTATTATTATTAAACAAACGACTTAAAAATATTATGCTACAACATAATAAAAAGTTAATGGAATAAAAATACTGAGGATGGATTTTTTATGATGACTACATATGCACTCTATGGGAATTTTACTGGAAGGCAGGGCTGGACTGGGACACGATTTCAGACTGACAAATCCTACACCAGCCCAGGCCATCCTATGCACCCAAATAAATTTAGAAACCACAGACAGCCTTATTTTTCCCTCTATACATCTCTGGGAAAAAATATTCTTACAGGTGCATGTGTTCGTGAGATTAACAGATTTGTTCCATTTTTGTGAACTACTGACAATATTTCTTCTAAATTCAAAATATAACTATTGTAATTTAGTGTATATAGTTAAAGGAAATTACATCACAACACATCAAAATAACCAAAGATCATGCAGTATTTGCACAGTCATCTTCTTTGTCTTTCGGCTGTTCCCTTTCAGGGGTCGCCACAGCGAATCATCTGCCTCCATCTAACCCTGTCCTCTGCATCCTCTTCTCTCACACCAACTAACTTCATGTCCTCTCTCACTGCATCCATAAATCTCCTCTTTGGTTTTCCTCTAGACCTCCTGCCTGCAGTTCCAACCTCAGCATCCTTCTACCGATATATTCACCATCTCTCCTCTGAACATGTCCAAACCACCTCAATCTGGCCTCTCTGACTTTATCTCCAAAACATCTAACATGTGTTGTCCATCTGATGAACTCATTCTTAATCCTATCCATCCTTGTCACTCCCAAAGAGAACCTCAACATCTTCAGCTCTGCTACCTCTAGCTCTGCCTCCTGTCTTTTGTTCAGTGCCACTGTCTCTAAGCCGTAGAGCATCGCTGGTCTTAATAACTCAAATAAAACAAAATGCTAATAATTTGTAAACAAATGGTATTAATGCTTTGGCTAAATAACATTAATAAATCAGTATTTGGTGGAATAATAACCCCGATTTGCAGTTACAGCTTTCATGTGTTCTGTGTCTCCACCAGTTTTTCACATTGCTGTTGGGTAACTTTATACCAATCTTTCTGCAAAAAAGCAAACAGCTCAGCTTTGCTGGTTTGTGACCCTCCATCTTCCTCTTGAGAACATTCCAGAAGTTTTCTGCAGTAAATTGCAATGCTCTCTTATTTTTTCAGAGCTGTACATACAGTGGTGTGAAAAACTATTTGCCCCCTTCCTGATTTCTTATTCTTTTGCATGTTTGTCGCACTTAAATGTTTCTGCTCATCAAAAACCGTTAACTATTAGTCAAAGATAACATAATTGAACACAAAATGCAGTTTTTAAATGAAGGTTTACGTTATTAAGGGATTAAAAAAACTCCAAATCTACATGGCCCTGTGTGAAAAAGTGATTGCCCCCCTTGTTAAAAAAATAACTTAACTGTGGTTTATCACACCTGCGTTCAATTTCTGTAGTCACCCCCAGGCCTGATTACTGCCACACCTGTTTCAATCAAGAAATCACTTAAATAGGAGCTACCTGACACAGAGAAGTAGACCAAAAGCACCTCAAAAGCTAGACATCATGCCAAGATCCAAAGAAATTCAGGAACAAAAGTAATTGAGATCTATCAGTCTGGGAAAGGTTATAAAGCCGTTTCTAAAGCTTTGGGACTCCAGCGAACCACAGTGAGAGCCATTATCCACAAATGGCAAAAACATGGAACAGTGGTGAACCTTCCCAGGAGTGGCCGGCCGACCAAAATTACCCCAAGAGCGCAGAGACAACTCATCCGAGAGGCCACAAAAGACCCCAGGACAACATCTAAAGAACTGCAGGCCTCACTTGCCTCAATTAAGGTAAGTGTTCACGACTCCACCATAAGAAAGAGACTGGGCAAAAACGGCCTGCATGGCAGATTTCCAAGGCGCAAACCACTTTTAAGCAAAAAGAACATTAAGGCTCGTCTCAATTTTGCTAAAAAACATCTCAATGATTGCCAAGACTTTTGGGAAAATACCTTGTGGACCGACGAGACAAAAGTTGAACTTTTTGGAAGGTACGTGTCCCGTTACATCTGGCGTAAAAGTAACACAGCATTTCAGAAAAAGAACATCATACCAACAGTAAAATATGGTGGTGGTAGTGTGATGGTCTGGGGTTGTTTTGCTGCTTCAGGACCTGGAAGGCTTGCTGTGATAGATGGAACCATGAATTCTACTGTCTACCAAAAAATCCTGAAGGAGAATGTCCGGCCATCTGTTCGTCAACTCAAGCTGAAGCGATCTTGGGTGCTGCAGCAGTACAATGACCCAAAACACAGCAGCAAATCCACCTCTGAATGGCTGATGAAAAACAAAATGAAGACTTTGGAGTGGCCTAGTCAAAGTCCTGACCTGAATCCTATTGAGATGTTGTGGCATGACCTTAAAAAGGCGGTTCATGCTAGAAAACCCTCAAATAAAGCTGAATTACAACAATTCTGCAAAGATGAGTGGGCCAAAATTCCTCCAGAGTGCTGTAAAAGACTCGTTGCAAGTTATCGCAAACGCTTGATTGCAGTTATTGCTGCTAAGGGTGGCCCAACCAGTTATTAGGTTCAGGGGGCAATTACTTTTTCACACAGGGCCATGGATAGGTTTGGATTTTTTTTCTCCCTAAATAATAAAACCCCTCATTTAAAAACTGCATTTTGTGTTTACTTGTGTTATCTTTGACTAATAGTTAAATGTGTTTGATGATCAGAAACATTTTGTGTGACAAACATGCAAAAGAATAAGAAATCAGGAGGGGGGCAAATAGTTTTTCACACCACTGTATGTAAAGTATTTGTTCTTGTATCTGTCACTTCTTGTGCTCTAGTGTTACAAACACCATCGTGCGTGTCCTTTTCCTTTCTGCTCCACCTGGCCGATTTCTCTGCATCCTCGCCGGTCTGTTTAAACGCTTTCCCGCTCCGGGGAGACGCGGAGTGATCACAACGTAACGATGTCGAGACTAACACAATCAGATGAATGAACAGATCAATGTGGTTATTAATATTTAATGAACTAATATTCATTATACGCAGGGTGTGCAATAATATAAATATATATTAATAATAATATAAAAAAACACGCTGGCTGGCAGCAGGCCAAATTAGTCGCCAGGGCACCGGGAATCACCGATGGCCAGTCCTGGTGCTGTCTGCTCATTTGCGAGGTTTAAAACTTTTTTCCCTCTTATTTTCATATTAAGGTGGAGAGTCTGGAGACAGTCAGCCGAGCACTCGCTCTGGTGCAGTGACACACATCAGCTTCAGCCAGGGACTGAGACAGGGAGAAGAAAAATAAGAAAAATCATTTGTTATAACATATTGGATGAAATTGATTGTTTTGCTAATTTGGGTATCTGAGTCATTTAAACATAAATAAATAAACAAATAAATAAATAAATATTTATTTAGATTCTGAACAATCAAATTACAATGAGGTGGCTTTTTTGCACCAAGGTGAAGATAGTACTGTTTGTAACACTAGAACAGAAGAAGTGAAAGGTGAAGTGACAAGAAAAGTACTATATTGTGGAAAGTCACAAACCAAGCAAAGCTGAGCTGTTTGCTTTTTTGCAGAAAGATTGGTATAAAGTTACCCAACAGCAATGTGAAACACTGGTGGAGACACAGGACACATGAAAGCTGTAACTGCAAATCGGGGTTATTATTCCACCAAATACTGATTTATTAATGTTATTTAGCCAAAGCATTAAACACCATTTGTTTACAAATTATTAGCATTTTGTTTTATTTGAGTTATTAAAGCTTTGTGAATACTACATGATCTTGGGTTATTTTGATGTGTTGTTACACCCTAAATAACAATAGTTACATTGTAAATTTAGGAGAAATATTGTTAGCATAAAAAAATTAAACAAAATAGCTCACCAACCTATAAGAAAAAAAACATAACAAACTGATTTTTATTTTAATATAACATTTTTGATATTCTTTTTTCCAGAGCTGCATAGAGGGAAACAAATAAGACTATCTGTGTTTTTATTTTATTTTATTTTATTTGGGTGCATAGGATGGCCTGGGTTGGTGTGGGATTTCTGATATCGTGTCCCAGTCCAGCCTGCTTTCAAGTTCTATTGAAAACCTGTCACTGCGTGCGCCTGTGATGGGCTGCGCCTCAACCTGTTGTCGGTCCTCATTCACTCTCTAGGCTCCCTACGTAGGCGCCCCCATTCTGCAGGTGCGCGAACGCACGAGGCCGGCTGGCGATAATTAATATTAACGGATCTCGCGCTTTCTCTGCGTTAAAACTCCTCAGCTTTCCCCTTCCTCCATCCTTTAACCCTCTCCTTCCCCGTTTGTTCTAAATAAAATCCCCCCTTTTCCAGTAAGACCTCGCCTCGTGTCCGTGTGTCTGTGGCGCCGCTCGTGCACACAGCGAACCCGTTACAACATCAAAGGTAAATACACAACTCTCCGACGACTGATTAAAGCGCGTGCTCATTAACTATGATTTTACAAACGTGATTCTTAAATGTGTTTTGATTAATTTTTAAACACTACATTTGTAACGCTAGTGATGTAATGTTATTGACATTGGTAACTGTAATCAAATGTAACGCGTTATATTATTGCGTTATCAGGAAAAGTGATTAGATTACAGTAACGCGTTACACAATAACACATTATACACAACTCTGCTTGTCAATGTATTGTACAATTGTGAGGCATTTTCTCTCTGCAGATAGTGAAGTTATAATATTCCACAGCAGCTGAAATGCACAAATGAGTTTAAGGTTACAGTGTAGTTTCATAAACATGTATGTTTATGAAGGCCAAAAGTAGTACAAATAGACAGTATGTAAAACATTTAGGTGTTAAAAAGAGGGAAGAAACGATGTCATGGGATATCTTTCATATTTTTTGTGACTGTTTATGCATAAAACCAGGTAATAATTAAGAAAACCTTCATATTGATCATATTTCTGTTATTTTCCTCATGGAGAACAGAGCTTAAGCTGAACAGAGCTGCTTCTATTAAACTACAAATGGGGGAAAAATTGGTAGGAAACAAGATACATTTTGAAAGTTAATATGTACTGTACAGACATTTTAATAAATAATGAATGTACCTGTTGAGAGTGCTGACAGTCTGTGTAGTTGATGCCCCCAACCTGGGGGTCAAGACTATTGCTCTTCAAGCCACCTTCATGGACAAAGCCCTCCATATATGTAAGTCAACACTTGTGGGCTAGTTGGGTTTGCTTTCAGTCCTGGAAGTCACGCTTCAATTTTGTGTTACATTTAGACAGTGATATAGGCTACTGTATGTGCTGTTGTGTGATCAAACGTTTGGTTGAGTAGATAAGACTGGAGTAGGAGAACGCTATTTGTTTTTCCATTTTATTATTATTATTATTATACCAAAGTGTCCTTGTATTGTATTGACAAGACTGGCTCACCACTGAACCCTCAAGCATACCTGACTTAATATGATTCTAGAAGGACCCAAATAACCTCAACCAAATGACACATGGTGCATATGCATGATGCCATGTAAGCCCAGATCAGTGAGACTTGCTACCCGTAGTGGTAAGTAGGGTGGATGGAGGCCTAAAACAAAATTAGTGCACTCCCTTTAAGGATTTCTTGAACAAGAATGTGAATCAGGTCATAAGAGCTTTAAAAGTGTATATACGGTATAAACATTGAGTTTGACGATCATGGGTCTCCGAACTTGCCTGGACTGTCTGTAACACATATTACACACATTCCTGCAGGCTACCAGTAAAAACTTTAGAATAACTGACTGCTGGATTCAATTACATTAAAATTTTTGTGAAATATAGGCCTAATGTTTTTTGGTATTCAAAGATTTGTTTATATCATATAAATGTACATTTTGTAAGTAAGTGAGACAGTATTAGTGTTTGCCTTCCCTAATAATATAAAAGCACATACTGTACAGTGTCGCATACAGTTTACTCTCTTTATTTAACACATATCTAATAACATATTAGATATAAATTGATTATTAAACAGAGACTGTAAAATATGAACACGGAGAATATGAGCACTGTATGCTCAGACACAGCCAGGCGTTCTCAGTGCCGCCAAATTAAAGGTCCCGCTCTATTACATAGTCATAAAAGATCGCAGTCTCTACAATTCGCTTGAAAAGTAGATTGTGGTTGTCTTAAAGATCGATCACGATATATAAAATTGCTAGACCACCCACTCCTGGTTCAGTGGATGTGGTTAACCATGCATTTTGCATAATACCCAGCTTGTGTATTAGTTAACAAGAATCTGTTACTTTTAGCTAGGGAGTTAGCAAGAGTCTGCTAACATGAGCTAGCTTGTAACAGCATTCATCCAGACATCACATTCCTAACTGAATTCTTCTTAAATGAAAGATTAGAACATCTCTGATGTTTTTGTGACATATCAGAACAAAATTATGAATACACACCAACAAAGTCAGGACACGCAAGTGTGTGTGTGTGTAATCGTTTAGCGCAGTACCTCACACTTCCACAGTTGCCGCAGCAGTAGTGAGCAAAATGCGATACACACTTACACAGATTCTTTCAAAAATTTGTGAAAATTAAGGGCTAAGGAGATTTTTGCACCATGGATGTATTTGAGGCTGTAGAACACTATTATGTGCTCAGAAAAATGAGGACATCGATTTTGGTCCTGACTTTGACACGTGTCCTGACTTTGTTGGTGTGTATTCTTAAATTTGTCCTGATATGTCACAAAAACAAACTCACACACACACACACACACACACACACACACACTGCTTCAGAATCAGGTAACTTTACTTAATTTACATTAAGTTCATTATAATTCAGTTTAGTTAGCAGTTACCCAACATCTCACACACACACACACACTCTCACACACACACACACACACACACAAACACACACATACACACACACACACACACACACACACACACACACACAGTGTTACATAAATAGTCAAATTAATTCCCCTTTCATCTTTTTAAGAAAATCAAGCTGCAGCAGGAGATGGAGGAGCTGCAGAATCAGGTAACTTTACTTAATTTACAGTAAGTTCATTAAAATTCTGTTTACCTTAGTAGTCAAAGAGCAACAACTCTCTCTCTCTCTCACACACACACACACACACACACACTGCTTCAGAATCAGGTAACTTTACTTAATTTACATTAAGTTCATTATAATTCAGTTTAGTTAGCAGTTACCCAACATCTCACACACACACACACACTCTCACACACACACACACACACACACAAACACACACATACACACACACACACACACACACACACACACACACACAGTGTTACATAAATAGTCAAATTAATTCCCCTTTCATCTTTTTAAGAAAATCAAGCTGCAGCAGGAGATGGAGGAGCTGCAGAATCAGGTAACTTTACTTAATTTACAGTAAGTTCATTAAAATTCTGTTTACCTTAGTAGTCAAAGAGCAACAACTCTCTCTCTCTCTCACACACACACACACACACACACACTGCTTCAGAATCAGGTAACTTTACTTAATTTACATTAAGTTCATTATAATTCAGTTTAGTTAGCAGTTACCCAACATCTCACACACACACACACACTCTCACACACACACACACACACACACACAAACACACACATACACACACACACACACACACACACACACACACACACACTGTTCCATAAATAGTCAAATTAATTCACATTTTATCTTTTTAAGAAAATCAAGCTGCAGCAGGAGATGGAGGAGCTCCAGAATCAGGTAACTTTGCTTAATTTAAAGTAAGTTCATTAAAATTATCTTTACCTTAGTAATAAAAGAGCAACAACAGACACACACACACAAACACACACACACACACATACGGGTTTATATGGTTTAGACGGACAATTTCGCGAAACCAGCCCGAAGGTGGTTTAGATGGACTACCCTTTCCCGAGGTCCTAGAGCTATGGGAGTAAGCTTAAAATACTCTAAAAATTCTGAAAAAAAATTGGGTCACTTCAGAGTTCAGATACACACAACAGAACTTCATACACATGACCCTGCTCCAATTGTGGTTTAAGCAGACATTTCACTTTTTGACAAATGTGTGGTATAGGAGGACAGGAAAAAGCATTGTCCAGACAGTGACGTCATTTTTTAAATTAACATAAATTAACATATTAACATAAATACACATACCTGACAACACAGCATTAACAGGACAGGTCTTTTTATTTTGAACAATGTTTACTCAGGATTAAGTGTATTGCACAAAAAAAAATTTAAAATCCCACATTTGCCTGTGGATTTACTGCATTTTAGCATTTCCTTTGTTTTACACACTAGTCATGTTTGCTTGCCATTTAAAAGTCGCAGCAGTGTACTGTCACATAACAAGAACATTAGCTTCAACAGAAGAACTTACATTAGTCTTTTTGCTAAAATATCTGTTAACTACGATGGAGTATTAGGGCCACACATGAAGAAAAACATTTTTTTTTTGCCATGACGACATTAAATGGCAATACAAGTAATTTTTTTATGGTCATAGTCAATTGTCTTGAGTCGTGATTGAGAAACTGTGCTTCATTCTTTGGCTTCTGCTTCGATGCACCTTTGGTACAAGTACCCAAATGTGATGTTTTATCAGCAATGGGAATTACATGGTCTTCAGGCGGTGGTGGAACCTTGGATGTGCCAAGCCAAACTTGGACGTCTGCATCTGATCCATAAGACGTTCTTTCATCAGGCATCGACTTACTAGACATAAAGGGTATGCTAGTATTGTGACTGAATCTGGGAAGTAATCATCAGACAGGCTGTCAACATCTGATATTTGACCTAGTTCTGAATGTAGTACACTGTCCTGACCCGATACCAGTTCGTCCCCAGAATATTTAGAAGACTGTCATTCCTGAAAAAAAGAGAAAACAAATTAAATAATTGGATAGTGCAGGAGATGTTAGATATTCAAGAAACCTTAAGTAGGTACTCACCTGTGAATAGCGGCGGTAGTCGCCAGACCCCCAAACAAGCTGTAACACATTTTAAATATTTTAATTTTATGGGTCAATTAAAACGTTTGTGTCATAGCAATGATTTACAACACAGAACACGAATTCAAAGATAGATTCAGGGAAACCTTTAGCAGAATACCCTCAAAGATCCTGACTGCACCCAGTGAGGCAAAACTGAAGTACGCAGCGCACGTATTCTGCTTGATATGACTTGCACACTACAATCAAGTTCCCACAGCCAAAGTTATAGTGTACAACACCTACTTTATCATAAGACTCTAAAATATTTTTGGTTTAATAAAAGAGGACAAGTTTTTCGTTATGGTTTCTTTGTAAAGCAGTTGTACTGTACATACAGTATCTCACAAAAGTGAGTACACCCCTTAGTCGAGCAGCTAAGTGGAATTTTTTTTTTTAACAATTGTGCATTTTGTGATGAAAGCATAACATTTGGTATACTTACAGTATAGATAAAGGCAGTCCAAAAAAAAAAAAAAAGGATATCTGGCCACTTTATTACTATTGAATTTTCAATACGGTGGCCCTAGAAGCTTTTTCAAAATGGCCACCTAGTTTTTCAAAATGGCCACCTCTGACAACAGAGCAAGTTTCCTATTAGCATGTAATATAATATATTAGTAATATAGTGAATAAAATGCATCTCCCATACATAGCTTTTAGAAATTGTCACATGGATAGTACATGAAGTCATTTAAAATCCAAGATGGTGGCCAAGATTAGCATGAAAATTTTACAAATTGGTCTGATATGGATGATGTCCACATCAAAAGCATACATTTCTTATGAAAAAGATCTAAATCTGGACTTGAAAATAGTCCTGATGTTTCCATTTTTCCCCCTCACAATTCAAGATAACCATTTATCTTACTTCAAGATATCAGGTGCAAATTAGCTTCAGGTAGAAGACAGTACAGATAGATTTGACAGAAAATAAGTGGCGTAAATGCCAAAAGTGGTTAATTTCACATATAGTCACTACCAAAGGTTCAGGTTAATTATCCTAAAACAAAGATCAAATTCAGGTTGTCCAAGAACTCCTAAAAACCAAAATGATGCCATCATCAACCCCAGCTGGAGGATGAATCCTCTTACCTGTATGGTCCTACTAAGACATACTTGGGTGGTTTACTGCTTAATTCACACAAACATTCAGACTACTAACTTTCAGTTTGAAAATCACTTTATGAGAGAGTCCTCACAAAACACGGTCCATATAAACCATCTCACATCCAAGCGAACATACACATACACTCAGATCTTATACTGACCTACACTTTGAAAATCACTTTGTGAAAGAGTCCTCACAAAACACGGTCCATATAAACCATCTCACATCCAGGTGAACATACACATACACTCAGATCTTATACTGACCTACACTTTGAAAATCACTTTGTGAAAGAGTCCTCACAAAACACGGTCCATATAAACCATCTCACATCCAGGCGAACATACACATACACTCAGATCTTATACTGACCTACACTTTGAAAATCACTTAGTGAGAGACTACTTAGAATACACTGTCTATAGAAACCATATCATATCGAAGGGAGTACAGACACACACACAATGCCTACATCACATCTTTTTGAAATTAACACTTTGCCACATGCATTGTAATGAAGGGCTACATTCATTTACCTTTTCCTTCTGGACTTGTCAAACTCTGGTTGCCTTCATCCATTTTAGTCTGGCTGCTCTTAGCCATCATCTGTAACAAATACATCATGGAGGAAATAAATGAATATGCGTCTGCTAAAAATGTACAAATTGAACAATCTTACTTCTCACAAAGAGCACAAGAAGAAAACTTTATTTTGAATGTCACTAGGTGATTATGTAAGGCAAACAGATCAAATACAAGTTGTCCAAATATTCTTAAAGACCACAGCAGTGCCATATCATATCAAGTCCCTTACCTGTATGGTACTAAGACATTTGGGTTATTTACTGCTTAATTCACAAACATTCAGACCTGGCCGTCACTTTGAAAAGCATTTCATGGAAGATTACTTACAAAACACTGCTCATATAAACCATATTGCATTCAGGTTAAAACATACACAGATTTTACACCGAGCTACACTTCGAAATTCACTTAAATGAGAGGGTGCTTACAAAACACTGTCCATATAAACAATCAGATCTAAGTGACGCACACAAAGCCTATGTCACATGTTGGTGGACTTTAAAACTTTGCCACACAGAATGTAATGAACGGCTACATTTCATTTAACTTTTCAGGCTTGCTGAGTGGATCAAGCACTGGACTTGTCAAACTCTGGTTGCCCTCTAGCTATCTCCGCCTGGTTGCCCTTTAGCCGTCTCCACCTCGTTGGTTTTAGCCACAAACTGTAGTAGATGCAGCATGGACAAACAAGATACATTAATAACCACTGGGAAAGAACCATTAAAGAGAATATTTGAGGTTTAAATAAATAGAACAATCCTACTTCAACAAAAACCTTGCTGTAAACCCCACTGGCTGATTTTGCAAGGTATAGAATGTAAGATATCAATGATAATCTCTCTTTGATTATTCAAATTCCATAGCTGGGGAAGGAGAATTTCATGATGACAGCCTAATTGAAAATTCGATACGTTTGTGGTGGCATCAGTAACAGAGTTAAACCTAGAGCATGCTGTGAGGGTTACAGTGCTAACCACTGCTCCACCATGCTGCCCCCATTCACTATATGTAATTAAACACTTCAGTTTTGCTATGTCCCCAATGCACCTATGGGGGAGCGAAATCCAGTGTTTTCTTGTGCAAGTCCCAAGTTTGGATAAATGAGTGTTGTTTCAGGAAGGGCATCCGACGTAAAACATTTGCCAAGTCAATGAAGCAAATCACAAATATAATTCCCATGCCGGATCAGTCGTGGCCCGGGTTAACAACGACCGCCACTGGTGCTGTTGTCCAGGGTGCCGGTGGAAATTGGGCTACTGTTGGTCGAAGAAGGAGAGGAGGAAGGCGTCTTCGAAAGCAGAGAGAGAAGAGGAAAGGCAAGAGTTTAGGAGTGAAAGTAAGGACCTTGAATGTTGGGACCATGACAGGGAAGGCAAGTGAGTTGATGGATATACTGTGTGTCCAGGAGACCAGGTGGAAAGGTAGCAAAGCTGGAAGGGTTCAAATTCATTAGGTTCAGGGTTCAAATTGTTTTACCATGGTGTGGATAGGAAAAGAAATGGAGTAGGAGTTATCCTGAAAGAGGAGATTGTAAGGAATGTTCTAGAGGTGAATAGAGTATCAGATAGGGTGATGAGTCTGAAGCTGGAACTTGAAGGGATAATGTTCAATGTTGTTAGTGGTTATGCTCCACAGGTAGGATGTGTGTTAGAAGAGAAGGAGAAATTCTAGAGTGAGTTAGATGAAGTGATGCAGAGCATCTCCAGAGGTGAGAGTGTGATTGGTGCAGACTTCAATGGACATGTTGGGGAAGGGAACAGATGGGAATGTGATGGGCAGGTTTGGTCTTCAGGACAGGAATGTAGAAGGACAGATGGTGGTGGACTTTGCAAAGAGGATGGAAATGGCAGTAGTAAATACTTTCTTCCAGAAGAGGCAGGAACATAGGGTGACATATAAGAGCGGAGGCAGAAGCACTCAGGTGGACTACATCTTGTGTCGACGTTGTAATCTGAAAGAGATCAGTGACTGCAAAGTGTTGGTAGGGGAGAGTGTAGCCAGACAACACAGAATGGTGGTGTGTAAAATAACCCTGGTGGTGAGGAAGGTGAAGAGGACAAAGGCAGAGCAGAGGACAAAGTGGTGGAAGCTGAGAAAGGAAGAATGTTGTGTAGTCTTCAGGGAGGAGTTGAGACAGGCTATGGGTGGTCAGGAGGTGCTTTCAGTTGACTGGACAACTACAGCCAATGTGATCAGGGAGACACGTACAGTAGGAGGGTACTTGGTGTATCATCAGGTAAGGGAAAAGTGGACAAGGAGACTTGGTGGTGGAACGAGGAAGTCCAGGAGTGTATACAGGGAAAGAGGCTAGCTAAGGAGAAGTGGAACACTGAGAGGACTGAAGAGAGTAAACAGGAGTACAGGGAGATGCAGCATAAGGTGAAGGAGGACTTGTATGCTAGGCTGGACAGTAAGGAGGGAGAGGTGGATCTGTACAGGTTGGGCTAGGCAGAGAGATAGAGATGTGAAGGATGTGCAGCAGGTTAGAGTGATTAAAGATAGAGATGGAAATGTACTGACAGATGCCAGGAGGGTGATGGGAAGATGGAAGGAGTACTTTGAGGAGTTGATGAATGAGGAAAAGGAAAGAGAACAAAAGAGTAGAAGAGGTGACTGTTGTGGAGCAGGAAGTAGCAAATGTTAGTAAAAGTGAGGTGAGTAGGGTGTTGAAGAGGATACCTGTGGAGGTATGGAAGTGCTTAGGAGAGGTGGCAGTAGAGTTTCTGACTAGTTTGTTTAACGAGATCTTGTACAGTGAGAGGACTCCAGAGGAATGGAGGAGAAGTGCATTGGTGCAGATTTTTTAAAAACAAGGGGAGATGTGCAAAGCTGTTGCAATTACAAAAGTTATAAAGCTAAATGAGCCATACAATGAAGCTGTGGGAAAGAGTAGTGGAAGCTAGGTTAAGGGCAGAGGTGAGCATTTGTGAGCAGCAATATGGTTTATGCTTAGAAAGTGTAGTGCAGTATTTGCTTTGAGGATGCTGGTGGAGAAGTACAGAGAAAGTAATAAAGAGTTGCATTGTGTCTTTGTAGATTTAGAGAAAGCGTACGACAGGGTGCCGAGAGAGGAACTGTGGTGTTGTATGAGGAAGTCTGGAGTGGCGAAGAAGTATGTTAGAGTGGTGCAGGACATGTATGAGAGCGCTAAGACAGTAGTAAGATGTGCTGTAGGTGTGACAAAAGAGTTCAAGATGGAGGTGGGTCTGCATCAAGAATCGGCTCTAAGACCCTTTTTGTTTGCTCTGGTGATGGACAGGATGACAGATGAGGTTAGACAGGAGTCTCCATGGACTATGATGTTTGCAGATGACATTGTGCTTTGTAGCGAGAGCAGGGAACAGGTGGAGGAAAATTTGGAGAGGTGGAGGTACGCTCTGGAAAGTAGAGGAATGAAGGTTAGCCGCAGCAAGACGGAATACATGTGTGTGAATGAGAGGAACGGTGAAGCTACAGTGAGCAGAGGTAAAGAAGGTGCAGGATTTTAAGTACTTAGGGTCAACGGTCCAGAGCAACGGAGAGTGTGGAAAGGAGGTGAAGTGGCACGTACAGGCAGGTTGGAATGGGTGGAGAAAAGTTTCATGTATGTTGTGCGATAAAAGAGTATCAGCGAGAATGAAAGGAAAGGTGTACAGGACAGTGGTGAGACCAGCAATGCTCTACGGCTTAGAGACAGTGGCACTGAAGAAAAGACAGGAGGCAGAGCTAGAGGTAGCAGAGCTGAAGATGTTGAGATTCTCTTTGGGAGTGACAATGATGGATAGGATCAAGAATGAATTCAGAGGGACAACCCATGTGAGATGTTTTGGAGATAAAGTCAGAGAGGCCAGATTGAGGTGGTTTGGACATGTTCAGAGGAGAGATTGTGAATATATCGGTAGAAGGATGCTGAGGTTGGAACTGCCAGGCAGGAGGTCTAGAGGAAGACCAAAGAGGAGATTTATGGATGCAGTGAGAGAGGACATGAAGTTAGTTGGTGTGAGAGAAGATGATGCAGAGGATAGGGTTAGATGGAGGCAGATGATTCGCTGTGGCGACCCCTGAAAGGGAACAGCCGAAAGAAAAAGAAGTTTTGCCATGTACCTATGGTCGTGCAACAGTATTTTTCCATTTTACCTTAAAGCTTCTGAGAGGACCAGCTGATGTAGCTTCAGACCTTTTTTGCCACCGACTTGTAGAAGGCTCTGATGTAGACAACACACCATGCTGCTCCTCCGTCGACCTTTCTTCAGATTCCTTATGATTTTAAAAACAGACAATTGGCAACATATCCAGTTAATAATATTCCATGTGCTATGTATTTTAATAAATTAATGTCTAACATACATTAATGTGATAAAAAGCATGTTAAAACAAAAGCTACAATGACAATATACATTGTTCACTTAAATTAAAGTGTGCATGATTAGACCATAACCCCTCTAAGGACAACCAGTTTCATAAAAGGTTTTTACCACTTTCGATCTCCATGGCCAGTCTGAGTTGCCATAATTATAGGTGAGCTCTCCTCCTGGACTTATGTCTCGTGTTGCAAACAAACACAAGCGTGGCTTGCCTTGCTGGGTGAAGTACGTCATCTTGGCATTGGAGTTTATATGGTTGTCATTTATTAATCTTCCAAATGACCCATCCTCTTTGGCCGCATCCACACTACCAAAGCAAAAGGAGCACTTCATAAATATCATTTATACTTAATTTATATTATGCCAATTTAAATTTGCTTAACATTTTAATACTTTGTTATTCAAGTTCACAAAACTATATCTTTTAGTTAAATCACATCATCTGACACTATACTGTACATTTATACCTTCATTCCAGAGTCTAAGATCCTTCATTCAACAATATTTGTGTTGACTAAACCAAAAGCAATGTCACTTTAATGACAAAGTGAATTGTAATGACTACAGTGATATGACAGTACATTAGTCCATCTCTCATTGTTTATTGTTATTCATAAAAAACAACAATTACTAAAAGATCTCAGCCAGACCTAGACTTAAAAAAACATATGCGCCTCTACTGTAACTCTACAGTGCAGTTGGTGATACTTTTATTGTTTTGTTGATGGGTATTTTAATGTAAAATAAAACTACAGTGCTATTGACCACTTTAATTATTAGTACTTACAGTAGCCACAGGTGGACATAAACATGCATAAACATACAAGATGAAACCCTGGACTGTCAGTTAGTGTATCTGTCCTCCTGTCTGTCAGCATGAAGCTCTGGCTGAGTTTAAATGTCCCCCCCCTGAGCTCGAGCTCTCTCTCTCTCTCTCTCCACACTGACTACCTACCTAAGGCCGGTTAGTGAGCGGGTCTGCACGGCTGTGAGAGCCTCCTCACCTTGCTGTGTGCATGACTGGGGCAGCAGGACCTGTCACTCATCACTCTATTAACAACACTACAGTCAGGCTGCAGCCGCGCTTCTGTTTATGGGGAACTTTAGCTTGTTTACATCATCAATAAACACCGGGAGGCGGAGGGTCACGTGCTTATATATATATATATATATATATATATATATACAGTGGTGTGAAAAACTATTTGCCCCCCTCCTGATTTCTTATTCTTTTGCATGTTTGTCACACAAAATGTTTCTGATCATCAAACACATTTAACTATTAGTCAAAGATAACACAAGTAAACACAAAATGCAGTTTTTAAATGAGGGGTTTTATTATTTAGGGAGAAATAAAATCCAAACCTACATGGCCCTGTGTGAAAAAGTAATTGCCCCCTGAACCTAATAACTGGTTGGGCCACCCTTAGCAGCAATAACTGCAATCAAGCGTTTGCGATAACTTGCAACGAGTCTTTTACAGCGCTCTGGAGGAATTTTGGCCCACTCATCTTTGCAGAATTGTTGTAATTCAGCTTTATTTGAGGGTTTTCTAGCATGAACCGCCTTTTTAAGGTCATGCCACAACATCTCAATAGGATTCAGGTCAGGACTTTGACAAGTCGTCATTTTGTTTTTCTTCAGCCATTCAGAGGTGGATTTGCTGGTGTGTTTTGGGTCATTGTCCTGCTGCAGCACCCAAGATCGCTTCAGCTTGAGTTGACGAACAGATGGCCGGACATTCTCCTTCAGGATTTTTTGGTAGACAGTAGAATTCATGGTTCCATCTATCACAGCAAGCCTTCCAGGTCCTGAAGCAGCAAAACAACCCCAGACCATCACACTACCACCACCATATTTTACTGTTGGTATGATGTTCTTTTTCTGAAATGCTGTGTTACTTTTACGCCAGATGTAATGGGACTCGCACCTTCCAAAAAGTTCAACTTTTGTCTCGTCGGTCCACAAGGTATTTTCCAAAAAGTCTTGGCAATCATTGAGATGTTTTTTAGCAAAATTGAGACGAGCCTTAATGTTCTTTTTGCTAAAAGTGGTTTGCGCCTTGGAAATCTGCCATGCAGGCCGTTTTTGCCCAGTCTCTTTCTTATGGTGGAGTCGTGAACACTGACCTTAATTGAGGCAAGTGAGGCCTGCAGTTCTTTAGATGTTGTCCTGGGGTCTTTTGTGGCCTCTCGGATGAGTCGTCTCTGCGCTCTTGGGGTAATTTTGGTCGGCCGACCACTCCTGGGAAGGTTCACCACTGTTCCATGTTTTTGCCATTTGTGGATAATGGCTCTCACTGTGGTTCGCTGGAGTCCCAAAGCTTTAGAAATGGCTTTATAACCTTTACCAGACTGATAGATCTCAATTACTTTTGTTCTCATTTGTTCCTGAATTTCTTTGGATCTTGCCATGATGTCTAGCTTTTGAGGTGCTTTTGGTCTACTTCTCTGTGTCAGGTCGCTCCTATTTAAGTGATTTCTTGATTGAAACAGGTGTGGCAGTAATCAGGCCTGGGGGTGACTACAGAAATTGAACTCAGTTGTGATAAACCACAGTTAAGTTATTTTTTAACAAGGGGGGCAATCACTTTTTCACACAGGGCCATGTAGATTTGGAGTTTTTTTTCTCCCTTAATAACGTAAACCTTCATTTAAAAACTGCATTTTGTGTTCAATTATGTTATCTTTGACTAATAGTTAACGGTTTTTGATGAGCAGAAACATTTAAGTGTGACAAACATGCAAAAGAATAAGAAATCAGGAAGGGGGCAAATAGTTTTTCACACCACTGTATATATATATATATATATAATTAAGAGGCATTTTTGTTAGGTATGAAAAAGCAGAGCACAACACGTTAACTCCAGCTGATATTTAGTGCATGAAGAGAGTGAATGTTTAATGATCTTCATCATGCTGAGTCTCCTCCTCCTCCTCCTCCTCCTCCAGTCTACACCGGGCCTGCAGCTACTGTAGCTCTCCTAACTGCATTAAACTACTCAGTTCTAATTAGCTGCATCGTGCTCGCACTAGTTACTAAGTCATGTAATACAAGCAGAAAAGAAAAAAAAAACATCTGCACAAGTAAAACGCTGCTATATTAGTAAATGTATCTGCTTACCTGTGTGTTTTGATGCTCCGTCCTCGCCACGCTGTTGCTCCAGAGTTAAACTGCGCATGTGCTCCAGACGGCATTTAACTGTTAAACTGCGCATGTGTGCCAGACGGCATTTAACCGTTAAACTGCGCATGTGCAGACTGAGCTCTGAGCCGGTTAGAGCCCCCGCCCCGCTCCGAGCCCGTCAGAAGCCCCGCCCCGCTCGGCTCCGAAGCCCCGCCCCTCTCGGCTCCGAAGCCCCGCCCCGCGTCTCGCCCCTCAAAAACAGCCAATCAGAAGGATTCACGGCAAAATGTATGTTCGAGTGTATGAAATTGCAATACTGGTCCGATATCTGGAGGGCGCTGCTCCGATACACTGGAATACACTCAGAAATCAGGTTACGGGTTAAAATGGACTTTCAAAGAAAATGCAAATTTATGCTATTTAGACACTGACAAATGCCAATA